>CM060939.1:103238838-104488838 GCA_030765085.1 Allium cepa
AAGTAAAGAAATTTATTTCAAATGAAATAAATTGGGAATCAATTTGGAAAATTGATTTAAGTGGTCGAGATTGGAAATTCTCCCTGGATAACCAAGTACGTTTTTAAATATAAGTTAAAAGTTTTAAAGTTGTTTTAAAAAGCGAGTTTTGAAAAAATTTATTATTTCTAATATTTAAATTCTAAAGTAAGTATTTCTTTTAATCTATTATGGTAGTAATTACTTAAAGAGTGACTTAGTATCTTGTTTTTAAAAGTGAATTCTAGTTTTATATTTTATTAAGTAACTTTATTTTCAAAATTTCATATAGTATGTATTTTTAACAAATTATTGAAGTAGTTTAAAGCGTTTTAAATTATTTTAAAAATCTAAAGATTTGTGCTTGGTGATTCTAGTGGAGACAGAAAATATTTAGGAAAGTTTATTCTGAAAAAGGAAGATATTTTGGAAACTGTTTTCAAAGGGTTGAAAATAGAAATATATCTTGTGAAGATAATTTTTAAGGTTAATAAATAATTTGGGAAATTATTTATTGTTGGATGGTTGTTTGTGAATATTAATTGATAGTTAAATCACCGACTATCAATATTGGACAAATGCGTTGATCGTTTCGAAGAGACCGAGATCGATATTTATTTCTCGAAAACCACTTCGATCCGGTTTGTACGTTTTTGTGGAAAACGAGTTTGGATTCGAATATGGAGCAGTGAAGTGCAAGGGCTAGTCGCTACTAATTCTGAGCATATTTCCAAAATGGATGTAGTAGGAGTAGTGCCTTCGATTCCGTTCGAACTCGGGACGGACTTGTATGAATGAATGCTTTCGGAACATCGTCAGGTGGATGATGTGCATTCTAAGGGATATGTTATAAAAAGGTAACGCTTAGCCTCAAGTCGCATCAACAGGGAATGACTGAAAATCAGGGGTTATGCAGCAAGGCTAGGTGGGTAGCACCCATTCAGGGTGAGGTCATCCCTGTCTAGTTTTCCCTTTTTATTTCAGCTTAGTGGGCGGTTGCTGATCCCAACCGCGGGGTGATCTCACTCGGGATTATCCAGTAAGGGGTAGTCCCGGTCTTGTGATACAGGGGAGCGGGCGTACTCCTCGGTACTGTGATCTAGGCCACGTACTGTGACAGGTGGTACCCTAGTGCCCAGTCATTAGTTGGAAATCCATCTTCCCTACGAGCCTTGTACGAGTTTTGTTTGTATTACCCACTCTGTGGGTAGTAGCTGGAATTTAATAATGTAACAATTTCGGCTATTTTATAAGTATTTGTATGTCGACCCTATTACAATATCAGAGGATTTCTATAAAAACCGTTTTAGCTATCGTAAGGTAAAAACCCGACATGTTTATTTGTGGCATGGTCTTACGAGATGCTTTTGTTTTCAAAAGGGTTTTGAAACTTTAATAATCAATTGAGTGTGATTTTCTCACGCTGGTATAACCAGACTGACTCGGGTGTTATTTAACTATAATGCTCGGGTCAAACCGAGTATTATAGGATACATGATATGATGTTGTGAAGCTCAGGAGACGAGCTGGATGACGATACATACTTTCGTACTTGTTTATATATATTCCACTGTGTCGATTAACTGTATATCCCAAATGGTTCGTATTCTGTATAACTTGAGTTGATTTAGGTCGAATAGTGTTAACTCAAGGGGTACGGATTTACGGGTCGTTACACTTGGTATCAGTGCGAGGTTGGTGATAGCCTTGGCTCTGGTGGGAATTACTCATTTAAATTAGAGTCTGTAGTACTCTAGAATGAGTTTGAGCATATTAATATATATGAGCGCGTATTTTTTGGTGAATATAAATTGTTTTAATATTGTGTTGATTGGTTTATTGAGTGGTATATGAACCTTCGTCGGCACAGTCTGGACAACTGTATCGAAGGGGTTTCTAAACACTTGAATTGTTAGTGAAGTAAATATTATTGGAAATAGATTAAAATAGTAATGGTATGAATTGCAAATAAAATCCAAATAAGTAGAAATAAATTGGAAATGGCCTTGTAATCAATTGAATGAATTGAATCTGAAAATTTAAATTTTATAATAATTAATCAAATGAAATTGAATTGTGTGTAAATAAAATTGGATGGTGAATTAAAAAGTGAATGGTGGAATCATAACTTGAGTTATTAATTAAAATTCGACTTGAAGTGTTAACAAATTAAATATAATTGAAACTGTTGCCAAATAAAAAGAAATTGGATTAAAGTGGTAATGGTTTGTATTGTAAATCAAATCCAACTCGAGTGTAAATGAGTTAAGTATGTGCTTGGATATTGTTTTGATAAATTGAGAAGGTGAATTAAAATTAAATAGAATTTGATTAGATGAGAATCAAATGGAAGTGAACTTAAGTTTGAGGTGGAATAAATTGAGTAAATTAACTTAAGTTAAGAATAACTAGAAGCTCGACTACAAGTATATAAAAAAAACGAGAGTTGAATTGAAATCAACTTAAACTAAGTTTAATAATATTGGATTGGTTTTAAATCAAGTGAAAATAAATTTTAATCGAAATAAAATTCGGTGAGTTACAGATAATATTTAATGGAATGAAAATTCTTAAATATATAATTGTAAACCATTTAAATTGTTAAGGAATTGAAATAACTTAGAGACAATATGAACAATTGAATGTTTTGAAGTTTAATAGAATGGTTTTAAATGAATGCGGCTAAGAAATGAAACACAAATGATTGGATCGTGAATAAAATTTGAATAGAATGTGACGAGCTAGATCAAATGGTTATGAATGAATTATAAATAAAGAGAATTAAATAATAAATTGAGTTGGAATCAATTTAAAATGGTCATCGGCTTAAGTGGTTATTTACTTGAATGAATATTATCAATTTGCATGAGAAAAATTGGTTGTGGGACAAAAATAGAAGAAAATAAAATTCTATGAATCATTGCAGCCAATAAAATTGATTTTTAAATCAATTGGAATAATATGGGTTTGTTGAAAATTAAAAATGAATTGAATGTAAGCGATATAGTGTTAAACCATTCAAATTGATGAAGTTGTATACGAATAGATTGAAAACCATTCAAATTGATGAAGTTGTATACGAATGGATTGAAACCATTCAAATTGAATGAAAATGGTTTATAAATTAATTGAAAACAGTTGAATTAGTATGAAAACTATATAAATTGCTTACAGAAAGTGTTTGATGTGCATTTCTTTTAGAATTCATGTGTTTAACTATTACAAGTAAGTGAAATGTTGTTAAACTTCATATATATGGCACTTACATGTTTAAATTGAGTAAGCACAGGTACAGGGAAGCCGTTTGGCTGGATTTTGGGCACGCTAACTGCTAAATAAATAAGCTGCTTGCTTAAAAATGCTAAATAAGGTACGCCTACGCAATAAAAATAGAAAATATGAACTGTTTTTGGTTTTTCCGACCGTATGGGTCGATGTATATATATTTATATCTTTTATCAAATTGCAAGAGCTCCTCCGTACAAAGGGGACTCTGCCAAAAAATTTCGCAAAATTTCGAAAATTTTCAAAACGGTTTCAAATTGGAAATTGAAATAAATTAGTGAATGATACTAATTTAAAATAATGACATGAATTAGTTATAAATGGAAAATAAAATTCAAATATTCAGAGTTGAAGATAAAATGAATTCATATGGAAATGAAAGAATCGATTTGAATATAAATAGATATAAACTTGAATGGTGAAGTGAAAATAAATAAAGGAGCATATAAAACGCTTATATTAAACTTAAGTAAAGAATGGTGCAATCTCAATTGGAAGTCGATATTACAGATATATTCTAAGTTAATATTTGGATGAATAGATATTGACATTGGTAAGGAAGTCAATAAAATGTTTTGAAAGTTGTGATTGGATATTAGTGCTAAGCAAGATATGCTGGTATTATAAAAGGAAAAGGAAAATTGGTTTTAATTTCAGAAGATAAATTTGAATTACTCGACAAAAAGGTATGTGTTTAAATTTCGGTATGAAATTTGATTGGGTTTTTGGATCTAGCCACTTGGCCTTTTGTTTTCTTTTGGAATTTGGGAGCCCGTAGAGGCCTTTTGTAGTTGTCCCGAGCTAGCTGCGTAAAGGAAACGCTGGCGAAATTTTTCGGAAATTTAGAGAGTTAGGAAATTTTTGAGAAATTTTGAAAATTTTAAACTTGGTTTTGAATTATAATTTGAATAGTTGAATAAATAAAATTGGTTGGGAACTAAGAAAAAGTTTGGGAAGTTAGTAAGAAAGATAACGGGTCTTTTATAAGAAGGTCGTTAGTGAGATATTGATTTGTTTGGTTTTGAGGAAAAGTAAACGGGTATTGTACCATTCTTCCTAATTAATAATTTCGGGGACGAAATTCTTTTAAGGGGGGAGGAATGTGACGACCCGGAATTTTTAAACCTCTAAAATCAGAATATTTAATTGATTTTAATATTTAAAGGTTAGTTTCTAACTTGAATTCAAATATCACTATTTATTTGATAATTAAACTATGGATTTAAATAAGTTGAAGTTGGGTAAAATGTTGAATCTGGAGTTCTAAGCCTGTTAAAAATAATTTGAAGGCTTGTAAAATTTATATTGATAATACTGAAGATAGTAAAAGTGATAAAATTAAATTTTAAAGTGTTTTGTTCAGTTTTTAAATTTATATCGTTTAAATTGAATTTAAAAATAGCCTTTCGAGGCACAGTCTCGGAATTCGACGAAACCAGTTCCATTTGATCCGTAATATTGTATTATTCGGATTTCAATTTTCGTAATATTTGGAGTTGTTGTGTGAGCATACGATATATAAACGTGCTAGAATTAATATCGAAAATTAAACACTTTAATTCGATTCATAAAGCTATCTTCTCCATACGATCAAATTTGGACCCAAAACTTTTTCCAATTCGTTCGGAATGGGCGTATAACATTATAAACGCCTAGCGGCATGCCTCGATAGGAGTTCGGGATTTTGAGTTACGAATTGAAGACAATTTAAATTTAATTCAAATTCAAATACTGGTTTGTTTGATTCGTCAAATCATTCCCGACAACTTTTTCTTTCCAACAGCCTTTTCAAAAGCACCGTAGACAACTGTGTACGCGCAACCATCATTTCTTGTCCCCCTTTCCACCTTAAACACGCGACTTCTTCTTCTGTTTTTAAAAACACTCGAGCATCTCGTTCAACTTTATAACATGCTGCTTCTTTTCAAAATCATCTTCTTGAGCAAATCAACAAACTAATAGCCGCAATAAAAAATGCACTGCCTCCTCATTCAAAATCAAAACTTTATAAATTGAATGTCATGCTGATACCGAATTGAGAGCCATTTATATTTCTTTCCAGTTCATTCGTTCAAAATCATATTCACTCGACCAAAAGGAAAATTTGAGCTCAGCCTCGCAGTCGAGTCGCGTTCTAGTGCGCTCAGCAATTCGAGGCGATGGTGCCATCGAAGTCCAAGGGAAGGTGCTGGCGACGAGATGGTGTCGACTAGGGTTAGGGTTTCGTGATTTTATGGCTTTCCAATTGAGGATTGTGATGGGAGTTCGGCAAGTGGCTGCGAGCGTCGTGAGTGAAAGGGAGGCGATGGTGTCGGCGAGGCAGTGCGTTGTTGCTATCTGGAAGAAGTGACGGGATGGGAGGGTGGCATTTACGACAATATCAGGATGTGATGGCGCGTCGATTTGCGACCAGAAGTTGAGCTCGAGCACGGTGGGTTTTAGGCGTGTCGAAGTGCGCTCGCGAGCAGGAATCAAGGCAAGGTTTTGTTTTTCTTTATGTGAATTTAAAAATATATATGCATATGAATAATATACAGAGAATAGGTATGTGTTTGCAGAATTTTTTTTTACAGTGATTAAAAAGAAGATAATTTTTATTTAGTAAAATTTAATTGTTAACTAATTAATTTATTAAAGGAGAATTAGTATAAAAAATTTAAGTATTAGTCCCAAATAAAATTACTAAATGATAATTGAATTGTTCGATTCGTTTCGAATATTCATAAAATTATATAAACTGTTTATTTAAGGTCAAACACCTGGAAATCCAAGGCAATATTGAAGTGGATTGCAAAACGAATCAAAGGTGAGTTAATCTCACATAGTTTAATTTTAGTTTAAATTTAAATAGTCAAATTTAAATAACTGATTGATTGGTTTGATTTGGTGTGCTATACATAGTAGTATATAGTATATCTTGGAATGTTTGATTTCCCGCATTAAATAGCGGATGATTTTATATTTTAAAACCCATATAACGTGGTATTCCACCTCGAAGTGGAATTGATATTTTATGTTGTGTTAACGTCTGTGGATGCAGGGAAACAGGTTGGAGGGATCCAACTGGATTCCTCAACATTTATTTGAAATTATCTGATATTCTCTGTCATAATTTATTTTATATTCTATGATGAATATTATTGATAATTGGAATATTGGATGTTATGGTTTACCTGAATATATTCCGGTACACTAATTTATCAAAATATATAGAATTGGATTTTGAAAATAAAATGAAGAAAATTTGTAAGAGAAATAATTATAGAAAATTTAAATAAATTAAGAATAAACTGGATAAGAATAATAGTAGTTTTAAATTCTAATAAATAATTCCGCATATGAAAAGAAAATGTTGAATTAACCGAGAGTTATTGAATTTTAATCTTCAGTGTTATTATTTAAAAGAACAAAGCATTTATTTTAAATTTACAATTTAAATTTTGAAAAGAATAAAGAAGAAATTGAAAAAAATCTGAAATTTGTATATTTCAGTTAAAAAGATTTAAAATCATACAGAAAATAATAATAAAGTCCATAATTAATGAATTTTGAAATGAACTGAGTAAGTAAAGAAATTTATTTCAAATGGAATAAATTGGAAATCAATTTGAAAAATTGGTTTAAGTGGCCGAGATTGGAAATTCTCCGTGGTTAACCAAGTACGTTTTTAAATATAAGTTAAAAGTTTTAAAGTTGTTTTAAAAAGCGAGTTTTGGAAAAATTTATTTTTTCTAATATTTAAATTCTAAAGTAAATATTTCCTTTAATCTATTATGGTAGTAATTATTTAAAGGGTGACTTAGTATCTTGTTTTGAAAAGTGAATTCTAGTTTTATATTTTATTAAGTAACTTTATTTTCAAATATTCATATAGTATGTATTTTTAACAAATTATTGAAGTAGTTTTAACCTAAATGTTATTAAAGTATAATTCAAAGTAAAGCGTTTTAAATTATTTTAAAAATCTAAAAATTTATGCTTGGTGATTCAAGTGGAGATAGAAAATATTTGGGAAAGTTTATTCTGAAAAAGGAAGATATTTTGGAAACTGTTTTCAAAGGGTTGAAAATAGAAATATATCTTGTGAAGATATTTTTGAGGTTAATAAATAATTTGGGAAATTACTTATTGCTGGATGGTTGTTTGTGAATATTAATTGATAGTTAAATCACCGACTGTCAATATTGGACAAATGCGTTGATCGTTTCGAAGAGACCGGTATCGGGATTTATTTCTCGAAAACCGTTTCGATCCGGTTTCTACGTTTTCGTGGAAAATGAGTTTGGATTCGAAGATGGAGCAGTGAAGTGCAAGGGCTAGTCGCTACTAATTCTAAGGATATTTCCAAAATGGATGTAGTAGGAGTAGTGCCTTTGGTTCCGTTCGAACCCGGGACAGACTTGTATGGATGAATGCTTTCGGAACATCGTCAGGTGGACGATGGGCATTCTAAGGGATATGTTCTAAAAAGGTAACGCTTAGCCTCAAGCCTCATAAACCGGAAATGACTGAATATCAGAGGTTATGCAGCAAGGCTAGGTGGATAGCACCCATTCAGGGTGAGGTCATCCCTGTCTAGATGTCCCTTTTTATTTCGGCTTAGTGGGCGGTTGCTGATCCCAACCACGGGGTGATCTCACTCGGGATTATCCAGTAAGCGGTAGTCCCGGTCTTGTGATACAGGGGAGCGTGCGTACTCCTCGGTACTGTGATCTAGGCCACATACTGTGACAGATGGTACCCTAGTGCCTAGTCATTAGTTGGAAATCCATCCTCCCTACGAGCCTTGTACGAATTTTGTTTGTATTACCCACTCTATGGCTAGTAGCTGGAATTTAATAATGTAACAATTTCGGCTATTTTATAAGTATTTGTATATAGACCCTATTATAATATCAGAGGATTTCTATAAAAATCGTTTTAGCTATCATAAAGTAAAAAGCCGACATGTTTATTTGTGGCGTGGTCTTACGAGATGCTTTTGTTTTCAAAAGGGTTTTGAAACTTTAATAATCAATTGAGTGTGATTTTCTCATGCTGGTATAACCAGACTGACTCGGGTGTTATTTAACTATAATGCTCGGGTCAGACCGAGTATTATAGGATACAGGATATGATGCTGTGAAGCTCAGGAGACGAGCTGGATGACGATACGTACTTTCGTACTTGTTTATATATATTCCGCTGTGTTGATTAACTGTATATCCATTTTTATGTTATTGATGTTGAACTGTGATTGACGTACTCTGATGATGTAATATATAAACAGATATATTTGTTTTGATGTAAAGATATGTTAATATCTATTATATTTTATTCCACTGCGATGGTTAGATTCTACTGTTGTTTTCTATTTTCTTCTTCTACCCCTTCTTCTTTAACCCAAATGGTTCATATTTCTGTACAACTTGAGTTGATTTAGGTAGAATAGTGTTAACTCAAGGGGTACGGATTTGCAGGTCGTTATAGTGGAAGTCCTCAAATACTCATCACATCCTCCAAAACACCCTCTAGCGACGTTGTCAAAAGTCGATCGGGAGCACTCATTATTTGTCTGGATTTGCTTCCAGTATAATGCACTTAATTGCTTAACATGCTGTCTTGTATCATGAATAGGTTTTAAACTTGCAAACTTAAGGTCATGATTCCAATTTGCTATTACCAAGCTGAGTGGTAGTGCATGTGTATAATCAATGGGTGAGGTGGTGCTATGCCCTCAAGTATTTTTTATCGAATTTAGCTTATCTTACAAAAGTTAGTCATACCTTTGCACTGAGTTTTTCTTAAGTTTCATAAGCGTGTGCTCAGCTTTGGGAGAATCCTTACAGTTTCTTGAGCGAAGTTGGCTGGAAGGGATATTCTAATTCTTATGGCAATGTTGAATTGATGTTCTGCTCTCTCTGATGGAGTTTAGTCGATGCTCCGTTTCCTTTGGTGGAGTGGAAGAGAATGAATATCCTCCCGTAGTTTGTAGAGTGGAATTCATATTTCTACTATCTGTATGTAGTGCCACAAGACTAAAGGGAATTGTTAAAAGCTTCTAGTTTAAGTACAATGTACTATATTCTCTGTCAAAAAAGTCCTTCTAAACTTAAGATTCATGGCATGTAAGTTACTTGCCATGATTGTGGATTTTGGTGACATATGGTTTGTTAGCCCAACCTATGTTTCAAGGGAGTGTAACTTTTATGACTGACGTACTTAAGATTTAGTGCCGGATTCGCACACAGTAACTACCCGAGCCATTATGGCCTGTATTGTGAGTATTATTCGATTTACTATGGCCCGACTAGCATGGGTGTCGATCGTCAACTACGATCTATCCCTTTGCTGTAGCCATGCCTTAATCTTGGGATTTATTATCGGTTCGCAATTGATGACGAGCCGAACGCCAATGATAAACTGCCTAGGCTATAATCGTGCCTATCCGTGGCTTATAGCCGGTTTATCATTGCTGGATGAGGGGCCAATCGTCAACAGTGAATTATCCAGGCTATTTTCGTGCCCTTAGTCATGTTTATCTTGGTTTCACTTCTACCTGCGAGAGCTTGCGATTGATCGCAATAGGAAAAACATCAGACAAACAATTGATCGAAACATTAATTTTTACCGTGGTTTGGCCAGAATATGCCTACATCCGCTGTCTTTTTTTATTGTTTCAGGTGATACATGCATTTTACAAGCTGAAAGAAGTAATGACAAAGATGCTGGAGATTCCTTCCTTTCCCAAACACATTTTCCGTCAACTGTCGATGGAATGTAAGCTCCGTTGTGGAGATCCTAATGAACAACAAACGGTCCTTTCCAAACTAGATCTAGTGCGCCTGGACAGGAAAAGATTACTTGAGAACAATATCTCTCTCTTGTAACTCTTGGGGCTTCACCTTAGATTTGTATTGTTTTTCCACTTTCCGTCTGTGTGCGGTGGTCTTGGGAGCGGTGTTATTCCTTCTTTTTTCAATCAGGTCTAAGGACATGCTGAGAAGCTCCACGTTTTCTTTCGAATTATAATATGTCCTACGATGTGAAGGGATAACTATTTCGACCAGAAGCATGGCCTCGGCTCCATATGCTTATGGAAAATAGAATATGTCCTGTTGCTGTTTTGTAGGAGGCTTGGTAGGCCCACAGTCATGGGTAGTTCGTCAACCCACGCTCTTTTGGATTTATCTAGTTTTTCCTTAATTAGTATTTGCAGGACTTTGTTGACAGCTTCAACCTGTCCATTGGCCTGAGGAAACTCCTGTCATGAGTCAATCCATGTTAGGCTTCGAATGCATTTATTCTTTGAGTTACTCAAGCTAGATTTGTGCCCGGATGCCCGAATGGTGTGTCATTGCCAAGGAAAAGGGTGGTCGTCGGCAGTGAACAGTCCAGGCTACCGCCATTAGTCATGGCTATCTTATTTTCACTATTGCCAACACATGTTTTGTGATCTGGGTTGCTAATCACAAAATAAATAGTGGTTATAACTGCATAGGTTTTAAGCGAATATAACTGCTTATGTGTTAAGTGAATGCATTACTCTCTTATCTCGATTAAAGGGAAATAGTAGTTTAGACCAAACCTTCCACTTCGAAAGAAGCGCAAAGTACCTGGTTGTGTAGTATGCCTGGTTTAAGATGTTCTCTTAGATAGGAGTTCTCGCTTTTCTACTGCGGGCCAAATATGTTGGAATTGCTGGAGCTCGATTTTTCAAAGCCTTTTGTATAAACTATTATGTTAACCAAGTTCTCGGCAGATGTCATTTCCACCGTGTCCTTTTCCTTACCCTTTGAGGTAACACCATACTCAAATGGATGACTTCTCTCTGATAATTGATTTTTCGAGCTCCAGAGGTAGAGAGTTGTATCTCTTCCATTTTGCTATAACATTTGCACTACAAGCTGTGCTAGCGTCCCTGGGTGAGCACTATCTGAACTCCTGACAGTGATGTTTTCTCATATTTATATGCCTTGCTGACCCAAATGAGAGGTCATGCATGGCTATAGGGGCAAGTTTGATTTTTTTGTTTTTACTTCGTGTAGCGTGTAAACACCCTCGGGTCGATCAGCACATGCAATGGATTTACGAATCCTTCCTTCACCTTTCTCCAAGGATGCAGATGCAAGAGTAGATGGTCGAGCCCTACAATATCTTAAGATTGATTAGAATGAAAGAAAAGTAATTGTACAGTACCTCCTTTGTACCCCCTTCCCCCTATTTATCAACAAGTGTGGAGATCTTAGCAAGTATCTAGGGGGTCGGGTTAGCCCCATATAAAGGTTTGTAGTGAGCACTCTAAACCTTTTGTTTTCCCGGAGGGTGGACTAGTAACTCTTGGTCTTATCTCCTTTTATTTTCATATTTATAGAACATATCCCTAGGTAAGGAGAGCTATTGACATTATTTGAATCATGTTCGGTATGCGTTGGATTGGTGATGCCTTCGTGCATGATAGGAGTGACGAAATGCCGTGCTTGTCATATCTAGACTTTGAGTATTCAATCATCATGACTTCGGTCTTCAAGTCGTGATATTTCGATCCATCAGCAGGATCCCAATTGTAGTACTTTGATTTGATGCTGGATGGAAAAATGGATGTGATTGGGGTTCATTTGGTTATGTGGAATGCCTCTTGTGTTCTCTAGACTGGGACTTTTCTTGTATTATGACGTCGAGGTCGAATACTTCTGTCTGCCCTAAGCGTGTCATGAGATTATCCACCAAAGCTATATGTTAAGCAGTGAAGTGTTTACTGATTTCAATCACAACCATGTCGAATATACGTCCGATAATTTTTAGCACCAAGAGGTTATTAGACTAGTCTTCCTACTTTTTCACATCTGGATAGATGTTGCATTCTTTGCCACGGAGTTCTCTCACTTTAGGCGGCATATCGGGAAGTTTTTTTTTCCTTCCCTTCCTATAGAATTTGTACTTTTCTAGAGAGATAATTCAATTTTTGGAAAGGTTTGGGAGGTTTTGTAGCTTTGAAGGGTTGATGGTCCAACTTTTAAAGTAAAGAGAGAATCTTGAGATAGGAGGTATAGCTTCTCAATCCGAGAAATGGTGATTACAAACTTGAAAAAAAAAAAAGAGAAAAACTCTAATTTCAAAGAGACAATGGTTTTAATTCAGGAGAAAGAATTTCGAGTTTGGAGGGAGAAAAGGATTTTCTTAGAACGATAATTTTATATTTTACTAGGGAATAGATTCCTCTTATACAAAAAAGGAAGATAGTTTTTTATGTTAAAGAAGCAATGCTTTCGAACGTAAAAAGTATAAGATCTATAATGATTTAGATCTAAAAAATTACTAAGTGTTTATTTTGGTCAAACAGTGTTTTTTTATCTGAAATGAGAAAAAGAAGATAGATTTCGAATCTAAGAAATAAATACATGTTTCTTTTTGGTTGGGAAACAGTGTTTGCAGATCTGAAAGGAGATATAGTTATTTCAAATCTAAGAAGTGAATACATGTTTCTTGTTGGTTAAGAAGCAACGTTCGTAGGTCTGGAATAGGAGAAAAAAAAGTTAGAATTATTTTTTTATCTTCAAGGAATAATGATTGCCGATCTAAAAAGAGAAATAGATTTTGATAAAGTAATGATTTCAGATCTGAGAGATATAGAGTATTTTAGTCCAAGAAACAATAATTTCAAACTGGGAAAGTAAGAAAAAGAGAATCTCTCCTGCCAAGGAGAGTGACTTTAGATCTGAAAAGAAAAATGTATAAATTTTTATTGAAAAATGCAATTTCATATCTCAAGACTAGAAACAGGTTTTCTTTTGTGAAAGAAAATAATGATTCAGATCTAAACAGAGGGAAAATGGGGTTTCTTATGCCAAGAAACCATGTTTTTGGATTCCAAATAAGAAAAGAGAGGTGGCTTAATTTTAGATCCAAAGAATGGGTGCATGTTTCTTTTTGATCAAGGGACATGTGTTTGTGGATTCGGAAAAGTAAAAGTAATATTCAAGGATTTCAGATCTAAAAGATGCATTTTTTTGCTAATAAACAGTGTCGGTGGATAGTAAAAGTAAGAGCTAAAAAGTGGACAAAATTTTTTCTCTATGTAGTAAAATGGATGTTTAGATCTGAGGAGAAAATAATGATTTTTTGTTTTGTGTAAAACAGTCAGGGTATATCTGAAAAGAAATATAAATTTCGGATCTTAGAAAAGGGGAGAGAGTTTTCTAAGAGAAGAAATGATATTCTCCAGTCAGAAGATTAGAAATAGTAGGTTTCAAAATAAAAAGAAAAGTAAAAAAGAGAGAATTTCCTTTTAAAAAAGGAAAGTTCAGCTCTCGGTGAAAGTACCAAAATGTTTGCACAAAAAAGAGAAAACACTGAAATCATTGGTGTAGAGCCGTAAATGTTGTTCGTAGTATATAGCTATTGTTTGATGAAAATTAGTTGTGGACGTTTAAGGTATAAAATCAGTAATTTGCAATAAAGTATATGTAAAGGACTAAAATGTAAAAAGACACAAAATTTATAGTGCTTCGGTCTAAATGTACCTACGTCCACTGTTTCTATTTTATTATCCCTTTTATTTCTGATTACAAGTACAAGCTTTTTATGCGAGTAAACATGCTATTAGAACTAGGATTTTTCCCTTTCAAAGTTGTCTGCTATTATTGCTGAAAACTTCGCTCTTCGGCATCCTCCCTTCCTACGATGCCATATGCTTGGTATTTATAGAATGAAGGTATGAGAAGTGGCAACTGAGTATATAGTATTTGGAATTTGGTTCAATCTTCCTTCCTCCAAGATTTGGTTCAACCCGCCTTACATGATTGTCAAGCTATTCCACTTGTGACGACCACCATACACCTCCAAGAACCTCAGAACACGTCATGAAGAAATCTCCGAAGTATCGTCATGCCATGATGAAAATCTCCAAGAACAGTTATACCCGGGTTGAGCCCCAAGCAAACCTTCACCCGGCTCCAAGCAGCATTACTCCCAGCCGACTCCAAGTAAACCCTTAAATTTCTGACTCCAAGCAGACTTGGGATTTTCAAACCCCGACTCCAAACAAGCGCCGAACCAAAGTTTTGGTTCGATGATCCAATCGACTCTAAGCAGACTCTAGATTTTCAAGGCCCGACTCTAAGCAAGCGCCGAACCAAAGTTTGGTTCGGTCATCAGGCAGACTCCAAGCAGACTCGAGATTTTCAAGCCCCGACTCCAAGCAAGCACCGAACTAAAATTTTGGTTCGGTAATCCAATCGACTCCAAGCAGACATCAGATTTTCAAGACCCGACTCCAAGCAAGCGCCGAACCAAAGTTTTGGTTCGGTCATCGAGCCGACTCCAAGCAGACTCGAGATGTTCAAGTCCCGATTCTAAGCAAGGGTCGAACCAAATTTTTTGTTCGATCATCGAACCGGGGATCCTGGCTTGTTGTTGGACTGTCGAACTTGAAAGGCGGTAGAGCGTCTCGGTATCGGCTCCACAAGACGGTGGTGGACAAATCTTAAGATGATCATATCTCTCAATCTGTAGCCCGGATTGAGATGCGATTTCAACCTATGTTCATATCTTGATCTCCAGAATACCTCCAAAATAGTTTGAGTCTGTTCCAGGACAATGTCGATTTTGCCCGTGACTCCTCATATTCACCATGTAGTGTGCGAAAATGCCCACAACATTCAGCATTGCTAGTATGTATATATCAGCAATTGTGGAGACATGCTGTTATAACTCTCCAGGTTTGATGATAGAACTTAGAATTATAACTTTGAAGTGCTATGTATCTTAGAGTAACACTTTGTACTATCTTTCTGATATTATATATTATTATGCCACTTGAGATTCTGATGCCGTGTTTTTTCTTTCCTGTTCATTTTTCCTTTTTATTTACTCTGACAATCCCTTTTTTGGCCACTTAGGTTCTCGACACGTGAATACCGTGAATGTATTAGTGTAAACATTTAGAGGTCGAAATTGCGGGTCGTTAAATTTGGTATCGGAGCAGAAGGTTAAGCGAGAACTTTGGTTTTGGTTGGGTATGACTCATTAGAGATAAGATAAGCAATGTCCTAGAATGGGTTGAGTGTATTACATAAATGAGTGTATTTGTATTTGTTATAAACGTTTGCCTTAAAGGTATTTCAACTACGAAAATTAATAGATCTTATATAAAGTAACATATATAACTATGAGTTATTATAATGGAGTCAAATTAATGTTGTGGCTAATGATGTTCATTTATTATCCATCACTGATTAGCTTAGTCATGTTCGACCGGTTTATTAACATTGATTATTATTTATTGATTGTTAGTTTGTGCCGAATCATACTACAACAAAAAATAGATTTAGTAGTGTTTAAAAACGCTAACATAACTTATTGTAGCGTTTTATAGAATGCCGTTATACGATATGCAACAAAACATCCAAGACTTAGCGTTTTTCATAAATGCTACCAAAAAGCAACATATTTGTATCGTTCTGAAAAGGCAACAAATTTTTTTACCGTAGCATTGTATAAATGCTTCTAAAAAGTATTATTGGTGCTATTACAAAATATCATAATAGTCTTTTTTGTTTGTCACCATATATATATTTGGTAGCGTTTACTAAAGACCGTCAAAAATTATGATTTCTGTTTGTTCGGTTTTAAGTTTATTTTATTCACAACATATGTTATATAGTAATGGTTAACATATTTCGACATGAAACAAACAATCACTTGTATGATTATCACATTCCAAGAATTGAAAAACACGTTATAACAAAATAAAATAAAATATTATGACAATTTGATACAAAATAATTTAAACAAAATAATCACGTTTTAAACTTATATGAACCATGTCTTCTTGTTTTGTTGATGAGAGAGTCTCCATTCCAGGTAAAGCAGCAGCAATCTTTCAAAATAATGGCTGGAAATTAGAATATATGCGTATACATATTTGTATGTACTGTTAAGCTGCATTTCATCAAGTAAGCATTCTTAATACCTTGATATAGCATTAGTTTCAATGAACATGACACCGTGTTCACGAAATTTAGCCTCTCCTTCTATTGAAACTTGCCTGCCACATCTCAATTTATTATCAATATGCCATGCTGCAAAGGTGTAAAAATTTCGTATTGCAAGCATGTAGCAGGTTAGGTAACTAGCATAGAGGTCTTATAACACCGAGATTCATGTCAAATAAACGGTTCATTTTTGAATGATTCAATATATGATATTGGAAGGCAAAATGAAGGAAAGAAGTCATTAGGTCTAGTAAAATATAAAAGCTCATACAATGAGAAAATATAAATGTTCGCACTATACAATAATTATTACCATTTATCGACAAGACCCGTTTTGTTTCCAAACAGCACGATAATGACATCACCACCTCATTATGTACGTAGTTCGTCGATCCACTTTGAAGTGTTTAAAAAGGACTGTCTGTTTATAGTAAAAGAAACAAAAAGAAATGAAGGAAGATTAACCAAATAGAGAGAACCAGAAAAGCTTCTAGATAGTATGTGTTATCCCGCTTTTTGGCAAAGCCGCGATACCAAAAGATCGATCGAAAAACGGAGAATAGTTCGTCTCAGAGATTGGTCATACTTCGTTTTGCTATGGATATCGCTGAATTTTGTCCGAGTCCAGATTGAGCTACAATTGATAGGACACGACAAGAAACACCGTAGAAGTCAGCATCTCGAATTTCAAGTCAATCCGAGTTCATATGCTCAAGTTATGATCGATTCAATTTGGAGGGGAAAACCAAAGTTTCGAACCGATCACCTTCGAATCCATCTACTTTGAACCCATCAACGCGCCTCGGGTTCGACTCCATCACTTTCGAATCCATCGAGCATCAGTTGTTCGAACCCATCACAGAAGCCTCACTCGAACCCATCCACGAAACCTTGTTCGAACCCATCACAGAGACCTTGTTCGAACCCATCACAGAGACCTTGTTCGAACCCATCACAGAGACCTTGTTCGAACCCACCTGTGAAGCTTCATTCGAACCCACTGGGTCAACCAACCATGATGACGTGTCTTTCATCGGTTCGAATGCACCGAGATATATGGACTCGAAGCGGTCAACACGGAGTGAAGACCGGATCGATTCGAAGTTTGCGCTCCACGTCAACACGAAGCCACGTGCCACCATGGTTTCGAAACCATCGGTTCGAATGCATGGTTTCGAATCAAACAGCCACGCCGTGAACCCTATTTCGAATCCATCATATCTCTCAATCCAATGATCCAAATGCCATGAAATTTTTACAGTAGCTTGCATTCATGTCGAAGAGTGTCCACGCCAAATTTCACCTCGATTGGATGAATTCTTGATCGGTTCGAATGGAGTTCGAACCGATGCCAAAGTGGGCCCAAACTTCCTGAGACCGAGCGTGTAGGCCCCCTCACGTGCCAGATGTGGTCTCCCGAGTTTTCAGCGAAATATCAGCAGCCTACGCCTATAAATAGAGCCCCAGGGTCAACAGAAAAGGGATCTTTCGACTCTCAAGCGCCCAGACTCTGCCGGATCGAGATCTCCATCATCCTACATCATAATTTTACTGTTGATTTCGAATTTCCAGTTGTAACTTGCTGTTGATTGCTGCAACAACTTGTAACCATTGAAAGAGAATCAATAAAACATCAAAACACTTCACAGTGGACGTAGGCAACACGCCGAACCACTATAAATCGCTTGTCTACGCATTTATTTTACTGTTGATTGGAGTTTTTGTTAGATAATATCTGTTTTGAACTTACATTCTTGACTATTATCTCTTCAACGACTCCCGAAGAGTGTTGTGCCCAATTTTGACACAAACACTTTGGTGCTTTCACTGAGAGAACCCAGCTTTTCTCCTGCCCGTTGGATCTGTCATCGATACCGGATTGAATAAATCTAAGAGAGAGATCCAGATCATTGAATCCAACTTCCTTCCCCTCTATTCGGATGTGCATAAAGTCTAGGAAAGAAGTTCGACTATCAAGATGGTTAACACAAGAACCACCTCAAACGCTGTCAATCAAGAAGAATAGGATAGACCGAATCCTGCCCCTCTACCTTCATCTAATCAAGATGTCGATGGGCATTCAGAGCCGTCGGGTCCGATTACCCGACAAGAGTTGCAGTTGCTACTCCAAGAATTGACCCAGAGTCGGCGACAACTAGAAGAACAGCTACGCGCTAACGCTGAGCTAATCAACAAGCTGGATCGCCAGAAACGAAAGAGATCCACGAGAGATCGTGCTTCTCGCTCCTCCAGCGAAAGTTCTTCATCTTCTGATTATCATAACCGGCCTCCACGACCCCGGTTAGATGGGAGTCGTGTGCCCCCCTTTGGAAACCAACCGATATTGACCGTTGGACAAATAAGGGTTGGTCCGTCAGCCAGTTTCCAAACCGGACCCTCCTCCCGAGGAGGTGCCGTTTCTCACCACGCCGCAGAATACCGCACCACTAACGTTGCGGCTGAACCAGGGGTCGACGCTCAAGATCAGTCAGACCTGGACCGTCGTCATAGCGTTCGTACTCCTGAACCGTACGTCCCAGAGGACTATGAGCCAAGAAGGCGAGACTTGGACCGTCGACGATATCCGGTTCAAGCCCAAAGTATGGAACGTGATCATACTCCGGCACAAATGCCGGATCTTTCAACTATGATACGTCAGATGATCCGTGAGAGTCAGGGATTCACAAACGACGATTGGGGAGTTTTTCGAAGTCACACTCCCTTTACGGACGATATTCTTACTGCCGAACCCCCACGGCAATTCCGAATGCCCACTCTACCCATGTACGAGGGAAACTCCGACCCCAACCAACATATTCTAAAATATGAATGGTCGATGACTGCTGCCAGGGCTGACGATGCAGTGAAATGTCCTAGTTTCCCCATATCCTTGGGGGGCATAGCTACCATGTGGTTCACCCGACTGCCACCTCGATCCATCTCTTCATTCGATCAGTTAGCCACAAAATTCTCTGAGCAATTCCGCATGCATGTAGCAAGGCCAAAAGATGTCAACACTCTATCTAGTGTCACGCAAGCTCTCGGAGAGACACTCAGACACTACTTAGAAAGATTCCATACTACATGCGCGGAGATTAGTAATCCAAACGATAACTCCATCCTTATGGCATTGACCAAGGGGATCGACCCCGATTCCGAATTCGGCAATTGGCTAGCTGGGAAACCACCTGCGTCATTGGACCGTTTCCATGCCAAAGCAGCTCAATTCCTGAGACGGGAAGACGCGAAACAGTCTAGGAAGCAAACTGACGCAGGGCCAAATGCGGAAGGGACCCAAAGCAATGTTGCGATAAAACAGTCCGGTGAGAGCTCCGAAAAAGTTCAGTTGAACATTAAAAATAAACAAGCTCGGCGAAGAGAAAGCGTGAATCAAATTAAGAAACAAGATCAAACTCGTGGCCCGCAGCGTAAGAATCCAATGTTTGACAGTTACACTCCTCTAAATACGTCACTAGAGGACTTGTACTTACAAACCTGTGGAACAATTCAATATCAAAAGCCTGCGCCAAGGCCGTCGTCAGAAAGACAAATCCAAACTGGAAAGTTTTGCAGGTTCCATGAAAGCTACGGGCACAATACGAACGAATGTCGCCACTTACAAGACCTCGTTGAAAAACTGATCAGAGAAAGGAAGCTGGAACAGTTTGTGCGGACACCGCAGCCCAGAGAAGCGGGCCCATCCAATCCAATCAATGAACCCAATCAACCGAGACAGGAGGACTCCACTTGTCCCCGTGGAAGATTGGTGATAAACGCCATCAGTGGCGGACCTACTTACTCAGGAGCCTGGAACGACGAAGATCCTCATCACTGTCACACATGACAGGCTCCTTCAATCTATGAATACTTTGCAGTTTCCTTTATATTCTGAAATTTGAATTTGTAATAAGGCACTGACTTTGCCATATTTTCTTATTTCAGCAATAAAATATTATCTCTTCAAGCTAGAGCTGTGATTCACCGAATGCAACGTTCAACAATCACGACACACGAAGAGCTAAGTTCCATCAAACAATGGAATTTATTCAAATAGCGAGTGACTGCGATATGACCGGCCACTCACTAAGTGAAACCCCAGCTCGGGGGCAAACCATCACGTCAAAGGCTGAATCGGACCAACACACGACAGTCCATTAAACAATTCGTTCCCAGAGTGCGAACGGACTCCAACTTCCCAGAGTGTGAATTGGAGTATAAACATTCAATAATTCGTTCCCGGAGCGTGAACGGACTCCAACTTCCTAGAGTGTGAATTGGAGTATAAACATTCAATAACTCGTTCCCAGAGCGTGAACGGACTCCAACTTCCCAGAGTGTGAATTGGAGTATAAACATTCAACAATTCGTTCCCACAGCGTGAACGGACTCCAACTTCCCAGAGTGTGAATTGGAGTATAAACATTCAATAATTTGTTCCCGGAGCGTGAACGGACTCCAACTTCCCAGAGTGTGAATTGGAGTATAAACATTCAATAATTCGTTCCCGGAGCGTGAACGGACTCCAATTTCCCAGGGTGTGAATTGGAGTATAAACATTCAACAATTCGTTCCCACAGCGTGAACGGACTCCAACTTCCCAGAGTGTGAATTGGAGTATAAATATTCAATAACTCGTTCCCAGAGCGTGAACGGACTCCAACTTCCCAAAGTGTGAATTGGAGTATAAACATTCAACAATTCGTTCCCAGAGCGTGAACGGACTCCAACTTCCCAGAGTGTGAATTGGAGTATAAACATTCAACAATTCGTTCCCGGAGTGCGAGCGGACTCCAACTTCCCGGAGTGTGAATTGGAGTATAAACATTCAATAATTCGTTCCCAGAGTGCGAACGGACTCCAACTTCCCAGAGCGCGAATCGGAGTATAAACATTCAACAATTCATTCCCGGAGTGCGAGCGGACCCCAACTTCCTAGAGTGTGAATTGGAGTATAAACATTCAATAATTCGTTCCCGGAGTGCGAACGGACTCCAACTTCCCAGAGCGCGAATTGAAGTATAAACATTCAACAATTCGTTCCCGGAGTGCGAGCGGACTCCAACTTCCCGGAGTGTGAATTGGAGTATAAACATTCAATAATTCGTTCCCAGAGTGCGAACGGACTCCAACTTCCCAGAGCGCGAATTGGAGTATAAACATTCAACAATTCATTCCCGGAGTGCGAGCGGACCCCAACTTCTCAGAGTGTGAATTGGAGTATAAACATTCAATAATTCGTTCTCGGAGTGTGAACGGACTCCAACTTCCCAGAGCGCGAATTGGAGTATAAACGTTCAACAATTCGTTCTCGGAGTGTGAACGGACTCCAAATTCCCAGAGTGCGAATTGGAGTATAAACATCGAATCCATCGTTCTGAGAGTATGAACGAATTCCTGAAAGCCCAAATAGATGTGACTGACCATCCAACGACTAACTCCGACTTCCCAGAGTGTGAATCGGAGCATAAATGTGGATTACAGGTTCCCGGAGCGCGAACCGAAGCATCTGTGCGAACTCCAACTTCACAGAATGTGAATGGAGTATAAATACCAAATCGAAGTTCCCGGAATGCGAACTGAAATATCGACACTAACTCCAAGTCCCCAGAACGTGAAATGGAGTGTGAACATCAATTCCAGGTTGCGAACCGTACTACAAACGTCGATGACTCTCAAATTCCCATAGTGCGAACTGAGTTATCGATTACAAATTATCCTATGTCCTCAGAATGTGGACATGTGCTTAAGGTTTGCAATAAACGCAATCAACCACCGGAACACAAATGCTATTCCCCGAGACTAGGGGGTAAAAAAAAGAAGCTAAGTGTTAATCGCTAACCAAAGTGATACAATGTCCGAAGTTCGATTATTCATCGATTACAACTTGCGACCAAGATTCTCAGACTTGGCAAATAAAGAACGAACTCCACTGGACGATAAAAAAAAACACCACAAGTGCACCGGACTGAAAACAAAACACTACAAACATTTAAGCACAAAAGAAATGAGAGTTGAAACAAAGAAACTAAATTTTATTTCAACTAACTGAAGACAAGGACTTACATGCAAATAAGTTCTCCCAAAAAAAAATTCCTACTAGCAGGGGCCGAATCTGCATCTATACACGGCCTACTAACAAAAAACGAAAACAAGTTCCTATCTTCCAAAATATCTGCTTGGGAGGCCGATCTATTCCTTCTTTCTTGGCTTCCTTATCAGCGGTTCGTCGTCAGAATCGCTAGGAACGGAAATCCTTCGTTTGGACGACCTCCTCTCCGGTGGCTGCTCTTCGGCCGGGGGCATAATATCTACGTCCTCCTCAGAACTTGAATCTAAATGAAGGCTCCCCGCCGGAGGAGTAGGAGGGACCGGACCCGCAACGGAAGATGGGATAGTGCCACCACCAACACTACCGCTTTACCCCGCAGCTTCTAATTCAGCTTGAATCTCGGCCAGGATCTCTTCATCACGAATCGTCTGGGCTTGGCTGGGGGCATCCGCGGTCTGCATTGAAGAGATGGAGGTCGACGGAAGGTCACTAATGATGAACGGCAGGTTCGTGGAGAAGCCACCCTGCTCACCGAGCAGCTCGCTCACCATTTGTTCCTCAAGAGATAATCCACTCCCCTGCGCCGCCTCGGTTGATACTGCATTTACAACAGTAGTCTCAGTGGTAATGGCTTTGTCCCCTTTGCTTGATTCTTGGGTCACGGCAATCGTAGTAACTCCAGTCACTAAACAAAGATAAGAAGAGGTTATCAGTAACTGCTTCAGAACAAACTCTCTATTTGGAAAACACTCGAGATAAGTTCGGGATACCTTCCCCAGCTTGAATTGTGGACGACTGAGCGGCCTCAGAAGTATGCTCCCGAATAGGAGATAACCGCGGTTGTTCCGAGTCGTAAGCAAGAACAGATTGCGAACCGACCGCAGATACAGGCACTGACGAAGGTGGTGCGGTGACTTCAGTGACAGCGGAATGGTGCTCAACACCTGATCCCTCTCCAACCTCCAGAGATCGACCACCGATCATCTCCTTTTCTTGAGCAATAATAGCGTCATGGAGGACCTTCTTCTCATCATCAGTCAACAACCGGTTTTCAAGTTCAAATCGGTCGACCGATTCATCCGGATGTGCTTCCTCTTCTTCCTCAACCAATCGATCCCAAGCGTTGCGGAGGTGCACCGGGTAATCTTGGAGCCAGGCCAAATTTCGATGTCTCAACACGTTGGCATTGTAGGTGATAAGCAAATCTTCAATATCGGCCTCCAGCCTGGCCTCCGCCTGTTGAACTTTCTCCTCAACCTCCGTCTCAATCGCCTGGACCTTGGCTACTGCCGCGTCCCGTTAAGTCCGGAGAATCACGGCTTGTTCACACGCTTCCTGGGCTGCATTGTTTGCATCATCCCTATCCTTGGCGATTTCAGCGAATTTAGACTTAAGCTCGTTCAACTCCTTTAGGGCTGCGTCCCTCTCGGCAGTAACCAGTGTGTTTCGATGGCCCATGTCCTCTACCGTGGCATAGTGCTCACGTTTCACCCTATCCATTGTTGCTTGGGCTTCATCGGCTTTTTTAATAGCCTCCATTTCAGACTTCCGAGAAGATTCAGCTTCAATATTTAGCACATCAATAATAAAGCTCTTTTGGGCCAACTCAGCCTGCATTTTCTCGATGGTGGCCCCACGCTCAAAGGCCAGTGACGACGCTTTCTCGGCCGCCTTGTACCACGCCCTGTATTGGGCATAAAAATCGTGCACATAATCGTGCGCCGTCTGCTCGGCCTCCGGCGGGATTCTTTTCAAGTGAAGGGGAAAGATGTAGTTATCGAAGCAAATATTTGGAAAGTCCTTCTTCATTTGAGCAAGCCTGATTGCTCCTTCTCCCGAAATTTCAGTAGGAGGTTGTTCCGCAACTACTGGAGGCATTGCCTCAGATCTGGGGTGGCGAGATTCATACTTAGAAGATTGAGAGGCTGACTGGTAGTGCGAGGAATCAGAAGGACGAGAAGCATGGACGGGAGGTTGTACAGGAACTCTTGGAGGAGGAGTGCGTGATCGAGACCGCCCTATCTCTCCGTTCTTGGCCAGGATACCCGGAGTACCTGCGGTCATAACCCCTGTCTCCTTCTCTCCGTTGTGAATCGTAATATGAGGAAGATCTACGAGCATTTCGTAGGCTCCCTAGCATCGAACCACGTCCAGTCATAATATCTGCAAAGCAAAAGGAGAATAAAGTCAGTGGCTTCTCGAAACCGATGACCTAGAACTCGGGGTTATGTAGTGTCGTGAAGTGTGTATGAATATGTATTCCCCCCGACCAACCAGAAGTGTCGACTGAGCTAGTAATAAAAGGCTCGCTCAATTCTAGGGTACGATGGAACTCCTCCAACCCGGCGTCATGATGAAAAGACACATCATCCGGGATTGGAAGATCGGTAAGCCCTTCGTAAAGACTTTCAGTTCGAGGAGGAGACATCTCAGAAATTCTAACTCCGGGAGAGGATCGTGCAGTGACAACCGATTTCCATCTCCCCTTCTTAGTTGACGTGACGACGGCTGCCTTGCCTTTTCTTTGCTCTTCAATGTCCTGAGCCACGTCTGTAGGTTCCAACAACGGCTCGTCGTCAGTATTAGTTCTTTCAGAATCAGCCTCCTCGGCTACAATAACTCTGGGCTTCTTGTGCTTGACTCGTTTTTTCAAAACGGCCTTTAATGCCCCCTCAAACAGTATGTTCTGCCCTCGTTCAATCAACCCGTATGTTCGAAGATTCCTATCCGTCAAGAGCAGCTCAATATCCCTATCTCCACTCGGGACTTCTCGAAGTACTCGCACCATCTCCCTAAAGTGCTCGCCCTCAGGTCGCGGAATCGTCGCTGTAAAAAAGAGAAAAAACATAAGTTTCGCTTTGACCGCAATTGCTTTAATAATTGCTTAATAACTCAGCTACACTCACGTCTGAATAACCATCGCTGGGCAAACCCCGGAGGACATCTGACATAGAACCATTCCGTCCTATAGTAACTCAACCTGGTCCAGGACCCAGTGACCACTTGACAGTTCCTCACCGCTTCCAGAAATGTGAAGGAAGGATAATCATCTCGAGTTTTGAAATTAAATAGGTATCTAATCTCGGTCGGGATCGGTGGTCTATGAAGGTACTCCATGAAGACGATGAATAGACTATTCACGGAGGCATACCCGTTTGGGTGTAGTTGAGATGGAGCGATCCTCAAAAAAGACAACACTTTCCTTATATACTCGTTGAACGGGGGAAGTGTACTAGCCACACACGCATGGCGATTGAATGCTGTATATCCCTCCGGTGGGTTGTGAGGTCTATCATTCGGCCCTGGCAATAACACGTCATCCAGTGACAGACCGTGCCTCAAGCATATTCTCCCTAACATGTCTTCAGAAATATTCGATTGAACGGAATCCGACGGATTGGCAATGAAAGACGCATTAGGAAGTTCGTCCGGGGCCGGACCAATGATCTCAGGTTCAATATCTGGAACCTCTAGTCTCGGAGCAGCCGT
This sequence comes from Allium cepa, assembly GCA_030765085.1. Lineage (NCBI taxonomy): Eukaryota > Viridiplantae > Streptophyta > Magnoliopsida > Asparagales > Amaryllidaceae > Allium > Allium cepa. The sequence continues at coordinate 103,264,654 of CM060939.1, forward strand.
ACTTTGAAGCTCCTGCTGTTGCGAACTTGACGGTTCCATAACTAGCTAACTCATGAAAAACCATCGTTAGACGACAAAGGACCCGTGCATTTCCCAGTGTAAAGTGTATGGATGCATGTTGTGCAGTGCCATGCATTACTTGAATAAATATTGCCGAGTTAAAGAAACATGCAAACGACAAAACTACGGAGTCCAGTTACAATGACCGTCATCGCTGACCGTCATCGTTGAACCGTTTGTATGATGGAAATTCGATTTAGATAGAAGTTGTTATGGTTCCATCGACGAGCTTCGAAAGGTGGTCAAATATGCAGTTTAATATGTCCAAATATGCAGGAATGAAGCTCGTCGGAGTTATGCTCAGAAATGTCAAACTTTGGAATCCATCATAGAGGGTTCGAACCAATCACAGGGACCTCGTTCGAAACCAACCTAACTTCACTTCGAACCGATGACTGGAAAGCGCGCTTCGAAACGATGATCAGGTGTCGAGTTCGAATCGATCAAAAATGGATGACTTCGAATCGGTCCTTGTTTGGCTAGTTTGTACCGATCAGAAACCCCCAACTTGACATCGATATCGTTCAAATCGATTCTATCCGAATCAATATAAAGTTGCGAACTTCGAACCGATAGCCGATGGATTCGAATCCATTGATTCGAATGAACCCATCGAAACCATCAATCGGTGCAAACTGCGTCGCCCCCATGAGGTCATCCAAGAGATCGATACGAAATCCAAGAAAAATGACGCCGTCATCATCGATTCAAACTCGAATCCACGCATCGGTTCGAGGCCTTCCCAAACTAGATCTGGTTTTGCCAGTCACTGAAGTGAGCAATCGATGAAGAGATGGATTTGAAATAGCTTTGCCGTTTGGATTCGAAGCTAATTACCTAGTTTGTGTGATGGATTCAAGGAGTTAAGATCTTGGATCTGGATTGGTTCGAATACGTGACGCAGTATTTTCTCCTTTGAAGCTTCGAAACGATGCGAGGCACAGAAAAATCAAGGCGAGAGTAAAAAGTGAAAAATGAAAAAAGTAAAACCCTCTGCTATTTATATGAAGCCTAGGATGTGACCGAGTCGCTTCGTATCCCAGTTAACCCAACCGGTCATAACTGGTCAAGAACCAGGACGATTCGAAGTCAGCCTTCGACTCCATCAGCCTAAGGCCCTATCGATTCGAAGTTCACTTCATATTCTACCGTTGCGAAGCACACAACAGAGTGACAAGTTGTATCGATGCAAAACACGCAGTGGGCACATCATTTCGAAGCCCCTGTTCGCAACTCCAACCACAACCTACCGAAATGAACTGCTAATTCGAATCCATCCATTCACATCGTTTCGAATGTCAATTTCGAACCCATCGCAACACGAGTATACTCCATCCATACGAATGTAGATTTCGAACCCATCAATACTCCAACACATCGGTTCGAAGCATTACAATCACGCAACGCAGAGTCGTTTTCTTCAACCTTCTACATCGGTTCAGGAGAGGATCGATACGAAATGACTTTTCAAAACAACCATCAAGCGTTGTATCAATTCAAATTTCAAAATCGGTTCAGGAGAGAATCGATACGAAATTCAATAACAAACCAAACTAACAACGACTTGTAGACGCACGACGTTAACATAGATCTAACTAGCATATGTGCATATATATCGAACTAACATTCGATTCTAAGCATTTGCAGGGATCAAACATTTATCTTGTTACAAATGCAACAGCCAACGGCTAAGCGCTATTATACAGTAATCAATCATATCAACGCAAGGTTGCAGCAATACAGAGTACGAGTCTCAACAAAAAGGGAGCAATGATTGTTCGAAGAGAAGTTGTAGCTATTCAAAGCACGTCATATTCCCACAAGACGTACTTTGGGGGGCAAAATGTTATCCCGCTTTTTGGCAAAGCCGCGATACCAAAAGATCGATCGAAAAACGGAGAATAGTTCGTCTCAGAGATTGGTCATTCTTCGTTTTGCTATGGATATCGCTGAATTTTGTCCGAGTCCAGATTGAGCTACAATTGATAGGACACGACAAGAAACACCGTAGAAGTCAGCATCTCGAATTTCAAGTCAATCCGAGTTCATATGCTCAAGTTATGATCGATTCAATTTGGAGGGGAAAACCAAAGTTTCGAACCGATCACCTTCGAATCCATCTACTTCGAACCCATCAACGCGCCTCGGGTTCGACTCCATCACCTTCGAATCCATCGAGCATCAGTTGTTCGAACCCATCACAGAAGCCTCACTCGAACCCATCCACGAAACCTTGTTCGAACCCATCACAGAGACCTTGTTCGAACCCATCACAGTGACCTTGTTCGAACCCACCTGTGAAGCTTCATTCGAACCCACTGGGTCAACCAACCATGATGACGTGTCTTTCATCGGTTCGAATGCGCCGAGATATATGGAGTCGAAGCGGTCAACACGGAGTGAAGACCGGATCGATTCGAAGTTTACGCTCCACGTCAACACGAAGCCACGTGCCACCATGGTTTCGAAACCATCGGTTCGAATGCATTGTTTCGAATCAAACAGCCACACCGTGAACCCTATTTCGAATCCATCATATCTCTCAATCCAATGATCCAAATACCATGAAATTTTCACAGTAGCTTGCATTCATGTCGAAGAGTGTCCACGCCAAATTTCACCTCGATTGGATGAATTCTTGATCGGTTCGAATGGAGTTAGAACCGATGCCAAAGTGGGCCCGAACTTCCTGAGACCGAGCGTGTAGGCCCCCTCACGTGCCAGAAGTGGTCTCCCGAGTTTTCAGCGAAATATCAGCAGCCTACGCTTATAAATAGAGCCCCAGGGTCAACAGAAAAGGGATCTTTCGACTCTCAAGCGCCCAGACTCTGCCGGATCGAGATCTCCATCATCCTACATCTATTGATTTCGAATTTCCAGTTGTAACTTGCTGTTGATTGCTGCAACAACTTGTAATCATTGAAAGAGAATCAATAAAACATCAAAACACTTCACAGTGGACGTAGGCAACACGCCGAACCACTATAAATCGCTTGTCTACGCATTTATTTTACTGTTGATTGGAGTTTTTGTTAGATAATATATGTTTTGAACTTACATTCTTGACTATTATCTCTTCAACGACTCCCGAAGAGTGTTGTGCCCAATTTTGACACAAACAGTATGTACAATATGTTGTAGTGTACACACCGATAAATGCATGGTTTATCTAAGGACAACTATCTGGTTCTTTCTTATTCAAATGGAAAAGATTTCTACATTCAATTTTTTACTCAAACTCAAATTAATTACCATTAAATCAAAGCAACCACCAAGTCAAAATTACAAAAGAGAGAAATACATGAAGAAAATTCAAGAGTTAAAGTAATAATTTAATTTTAACATCCAGATTTAATTTGAGCAAGTTTCGAGTAATAAGTTCTACATGTAAAAAAACCTTTCCCTACGTATATGCAGTTGTACAAAATTAAGAGGATATGTTAGACCAGAAAAACAATGTAGATGATGTATAACCTGGGAAAGCAAAAACACAGAAGAAAAGAGAGAGAAACAAAAGCCACAGCAGAGGGCTGATTATTGATTTTGGATGACTAAATGGTTAGATTGCATTGTATGTATGCATTAGTTTTTTATCATGGAAAAATTATTAACAAAAGAAGCACAGATGAGCAGGTCATGCTTTTTGTCATTCAACTGGTATCGTTTGTTTAAAGTGCTGAATACTAAATGCTCTACACTGAATGCTGAATGCCGAACGTTGATTGCTGAATACTGATTGCTAAATACATGAAATATTGTTTGTTTGCTATCTAATTAAAATTTTCTTTTAAGAACATAACTAACTATTTTGACAATATTACTCCTTAATTTTACAAGTAATTATTCTTTGGCACAGTGCCATTGAAAATGTATGCTTAATTACCTTATCTTATGTATTATATTTTTTATAAAATAAAAAAAACGAATGCTGGATGAAATTATTTATTTGTATTCTTTTCACATCTGTACTGCATATTTCTTTATATATATATATATATTTGAATGAAAATTATATCGTAAAAAAATCATATATATTTCATTTTTCTTTTTATTAACCAATTTATAAAGTACTATATTTTAATTTATACTAAAACATCAGGTAGGCTACCATCAATTTTTTTTGATCAATAGTTTTTAGTATATTTGTTTCCATTTATTGGAAATCACCGAATAAAAATATAATCGAAACAAAACAGAAACATTAATTCAAAAGAGAAAGAGATAACTAAAAACAATATTGATATTATGTTTAAACTTTTTCAATTGTTTGATATATTATATAGACAACTAAATGTTGTGTTACATAGGAGTATAATTGAAAACTCAGTGCAACAAGTGATCAGCACATGCAAAAAGCACTAAGATTTTGCTTATTTATTTCACTTAATAAAAAAGCTTAATGAAGTCTCTTGTTTGAAAACAAACAAATTATCAAGTTTTTATCACTTGTTCAAATAAGTGTTCAGGCTTTTTTATGTTGAAACAAACATAGCCTAACATTTAAAGAATATAAAGGTTCTTCTAAAACAAAATTCATATTATAAAAAAAAATCTTTTACGTCCAAAAGAAAAGCCCTCGCGTCCCTTAATTTTGATTCTCCATGGCTCCCGTCGAAGCGATTAATCAACATCGGTGGATCAATTACATTAAGAGCGGAATTCAAATCAATTGCCTAATACTTATTGAAATTTAAATCCGAATTATAATTGGAACGTATAGGAACCAAACTGGGATTCAGTGATGGTTTCACATCCGAGATCTCGAACTAAAAGCAGCAATCAATGTCTAACGAGAAGCTGTGATTTAAGAAGAATTGGGTTTCTTCATACTGAGAGTTTTGACTTTGATGCGAGCAACTCAGTATTGACAGCTCATATATCGATATCATCAGGCACCGTGGCATCGGATCCGAGCACTCAAATCCAGTGACAAGCATCCTCGGGCAACCGCAACCCCATGGCGCCTTATCTACTCTCAGGTAAGCGTAACGCCAAGGAACAATCACGACAACGATGAGTGGATTAATAAAGAGTAGGCAAAAAAATATTTTTTAAAGGTAGCGGCTTAGCTTCTTTCATTTTTCTGGAGAAGACATGATTTTTTTAAGGAGGAGATAGATTTACTATAAACTTTTCTTGAGTGCGTTTCTTGAAGTAAAGGAGAAGAATTATCTCGGAGATGGATTTAGATAATTTTTGTTTTGTTTTAGGGGGCAAACAACAAAATAAAATCAAAATAAGATGGCGGCTAATGTGAAAACGATGGAGGTAAGTGGAAATGTGAAAATAATGCCCACCTAAAACAAATACAAAACTTTACATTGCTTATAACTGAGCATAAAACATATAAGTGAGCATGTATATTTTTTAAATATGCAATAAATCTTCATAAGTCTTATACATTGCATATACATTTAAAATGTGCAATGTTAACATTTAAAATATGCCGAATTTATCGCTTATACATTGCATAATAATTCCCAACAGATGTATCAATATTCTTTTTCGAAACATGTTGATTGTGAATATTTAAAATAAAATGTTATTTTATATTGTGATTAATTACTCATGATTGCAACTACTTTCAACTACAATTGCGTAACATTTCATTGTAGGAATTTCTTATTTATATAATTTATATTAATTACTTAATCACTTACATCACTAAAAAGTAAATAGTAGAAATCAGATACCTTATTATGAACAAGATTAGTCACAGATTTAGATATACATAACAAATTACATAATTGTCCCTATGGCATACCACTCTATTAAATACTACGTAAAGCTATCGAGTGTCTATAAATTGATATTATCACATCTCGAAAACTTTAAATCTATCGAAGCTTCAAAACATGGTGCCATTGCATTTTAGCAAAACCCAGCTATCAGTGTCAAGATAGCTATTGTAGGCTTAAAATGACATTTTCATAAATATATGAAAATCTAGTTTATTTCTTTTAAAATAATAACTTCTTACCAAAACAATTTTTTTCTTCAAATCTTCATTGGTTAACAAAAACCTTTTCAGAAATCTTTGCTGTAAAACTAAAGAGAAACTTTTTTCCTAAAATTTTAGTTTTCCATTAATTATGCCATCAATTACCTTTTTGCAATTAAAACCTTCTTACACAATTTTTTTTATTTATTTTAGACTGAAATTACTTGGGAAAATTCCCAAAAAATTCTGAAATGCCTTCTTTTATTTCATATAAAAATTTCGAAGCAAAATAATCAGGTCCCGTTTGGCTTGTCGTTTTTAGTTTTGTGTTTTCGTCTATATAAAAGTGCGTCCGTTGTACGTATCGTTGGAAAAAAAAAAATTTTGGAAAATGAAATTAACATGTAGAATAGAAAACAAGTTTATTTTGTTTTTCGTGTCTCGAGGGATAACAAAAGCACGGAGAACAATTCAACTCCTTCGTTATCCGTTGGTCGTCGTAATGGCCAAGAATTATAAATTTCTTCTTTTATTTCTTGCAATTTCTTAGTGCAGATTGAAAACACAAAACTCAAAATACAAAATGAAACCAAACAGACCCTTATTTTTTCTATTTTTGATAATTAAAATATGAAATTATCTATTTTGTCAACTTAAAATTCATATTAAATTCATAATTATTTCGTAAAACTATGAAACTAAAATCCACTCTAAAATATTATTCTAAACATCATATCAAAAGTTCAAAGCATTAAGAGATTAAAATATATGTTTTTAACTCAAAAATCCCTTAGGAAATTCAATAAAACTTCACAAGCGATAACCTTAAACATATAAATGATTATCCAAGCCATATGCATGATAAATATCAACAAAATTTTAGATCTACACTTAAAGACCAATTACAAAATATCAAGCAATATAGAAATGGAGATGTTACTCACCTTAGATTAGATGTATGTGGAGATAATTTTTCCTTACCCTTTCTCTCGTCTTCTTCTTTGTTGAATTTTTTTCAATGGAGTGCTCACTATTTGCTTTGTTTTTCTTTCTTTTGTTATGGTGTGGCCAAAATAATAAAGTGCGGGAGGAGAGAGTTAGGGGAAAATTTAATTGTGTTATCTTCCTTTCCTTATCCCTCTCCAATTTAATTAACGCCTTTAATTTCTTACCTCAAATACATTGCTTCATATTAAGTTTTTAGAATTTAATTTTTATTAATATAGCAATTGTCCATACTATAAATACCTTCCCACATTATTTAGTTGTATCTTAATTAAATATTTGGAAAATGTGCTATAGATATTAGAGGTATTACAGTCTCTTCTCCTTCTAAAAGTTTAGTCCCCAAAATTCTGGTAAGGTACAAACAATCAAACATATAATCATGCTACCATCGGTCAGAAGCACATAAATCATACATTACTACCATAACAATTGATAGAGTTAGGGGTATGCCCTAAAGGCAACTATGTAATTTGTTAGTTGACCAATCTTAGTCAAAATAAATGTGTTTTCTTTCTATTATATACTTGATATAATTTGTTATATATTAATTAACTAACTAATTTAGTTAAAAGTATATTTAGTAGATACATGGTACATTTTGTGATAGTAGTTATAAAGTGTTGTAACCGTGAGTAATTTATCACAATAAAAATAAATATACCATTTTAAATGTTTATAGTCAAGGTGCATCGAGATTGGATATCGATGCATCCGTTGAAATTAGAGTATGTAACGCTCTCTAAATGTTGGGTTGTGTATTACTCATGACTACCGAGGGCACCAAAAGATTACGTACGGGTAGTTGTTGGATAACCATAGAACGACTCACTTGATAGTTTTCTGTTGGTTAATATAACGAAGGTCAAATAGAAAATATCGATGTGACTGACTTACACAGTTCTTTGACTTGACAATACTATGAAACTTCAATATGAAACATCCTCTTTGATTATAGTAAAATCATGGCATAGCGTCCATCAAGTGACTATAGTTCGACGCGAGTGGAAGTGTTGGAAGTGAAGCACTATTCAAGAGAGGATTCGTCTCATCAGTTATATAGGGTTAGTATCATGGTCAACTTAAGCAACTCAAAGTCAAAGACTCTGGTCGGAGCATTTCGGTCAATAATAATTGTTATTATTGAACCAAGGACTTTGTGTTTGGCCTATAGAGTTGAATATGGATGATATTGCAATTTGGACCATTACCAAATTCCATAAATCCAAAGTGATATAGTTTTGATGAAGAGAATTGGTGCAAATAAATGTAACAACCAGGTAACGCTTAATAGAGTGAAATTGGATTTTTACTGAAACTAACTAAGCGATAAATTTGACCAAAAAGGTTACACCACCTGCTAAGTGACATGTGAACATTAACATTCAAATAGTTCGATATTAATCACTAATCAAATTTGCACCTGACGAGTCATCATAACTGGAATGATGAATTCTCTTTAGACCAAACAATTTAATTAGTTTATAATTGTTATAAATTAATTAAATTAATTAATATTTATGAAATATTAATTATAAAATTTTGAATATGATTTGAGGAATAAATATTATTAAATATATTTAAACTGGGTATAAATATATCGATCGATGTGTGATATCGATAAAAAATTAAATCAGATTTAATTAGCAATATTTATTTGGACCTAAATGGGCAATTAGCCCATGATATTATAGTGATATTTCAGCAACAATAGGGATATATGAGGTGGCTAAAAGAGATCAGGGGTATTTTAGATGGATGGCTCAGATTTAGGAAGAATGAGTATGAGATATGATCCACCTTTCTCTCTATTCCTTCCACTATAAAAAGACTCATAACCCTAATGAAAAATGACCTTTTCGGCTGCCATTTCCCTTCATTGCTAGAAAATTTTAGCTACATAGGAGATCCAAAAAATCCATCTCAAATCACTTTCAAAGCAACAACTATTGGATAGTCAACGGTCTACGATTCAATGATTAACAGTCTGTCGAATCGAGAAGAGTTCTAAGGAGAAAGATTCTTCTTTACAAAGTGTACTTCAAGGCATTGGTTTTGGTATGTGTTTTCTATACCATAAAACTTATGATTACTGTATTATATTCTATTGTTTGTTTGTATATCATTATTGTATTGTTATTTATATGAGATTCTTATAAGTATCAATGTTGTTACATATTAGATTGGTTATATTTATGTGCATTATTATTAAAAAAATAATTTTCTTCATAGATTCGATGTATACACAGCCGAATAAATTTATTTTAATTATTATTTTTATTAATTAATATGTGTGTGTGTTGTATAACATAAATTAAATGACTTATATTAAATATGTCATCATATTATGTTAATAATTGATCTTATATTTTATATATGCATATTTACATAATTATAATTTTAGATAACAACAAAATATTTTTTAAAAATTATTTACTATTATTTAATATTGTTTAAAAAAAAATGCAAGTTGAATAATTCATACAAAATAATATATGCTTCGAGAATTATTTCTTAAATTTTTCAAAATTATTTTATCGTTGCATTACCTCCCTAAAAAATCTCATAATATAAAACTTAAAATTATTATTTTTTTAAAAATCATTTATATGATTGGTCGATAATAAATAATTAATAAAAAATTAATTTTGGCTCAGAAAATTATGGAGTTTTTCATTTACCGTAAATATCATGTTTGAATTTTTTAAAATTTAAAATTTGTAAAATATATTTTGAAATTATTTTTAACATTATTTTAATGCTTTTCGACTAAATACTATATATACATAAATAATTTAATAATATAAAATTATAGTTCAATATTTCATGTGCCTTGTATTCGATATGGAATGCAATAAAAAAATATTTATTTTTATTTAGTTTTCATAATTGATATAATTATATAAATATGTATACATATGTGCATACATACGTACACACATATATTTAAATACATATATTTGTAAATACTTTAGATATTATAAATATAATTATATATAGATACATACATACATATATATACACACATAATTTTTTTTTACAGTAAAATATACATGTATATGTTATTTAAAAGAACTTTTTTTTGTGTATTGTGTGTATAGAGCTAAAATCCGCAGCCCCTCTTATTTAGCATCATCACCAAGCCCCCCGATATTGGCCAGATGTTTATACTTACATAATCTGTATTTCTCTTTTCTATCACATGGGTGGATTATTTAAATATAAAGATGTGGCTGATATCGATGGCTTATGATGGTGCTAAATAAAGTGGGCAACGGATCCTAGCTCTATATGTATATATGTTTATATATATTTATATAATCATTTATTTAATTAATATATATATATATATATGCATATTATATATCTATGTTGTTTTAATATTTATTTAAATAACAAGTTTCTATACATACATATATTTGGACAACATATTGTACATATAAGATGAGCTAACATTTCCATTGCGATACAAATCCCAACATTAATATACGGGCTTGTTATACCTTGCATTGGTTATTATGTTACACATGCACATACATACATATATGTATATGATACATATATGTACCATTATATTTAATTGAATATAAATTAAATAAAATTCAATCTATGGCTTATAAATTTAAATGAAATAAGACATTTTTATTTAAATTAAATTTATAAATGTTCTAAATAAATTAGACTTCATAGACCCAATATCGATCCAATAAGGGATTTTTTTTTGAAATTCATCCATGTCTTCCGCTGCGGGCTGGGCCAGTTCCAACAATGGTATCAGAGCCCAATAACCTATACGGTCTAAATTAGCCATGTCATGGTTGACTATTAAGCTCACGGCCCAAAGATTGTCCCTAATAGAAAAAGTCAAAATTTGTATTGGGCCTTGGGCTAATTTTAAAAATTGTTTGAAAATTAAAATATATGATTTTAAAGTTAAAAGTAAAAATTTAAAGTAAGATATACATATATTTAAAACTTATAATAAAATAAAATTTTCAAAATGTTTGAAAATATTATAGATTAATTTTGAAATTTTAATTTTATTAATAAGATGAATAAAATAAATTAATCAATTAAATAAGATAATTTATGAAACATTATGTGCATGTATTATATATTTTTGATATATGTTATGATATTTTGAAATGTTTAAGATATCATAAGTATATATGTATGTATATAATATGTTTTTCAAAACTAATATAATTTAATTAAAATTGTTTAAGTAAATAAATAAATTAAAGGTTGATTAATTAACAATTAATCAAAGGTTAATTAAATAAATAAATTAGTTAAATGTTAATTAATAAAATTAATTAATTAAAGGTTAATTAATTAAATAAAACACACATATGTGAGGTATATATGTTACACTATAACAGATATATTATATAATAAATATTTAATATATATGTTATATTAAAATAATATAAAATTAATTAAAATGTTAATTAATTAAAATAAGTTAAATAAGATTTAATAAAATATTATTATACATAAGACTCTTATATAAGTAATATGAAATATAAAAGTAATATAATAGTAAAAAGTTATATAATATAAATGTATAATAAAAGGTGGAACGGTAAGAAACCCAAATAATCTTAAGGGATAAATACATACGTATCATATGTATACTATGATTTCAGATGTTTTCGACACTTGAATCACTAGGGTATTTTATAAGAAATACATTATTCCCTAAGTTGATATCACTCTATATAATATATTGAAGATTAGGAGTCTTCAATTTAATATTGTCCTCTACCATATATATATTAATAAATTACTTGTATACTTCTTAGTTGTTGAGCAGACTTAAGATGGGGATGTTATGTGTAGTATTATTAATATATTGAATACATGAGGTAAGATAATTATATGTATCCGCTAAGCAGACTCAAGATACATATACTATATTTAGGCCGTCGCGATATGGTAGGCAAGAGTAAATAATTTCATTTTAATCTGTTAAGCAGATTTAAGGTCGAAATGGAATTAGGATAAGATAGCAAAGGGTTAGGAATTGTATATGATACAACTGATAAGGAGTTATCCATCGTCCATGGAGATATGACTTGTTAAGCAGACTCAAGGTCAGAATTTCAAGACAGATGAGTCCTAACACCTACCAATGAACTCAAAAGAATTCTATGTTTCAACTTAGGGTTTGGTGAAACATAAAAGACTATTAGAAGCCTTATTAAAAAAATGAAATGATAACATTTAACCTTTCTAATATTGTAAAAACATATGCAATATAATATTATAATAGTCTACATTGATAAATTTGTTCTTTTAATACGATTGATAAAATGTTTACCAATTTAGATATATAAATGAATTGAATTAAAGATTGACAAATAGAAAGATAACACACACACACACACACACTTACATTTAAATACTTCTTGCATAGTAATGTTTTCTACACCCATGCAAGTACCTAAATTTACAACTACTTAACAAAGTCGTAATTTGGTCATCTATATGTTTATTTGGTCGAGACCGTGTATTGCATTCAATGAGTTTGAACTCTAAAAGCAATACAAGACTATAAATATTTGATCCATATACTATTGCATATAAGTGTTATATGGGGAACTTGTCACAGTTCGTAATGTACGATATTTCGATGAAATTAGTTCATTTGAAACAAGCCAATAAATAGTATTGTGAGATTGAGTGTTCAATTTGGTTAGCTACAACCATATTATGTTAAATGTAATATACGATCAAAAATACAATATAGATCTAAAAAATCGATCACTAAAACGTCAGTTTGATCAATTTACGCCAAGTCCAACATATTTGATGTCCTTAAATTTTAATGATGATCGAGTGCACTTTTGTGAAGAGTTCATTATGTTGTTGTAGTAAAGATATTCTTCTGAATAGTTCGACCATTTAGAAAGAAAAACGAGTGTAGAAGAGTAGATGTGATTTAAAGCACAGTTGGGATGAAGAGAGTGAATAGTCAGTTCTACTTCATAAAGCAACATTGAAAACGGGAATTGTAATAATAATTGATACTTAACATTGGAATGAGAAATATGATTTCTACTCCAAAATGTATTTTTATATATAAAATTGTTTTTTATGAGATTATTTCTTTGAGTTTGAAATATTTGATCAAAGGACTCTTCGCTGTAAACTAGTTGTAGTATATGAAATAAATAATATATATTAAGTGAATGATGGACCTTAAAATTTAGTTCACTATTATAGTAATGGCGGAAATAGTGGGAGCATGCCATATAGCACTTGCTGATTGCATCAAATTACGAAAATTATTTTAGTAAAACATGCCAAACATTATTAATAAAACAATGACTATTTTTCAATGTCGACTGAAAATAGACATAGTTATATTTCAGTGTGGATATTATGAATATTCGATTAAACAAAACTATAATGTGGTATTTTTTTCACAGCAAAAGTAATGTAATTGAAAATACTGAAGGATAAAACTATTTACAACAATTCTGGAATATAGATTAAGCAGTAGTTTTGAGAAATAATTTTATTACATGATTATGTACCATATAATACTAGTTTCTTATATCTCAAACAATTAAGGGTTATACATCCATTTAGTCGAAGCATCATAAGAATTTATGAACTCTTCATATTGATACGTAAGATGTGTGCACTCGTAAGTCTATTAATACCAAAACGGTTCCGTACACTTTGTCATATTTACTGATGAGTTATCATGGACGTGGACATGTGTATTTGATATGCATGTATAAATTTGTGATAAGCTCATAGAATATAAAATGAAAATAAATAAAATAACATGCTATAGAAATGATTTAATTTGAACAAATGGGTGAGTATATTGGAAGAGTTCCAAACGTACCTAAAATGAATAAAGATTCATTCTCAATAATAACTTCTTCCTATAATACATAATGATGTATTAATAAGGAGTAGTCGAACTTTGTTGGACAAAGTACAACTAATTATAAGTGAAGTTGAGTTAACTTCTTTCTATAAGGTCATGTACCTAAGAGCATTACACAAGCTTAATATTGTTTCATCTAATAATAATTTACAAAATCATACAAGATTAGAGTTTATAATAAACCCTAACATATCCTAGGCCAAGGAGTTGGCAGGTTGTGCAAGTTGAAATCTGCATGTAATAATTGTTCGTGAGAGTTCTTGAATGAATCGTCCAAAAGAACTTTGGGTACAATAGTCATTAGACAACTAACTTAGGCTGTGAACATAAATATATTGTGAACTAATACAAAATCAGTTTTATATAAGGTAACTCGTAAAATGTTTATGATTACACGTTCTGTTGCACTGAGAAACAATTGTTGTTTCAAGAAATACAAAATTCATAACAAAGGAATTTCTTTGAGAAATTATTGGTATTGGAATGGATTTGGATATGATCCAAAGATGAAACTGATTACGTGGAATGAAATGAAATTAACCTAACTTAAATAAACACATCACATTAGAACATCTAATGAGTATTCTTGTATAAAGAGAAAATGCAAATTTCTTATCAGTGTCAAGAATAAATAATCCTCTGTTGTTTAATTAAACCATTAAGAGTATTAACTCTATGATATGGTACGATACGCTAATCCGAAATGGATTCCAAGTCATTATCAAAATATAATTTTGATAGTTGTACTCAAAAGGGTATGATCCTATGGCCACAAATATGTCTTTAAAAGAAAGAAAAATGCAATTGGAATATAGAGAACCACATTGATAAGAATATTACAGTAAATTTCAATTGTTGAAATTAACGTAACATATTCACAATTTGATGTGCTCAAGTTGATTCGGATTTACTCACAAAATTATTGCTTAGTATGACTGTGTTTGGTAAGTATGTTCTGAAATAGAATTTTAAATAATGATTAGAATAGATTGTTTGCACATAACAACCAAAGTGTCTTAAAGTCAGTGGGAGCGATATTTGGGTTTGTATGTTTTTGGACATGATCCAAGAACATATAAGAAAGTGTCATTCAACAAGCATCAAAATTGAACAAGTGTTTTGATAGAAATATCAAATAATTTGATTGTCAATCAAAATGCAAAGGAAGTGTGTGCTCATAAGGTAGAATGTTAAAAGGTACATAGATATTTCTAAATCATAAGTAAACAATACACCGCAGATTGTTAACTATGTACTCGTGTTAAAATTGGCTTTTGTTGTTTTAGTGCTCGACACTAGACTTGTAATTGATGTCTTTTATAGCAAGTATAAAATATATTGAGAATGTCCCAAACGATATGCAAGGACACGTTATTAAAATATTTGATATGGAACATGTAAAATGGATTTCTCATGCATTGGCAATAGGAATTATCATACATATCATGTTGTCTACGTATCATGATTTGTTTATGTATTTGATACATGAAATAAATGTTAATTCCAAACAGATATCACTAAATGGTTGGCTGAGATGTTCTCGTGTATTCTTGAAATACTAGAGAATTGTTTGCAGAAACACCATACTCCTTATAAAAAGTATTCGGACTCAAACTTCCATAAGTGATACTGGGTATAATATGTCAGTAATAATTCAAGTTAAAATTTTGAATTGGAATTCCAATTGAAAGACTGTAGCTGATTAATGGAAAAGGCCAAGTACATCGCCTTGAATGGCGTCGCAATAAAGAAATAATTATAAATATAAATGCAAAAATTTGTAATTGAGATGAAGGTGATTCCAAATGTTGAAAATCCCATAACATTGTTATATGATAACAATGTTACGATATAGTTCTAACAGAACGTAGAGCTTGTTGGAAAGTCAAGAAACTTAATCTGAATTGTTCCACTTGATAAGTTAGTTTTTTAGCGTTGGAGATAATTAATTGACTGAGTAGATTATTAAAGCATAATAGCATACCCATTCACTGAGGGACTGACCCAATTACTTTTGAGAAAACCGATTGAAGAAGTTGGAATAAGATTCCATAATTGACCCTAAGTTCAACTGAGAGATTGATAGAGTTAGGGTATGCCTAGGGGAGATTGTGTTATTTGTTACATATATCTAACTCGATAACCAATCTTGTTTAAAATGAATGTGTTTTTTTCTATTATATACTAGATATAATGTATTATATATTAATTAATTTAATTAAAATTATATTTCACAGAAAAATCGTAAATGGTACATTTTGTTACAATAGTTATAAAGTGTCGTAACCGTGAGTAATTTATCACAATGAAAATAAATATACCATTTTAGATGTTCCTAGTCAAGATGCATCGAGACTGGTTATCAATGCATTCGTTGAGACTAGAGTATGAAACGCTCTCCAAATGTTGGACAGTGTATTACTCATGATTGTTGGGCGGCACCAAGAGGTTTCATATTTGTAACGACCCGTAAATTTTCGACTATTTAAATTGTTGAATTAATAGGTTTTGGTTATTTAATATGGAAAGAAATAAAAACTTTGTAATTTAATAATGAAATGAATGCTAAAATGAAATGTAACAATGGTAATTAAAACTAATTATTAACAATTGAAATGAAATTCCAATGATGAAATAATGTAAATTGTTATACTTGGTTATAAAAATTGAATATGAGAAACAAATGTAAATATTTAATTAGCTAATGAAATAATAATATAGTTGACGGTAATTGATTTAATGAAAGAATAAAACCAAGATGAATGAATTAATTTTGGGATTTAAGCTTTAATTTATGAGTAAAACCGACAAAATTCAATGTAATTGAAATTTAGTAATTAATACAAATGAAAAGGGAGATTAGAGGATATTAATGTAATGAAATATAGAACAAATATTAACTATGATTATTTGAGTAATAATTGATTTAGTATAAAGATTGAAACCAAATAAAAACAATTTATTGGAATTAAATTATAATTAATAGGATTTATGGCAGTTGTAAATCAACCACTGTAAATTTTGAAATAGTCAATAATGAAGTGATATAGAGATTTGTTTTACAGGATTATAAATTACTAAGTGATTTGAGGTGATAGAAATTGTGAATTATAAAAATTGAATTTAAGATTTGATTTAATTTATTTATTTAATTAATGCGAAAATAGCCAGTTTGGCCACTGTCTTGGATTTCGACAGAACCAGTTTCACCGGATTCGTAACAGTGAATTATTATTGGATTTCAAGTTTCATAGCGATCGAACTTGTCGTTTGATCGTACGGACCTGAAACGCCTAGAAATCAATTTAATTGAAATCAATTTGAATTAAGTTGATTTTAGCATAACTTCTTCATATGATGGTAAGGACTTAAAACCTGTTCTATTGAGTATAAAAGATTTGAAAACATTTATTTTGATATATGAGTTGACCCATTTGCGTTTCGGAGGCAGAACGGGTTTTTCGGGTCATTTTTCATTCAACGTATAAATCAATCGGATCCATTCTTTCTATTTCTGATATGCCTATAAATACCTCGTTATAAATCCTAGGTTGTTTCTATTCTCATATGTATGTACATACGTTTCGTCTCAACTTCTCATTCCAATGGCAGACAAACAAATTCTCCGTTTAAATTTCAAATCAAATCTCAAATCAAAAAAAAAAAAAAATTCAAACACCATAAACTATATGGAATTATACATCAATTTGAAGATCTTGACGAGCGCAAGTCAAATATGTGATTCATTTTTCAATCTGCATTTCAATATGGCCAGAAAGTGTTGATCTGTTTTCGGCCGTTCATCGCTCGACGATGAACTTCGTCTGATCGATAAATCGAAGGCACAATTATGTAAAGGGGACCGCGGAGAGTCGATCTGAGGTGTTTGCTTGGAGTTTTGGTGGTTGGATCTTCGTGAAAAATTCACTAGCGTTTCGGTTTTTTAATCGGCGGCGCTCCTTGCTAGAGTTCGCCGTTCGCTAGTGATAGCCGAGGCCGAGCGAGGGGGCAGCAGGCCGAGCGTATGGAGTAGCCGCGACGTGGAGGCGGTTGGCTGGAGGCGTGCGATGCGGGCTCGAGATCGGTAGCTATCTCTTTGTGTAACAACCCTAGTTTTTAACTAGCATTTATTTCTTTTATTTATTTAAAACCTTGAAATTTATTTTAATATACTTATTTTAATTAATATTTTTAATTGGTTTAAATCATTTCCCAAATTGCTAAGAATAAATGAAGGTTTCTGAAATTTTTAACCGTGTTAAAGGATAACTCCAAATTGGGATTTTAATAAAAATTGAATTTTGTATAGTAAGATTTATTTATGAATTCGTAGAAATAATAATAAGTAAATACGAAGAATGAAAACGAATAAAATTTTAGTTAGGTTATAACTTTTAAGAATTCAGTGTATTTATAGACTGCTAAATTTCGCTCTTAAAAGGGTATGATATTAAATGGTATAAAATAACAGATATAATAGAGAAACGTATTAATTTAAAAGCGTTACCTTGGGGGTATATTATTGAGTGGATTCTACGCATTTTAAAATTCATACCGGAATATATATATATGAGTAAATAAAATCAGTAGAGGATTTTTATAGCCAACGTTACATTTTCACAGCCTTCATTGGTTTTTAAGTTTGGTATAAAATCTTTACCAATTGTATTTTGCTGTTTCTTTATAAATCAACAGCAATTAATTTATTTGCTTATTCTTGTGCCTAAATTTTTGCAAGATTCTTTTTGTTTAAAAATTATATATATATATATATATATATAAAGCACGTTTGAAGTAATGCAGTGGGTAAAACATTTATTTCCTTAATATTTGCTTGACCGTTTCTCCACCTTAGATTTCGCTTATAATTCATGAACAAAATCAAATAGGATCTCATGCAATTACATTCACCTTTAATCTCGCTCGTCCTTCCCTTATAATAACGCGCTAAATTTCAATTTATATTTCTTGCCATTTACACTTGATAATGCATGCCGTTTCATTTCCCCTCAGTTAGTAACGCAAGATTTATTTTCTGCTAAATTATGTAACGTATAAAATATTTTTCCATATTCCATTTATTGAAATTAAAGCCTTATCCATATATTACCAAAAAAAAAAAAAATCTTACTTGCCTTTAGAAACATATTACTTAAACTCAAAAAATTAAACCATGCAATTCCCTGTTCATTCGAAAATAGTGTCTACCTATTTTGTTCCCAAAAATATTGTAACCTTCAGCTGGTTTTAATATTTCTTAACCAGTTTACCTCCTTGATTTATGCAACACGTTTGGAGCGTTCAATTATTTTTCTACCGTAATTCAAGTGATAAAACCCACGCATCCTTTTATTATGCATTGGCATCATTTATTTCAAGATCCACTTGCCATTTTACTTTTCGAACGAAAGTTATTGCTTACCTTTTTCTTTTCCATTGATCTCCGCATGCAAAAAATCTTGCAACTCACTGCTAGATTAGCTGCTTCCAACTTTTGGATTTTTCCCTGTAATTCAACGCATGCTTCTTGTAATAAACATTCAAGGAAAGCAAAATTTATTTCTTACCTGTAGAGAAAAATTTACTTAATCTCAAAAGAAATAAATCATGCAGCTTCCTATTTTATAACACGTTCAAACAAAAAGGATAAAATCAACACATTCAAACTTTTTAAATTTGGTATAAAATATGGGCGTTTCTTTTTAAATCAATGCCATCTATTCATCACTTGCCGTTTTCTCTACATATTGATTTGCAAACAAACGATTCCTTGACCATAAAATTCGCATGCTTTGATTTCGCATCTTAGTTTTTCCTTGCGTACAAAGCAACGAAAATATATAGCTCCTAAAAACTATGCGCGTCCCTAGATTTGCCGTTTATAGGCAAATAAGATTTCTTGCAAAAAAATATAGCATGCAACTAATATTTAGTATAAAATCTTTTATTGAAGTAGCATCCAAGCAAATAAATATCATTGTCGTTTCTTAAATATCAACAGTTAGTTCTTCCCATTTATAAGCACCTCCAGATTTCTAATTCCAAGGGTAAGAATAAATTGATTACCGTTTTCTTAATTTCAATCAAAGGAATTAAATACTTTCCTAAATACCGCAAGTTTATCTCCACAATTCTAGTGCACGTACGCAAGTAAATGAGAGAAGAAAATTTGAAAAAAATATCTACTTGTCGGTTTTTTTTTAAATTTCAATCAAAACAAATTGATTTCGTGCCTATCTAAATTCACGCAACCCGTCCCTTATATAAACCAAAACCCACACCACAAATTCATTCATGAAAAATTTCTTCATTTTTTTTCTCCGGTTGCTTGCGTGCAAAGCTTCATCAGGTATGGCCTATGTTTATATTTTTCCTTCTTCCTCCTTTGCTTTCTTCTTCTTTATTTCCTTTTCTTGTTCACGCAAAGGCTTAAAACTCCACCACCTTAGGCTATGACTCCTCCTTCACCACTATATCCTTACCCTCCTCTTTTACCACTGATGTCAGCCTCTCCTCCAAATAAATTGCATGAAATTTTTTCATAAACTGATAACTAAAGTTTTATGTCATCTAGCCGTCCTTAAAGATTTTCAGTAGTGAATTTGACCAATTTATTTTAGAAATAAAATTTAAACTTTACCCAAAATATAATAGAGTAGAAAAAATATATATATGTGAATGGAGGAGAAAGTACGCGTGTGGGTCATAAATGTCCAAACTAGGTTGCAAATTCACTTTGTATTTTGAAGTATGAAAACACAGTGAGGCGAGCATGTAGTTGGATTTTGTAATAAGCTAGGGTTGCAACAGTAGTTAGAGAAGGAAAATTTTTTTTAATAATAATAGTTGAATAAGCAAATATAAGAATCGGCTGTAGGAGGGTTTTTGTACTAGTGAAGAAGTGTTCATTTAATTAGTATTGTGAGTGTATATGTATTATCAACGTTATGCGCATAAAATTCTTTTATGATGCCGAGAAATTGGATTAAGATTTTAAGTGTTTTCACCACTTGTAGAAAAAAAAGGGTGAAAGTAAGTAACGTGCAATTTTGAACCGAACCATGAGAACGTAGTCTAGCTGTGTGGTGGAGTGGTCGAGTCAAGTGAATTCCATTCGTTTCAGTTGTTTCGAAAATTTTGCTTTGACCATAATTTTTAAAGTCGCGTATTTGGTTTATTTGGATCTTGTTATAGATTTGAATCAAGACGTTGCATCCGCGGAAATCTGATCGTGCCGTTTGTACGTTTCTTTATCAAGTGATACAATTGTTTGAATCTATTTTTCTACAGCTTTAAGGTGAGTATTTCTCACCTGACAAACATACCTATATTTCTGTGAATTATCGCAAGTGTATTTGTAAATTATTTATTAAATGTCATCTGTCTGTAATATAACGTATGATGTTAAACTCCATTTTAAATTGACACCTCATCAGTTGTTTATCTGTTGTAATATAGTTGCAGTTATATTATTTAATGCTTATTTACTGTTAAATCATCACTGCAAGTTCCCTGTAAATTGAGATCGTTATAGGCTGAAATGATAGGCCTGAACGACAATTATTATCCATATATTTATTTAATTGTTTAAATTTGATTTGTTAACTTGGAATTGCGGGTTTGAAATGATAGAACCCGGGGTTTTGTAAATTGCGGATTGAAATGATATAAATCCGTATCACTTGACCTAGGCTAGAAAACTATATACAGACCCGTGGCTTATATAATGTTTTTCTGAAATATTTTAAATTTATTTTAAAATGGAAGTTTATAATATTCTGGTTTAAATATATTTAAAGGATTTTTATAAGATTTATAATGATTTTGAATGAGTTAAAAATGTTAAATAAATAAATAAATGTTTAAATAAATTTTGGAATATAACTTATTTTGGGAATTTCTGAATTTTGTTAAAAATAAAGTTTCAGTTAAGTAAATAATTGATAAAAAGTTATATTTGGGAATTTAAAACTTGATGGTTAAGTTAATAGTCTATTACAGCACTTAAATGTTGTCTTTTATAGACGAACTGTTTTAACCTATAGACTTTAGGTAGCATTTCATAAGTGCTACAGAAACTGGGATTTTGATTATTTAAAAATAAATTTATGGAAATAATCTTTGGGGAAATGGGTTTAAATTTTGGAAGTTAATATGTAATTAATAAAAATAAGGAATTGACTTTGAATGGTTTTAATGGAAGAATTTAATTTTAAAAAAGTGAGAAAAAGGCAATCAATTCCTAAATAAATTGAATAGATTTAAATGGTATATTATAAAATGACCAATGTTCAAAAACAATATTTTGATATTGTAGTATTTGAAATATATTTTGATTTGTAAAGTATAAATACCATTTTAAAATCTGTAACCACGGGTTATAATAACGTTTGGTTGTTAAAGAGACCGGGATCGGATATCTGGCATACTCTTTGTCGATACCGAAAAACACTTTACCAACCGTGTACGCGGTGGAGATTCCAGAATGAAGTAGGATGGTGGCGGCGTTTCTTGTAAGGTAAATACGTGGACCCGACTCCCGTGAGTTGGCATAAGGTGGCTAAAACAGGAGCGATCGACGGATTAATGAGGTAGCACCTCTGATCGGACGCACTTCTTCGTATGCCATTCTATTACTTTTGTGATTGTTTTGGTGCGCACCTTTGATTTGGGAGTGTTGTTCGAGGTGGGCGGTAGCTGCGGCTACGCGTTTCCATCGGTCCGGAAGCGTAATTGGTATATCTACCCTGGCATTGCCTAGTTGTGCCGTGTCACCTACCATAGCGAGCCTTGTACGTGTTTGGTTTTCTCCCGCAGCCCGTGTGGTATCCTCTGGTGGCTTCCCGATCAGGAGGGACTATGATATTGGATGGACTACTGGGACTATTACGTGTTAAGGTGGAAAATGTAAAGCCTTAACGCTATTTAAAAGTAAGTTTATTTTACTAATAGACATTATTATAATAGCGAATATTACTACATAGTAAATAGTTTAACGGATCCTTAGAAGATGGGCGGTCCCAAGCATCCTTTAAGTTACTTGCTCTATATTACAGTATACTTGAATTAGCTTACACTATATAAGTATGTATGTCCTGACTCGAGTGTTTATGTTTTATTTTACGCTCGGGTCAGCCTGAGTTGCAGTTCAGCTTTCATTCCGGAGCTAGGACTTCTGTAGATCTTTCAAGCTACCGGCAAAACTTCAGCCCGTTATCTTATTTTGAAATCAAGACTAGTGGATATTTGGATTTTTCTATTTGATGACTTAAACTATATTTGAGATTAAAGTCTATGTAATTTTTTTTTTTGAGACTGTTTATAAGTGGCTTCATGAACCACTAAGTATTTTTAAATTCCGCTGCGAGATTTCTGATATCTGTGTCTGTGATTCTGTGATTTATTTACTGCATATTCTGAGTTTTGCCAAAAATTTATTTACGACGCGGTATTTTGAACAATTCAAGTCCGACATGTTCGGATGCGAATGGTTGAAAATATCGGGACGTTATAGTTGGTATCAGAGCTTTGGCTCTAGGCAAAACTTCGAATGTACGGTAAATTTGATTTACAGAATCACTTTCATTCGAGCTTGAATCTCTTCCTTTTCGAATTTTGGAACGTTCCCTATGGTTCCAAACTTCATTCGTGTCCCTCACTATTCATCTTCTTTCGATTCTGGAGTATCCCATAACTCCATTTCCGATGATCTTTATAGTGAATTGGCGGTCTCACCAATATTCTAATAAAGGGGTGAAACTCCTTTACAATTAGCATTGATTCACCAGAGATTTATATTTAACCTCGGTTTAGATGCTAATATCTTTGGTTATTCCGAACTCTATCTCTTTGGATCGAATGGTAAATCTACATTCGATCTGACTCTTTGAGTCACGGTTGACCAGGTTAAGGTTGCCTGCAATTTATGTAAACTTATCTCGTTCCTTATTCTGTTATTTAATCATCGGATCTTCTAATTCCAACTTATCTTTAAATCAAAATTCTCTTTGATTTGAGTCCATCAAATTTGAATCTCTATCCTTGTTTTGGAAAATTTATTCCTATATTTGGGAAAAATCTAATATTATATATAAGTATAAATTTTCAGGATTTTATAATTAATCTAACTAGCTGTCAAGAAATAATAGTTTTTGATTTTATTTATGGTTTTGTAAACCATGTGTTTTGTCTATAAATAATTGAATATAAACAAAGTTATAAATTAATTTGGAAACTGAAATGAATTTAAAACAAGAACTTGAGAATTCAATTTCCGATAGTTTCAAACCTTTGGTTTAAAATTTTGAAAGGATATATTATTTAAATTATTTTCGAATAAAAATTTGTTTCCAAAGAATGTTAAAGGTTTAAAAATCAGTGCTCTTCTCTTTATCGCTAGGAAATAATTTCGATGATGACAGCAACATCATCGACATTCATTTTCGAGTTTCGAAGTGAAAAGACCATTATGTAGTCTGGCTACAGTGTTACCTTGAGAATTTAATTGATTTGAATCTCTAAAATATGACTTTATTTATCATATATAGATATATGATTTAAATTTGATTTGACATATTATGTACATATATTTATTTATCTCTAAATGGGTTGAAGGAAATCAGAAATTTAATTCTTGAATTTTGTCTTGAGGAATAATTTCAATTATATATAAAAAAAAATCAAAATTTTGAATAAGTAATTCAAACTTGAGATAATTGAATTTGAAAGTTTTATTTGTATAATACTCAATTTCATTTCAATATAACTTACCTTGATTTTTAGAAGTTAACAATGTAATTGGATAATATACAATATAAAAAGATTTATAAATAAAATTTTAAAGATATGATATTTATAACTGGATTTTATTCGAGATAAATTAAAAGAATATATCTAGTATAAATAAATTGAAGGAAATTCTCTTTATAAGTAATTTGAGTTTTCTTAAATGATTACGGGTTTATTATGCAAATATTCAAACTTAATAATAGAAATTTAATTGGTATAATAGAAATTTCCAACCTTAGTTCCAATTGTCTAATATTCAAGTTTGCAAATATTGAAACTGAAGTGGTTATTGAAACTGAAAGTGTTTTTGAAATTTATGAATTTTGACTTAATTTTTTTTTTAAATGAAATAAAATTGTAATTCGCAGAAATTATTTTATTTTATAAAGTAATTTTAAATGCAAACTATTTTATTCCATATACTGTTGATTATCCAAACCATTCAAGTTTTAGAAGTATGGTTTAAAACTATGAATTTCGGAGTATTATGTTTGAAATTTTTATACAGACACCGTCGGTCTATATATATAAATATTTTGATTTATATGGTTTTGAAAAGGATACGATTGATAAATATTAAATTTTGATATATATATATATATATAGTAAAATTTCTTGAATTTAGCTATGTATAAATTTGTTTCGAATTTTAAAATAAGCTAAATAATGAAGTTGATTTCTTTTATATAATATAGTTAAGTATCTATTTAAGTTTCTATTGTATATAGAGTTTTAATAAATCAAATAAAAGTAAGGGTTTTACTTAAATAATATTTGCTGTATTAAGTAAACATTTCAAAATTTAAATAATAAGAATTGGATTTGGTATATATTAAATTATCAAAGAATCCATTTTGAAATAGTGGAATATTTAAAGATCTAAATAATATGAGCTATAAAAATTTAAGTTTTGAAATATGGGATATTTAAGCTTTGAATTATATGGGAATTTGAATGGTTTAATTGGAGATTCAAATTGGTATTGGGAATTTATTGTGAAATTTAAAGAAGCTATTTTAGTATATAAAGTAATATAGTATTTAAACTATTAAGTATTAAAGGTTATGTTTCAAAGCCATGGTTTCAAAGTATATAGATTGGAAATATGATATTTTTTATTTGGGTTTTATAAAAATAATATCAAAATAAGTTGTTTGGGAAATGGTAAATTTACTTTAACAATTAAGTTAAATTACCATTTCAACTTTGGATTAAAATTAAACATTTTTAAATTAGAATGTTAAAATTTTAAGTATAAATAGATGAAATCAATTATTAATTTAAAATTGAATTTGTATGGTTTAGATTAATGATTCTAATTTAAGTTTCAATTTAGTTTTCTTTCAGGTTGTTTCTATTCCCCTACCTTCTTCCTTTTCGAGGACGAAAAGTTCTGAGTGGGGGAGAGTGTAACAGCCTTAGTTTTTAACTAGCATTTATTTCTTTTATTTATTTAAAACCTTGAAATTTATTTTAATATACTTATTTTAATTAATATTTTTAATTGGTTTAAATCATTTCCCAAATTGCTAAGAATAAATGAAGGTTTCTGAAATTTTTAACCGTGTTAAAGGATAACTCTAAATTGGGATTTTAATAAAAACTGAATTTTGTATAGTAAGATTTATTTATGAATTCGTAGAAATAATAATAAGTAAATACGAAGAATGAAAACGAATAAAATTTTAGTTAGGTTATAACTTTTAAGAATTCAGTGTATTTATAGACTGCTAAATTTCGCTCTTAAAAGGGTATGATATTTAATGGTATAAAATAACAGATATAATAGAGAAACGTATTAATTTAAAAGCGTTACTTTGGGGGTATATTATTGCGTGCATTCTATGCATTTTAAAATTCATACCGGAATATATATATATGAGTAAATAAAATCAGTAGTGGATTTCTATAGCCAACGTTACATTTTCATAGTCTTTATTGGTTTTTAAGTTTGGTATAAAATCTTTACCAATTGTATTTTGCTGTTTCTTTATAAATCAACAGCAATTAATTTATTTGCTTATTCTTGTGCCTAAATTTTTGCAAGATTCTTTTTGTTTAAAAATTATATATATATATATATATATAGCACGTTTGAAGTAATGCAGTGGGTAAAACATTTATTTCCTTAATATTTGCTTGACCGTTTCTCCACCTTAGATTTCGCTTATAATTCATGAACAAAATCAAATAGGATATCATGCAAATTTACATTCACCTTTAATCTCGCTCGTCCTTCCCTTATAATAACGCGCTAAATTTCAATTTATATTTCTTGCCATTTACACTTGATAATGCATGCCGTTTTATTTCCCCTCAGTTAGTAACGCAAGATTTATTTTCTGCTAAATTATGTAACGTATAAAATATTTTTCCATATTCCATTTATTGAAATTAAAGCCTTATCCATATATTACAAAAAAAAAAATCTTACTTGCCTTTAGAAACATATTACTGAAACTCAAAAAATTAAACCATGCAATTCCCTGTTCATTCGAAAATAGTGTCTACCTATTTTGTTCCCAAAATTTTTGTAACCTTCAGCTGGTTTTAATATTTCTTAACCAGTTTACCTCCTTGATTTATGCAACACGTTTGGAGCGTTCAATTATTTTTCTACCGTAATTCAAGTGATAAAACCCACGCATCCTTTTATTATGCATTGACATCATTTATTTCAAGATCCACTTGCCGCTTTACTTTTCGAACGAAAGTTATTGCTTACCTTTTTCTTTTCCATTGATCTCCGCATGCAAAAAATCTTGCAACTCACTGCTAGATTAGCTGCTTCTAACTTTTGGGTCTTTCCCTGCAATTCAACGCATGCTTCTTGTAATAAACATTCAAGGAAAGAAAAATTTATTTCTTACCTTTAGAGAAAAATTTACTTAATCTCAAAAGAAATAAAACATGCAGCTTCCTATTTTATAACACGTTCAAACAAAAAGGATAAAATCAACGCATTCAAACTTTTTAAATTTGGTATAAAATATGGGCGTTTCTTTTTAAATCAATGCCATCTATTCATCACTTGCTGTTTTCTCTACATATTGATTTGCAAACAAACGATTCCTTGACCTTAAAATTCGCATGCTTTGATTTCGCATCTTAGTTTTTCCTTGCGTACAAAGCAACGAAAATATATAGCTCCTAAAAACTATGCGCGTCCCTAGATTTGCCGTTTATAGGCAAATAAGATTTCTTGCAAAAAAATATAGCATGCAACTAATATTTAGTATAAAATCTTTTATTGAAGTAGCATCCAAGCAAATAAATATCATTGCCGTTTCTTAAATATCAACAGTTAGTTCTTCCCATTTATAAGCACGTCCAGATTTCTAATTCCAATGGCAAGAATAAATTGATTACCGTTTTCTTAATTTCAATCAAAGGAATTAAATACTTTCCTAAATACCGCAAGTTTATCTCCACAATTCTAGTGCACGTACGCAAGTAAATGAGAGAAGAAAATTTGAAAAAAAATATCTACTTGTCGTTTTTTTTAGAATTTCAATCAAAACAAATTGATTTCGTGCCTATCTAAATTCACGCAACCCGTCCCTTATATAAACCAAAACCCACACCACAAATTCATTCATGAAAAATTTCTTCATTTTTTTTTCTCCGGTTGCTTGCGTGCAAAGCTTCATCAGGTATGGCCTATGTTTATATTTTTCCTTCTTCCTCCTTTGCTTTCTTCTTCTTTATTTCCTTTTCTTGTTCACGCAAAGGCTTAAAACTCCACCACCTTAGGCTATGACTCCTCCTTCACCACTAGATCCTTACCCTCCTCTTTTACCACTGATGTCAGCCCCTCCTCCAAAAAAATTGCATGAAAATTTTTCATAAACTGATAACTAAAGTTTTATGTCATCTAGCCGTCCTTAAAGATTTTCAGTAGTGAATTTGACCAATTTATTTTAGAAATAAAATTTAAACTTTACCCAAAATATAATAGAGTAGAAAAAAAATATATATGTGAATGGAGGAGAAAGTACGCGTGTGGGTCATAAATGTCCAAACTAGGTTGCAAATTCACTTTGTATTTTGAAGTATGAAAACACAGTGAGGCGAGCATGTAGTTGGATTTTGTAATAAGCTAGGGTTGCAACAGTAGTTAGAGAAGGAATTTTTTTTAATAATAATAGTTGAATAAGCAAATATAAGAATCGGCTGTAGGAGGGTTTTTGTACTAGTGAAGAAGTGTTCATTTAATTAGTATTGTGAGTGTATATGTATTATCAACGTTATGCGCATAAAATTCTTTTATGATGCCGAGAAATTAGATTAAGATTTTGAGTGTTTTCGCCACTTGTAGAAAAAAAGGGTGAAAGTAAGTAACGTGCAATTTTGAACCGAACCATGAGAATGTAGTCTAGCTGTGTGGTGGAGTGGTCGAGTCAAGTGAATTCCATTCGTTCCAGTTGTTTCGAAAATTTTGCTTTGACCATAATTTTTAAAGTCGCGTATTTGGTTTATTTGGATCTTGTAATAGATTTGAATCAAGACGAAGCATCCGCGGAAATCTGATCGTGCCGTTTGTACATTTCTTTATCAAGTGATACAATTGTTTGAATCTATTTTTCTGCAGCTTTAAGGTGAGTATTTCTCACCTGACAAACATACATATATTTCTGTGAATTATCGCAAGTGTATTTGTAAATTATTTATTAAATGTCATCTGTCTGTAATATAACGTATGATGTTAAACCCCATTTTAAATTGACACCTCATCAGTTGTTTATCTGTTGTAATATAGTTGCAGTTATATTATTTAATGCTTATTTACTGTTAAATCATCACTGCAAGTTCCCTGCAAATTGAGATCGTTATAGGCTGAAATGATAGGACTGAACGATAATTATTATCCATATATTTATTTAATTGTTTAAATTTGATTTGTTAACTTGGGATTGCGGGTTTGAAATAATAGAACCCGGGGTTTTGTAAATTGCGGATTGAAATGATATAAATCCGTATCACTTGACCTAGGCTAGAAAACTATATACAGACCCGTGGTTTATATAATGTTTTTCTGAAATATTTTAAATTTATTTTAAAATGGAAGTTTATAATATTCTTGTTTAAATATATTTAAAGGATTTTTATAAGATTTATAATGATTTTGAATGAGTTAAAAATGTTAAATAAATAAATAAATGTTTAAATAAATTTTGGAATATAACTTATTTTGGGAATTTCTGAATTTTGTTAAAAATAAGGTTTCAGTTAAGTAAATAATTGATAAAAAGTTATATTTGGGAATTTAAAACTTGATGGTTAAGTCAATAGTCTATTACAGCACTTAAATGCTGTCTTTTATATACGAACTGTTTTAACCTATAGACTTTAGGTAGCATTTCATAAGTGCTACAGAAACTGGGATTTTGATTATTTAAAAATAAATTTATGGAAATAATCTTTGGGGAAATGGGTTTAAATTTTGGACGTTAATATGTAATTAATAAAAATAAGGAATTGACTTTGAATGGTTTTAATTGGAAGAATTTAATTTTAAAAAGGTGAGAAAAAGGCAACCAATTCCTAAATAAATTGAATAGATTTAAATGGTATATTATAAAATGACCAATGTTTAAAAGCAATATTTTGATATTGTAGTATTTGAAATATATTTTGATTTGTAAAGTATAAATACCATTTTAAAAGCCGTAACCACGGGTTATAATAACGTTTGGTTGTTAAAGAGACCGGGATCGGATATCTGGCATACTCTCCGTCGATACCGAAAACCACTTTACCAACCGTGTACGCGGTGGAGATTCCAGAATGAAGTAGGATGGTGGCGGCGTTTCCTGTAAGGTAAATACGTGGACCCGACTCCCGTGAGTTGGCATAAGGTGGCTAAAACAGGAGCGATTGACGGATTAATGAGGTAGCACCTCTGATCGGACGCACTTCTTCGTATGCCATTCTATTACTTTTGTGATTGTTTTGGTGCGCACCTTTGATTTGGGAGTGTTGTTCGAGGTGGGCGGTAGCTGCGGCTACGCGTTTCCATCGATCCGGAAGCGTAATTGGTATATCTACCCTGGCATTGCCTAGTTGTGCCGCGTCACCTACCATAGCGAGCCTTGTACGAGTTTGGTTTTCTCCCGTAGCCCGTATGGTATCGTCTGGTGGCTTCCCGATCAGGAGGGACTATGACATTGGATGGACTACTGGGACTATTACGTGTTAAGGTGGAAAATGTAAAGCCTTAACGCTATTTAAAAGTAAGTTTATTTTACTAATAGACATTATTATAATAGCGAATATTACTACATAGTAAATAGTTTAACGGATCCTTAAAGGATGGGCGGTCCCAAGCATCCTTTAAGTTACTTGCTCTATATTACAGTACACTTGAATTAGCTTACACTATATAAGTATGTATGTCCTGACTCGAGTGTTTATGTTTTATTTTACGCTCGGGTCAGCCTGAGTTGCAGTTCAGCTTTCTTTCCGGAGCTAGGACTTCTGTAGATCTTTCAAGCTACCGGCAAAACTTCAGCCCGTTATCTTATTTTGAAATCAAGACTAGTGGATATTTGGATTTTTCTATTTGATGACTTAAACTATATTTGAGATTAAAGTCTATGTAATTTTTTTTTGAGACTGTTTATAAGTGGCTTCATGAACCACTAAGTATTTTTAAATTCCGCTGCGAGATTTCTGATAACTGTGTCTGTGATTCTGTGATTTATTTACTGCATATTCTGAGTTTTGCCAAAAATTTATTTACGACGCGGTATTTTGAACAATTCAAGTCCGACATGTGCGGATGCGAATGGTTGAAAATATCGGGACGTTACACTTTGATTCATGCGCGCATGCTAGGTTTTTGGAGGAATCACGTGATGGCGTGATGATGACGTGTCGGGGTGGCTGGTTTGTTTTTTTATTTATTTAAATTTTGAAATGTTCTAATCAACATAACTTTCTCATACGAGGTCCGATTTACACGCGGTTTCTTGCACTGGGATTGTATCTAAATTCCGGATATTTTGACGCTGGTTTGGACGAATTTTGTGATCGTTGAATTTCGGGCCTAAGTTGAATTTAAATTCGATTTAAATGCAAAGATGAGTGTTTTAACCCACTCACAACTTATAAAATTTCTTATGTTTGTTGAATTTAATTTATGATGTGATTAGAAATTTATTTATGGCTGTTTGGTATATTTTAATCGTCATCTTAGTTAATTTGAATTTATTTTAATTAAATCGTTATTTAGTTTATTATTAAATATACACTGCCAGTAAATACCTGTTATCAATTATCAGTTATATATTGATATTTTTTGATTGTGACGGATGTTGATTGTTGATATTGGTTGAATGGATGTTTTATTTTATATCGTTATAAACTGCAAGTTCGTTATGGATTTTTATTTTAATTTAGGATTGCGGTTTGAAATGATATATAACTGTAAAATCTTAAATTGCGGATTGAAATGATAAATATATGTACCATTTGATCCTGGGGTCGAAAATTATATACGGACACCGAATGGTTAAATTAAATGATTTTAAAACCCTAAATTTTTGAATTTAATTAAATGATATTTTGAATTGAAATTTGATTTATATAAATTGAAGTATTTTGGAAAAATCAAGTTTTATGTTGAAATGTGAATTGGTTTAAAGGAATTGCCTTAAGAAATGTAATTGTAGCTTAAAATTTAATTTTAGGTTGAAATGAAACTCGATTGGAATTGGGCTATTGAATTTGTTCGAAGTATAACTTGAAATATTTTGAAATTGGAATAATCCGAAATTTGATATTTGAACATGGACTGAAACGATATGAAATTCGATAGTCTGTTGAAATTTTGTTTGTCGATTTGGAAATTTGAAATGGTCCAAATATGTTGAAATGAAATGAATAGTTTAATTTGGTATTGATTTCAAACTCATATTTTTAAGTAAACTGTTTTGAAATATATTATTTTAAAGTTTCTAATTATTAAGATTTTCAAATTTATTAAATTATTTAACTAATATTAACTGTATAAATTATTTTGATCTATTTCAAAACCAATTTGATTTATTTTAAACTAATTAAACCATTTTAATTTATTTTGAATATAATTAATCTATTTTAAAGTTTGTAATCTATTTTAATTATAGTTAATCTAAATTTAATCTATTTAACTATCTTAAATCAAATTAAAAGTACTTTACTTATAATTAAACTGTTTTGGAGTATTTTAACTATTTATAATTATTTAAACTGTTTCTAAATTTCCAGATTTAGTAAAGTGGAAGTGTTTAAATTCAATCCAATTGGTTTAAAAAGAGAATAAGGTTAAATGATGTTATAACCTAAGTTGGAATTTAAATGTTTTAAAAAATTGAAATAATGAATTTGAGGTAAGGACTTAACCTGTTTTGGAAATATGATTTTTGGAAGAAATTATGATTTCGGAAACGATATGATTTGGAAAGTGACATAGTTTTGAGAATATGATATTTTGGTATAAATTGTGAATTTGACTTTGAAAGGAAATATAATTATCGAACTATGATTTCAAAGGTGACATGATTTCAAAGGTGAATATGATTTCGAAAGTAAGTAATGATTTCGAAACTGGTATGGTTTGAATTGAATATGATATTTTGATATCAATTGTGAAATGATTTTGGAAATGTAAAAGAACTATCCGGTGTGTAATAAGCGATTGGTTGTCAAAGAGATCGGGATCGAATGTTGTCATACTCTCTGCCAATACCGAAAACCACTTTGACAACTATGTACGTGGTGGAGATTTCAGAATGAAGTAGGATGGTGGCGACGATCCTATATGAGGTATATACGTGGACCCGACTCCCGTGAGTTGGCATAAGTGGCTAAAACAGGAGCAATTGACGGGCCAAGTGAGGTCATTCCTCCAATCGGGCGCACTCCATCGATCTATATTCTGACTTTGTGATTTATTTGGTGGCCACCCTTCGATTTTTACTCGGGAGTGTGTTTCGAGTTGGACGGTAGTTGCGGCTATGCGTTACCAATAGTCCGGAAGCGTAATTGGTATATCTACCCTGGCATTGCCTAGTTGTGCCGTGTCACCTACCCTAGCGCGCCTTCTACAAGTTTGTTTTATGTCGTACCTATGGGGTATCCTCTGGCAGCCCCAGTTTACGGGGAGTTACAGTACTGTATAGACTATTGACATTATAAAATGTGTCAAGGGGAAAAATGTAACGCCTTAACGCTATTTTAATAGTTTACTTTACTATAGACATTATTATAATAGCGTATATTACTACATAGTACATAGTTTAATGGATCCTTAGAAGGTGTGATCCCGAGCATTTCTTGAGTTACTGCACTCACGTTAGACACTGGATAAGAGATATCTAAAACCCGTAAACATCTCTGATGCCGTCACACACATATTTTGCTGTTGATTTAACTTACATAAGATCTTTTAGTTCCGACTCAAGTGTTTTGTCCTTTTAATTCGCTCGGTTCAGCTTGAACATTTTAGGATTTAAAGACTTATTCTAGAGGACGAAGACGAAGAGTGTATTATTATTACTTACTGTATTATTCCACTGCATCATACTGTTCCGCTGCATTATTATATTTTTATTCTTTGGTATGTGTAACTCTGATCTGTGTTGTATAAATAAAATCAAATATTTTTGTAAACAGCTTCATGAACTGTTATTTGATTATTATATTTTGTCATTCCGCCGCGAGATTTTGTTTTGTTTTTTTTTTCTTTCTCAACTTTTTCTTATTTACCCCAATAACAATTTGTCCTTCTGTATGGTTTGAGTCGACTTGTGTGTCTGCCTATGCACTTGGCGGGTGCAGCATGATATGGGGTTCTCACATTTGGATTTGGTAGCGAGCGGATGACTCTTACTCCTACATGTCCCTGAAGGGTTGGTGCAGTCGAGAGGCTGGCCGTAAAGGCAGAACACAGGTATGACTGCATGCTACGGTGGGCATTACCCCATTGGCATGGCACGTTACAGTTGGTATCAGAGCTTTGGTTAGCGATAACCTTAGCTTTGTGGGGTCTGACTCTTTATTAATAGGGTAGTAATACCCTAAAATGAGTCGCTGAGCGTATATATATGAGAGAGCGTATTTGTTATTGTTATAAAAGGTTTTGTATTGTGTTAATTTGTTCCGTTTTGTATTTATAAATTCTGATTGTTGCATAGGACGCTATAACATCGATAGGGATCTCCAAACACTTAATAGGATAGACCGATACAATATTTGTTTTGAAATATTGGTAAATGAAATAATTTTGCCTATTATATTTTGCATATAAAATAATAATGATTTATGAATGATATATATTTGGTTGTAATATATTGTTTGTTAAGTAGTGAAATTTATAAATATTGGTTGGAAATAAGATTTGAAAATAAAATAAATGAAAATTGGAAATTTAGAACTTATGTTTTGGGGTTTTGAAAATTTCTTTCGAATGATTTTGGAATATAATAATAATATTATTTAGAATTATTTTCTGATATAAATATTTCAATATAATTTGAAAGAATTGTTTTAAAGAAATTTGGAAAGAAATAAGCTCTGTACTTCCCTCTTTGTCGCTGGAAAATAATTTCGGTGATGAGTGCACCCATCATCGACATTCAATTTCGAGTTTCCAAGTGGGAAAGCCACTGTAGTAGTTTACTACAGACTTATTTCGATAAACAAATATAAATTTCAAATAGTTTTAAATACAATTGGATATATAAGTTGTAAGTATATACATCCATCTATTGTTTTAAATGATTTGAAATGGAACCCGACATTCAGTTCTTAAATTTCTATAAATTAGAGATTTCAATTATTGTAATGGAATGAAATTTTAACTATTTAATAATTGGAACTTCTAAAGATGAAAATAAGAAATTATATGCTTATAACTGAATATACAAGAAATTTGAAATTGTAACATGTAAACAAAAAGGATATGAAAATAAGGAATGATAACTATTGAACATTTATTTACAAAACGAAATAAAGTGAACTTGTGTAACTTTCAATTGCATTCTTAAAAGCATATATATAACTTACCAGATATTAAAAGTTGTAATGTTTAATAAGAAAATGTAATAGGATATTATACAAGTAAAACTTAAAGTAATGAAAGTATTCGATGAAATTCTTAAATAAATAAGAATTTGATGTTGTAGTTGTTATAAACTTAAGTTATAATTGAAATGTTACTAAAATAAAATGAGATAGAAAGTAAGTAATTAGAAACTTAAGTAAATGAATTGATATGCTAAGTAATTAAATGGAACATGAATACTATTAAAAAAAATGAATTATAAACTTAAGTAAATGTTGAAGTTATTTATTATAAAAAAATAAGTAGGAAGATGAATACTGTAAGTGAAAGAATATAAACTTAAATTAATGTTTAAAGCTATGTATAACTAAAGGTGAATAAAAGAAAATGAACTTTTTTAAGTAATAAATGAAATAAACATTGAATGAATGAATGCGAATAAAATGTTGTAAGAGATAACTGTAAGTTAAAGAAATAGTCCTTGTATGAATGAAAAAAAAACTCTAAATGTTGTGAAAGAGATGTAATAAGAATAACTCAAGTACATTGTAAATCATTGTTTGTTTTGGTTTATGGGTTGTTTGGGAAATGATACTCCTAATTGTTTAGGATGTATGAATGATCTATCGAGTTTTACCTAAGACTGTTGAGTAGACGGTATACTTAGTTGTATATTTTTCATTCTGTACAATTAAAAGTTTTTGAACCCGAACAACTATTTTTTTTGTTTGCTATGGATGGATGGTTGATTATATTGATTTCATATGATGATTGTATGCTGTGATTTCAAGTGATTGTTGTTTATATTGATTTGTTTGTTAGTGGTTGAAACAACTTTAAATATTTCATGTTATATAATTATTAACTCTTTTTGGAGTACATAAGTGAAATGCAGGTTATTAAAGCAACTGCTACTGCTTTTGGTTTCATAATTTAAGCGTTGTTTGCCCGACAAATAGGTACGTTATCAGATTACAATTTTCTAGCGATATTATATTGTTTTTCCCGCTGTTGGGATATATTATTTTGAAAAATTATGGCATATATTGTTTATTTGATATTATATTTTCTCCCGAGCCTCTTCATATAAAGGAGACTCTGCCGAAATTTTTCATTAATTTTGGATTTAGAAAAATTTGTGAAAAGCTTTCCAAACTTTTGATAACTTGAGTATAAAAAGATTTAATGGTTATAAATTGGTATATTTCATTTAAATGATTTAATTTTGTGAAATTTGTTTGTTTATAAATTTAATATTTTGAATAAGATATATGGATTTCTTAATTCCTTCTTTTCCCTTCTTTTCCTTTTCGGGGACGAAAAGTTTTGAGTGGGGGAGAGTGTGACGACCCGTAAATTTTCAACTATATAAATTGTTAAATTAATAAGTTTTGGTTATTTAATATGGAAAGAAATAAAAGCTTTATAATTTAATAATGAAATGAATGCTAAAATGAAATGTAACAATGGTAATTAAAACTAATTATTAACAATTGAAATGAAATTCCAATGATGAAATAATGTAAATTGTTAGACTTGGTTATAAAAATTGAATATGAGAAACAAATGTAAATATTTAATTAGCTAATGGAATAATAATTTAGTTAATGGTAATTGATTTAATGAAAGAATGAAACCAAGATGAATGGATTAATTTGGGGATTTAAGCTTTAATTTATTTGTAAAACCGACAAAATTCAATATAATTGAAATTTAGTAATTGATACAAATGAAAAGGGAGATTAGAGGATATTAATGTAATGAAATATAGAACAAATATTAACTATGATTATTTGATTAATAATGTAACGACCCTGACTCGACATTCGAAAATCGACACCGAATACAACACTCGTATTCAAATGCCGCAGATCCAAACGTCGAATCTGGTTCGCCGGAGCTTATAACACAATTAAGTATAACAACATGCGTAAGAAAAAATGAACATCATTGATATACAACATTCGATACAACAATGATACAATATGAATCAATAACATAGATACAAGATAACAATGCTACAGCGGAATAACAATATGATACAGCAATGGAAAAGAAATAGCCAAGAGATAACTCTAACTCCAAAGCACCAATCCAGAAATAGCTCAAACCACCATCAAGTTGCACCCAGATGAGCAAGTCCAGTCCGTAAATCCAAAGACTCCAAAGAATTCCAAAGAGAAAGCTAAAAGCTACCAAATCGATATCTATATCTACTATCTGAAAAAACCAAACTCTTGACTGTCCGTGTGAAAAATTGTGGGCACCCAGAGTTTAGAAAGGGAACAATAAATTCCGGGTCAGTCATGAGACTGGTATGAGCAAACAAAAGTAGTTTATCTTTAAAAAAACAACAAAGAATTTTAAAACATTGAAATCCGCAATGCTTTTTGGAAAATGAAACTACCATAAGGCCTCCCGCCACACACACAATGCAAACGCAAACTTGGAGGAGATTTCTCCTTATGACAGTCAAAAATGCTTGATACGTGAAAACCATTTGATATTATTATTAGTGCATAGTGCAGAAAACATTTTGAAAATATAATATTAATCTTAGCCAGCATATGTACCATTATATTATGCCTGCTATAGCTACCATTTTAAATGGCAGGTTCTACAACTAAAACCGTACAGAGCTCGTATTGTTTTGTTTGGATTTCCAACAAATGGTCGGGCAAAGGAACTTCCATATATAAAAAATGGAACGCCTCTGGAGGGACGTCCCCGGAACCTAACCGGATCTCTGCTACACAAGGCCGGGTTACCTCTGTAACTAGGTAATTACTGACACGAGCATGCCATCTCCCGGTCGTTACCGACCTTTATCCGAGGGCCCTCAATCCAACAACCACATAGTAAAGTATCTGGGCTCCATACCATGATATCACTTTTTATCTAGAAGGAAATGGTCATACCCTCAGGAGGCGCTACCTTCAAATAACCTTGCTGCCATGATTCCTGTTTCGACCATTACCGGGTTGTGAGGCTCGACGAGGTCTCGTCTACAATGCTGCGCTTTACACGAAAGCCATGCTTTGCTCACAAATGATCAACAAATGATCATCAACACACAGTAGCACTCAGCATGCCACACTACCAAATTGGGAGTATATCACTGATAACCTTCAACTACTTAACCTCTGAGCTCGTACGTCTCAGAGAAGGGTGTTAAGCTAAGAGAATAAATTCTCCGCCACCAACAGATATGTATTTGAAAGAAATCAACTTTATATCTCATGGTGTAGTGTCAGACATACAACCATACAAGTCTGTTCCGGGTTCGAACAGAACCGAAGGCACTTCCGAAGAAGCCCTTGCAATCCGGGTGTTCACAATCCCGATCGGACTTCCCATCACTTAGGGAATCACTATACCGTAGCTACTCAGTGCAGAGACAACCGATAGGTCATCCTATCATTCCCGCAAACACCCGGTCTTCACCACCGGTCTTCAAATGCTATCCATATCGACGTATCATTATTCGGAATGAGTTATATGACACAAGGTCCTCTCCCGGCTAAACCGAATAATGAGCGCAATATTTAAAAAAAACATATGGATATTGGGATCTCAGTTAAATCACAGCTTAAAGCCCAAAATCTTTCATTCAAATGGTTAAAACAAATTACCATTTCTAATCTTTTAAACAAAAAAGATTCATTTCCAAAAACCTTTCAATGGTTTAAACAATTTCCACACTTAAATCTTTTAAACAAAGAATTCACTTTTTAAGACCCCTTTCAAATTAAAACAAGGTTCACAAATCTTTTAAACAAAGATTCATCCATAGCCTTTCAAAACAATTCCATTTCGAATTGGATTAACTCATCCGGTCTTTAAATCAAAGACTCATTTCATAGCCTTCAAAACAATTTTCAAAGATTCATTCATAATTTTTAAAACAATTCCCGTTCAATCTTATAAAAGATACTCCATTTAAAATCCTCTTCAATTTCAAATTAGGGTTCAACTATCTTTCACAAAGATTCAATTATTGCTTTCAAAGCCTGTAACAACCCGCATATTTATCGATTTTATATTTAAATATCTTATTTAAATATTTTATCGTTAGTCGGATTTTAGTCCGAAAAGCTACTTTTTGCAAACAGTCGAATTGGGACTCGAGACCACCCCCATTGAGTTCAAAATGACGTTTGCGACCTTTTTGAGTATAAACTTTGATATGTTTGGAGAAAGTTGATTTTTGCTACTTTTCACTTAGGGTTTTGGTTTGGACTGAGCCCACTTATGTATTCAGTCCCAACCCCTCTCCTCTTCATTCACTTCTTTTCTATTTTCCTAACACTCAAGCTCAAGCAACAATGGTGGAAGAGAAAAAGAATTAGGAAATCCTAAGCCCTAGTTTCCATTAGCAAATCCATCTTCTAGCTCCAAACTCAAGTGAACCCATTGGTAAGCACCTCCTTCACCTTCTCCAACTCTTTCTCCATTCAATTTCAGAAAATTCCTAAACCTAATTTAGGAAATGTTTCTCTTTTAAGCTTAGATTCAAGCTTCTAGTGTTGAGATTGAAGAGGGATTGATCTTAGCTTGTTCTTAAAGCTTCTCCTTCATTGATTTAGGTTCAAAGGTGAGATTTTTAATCTCACATCTATGCTTATAATTCTCTTCTATTGTTAGGTATGAATTCCTAACACTTATTCATGTGCATTTGATTTTGATTTGGATTGCTTTTGTGAATATTCCAATTTTTAGTGTTTTGAGTTCAATTCTTTAAATATCATAACTTTGATGTTCGAACATGTTTTTGGTGATGCATCGAGGAGCTTATAGGGCCGGGTAGTCGATTGGCATAAACCCTTAGCGCCGTTGCTCGTGCGATTGTAATTTGGTCGGGATTTGCACCTCCTTTGAAATAGGGCAGGAAGTGCAAGTATACAGGTTCGGCCGACCGAGCCCCCTGGGCCGGTCGATCGACCTGTAGTCCAGGCACTTCCTGCCTCTGTTTGAAAGTGCTGGTTACAGGCTTCGGTCGACCGAGCCCCCTGGGCCGGTCGACCGACCTGGTGCCCCGAGCACTTCCAACCTATGGTTCGGTCGACCGACTCAGGGAGTCCGGTCGACCGACCTGCTACTATTTGCCAGATTAGCCTATATTGCTAATTCGTTTGAATATCCAACTTTAATCGATTCGTGTTGTCTCCCTTTTGTTGTTGTCATTTATTATCGACTTTGATGACCTTTTCTTTGGGAATTTTAGATATATCCACTTTGATGGATTTTATATCGATTTCTTTGGATTTTATTCACGTCTTCGAATGTGAATTTTTATGCCCGATTGTTTCTACAATCTTCTTTGTGATTTGTCACTTTAAAAATATAAAGGTTTTCTATACTAGTAGTAAATATCAAAACTCTTTCTTCAAATGATTTCAACACTATTTTATTACAAAGCTCGTTTTCTCAAACCGATTTCCAATCTATTAGTATATACAAACCTTTACCTCACTCGTATGAGAAATCTAATTAAATGACTTAGTAAAACAAGTGGTATGAAACGCTTGCGTTTACTTCGTTGGTTAATTTTGGACTTGTTCGATTGAACCACTTGTGACATTTTTCTAGTGGAGATTTACAGTTTGTTCGTAAATGTTTAAGTTAAGCAAGTGGTTATGGGACATGAAGCTAAACTTTTATATTTACTAGCTTAGTGTAATTGACACTTCTCGTTGATCATGACGATCATCTTTTTGGTTTAGACTAGCAATGTGCGATGTCTCTTTGTTTGCGAGGTTAGGCTAGACACCCCTTGTGCGATTCCATTCGCACATACCTTTTTGGTTAGCCTAGACACCATTTGTGTGATTTCGACTCACACATATCTTTTTGTTTGCAAGGTTAGGCTAGACACCATTTGTGTGATTTCGACTCACACATACCTTTTTGCTTTTTGGTTAGCCTAGACACCATTTGTGTGATTTCGACTCACACATACCTCTTTGCTTTTTATTATTTCCGGATTTCGTGTGTTGATTTCTGGAAATTTTATCCTTCACCTATTCTTGTGATTTCTGGATTTCGTGTGTTGAATTCTGGAATTTATGTTTCACCGACTTTTACGATTGGCATTGATATATATGTTATTTATTGTGGCTTGGTGAATGAAATTAGGAGTATGACATTCCTTTTTATTTTGAGTAGATTATTGTGATATTGATTAATCTCTTGTTGATTTTCAATTACTTATTTATCACAGCTTGGCATTGTGATTATTATATGTTTATGTCATATCTCTTATTATATATCACTTCATCTGATATTTATAGCTAGACTGATCCGTTTATTATTTTCTTCTTAAATAATACTCGGGTCAGACTGAGATTTTACAGGTGCTTCTGCTTGACTCCTTATCGGACTATCATCCTGACTTTTGGCTAACTACTTTAGTTTAGTAGTTTTTGTTGTATACATTTGAGATACAGACTCTATGATGTATACTTATTCTTTTGTCTAGCACTTGTACCTATTCTTTTTGATATTGTGGATCTTGTTGACCACTACTCTGATGTACACTTCCCAGTGTAATATTCATATCTATTTCCGCCTTTGTGATATGAATTGTCTGTGACTGATTTGTGTTATGTTTATTTCTATATTTGTTTCCGAAGATTATTATAGCCACTGTGTAGTAGCTTTGGGTTTGTGTCGGTATGTCGGATTTTCCTCTTGAAATAGAATGCATGTTATACTATCTGACATATCGGTGCTCGCGCAAAGCAATTACATGGATGGTCGCTCCTCAACAACCTTATTCTCCGTGCTAGTTGACAGCATTACACCGTAGTGTTCTTGGCTAGCGTGGGTATAGAGGTGGGGCGTCACAAAGCCATTCCATTTTAAACTTGAAATCTTTTCATCATAATTGGGAAATTCTTTCCTTATATAAAAGCTATTATTATTTGAAACCACTTGTTTCCGTTTCGGAAAACCCGATTATAATTGCACGAGTTAAGGCCTTTCAAATATAAACTTGGGTTAAATTCAAATTCTCAAAACCAATAGGATTCAATTTCAAATCTTGAATTTAAATTCAAATCATACTGTTAAATTTCAAAACTTAATCCATTTATTCAAAATGACTTTTATCTTTGAAAACTCCCTTTTTCAAAAGTTTTTCACTTTTAACCCAATTCCATTTCCAAAACCGTTTGGATTCAAAATCCAACTTAAGATCATTTCAAAAATCTGTGACTTAACCGATTTCCTCGTGAAATCCATATTTGTGTGTGTATAGTGTGGTCCAGGGGTTTAACACAATAGTGCACAACATCATCATCACAGATTCAATCATATCGATAAGCGGTGTAACCCATAATGCTTATCTTTATTCACAGATTCATAGATAAAATAAATGATTAATTACAAAGGTTCATCATTATGATTCGATGTGGGTTTCGGATAACCAACTGGAATTCGATTCCCTGTCGCATCGACATTCAAATGTCGTACTACGGGTCAAAGGTTTTTTTAAT
Organism: Allium cepa; assembly: GCA_030765085.1. Classification (NCBI taxonomy): domain Eukaryota; kingdom Viridiplantae; phylum Streptophyta; class Magnoliopsida; order Asparagales; family Amaryllidaceae; genus Allium; species Allium cepa. Next base: position 103,307,898 of record CM060939.1, read on the forward strand.
GTTCATACACTAGTATATTCATCACAGATATAACAGCTCAACACAAAGCATCACATAACATTACATCACATATCAACTATATCAATCCATCACACAACATTCAATAACAATCTAACATCTTTGATTAAGGTGAATAAATCGTGTGGTTTTAAATTTATTACTCACATAATTACTTTCATTAGTAATCTTTAAATCAATGATTTATTATTATTAACTACAATTGATTTAGTCTTAACCTCCTTCATTAATTAATCATTTCTTTAATTAATTATCTTAATTAATTAACCCTTAATTGTAATTAATTGAATCTTAATTGCTTTTATTAATCAACCTTTAATTAATTATTTTAATAAATGAATCCTTAATTATTAATTAAATCTTAATTCCAATTAATTATCCTTAATTGGTTATTCTTAATTTGATTACCCTAATTAATTAATCACATTAATTAATTATGGTTTAAAGTAATTAAACCTTAATATTTGATTAATCAATCTCTAATCTTTAATTATCTATTCTTAATTACTTTTATTAATTAATTAACCTTTAACCAATAATTAATCAACTTTGATTTATAAATCAAACAACCTTTTATCATTTAAATAATTAACATTAATTTAATTAATTAATTAACCAATCCTTAATGTATTACTTTAATTAACAAATCCTAATTATAAATTAATTAACCTTTAATTAATAACTAATTGGTTGATTATCATTGACAATATAAATTAACTTAACTTTTAAGTTAATAATTAAAAATATTTGATTGACTCCTTAATTACATTGTTAAATTTTATTTAAAAAAAATCCTTCTAAAATATAAGTTTAAAACAATTTAAAATTAACTAATTTTAGAATATGTTATTCCAAAACCTTTAAATACCATTTTAACTTTAATTTTAAAGCAGTGAATCTTCTTAAAAACTTGTTTAAAATTTTTGAAAAACTTGTTCATATTTTCTTTGAAATCTTATTTAGTTTAAATCAGCTTTGAAACTTTGTTTTAAATAGAAATTTTAAAGTCTACAACCCATCTTCTTCTTTCTTTAAATTTTGAAATCTGGTAACGGATCAACACCGAACCCCTTCTTATTTCACTCGAGCAATCTTTCACCCCAAGCCAAATGAGAGAAAACGCGAGCTAACCCCCGAGCATCACTCACACCACTTCAACTTCGAGTCACCACGCCTTTGAATTCGAGCAACGTCCCAAGCTACCCTCTTCTTCCCCAAATCTCGCGACTCCACCTGATACGAGTGACCACTAGTGCACATGCACACGAGCTCAGGCGGCTTCCGACCACCATCGATACCTCCAGCTAGTCACCTTCGACGAACTCGTACCAGGCCAACCCCCAAAACTCTCGAACCATCATGCGACCAAAATTTGAGTAACTCGATCATTGCCAGGAAGACAACCAGACGTCAAAACTTCCTCGTCCGACCGACCACGTTCACCAGAGACCACGCGAGCTTGACCAAAACCCGGTCACTCACCCACGAACCTTCTCCCCCACATGCGATCGGCTACAACCTACAGACGATGACGAGATTTCCTCGATTTCGATCCAAACAAAAAAAAAGGTTCAAAACCCTACTCCGATCGATTGCTTCCACCACGACCTTTCATAAATTCCATTGCTATTTTTCTGGTGATCTCCACCACCCAGACTATCTCCAGCCCCAACCTCAAGATCACCGACCCTCACGATTGCCAGAATTTCCCAAAAATTGCTTTTCTGTTCAACTATAATTTTCTCACAACCTCATGAACTAAAAATCTTAATCCTTCCATTAAAATTCATAGTTTTTCAAGATGAATTCAATAACGTAGGTGAAACAACAAATTACTAGGTTCGAATTCTACATGGGTTTTCAAATTTTACAGTAATTCATAAATTTCCGAGGTAAATTCTGAATATAAATCCTAGAAGTTATTTTTAAAAGTGATGTTACACAATTTCAATCATCTTTCGTTTGTAAATCAAGATCTAATATTGATTATAGGATGAGATATTGAATTTCTTTTGATTTTGCAGACCTGTTATACTCAACAGAGCTCCATATATACATATATAATCATGCACACCACTCACAGATGTAAATACATACATCCAAACATATTTCACTTCCATATAAACACATGCAGATCAAAAATTCAACCCAGATTCAAAACTTTAAAATATAGTTTGCTCACCTTATAATTGCAAACATAGAAGGAGAAAGGAAGTCTGGAATTTGTATTTTAATTTGATCTGCTATGTTTCTCATTGGAGTTGAACTTGCATTTGTTGTTGAATGTAAATCTTGCTTCCAGGTTTGCTTTCCAGTTTGCTGATGATTGTTTTATTCATTTTCTTCTCAGAATTCTGGTTTTGAGATTCAATTTCCAGGTTTTGAACATACTTCAGATTTTGGTTTCTCAAATTTGTGTTTGCACTTTTGAAAAAGCTTGAGAATCCGATTTTAACTCTTTCTTATGTATGTTTGTAAAATTTAATTAAAAGAAAAATATACTCTTTTGTATGTTATTTACATTTTAATTTAAAAGAAAATAAATTTTAAATGCCACTTGTCTCATTTATGTTGACACATGTACTTAAGAGGTTTAAAATTTTAACACTTGTAATAATTAATTCTTATATTATATTTTTATGGTTTTAAAAGTTTTTAAATCAATTTTCCTCATGAACCAATACATTTATAAATTTATAATCGTTTTCTAAATTTATTTTAAACCCTTATTTCATAAAATTTGAATTTTGCCTTTTAAATCCTTTAATTAACTACATATATATATATATATATATATATATGTAAATGTTTTTACATTTTATATTCATGAATATACAACTATAGTTTATATGTTCCAATGTTTTTAGATCTTTTTATCAAATCTAATTTTATATTCAAATCTAATTTTACATCTTTTTATCAAATCTAATTTTATATTCAAATATAATTTTACATCTTCAATTCAAATTCAAAATTTAATATAAAATCAATTTATACTTATAAATGAATAAATAATCAAATACCTTTTTATAAATATATCTTTATATTTCATTTATCATTTATTTCTCTTAAATTCCAAATCAAATTTTATTTATAATCCATTTGATTTCAATCAATTAATTTTATTTACAATCTTTTGATATATTTATTCAAATCTTCAAATTCATAATTAAATTTGTAATTAAAATATTATTCAAAATATTTATTTCAGAATTTCCAATTAGAAATTCTATTTAAAAAATCATATTTACATTCATTTATATTAATAAACAAACAAATATCTATTAAATTTTGGAAAATACCAGATTAATCCAAAATTTAATTCCAAAAATTAAATTTATTTCCAATTTCAATTTGATTTAAAAACGGGAATGTTATAAATAATTGATTTAGTATAAAGATTGAAACCAAATAAAAACAATTTATTGGAATTAAAATATAATTAATAAGATTTATGGCAGTTGTAAATCAACCACTGTAAATTTTGAAATAGTCAATAATGAAGTGATATAGAGATTTGTTTTAGAGGATTATAAATTACTAAGTGATTTAAGGTGATAGAAATTGTGAATTATAAAAATTGAATTAAAGATTTGATTTAATTAATTTAATATTAATTCATTTAATTAATGTTAAAATAGCCATTTTGGCCACTGTCTCGGATTTCGATGAAACTAGTTTCATCTGATCCGTAGCAGTGAATTATTATAGGATTTCAAGTTTCGTAGCGATCAGACTTGTCGTTTGATCATACGGACTCGAAACACTTAGGAATCAATTTAATTGAAATCAATTGAAATCAATTTGAAATAAGTTGATTTTAGCATAACTTCTTCATACGATGGAATAAGGACTTGAAAACAGTTCCATTGAGTTTAAAATATTTGAAAACATCTATTTTGATAAATGGGTTGACCCATTTGCATTCCGGAGGTAGAAAGGGCTTTTTGGGTCATTTTTCGTTCAACGTGTAAATCAATCAGACCCATTCATTCTATTTCTGATCTGCCTATAAATACCTCATTATAAACCCTAGGTTGTTTCTATTCTCATTTTTCTGTATGTACATTTCTTCTCAACTCCTCGTTCCAATGGCAGACAAACAAATTCTCTGTTCAAATTTCGAATCAAATCTCATATCAAAAATAATAATAATCAAACTCCTCAAACTATATCGAATTATATATCGCTTTGAAGCTCTCGATGAGCGCAAGTCAAATATGTGATTCGTTTTTCGATCTGGATTTCAGTGTGGCCAGAAACTGCAAGTTCATTATGGATTTTTATTTTAATTCGGGATTGCGGTTTGAAATGATATATAACCGTAAAATCTTAAATTGCAGATTGAAATGATAAATATCCGTATCACTTGACCCTAGGGTAGAAAATTATATACGAACACCGGATGGTTAAATTAAATGATTTTAAAACCCTTAAAATTTTGAATTTAATTAAATGATTTTTTGGAAATGAAATTTGATTTATATAAATTGAAGTATTTCAAAAAAATCAATTTTTATGTTGAAAAGTGAATTGGTTTAAAGGAATTGCCTTAAGAAATGAAATTGTAGCTTAAAATTTAATTTTAGGTTGAAATGAAACTCGATTGGAATTGGGCTATTGAATTTGTTCGAAGTATAACTTGAAATAATTTGAAATTGGAATAATATGAAATTTGATATTTGAACATGGACCTAAACGATATAAATTCGATAGTTTATTGAAATTTTGTTTGTCGATTTGGAAATTTGAAATGGTCCAAATATGTTGAAATGAAATGAATAGTTTAATTTGGTATTAATTTCAAACTCATATTTTTAAGTAAACTGCTTTAGAATATATTATTTTAAATTTTCTAATTATTAAGATTTTCAAATTTATTAAACTATTTAACTGATATTACTATATAAATTATTTTGATCTATTTTGAAACCAATTCGATTTATTTTAAACTAATTAAACCATTTTAATTTATTTTAAATATAATTAATTTATTTTAAAGTTACGTAATCTATTTTAATTATATTTAATCTAAATTTAATCTATTTAACTATCTTAAAACAAATTAAAAGTACTTCACCTATAATTAAACTATTTTGGAGTATTTTAGCTATTTATAATTATTTAAACTATTTCTAAATTTGCAGATTTAGTAAAGTGGAAGTGTTTAAATTCAATTCAATTGGTTTAAAAAGAGAATAAGGTTAAATGATGTTATAACTTAAGTTGGAATTTAAATGTTTTAATAAATTGAAATGATGAATTTGAGGTAAGGACTTAACCTATTTTGGAAATATGATTTTTGGAAGAAATTATGATTTTGGAAACGATATGATTTGGAAAGTGACATAGTTTTGAGAATATGATATTTTGGTATAAATTGTGAATTTGACTTTGAAAGGAAATATAATTATCAAACTATGATTTCAAATGTGACATGATTTCAAAGGTGAATATGATTTCAAAAGTAAGTAATGATTTCGAAAGAGATATGGTTTGAATTGAGTATGATATTTTGATATCAATTATGAAATGATTTTGGAAATGTAAAGGAACCATCCGGTGTGTAATAAGCGATTGGTTGTCAAAGAGACCGAGATTGGATGTTGTCATACTATTTGCCAATACCGAAAACCACTTTGACAACTATGTACGCGGTGGAGATTCCAGAATGAAGTAGGACGGTGGCAACGATCCTATATGAGGTATATACGTGACCCGACTCCCGTGAGTTGGCATAAGGTGGCTAAAACAGGAGCAATTGACGGGCCAAGTGAGGTCATTCCTCCGATCGGGCACACTCCATCAATCTATATTCTGACTTTGTGATTTTTCTGTTGGCTACCCTTCGATTTTTACTTGAGAGCGTGTTTCGAGTTGGACGGTAGTTGCGGCTATGCGTTACCAACAGTCTGGAAGTATAATTGGTATATCTACCCTGGCATTGCCTAGTTGTGCCGTGTCACCTACCCTAGCGTGCCTTCTACGAGTTTGTTTTATGTCGTACCTATTGGGTATCCTTTGGAGGCCTCAGTTTACGGGGAGTTACGGTACCGTATAGACTATTGACATTATAAAATGTGTTAAGGGGGAAAATGTAATGCCTTAACGCTATTTTAATAGTTTACTTTACTATAGACATTATTATAATAGCGTATATTACTGCATAGTAGGTAGTTTAATTGATCCTTAGGAGGTGTGAATCCCGAGCATCTCTTGAGTTACTGCACTCACGTTAGACACTGGATAAGAGATATCAAAAACTCGTAAACAACTCTGGCCCCGTCACACACATATTTACCATTGATTTAACTTACATAAGATCTTTTAGTTCTGACTCGAGTGTTTTGTCCTTTCAATTCGCTCGGGTCAGCCTGAGCATTTCAGGATTTGAAGACTTATTCTGGGGGACGAAGACGAAGATTGTACTATTATTACTTACTGTATTATTCCACTGCATCATACTGTTCCACTGCATTGTTATTTATTTATTCTCTGCTATGTGTAACTCTGATCTGTGTTGTATAAATAAAATAAAATGTTTTTGTAAACAGCTTCATGAACTGTTATTTGATTATTATATTTTGTCATTCTGCTGCGAGATCCTGTTTTGTTTTTTTTCTTTCTCTGCTTTTTCTTATTTACCCCAATAACAATCTGTCCTTCTGTATGGTTTGAGTCGGCATGTGTATCCACTTAAACCGTCCAAAATGGCAGGTAGTTACAATATTTATAGTTATTTGATAACTATGGAAAGAGTCTCTCAATAGTTTTCCGTTGGTTAATATAACTAAGGTCAAATAGAAAATATCGATGTAACCGACTTACACAGTTTTTTCGACTTTAAAATACTATGGATCTTCAATATAAAAGCTCCGCTTTGATTATAGTCAAATCATGACATGGCGTCTATCGAATGACTATAATTGGGTCTTGTCGAAATATTGGAAGTGAAGCACTATCCAAGAAAGGATTCGTCTCCTCAATTATATAGGGTTTGTATCACGGTCAACTCAAGTCAACTCAAAGTCAAAGACTCTGACCAGAGCATTTTATTTAATTGTAATTGTTATTATTGAACCAAGGACTTTGTGTTTGGACTATAGAGTCGAATATGGATGATATTGGAATTTTGACCATTGCCAAATTCCATAAGCCCAGAACGATATAGTTATAATGAAGAGAATTGATGTAAATAAATGCCACAACTAGGTAACGCTTAATAAAGTGAAATTGGATTTTATCGAAACTAAGTAAGCAATAAATTTGGCCAAAATGTCACACTACCTACTAAGTGACGTATGGACATTAATGTTCGAATAGTTCAATGTTAATTGCAGATCAAATTTACACTCGATGAGTCACACAACCAGAATGATGAATTCTCTTTAGACCACACGATTTAATTAGTTAATAATTATTATAAATTAATTAATATATATGAAATATTAATTATGAAAGTTTGAATATGATTCGAGGAATAAATATTATTAAACATATTAATAATAGTTATAAATATATCAGCCGATATGTGATATCGATAAGCAATTAAATTAGATTTAATTAGTAATATTTATTTGGACCTAAATGGGTAATTAGCCCATGATATTAAGGTGATATTTCGGTAGTAATAAGGATGTAGGAGGCGATTAAAACTGGGCTAGAGGTATTTTTGGTGGATGACTAAGATTTAAGGAGAATAGGTATATGATATGATCTATCTTTCTTTCTATTCCTTCCACTATAAAAAGGGCTCTAACCTTAATGCAAAATGACTTTTTTGGTTGCAATTTCCCATCATTGCTGGCCAAATTTATCTACATAGGATCCCCAACAAATTCATCTCAAATCAATTTCAAAGCAATAACTATTGGATAGTCAACGGTCTACGATTCAAGGATTAACAGTTTGCCAAATCGGGAAGAGTTCCGAGGAGGAGATTCATCATTACAAGGTGTACTTCAATGCATTGGTTTTGATATGTGTTTATTATACCATATGACTTATAATTATTGTATAATATTCTATTGTTTGTTTGTATATCATTATTATATTGGTAGTTAGGTAAGAATCTTATAAGTATCAATGTTGTCACATATTAGATTGGTTATATATATATATATTATTAAATAAAAAACTATTTTTATTATAGATCTGATGTATACAGAATCGAACAAATTTATTTTTATTATTTTTCTTATTATATATATATATATATATATATATATATTAATATGTCACATAGCATAATTTAAATGACTTATATTTAATTGTGTCATTATACCATGTTTATAATTAATCTTAAATTTTATGTATGCATATATGCACTAATTATAATTTTAGGTAACAACAAAGTATTTTAATAATTATTTACTATTATTTAATAATATTTAAATCAAAATACAAGTTGAATAATTCATACAAAATAATATATGTTTCAAAAATTATATTTTAAATTTTACAAAATTATTTTACCATCATATTATCTCTCGCCCGAAATCCTAGAATTTGAAAATTAAATTTATTTTAAAAATTCATTTTGTATGATCCATAATAAATAATTAATAAAAAATTAATTTTGACTCAGAAAATTATGGAGTCTTTTTCTTGACCTTAAAATATCATGTTTAAATTTAAGAAATTAAAAATTTGTAAACTATATTACGAAATTATTTTTAACACTGTTTTAATTCTTTTCGTCTAATTAATATATTTATATACATATATATAATAATATGAAATTATAGTTAAATATTTCATGTGATTTATATTCGATCTGGAACGAAATAATAATAGTAATATTTATTTATATTTAGTTTTCATAATTGAAATAATTATATATACATATATACACATATATATATATATATATATATATTTAAATACATATATTTATAAATACATTAGATATTATAAATATAATTATATGTAGATACCTACACACACACATATCACGGTAAAATGTACACGTATATTGTATTAATTTTTTTATATATATTATGTATATGTATATATGTTTATATATTTATATATTCATTTATTTAATTAATATCTAATTATATATATATTATTAATATTTTACATATATGCAATACATATATTTTTCATATATATATATATAAGTATACATCTATATTGTTTTAATATTTATTCAAACAACAAGTTTGTTTGAACACATATATTTGGACAACATACAATACATAAAAGATTTTTTAACACGTCCGTTGCGTTGCAAATCCCAATATCTATATATGGGCATGTTATACCTTACATGGATTATTATGTTATACATGCTCACACATACATATATGCATATGATACATATGTGTACCATATTATTTAATTGAATATAAATTAAATAAAATTCCATCTATTACTTATAAATTTAAATGAAATAAAAGATTTTATTTGAACCAAATTTAGAAATATTCTAAATAAATTAGACTTCATGGGCCCAATATTGATCCAGTAAGGGAATTTTTTTGAAACTCACCAATATCTTCTTCTATAAGCTGGCCTAGTTCCAACAACAACTAGTCAAAAGTCTATACAACAGTATAGAACATACACCAATATAACTCAGAGTAAGCCTCTCTAATCCTATCATCGGTCTCCTAAGTACAATCTCTTTCATAGGCACTCCATTGGACCTTTACCAACTTGTCTGTCTTATGATAGTCATATTAAGCTCCACTACTAAATCCGATAAGGTCACACATGAGACTGCCAATAAAATGCCAATTTTATTGATAGTTTCGTCTGAGGGGATACTTGATGGACTCTTTCCAAAGTACTTGGTAACTTGATACGATCTGCGAGCTTCCTAGTCCTCTCTATAATAGAAAATGGATCAACATAACTCAGGCTAATTTCCCAAACTTCCCAAAATGTATAACATCCTTCATCGATAATACTTTCACAAATATATAATCTTTAACTGAGAATTCCGAATTCTTACGCCTTTAATCTGCGTAATATTTATGTCTTGATTGAGCTTCCTTCATCCTTACTTGGATTAACTCAATCTTTTCAGTCTCTTCTTTTACCATATCTACACCAAGCATTGGCCTATCACCTATCTCCAACCAACATGCAAGTGATTTGCACGAACTTTTATAAAGTGATTAGAAAGGTGTCATACCTAACTAGCTTAATGACTTTTATTAAACGCGAATAAGTGCAAACGGTCTTCCCGTGGCCGTCCAAAGTCTAATACACAAGCTCTCAATAAATCCTAGAGTGTCTTATTAACCCTTTCCATTTGGTCATTAGCCACAGATGGTAAAAGATACTCATTTTTAGCTTGGTACCCTATACATCCATTAAGCTATTCTAGAATTGACTAGTAAAAAAGGATCTCTATCACTTACAATGGTACTTGGTATTCCACAAAGTCTCATAACCTTCTTAATGAATAATTTCACCAAACTAGGTGTCGTTATTGTCTACTTGACAAGGATAAAGTGTGCACTCTTAGTTAGCTTATCAACTATTATCTAGATACTTTCATTTCCCCATACGACCATGGAAACCCATCAATAAAATCCTTAGTTATAGAATCTCATTTCCATAGTGGCACTTATAAAGGTTGAAGTAATCCACTTCGCTTTTGATGCTTCGCCTTTTCTTTTTGGAAATTCATACGTTGCTTTACCCAAAAACCCATGTCACTTTTCATTCCTTCCTAGAAGAAATTCCTCTTTATATCATGGTACATCTTCATACCCCTGGGATGAATAGCAAACTCCAATTGTTGACATTCTCTAAGAAATTCCTTTCTTAGAGTATTCACATTTGAAACACGCAATTTTCCCATCTTTCTCAACCATCCTCTTTGGTCAAGTGCAAAAAAATTCAAATCATAAATCTCACTTCCCATTTCTAGTCTCTTGATCCGTTTGATTAGTATTAGATCATCATTTTGCCTTGGAGCAACACTTTCGACTAATTCTGATTGAACTTCTAGCAACATTAAGGTACTCGACTAGAATTTGCCTTTGACATCATTCTAGCTCCAAAAGAAGCCAATGCCTATAAATCATTCCATTCAGCTAACATTGCTAATACTATATTTTGATGTCTTCTGCTAAGTGCATCAGCAACTTTATTTCCTTTCCACAACATATTCAATCAAAAAGTTATACGTTGCTAAAAACTCAAGTCGTCTTTGCTATCTCATATTTAATTCCTTTCGACAGAACAAAATTACCACAAGGACTACGATCCATAAAAAAATCGAATGGTTCTCCCAAATGATAGCATCTCCACACCATCAAAGCAAAGATTACTTCTTCCTACTCTAATTCATGAGTCGGATATCTAACTTCATGTGGTCTAAGATGTCAGGAAGCAAAGGCAACGTCTCTACCTCTCTGCATCAAATAGCACATAACCCGGTTCCACATGAATTAGTATACACCAGCAAATCGTTATTTCCATCTAGAACAACTAACAAGGGGGCATTGGTTAGTAAATGCTTTAGCCTTTCAAATGCTTCTTCACATTTATTGGTCCAAACATACTTTATGTCATTCCTTGTTATTTTAGTCATAGATGCCGTTATATGAGAGAAATGCTTAATAAATCTTTGGTAGTAGCCAACCCACCCCAAGAAGCTTCTAATCATGACCCCATCTCTTGGGTCTTTTAAATCTATTAATAGCTTCGATCTTCGATAGATCCATAAACAATCCATTTTTTGAAACTGCACATCTAAGAAATTTCACTTTTGCATATTCTCTTACAAAAACATCTGCATATTCTCTTATAAAAAACCAGATTTAATTCTTCCACCACGCCTTCCATAACACCCAACGTTACACATACATCGAAACTCGATTCTTCTAAGAGTATATAATATGATCGTGACACTTAGAGTGTCTTAAGGATATCACTTTGTCTTGGAAAAAATGTCCTAGCATCATACAGAGTTAACCAATCCATTCTAAATATTATCCCAAAGTCATAAAATCTAATAGATGCGAATTATAGGCAAAAAGAAGACCTAAAAAATCAAATTCTAAACAATCACACCACATCACAAGAGTTGCATAATCTCTTATCGAATTCACAACCCTAGGAGAAGTAATAAGATATGTCGGTTTAAGGTTTAACTTGTCTACTAAACATTCAGAGATAAAAGAATATGATGCTCCACTATCAAACAACACTTTAACATAAATGTTGTATTTTAAGAAGTGTACCTCCTAATATAACATTTCCCTTCTCCTCCATAGTTGGCCAAAAGATGTAGGATCCATAGCAAAATCCTTTTCTATTTATGCTTTGACGGGTTGAAGATACTCCCTCTAGAAATGCTCCATCCTGTTGCTATAACACCCTATGAATTTTAGGGTAATTAATTAAAATGACAATCAATTAATAAATAGTAAAATATGAAAAATAGAGTTTTTGAAAATGTTAGAATTTGGCTATGAAACTTGCACCATTGTGTTCGTAATGATTTTCTGATCAATTTTTATATATAATGTTTTCCGATCGGAGTTCAAATGAAAAAGTTGTTAACGTTTAAATTTTAGCATCGGAAATAATTATATACGTAAGTATGATAATAAAATCAATTAAGACTTATTAGATGTTAATAAATGCTAACATTTAAACTAAAATCTTAGAGGATCATAAAAGGAAATTTTTTGAACAGATCAATTAACAGGGGGAAACAAATGAACGCAATGAGTTAAAAAAGTAACATAATTAACAAAATGAACTCAAGTTAAAATTGCTCAAAAATGCACTATGTAGGTTAATCATGACCTCCCCGACGGTCAACCATGGGTGGTCGGCCATGGGCCTTGTAGCGTCGACTGGAAGGGTTTTATGAAAGGTAGTGAACTAAGGCCCTATGGCCCAAATTTAATCTAATTTTATCCGACGGTTAGAGCTGATTTGAATCTCTATAAATTAGGACTTAGAGCTTCACTTTTGACTCATAATTTTCTAATGAGCATGGAAGCTCTACCATTTATTTTCTCCTTCAAAATTCTAAATATACATAAATAGTTTTAGATTGTATGGATACACTTTGGACAAGAAATAGGAGATGATAGGGAATAAAATATAGGTTCAAACCAAGGAGCTACATCTAAGATAAATTTTAGATCTGATCTTAAATAATAAAATTAAATCTAAATCTTTTTTCTTTAATCCAAACTCTAATAGATCTATATAAATGTTATTTGTGGAACCAAATAGAGAGTCAAAAATGTAGTACATATAATACGGTTTAGATTTGGATTAGATCTAGAGATTTAGGAAGGCTAATAAAAGGTGAGGAGGAAAAAGTACACGTTTTGTAATAAAACTAGATTTATTTCATTATAATCTATTTTGAATTATGCCTATTTCTAATTGATTTGAATTATAATTGCAAGTATGTAATGATTAGAATTATACTTGCAAGTGTGTAATGATTAGGAATTTTATTTTTATTCGATGGATTTGAAATAAATGAAATCTTAATGAATGGGTAATGATTAAGAACCTTTTTATTTGACGATATGAATCAAAATGGAAATAAAAAATTGTTCAAATCTTTGGGGGATTTTTGTGATATTTTAATGTATAGGAGTTTGAAAGCTGCAAATAGATTTTTACATATTATCGAAAATAAAGAAAAGTATGATATTTGGACTAAAAAGGTATGCAAAACTTAAAATAGAAAGAAAAGGATGTACAAAACAAGGGAAAATTTTAGTGTTTTGTACTGTTTATTTCAAGAAAAATTAAAGAGTCATTTCTTTGTAAGTACAAACACCGCAGAAACATTTCCCCTTTGGATATGATATGGAAATTTTCTATGTGAACCTATGTTGAATAGAAGTTTAACTCCAATTTTTAAAATATAGAAAATCCTAGAGTTGAACATTAAGATAAGAATGAAATAAAAATACCAATAAGATGGGAAGTAATAAAACTGATAATGTGAAGTTATTAGCAAGAATAAGAAGGAATAGAAAGTGAAATGGAATAGAAATCAAAGTTGAAATTAATGAATGTGTTAGTAACGATATTGATAACTGAAAATAAGCGGCAAATGAATTTGATGAAGAAAAAGTTAACACATAATAAAATGAAGACCTAGGGTCATATATAAAAGTTGTAGAGGCAATGAAGAAAGAATAAGAAGAATAAAGATACATGAATATTAAATATGTATATATGTAGCTTTGGATATGCGTTTATGACAGGTGTGGATAGTTATAATTTAATAGATAAATTATAAAAAGTAAATGACATAAGGTCATTAAAGTTGGTTAAAATGTGAAAACATATCCAACTATAGGACCCGTGAAGAGTATACGCTTGTGTATAAAGAAAGGGATACCCTCAAGTTCGGACCGAGCTTGAAAAAAACCTCTATAAACAATAATAGGTTCTTTAGCAATAATGAACATCGATTGTTAGGCAGACGTGAAGGCTGGACGCGCACAGTCAAAATAGTTCTACTTCAAAACTGGTTAGAGGGGGGTATTGCCTTCATTGCGATAGGCAATCTAAATGGACGGTGGATGGATTATACACTATGCAACACGTGTGGAACAAATGTTTTTTAGGGGTAGGGTTCAATAAGTCCCGGGTTCATCATCACTTCCTTACGGTCGATGGGAAGGACAAGGTTACCTAATTGATCTTTGCTGCCTACCGGGGTTGATTCAATTTGGTAATGCAAAGCCATAATTTGCTAGTTTGATTGATAAGGCAATGCTAGATAACCCATAACAAGATTCCTTCAAAACATGGATGGGGTGGTTAGTGGAGTCAAGTCCATGTAATATGAAGCAGACAAAGTGGAAAATCCTCAAAGAGAGTATGGCCTGATGGAGTAGAGGTCGCCCATGCGCACTATAGGATTTCCTCGAGTTATACGGTGATCGTGATATAGCGAGATGATGGTTCCTAACGAGGTGCTAAGTGAGAGATACTAGTCGGGATAGTATCTAAGTCCAATAGGGGACCATGGAGACACACACGCACACACACATGTACACACGCACACATGCGCGCGCGCACACACACACACACATATCTACGGAAGGTAGATTGGAATGGTTCGTAAACATGGAGTCAGGACGACTAATGAAAATGTAAATAGACATAAAATGATATAGTGAATAATCCGCATAAACTAGTTTTATGTACAAGATATCTAATTTTACCAATCACTAGAACGTTGTTCAAACCCCCAACCTCATTACAACCCACATGATAGATTGATGGATAAGTACTGGTGTCTGGTGTGTTCGGTGCTGACAAGGACAATTGATTTTGGAAGTGTCAAACCTTGGTTAGTACTTATGTGATCTATTATAATTTAAACTATTCCGATGCAAGTTATTTCTTTGGAGCTCTGATATGCATTCTTTTGTTTTATTTGCAGGATACCAAACCAACGATCTATACTTTGGTGAACTTGGGTTTTCCATTTAACGAAAATTCACACTTATAGGGATGCGGGTTGTTACAGTTGCTATTATAGCATTACACTTCTTTGTTATCAGCGGTCTTCTTGACATCACTAGATTGACATTCATTAGTATAATGCCCTTTCTTATCACACTTACGACAAATCACTTCTGACTTTCCTTTCTTTGTAACTTTAAACTTCTTTGCTACCTTCTTGTTATAGAACTTAACCTTCTTTCCTTGGAACCCATAGCCTCCACGGACTTGTTCTTCCCAATAGTCAAAAGCAAATCCTCGTTTCTAAGATCTATCTCCATCACGATATTAAACAAAACTCTAAGATGTGGCATAATTTCTTTATCACTCTTCAGATTTAATCCTTAAATGAGCTTTTCATTCTTCTTGATCAGGGTGTTAATAATGACTTGTCCATTCCTTGACACCTAGTCAAACTTTGTTGCATACTCTAGCACAAACATATCTCCTTTTTCTAGCTCAAAAAACTTTTTGAACTTGGCAGACATTGGTGCTTCGAAAAGGAATTTCTCCTCAAACCTTTCTCTAAAGTCAGCTTAGTAAGCTCCTCTTCTGATACCCCCGTGGTAACATCTGTTATTCCGGTTTTTAACCCAGCAGATACTGGCAGTAAGCAAGGTAGCCTTAAGCCGTAGGATGTTCAAGAGCTAACTGGAGATGTAACGATTAGAGTTCAACAAGGACCGAGCTACACGGTTAGGATGATAACCTAAGTCAATGAAGCCAGGAAACCAGTCTCCTTGTGTTGCAACAAGGGTTTAAGAATAAACAGCCAATGACTTGCCATTAACATGTGATTACAATAACAAATACATAAAAGGACATCTCTAGTGCCGGAGTCCAAGATCGACCTCTATGGCCTTAACGACAGCAATCAATGCACCCCCCAAAGACCACGAACAAATGAACTATGAAATACGACTAAAGGGAGAGGAATTCAGTGGGAAAAATTCAACTAAGTCGATGGGTCGCCGGCGACTTATGGAGTTTATCAATTTTCGACCGCTGAGTCATTCTTGGTCGCCTGCACCTTACCTGAGACCTGAAAATGATGGGCCTAGCCCAGGAGCCCTCCAACCTCTATAAATCGCTTGCCTCCTGCAACGTAAAGGGGATTCTGGAAACTGACTGCTGAAGCTCGGTTGGAACTTTTCTTCACCTCCAATCTTCCATGCAACGATCTTAGAAGGAATACACCATGATTCTCCGATGGATTCCAACTCTAGAGATCCAATTCAACTTAGGATTAGCTAAAGCCTTGTAATCAAGCAACTTCTGTGCTAGCAGTCGGCTTATAATAAAAGTATAAAGTGGACGTATGCTTAGTTAATAGCCGAACCACTATAAAAGTCTTCTGTCTCTTTCCTTTATGGCTTTCTCCTATTTTCTATGATCTGTTATATTACTTTGTGAAAATAGAGCTGGTTCTTTCAAATCTAAACCAGGGTGTTGGTCCACTTTTTGGGTCAACATTTCGATGCTTTTATTGAGAACTACAACCCAGGACTCGGATCTAGATATCTACTTTGGATTGCATAAGTCCAGAAGTTAGATCACCACTTTCAACCCAGAATCTAGATCTAGCTATCTACTTTGGATTGCATAGATCCAAAAGTTAGATCTCCAATCTTTGCTTAACGATCCAGCTGTCTTACAAAGTTAAATGGCTCCCAGAAGGAAAAGGACCGCCTCGGGAAGATCCATAGGGGCAGCCATAGCAGCGGAAGGTGTTAGTATCCAATAGGCTGAAGTAAATGCTGCCAGCTTAGGGAATCAAGTACCGGGTCCTCTGCTCAGCATGAAGTTGTCGCTAGCGATGAGTTAAACAAGATGGCTGAAGAAATTAACCAAAGAATGGAGGATAGTCAAAAGGCTCTGATGGAGAAACTCAACGCCCTGATAACTCTTCAATCAAATCCCATTCAGAGAACCATCCTTGAATCGGCTACTACCGTGGAGCAACAAAACTCCTTTGTTTTCGGTTTACATAGGAGAAATGGGAAACAGCCGTTGAGGAGAATGACAACAGGGCAAAACTTGAAAGAAAATGAAAACACTCCACTTGACCCAAGACAACCAAACCTGAATTTGAATCAGGGGGCTAAGACCCCACTGGTGGATGTGGCTTTGAACCTCTCTGAATCAGTGGGTGGAGAGTAGGATGATCATGTAGAGGAGGATACCAAATCCTGTGAAAACATTAAAAATATGTAGACTGCCCCAGTTACGCCAAATGCGAGCCAACAGGGTCCCATAGGAATGGCCCTCCCGAAGACAGGAGAGTGTAGGCATCCGCCTACGCGACAGGATCGTTTGCTGAACCAAACACTTTGTGCAGTGACTGACTGCCACCCCCAGGACCATAGGGCATCAGAGGCATATATAGCAGACATGGTCAAATGACAAATGGATGAGAGTAAAATTAAAAGGACGATGAGTGGGGATCTGACCTAAGTCGGACTCCTTTTACCTACGAAATCCTGAATGAAAGATATCCACACAAGTTTACCATGCCAACCATCCCCTCCTACGATGGGACTAAGGATCCGAACCCTCACTTGTACAAATACAGTTGGTACATGGATGGAGCCAATGCTTCGAAAGCTGTACGCTGCCGATGTTTTCCCATCTTCCTAAAAGGCGTTGCATCCATGTGGTTCACTAGATTTCCCCCAAGATCTATCGCTACTTTTGACCAACTGCAACAAAGTTCTTTGAACAGTTCAGACTTCATACCGCCTAACCAAAGGATGTCATGTCTCTATCAGGACTGGTTCAAGGGCGCAACGAGTCATTGAGATCATTTATGAATAGGTTCAACATGGCAGTAACAAAAGTGAGTAATCCTAATGAAGACATGGTTTTTATGGCCCTAGTCCGTGCTATTCATCTGGAAACAGAGTTCGGGAAATGGATTAAAATAAAGCAGCCCACCAACAGGAAAGGTTTCAACTGTAAAGCAAGCTAGTACTTGAGGTTGGAAGAAGCACAGGACCTAGAAAGAAAGGCTACGGGAATACAACAGACAAACACCGAAGAGAATGGTACGATGGATGATCAAAGCACACGCAGCCCATGGAATATCCAAGGGGCTAAAGGAAAGAACAGAAACCAGAAAAGAGGAAACTAGAACTCTGACAAGAAAAATGGTAGCGGCCGCAACAAAAGGTTTAGAGAATTTAGACTAGGTGATTATACCTCCCTAAATGAAACCCCAGAGAATATCTATCTTGCAATGCAAGAAACTTAAGAGTATAGAAAACCACCCTAGAAGGAAGCAACGGAATAGCAGAAACAGTCAGGGAAATTCTGTCGCTTCCATGAGACACACGGGCACAACATAGATGAATGCCGCCACCTCAAAGACCTTATTGAAGGACAGATCCGCGATAACAAGCTCCAGCAATACGTTAAAGAGCCACAAAAACCCAGCCAGGCCATAGTCCCTCAACCACCTAGGGAGCAAGGAGATCAGACTGGAACTAGTGACCAAGGGTCAAAATGAACTGACCAAAGGCTCATTATCGGAACTATATCCGGTGGACCGCATCCTGCACAAAGAAGCTGGGGGAGATGAAGAGATATGCAAGTTCGTTAAAGAATGTCCCAAAAGTGCATGTTTGATAATAAATGGTGAAACCTCAGTGAAATAGCAAAAAGTGCTAAGCAATGATGTAGTATTTCGCGACCTCGATACCGAAGGAATTGAGGCACCTACTCTTGGTCCGATGGTGATAACAGTGGGAATCAGACCTGTAGTTGTCCGTCGAGTATTGGTTGACAGCGGTAGCTCGATTAATATACTTTTGAAGTGCACTTTTGATCAGAAAGATAGGCATGAAGAGTGTATCTGCATGCCAAACGAAGATCCAGGGATTTACCGAAGAACCTAAGCAGCCAGTAGGAACCATTGACCTACATGTAGAAATTGGAGAAGGGGAACAATGAGTCACCCTTATTCAGACTTTTGTGAATGTAGATGAGATGTCAGCATATAATGCATTTTTGGGAAGGCCTCAATTAGCCGACTTTAAGATAACACTGGCTTAATGGTGCCTCACTATGAAATTCTCGACCGAGCATGGAGTCCGAATTGTTAAAGGAGACCATACCGTTGCTTGAGAATGTTACATCATAGAATCGCATGAATCTAGAAGAAAGGAGAAGGGAAAGGTTGTGGGGAAAGCTCTCTACATCCGGGAACCCTCTGAATAGCAATTATAGAACCACCCCTGGCTTGGGGACAATATCCGATTTGATAAGGCTTTGGACCCTAGAAAGAAGAGCTCAGGGGAGGGTAGGGCGGTACCAACTGAGCTAACTTGTTAGTCCCAGTAAGTATGGATGGCTCCATGCGGGTCCTGAGAATCAGATCGTAGCTTGAAAACAAGATGCGATTAGAGTTAACCAAATTTCTTCAAGCCAACATAGATGTATTTGCCTGGACGCATGCCGATATGTGCGGAGTACCACCCGAAATTGCTTGTCATGCCCTTAACATTAACCCCAAACTCCCTCCAATAAAGCAAAAAAGGCGTAGTTTGGGCCCTGAGAGATCCAACGCATTGAGAGAAGAGGTGGATAAGCTAATGGCCAATGGTTTCATCCGGGATGCAACCTACCCCGAATGGGTATCGAATTCGGTATTGGTCAAGAAATCTAACGGAAAATGGCGAATCTGCATTGACTTTTCAGACCTCAACAAAGCTTGTCTGAAGGATAGCTTTCTGCTCCCTAAAATTGATCAACCGGTGGATGGAACAGTGGGACCCGAATCGCTGTCATTTATGGATGTGTACTCGGGCTATAACTAGATCCTAATGCACGAACCAGATCAAGAAAATACCAGTTTCATCACTGACCTAGGATTATATTGCTATAAAGTAATACCGTTTGGTCTAAAGAATGCAGGAGCCACGTATCAAAGACTTGTGAATACAATGTTTAAGAGCCCGATCGGGAAAACTATGGAAGTTTATATGGACGACAGGTTAGTCAAATCTCGAGTTGCACCGACCACCTAGATCATCTCGTTGAGATTTCGAGATACTCCGAAAGTACGGAATGAAGCTTAACCCACTTAAATGCCATTTCGGGGTGGCGTTTGGGAAATTCTTCGGGTTCATAGTGAGTGCCTGGGGAATCGAAGCAAATAACGGCATTACGAGAAGTCCAAGCCCCTAAGAATAAGAGAGAACTTCAAAGTTTGAACGGAAAAATTACAGCATTAAACTGTTTTATTTCAAAAGCTACAGACAAGTGCATACCATTCTTCGATGCATTAAAGAAGGGAAGGAAAAAATTTGAGTAGAGCAAAGCGTGTCAAATAGCCTTTGAGGAATTTCTGCGACACATGGAAACTCCTCCGGTCTTATCAAAACCAGTCGACGGAGAAGACTTATTCATTTACTTAGCAACTTTCCTGCACACTTTGAGCGCAGCTCTCGTACGGGAAGAAGCAAGGATCCAATGACCCGTGTATTATGTTAGCAAACGATTCACCAGAGCTGAAAATAACTACCCGAGATTAGAAAAGTTGGCCTATTGCCTTTTGATCGCATCCTGAAAATTGCGGCCGTATTTTCAGGCTCATCCAATCAAAGTGCTAACCGACTAACCATTGAAACAAGTTTTATACCAGCCAGAGACATCCAAGCGATTACTTAAGTGGAACACAGAATTGAGTCAATATGATATTACTTACCACCCAAGGAAGGAAATCAAGGGGCAAGCGTTGGCCGATTTCATCGCTGAGTTCACAATAAGGGACGACGAAGAGGAAGTTCAGTCGTAAGTAGACATGCAATGGAAGCTTTTCGTTGATGGAGCATCGAACAACTCCTGCTCGGGCGTAGGGGTAGTCCTTGAAACACCCAAAGGGCGGGCTATTAGTTACGCTCTACGACTGGAATTTCCTGTCACAAACAACGAGGCGGAGTCTAAGGCACTAATCGCAGGGATGAAAGTTGTAAAGGAACTCATGATAATGTCTGTTCATATATATAGTGACTCTCAGCCGGTTGTGTGTCAAGTGAAAGTAGAGTATCAGGTGCACGGCGAAAATCTGGCTCCATATCTCTCCAAAATGCAAGAGCTACTGAGCGACATCGATCACTATACCATAACCCACATAAAACGGGAGCAAAACACCAAGGTGGACATTTTGGCCAAGTTGGCAAGCTTCAGAGAAGCACAGTCGCTGCGAGTCGCCCTGATCGAAACCCTAAACCATCCAAGCATTAACGAAATGGATGTAGAACGGATTCTCGAGACCATTATGGAATCGGATACGTGGATGACACCAATAGAAGATTATCTTATGGCAGGAACTCTTCCAGAAGAATGAAACTAGCAAAAGAAATTACTCAAGAAGGCGCGCGGTTTATGATACGGGATGGAATACTCTATCGAAGGGGATTCCCGACCCCTATTTTCAGGTGTGTGACAGAAGATGAAGCGCACCAGATCCTGGAAGAAGTGCACGAAGGCGAGTGTGGAGACCACATTAGGGGCAGACGCTAGCAAAGATAGTTCTTCGGTACGGGTACTTTTGGCCAACAGTAAACCGCGATGTCGCAGATCATGCCGGGAGATGTGATCGCTGTCAGAGATTCAGCAAGATTAAGAGAACTCCATTAACAAAGTTAACACAAATGGTCAACCCATGGCCGATTGCGATATGGGGCATCGATTTGATGGCGTCCTTCCGATGGCAAGAGGAGGAGCCAAATATGCGATAGTGGTCGTAGATTATTTTAAAAAGTGAGCCGAAGCAAAACCGCTGGCCACCATAACCACAAAGAAAGTTATTAACTTTGTTACTAAAAATATCATTTGCAGGCTTGGCATGCCACATAAAATCATCACTGACAATGGAACGCAGTTCGAAAGTGCCGAGTTTAAAGACTTTTACAAGCACTTTCAACTTGGGAAAAGCTTTTCCGCAGTGGCTCACTCGCCGGCAAACTGGCAAGTGGAGGCAATAAATAAAATCATCAAGTTCACCATCAAAAAGAAATTGACAAAAGCAAAGGGAAACTAGGTTGATGAGCTTCCACTCGCACTATAGGCTTACAGAGCAGCGCACAAAGTTTCCACCGGCCACACTCCTTGCGCATTAGCGTATGGTTCAGAGGCGATGATCCCTGTCGAACTAGAAGTCCCCTCTCACCGAAGGCTGAATTTCAACCAAAAACAAAATGAGCAACTCCTACTTGAATCACTTGACATGGTCGATGAAAAGAGAGAGGAAGCAGAACTAAGGATCACTGCCCACCAGAAAAGGGTTGCACGATACTTCAACTCCAAAGTTCACAGTCAAACCTTCGAAATAGGCGACCTTGTGCTCAAACGAGTTTGCCCGGTTCCGGGAGCCTTCGGGCCGAATCGGGAAGGAACATTTGTCATTCATCAAAAACTTGGAGATGGGACGTTCAAGCTGACGACGGCCGACAGGATCGCAATTCCCAGAGCTTGGAACAACGAACCGCTCCCCCAATATTTCGTTTAAAAGCAATTTTACATATATTTCTAATTTTCATCAAATAAGCCATTACAGGAATGTAGGTGGCGTTGTAAATAGGCAAAGAATCTGCCTTTTTTTTCTTAATAAAGTTTGCATTTTGAGTCATTCAAATGGTGTGCATAATAATGACCCGATGATCCGGTGAGGGCAAACCGACTGGAACCGTCGGATCAACGGTACCCGCTTTTTATAATGACCCGCCATCCGTCTCCATAGAATGACGCATCATTAATAAGAAAGAAAGGGATAGAAAAGAGAAAAGAAAGAAGAAAAAGAAGAAACAACATCAGAATCTAAACAGCGAAACGAATAAATTATATTAATAACATAAATATTACATAGTTTACAACCATTATCAGAGTTACACAGTTATACAACACATACTAGTCAGTTATAAACACCTGTCTAGTTATACAACTCAATACAGTACAAGAAACTACTCAGAGAAACCAACACAGCGGAAAACTATATATCTACAGCGCGGAAGCCTCCTGCTCCATTGCTCCTCCATAATTCGTCAAAAGCCAACCTGATTCCCTTGGCTACTCGTAAAAATTTGAGTACCCAAGAGTTTAAGAAAAACAGAAATAAACTCCGGATCAGACATGGGTCTGGTGTGAGTAACAGGTTAAGGTTGCTTAACTTTCAAAAACCTTTTGAAGAGAAAGGTATCACGTAAGACATCCCACACATAAACACGGAAAAGTTTTTACCTTACGCTAACCAAAAAAATTGATAGGAAATCCGATGATATTGTAATAGGTCTAGGGTTTTTAAATAAATAAGAAATAGCCGAAATTGTTACATCTATTAAATTCCAGCTACTAGCCACAAAAGTGGGTAATACAATCAAAACCGTTGGTACTTATTGGATTTTGGATTCCATACAATGGCAAGGCTACTGGGGTACCGCCCGTCACAGTACGTGGCCTAGATCAACGTACCGAGGAGTATGCCCACTCCCCTGCAACACAAGGCCGGAACCATTCCTTACTGAATAGTTTCGAATAAGACAACCCCGCGGTTGTAGCTAGCAACCGCCCACACAGCCGAATAAAAAGGGACCTCTAGACAGGGGAAAATCTTGTTCTACTTGGGCATGCCCCACTTAACCTTGCTGCACCTCCCCTGTTTTAGCCACTCCCGGTTGATGAGGCTTGAGGCTACAATTACCTTTATAGGGCATATCACTTAGAATGCTCATCGTCCACATGACGATGTTCTGAAAGCATTCAATCCATACAAGTTCGTTCCGGGTTTGAACGAAACCGAAGGCATTACCTCGTTACACTCATTTTGGAATCACCCTTAGAGTTAACGACGACAACCCTTGCACTCTGAACCACCATCTCGAGCCTATAAGTACTATTTCCGTCAAACTCATCATAGAATCACCCCCAGAGTTATACTGATGAATAGTCCTTACACCTCGAGTCTTCACTCTTCACATAAGATTTACGACCTATCGTTTAATTGGAATCGATGTGGTTTTCGGATATCCTAATATGGAAACCCGATCTCGGTCTCATCGAAATCCAAAGCGTGTCTTTTAGGTCCAAGTTGTTTTAAAGTTTAAAACAATTCAATTATCTATATACACACAGATAGATAAATAATGAATCACAATTGATAATCCATATTATCAAATAAACAGGTAATCCACATTATCAAAATAGGTAATCCATATCATCATCACAATAGATAATCTATATTATCATCACAATGCAACCAAAGCATTCATACCACACAACATTACTTATCTCATTACTGAGATCACATCCATTCTAGACAATCAATGTCACCCATTCATACATAAGCAAAGATTTACTTAATCACAATATAATTAATTTAAAATGAATTAAATTAACTATCTCTAACTCTAATTAATTTAAAATGAATTAAATTAATTACTTCATCCTTTAATTAATTTAAGATAAATTAAATTAATTACTTCTCCAATATAAATCTTGCTTACTCAATCATTTAATTGATTAAAATCAATTAATTAATCATTCAAAAAAATCACCTTAATTAATCACTCTTGATTAATTATCCTTAATTACATTCAAGTAATTATCCTTAATTAATTTCACAAATTAATCATTCTCAACTAAAGACGGTAATTAACATTTAATTATTTCAATTAAGTAATTAATTATAATTAATTACATTAATCCCTAATTAATTACATTAATTAATTACCTTTAATTACTTATCATTGACTAATTAATCTTAATTAATCAACATTAATTACATCATTAATTATAATAATTAATGATCCTTAATTATATTTAATAAATTATCTTCCTAAATTAATTACCTTAAGTAATTAACCACAATTATTAATTATCCCAGATTAATTACATTCAGTAATTAACTAACTTAATTACTTTATTAAACCAAATTAATTATTCCTTAATTAATTCCTTAATTAATCCCTTAATTAATTACTAAGTAATTACATTCCAAATTACTTCATCTTAAACATCATCAATTAATTACAACCTGTAATTATCAATCAATTACATAAAGTAATTATCTTTAAAATCTCAAGTGTTTAAAATTAATTAAACTTAATTAATTAAATTAAACAATCACATTTAACTTAATTAATTACCTTAAGTAATTAATTTATCAATTACTTCATTAGGTAATTACACTTAAACCATTCACAAATGATTATTATTTAATTAATTAATCTAATTAATTATTAAAAATTAACCATATTAATTAATTATTAAATAATCCTGGTTAACGACCTTCAGTAACCATTCCATAATTATTTTATTAAGTAATTAACTTAGATTAATTAAAATTAAATTATCTTTAATTATCCATTAATTAAAATCAAATTATTTAATTATTAAGAGTTAACTGAAACTTTATTAATCCTTAATTATTTAAATAAATTAACCTTGATTAAACTTAATTACTTAATTAATAATTCTTTAATCATAAATTAAAAATCTAATAAATGATCTTCAATTTTAAATTGATTAGCCATTAATCAATATTTATTAAACCTTAATTAATTAATTAAGTAAATTAATTAATTATTTCTTAATTACCTTATTAATTAAAATAAATTTCAAAACATTAATCTTAACATAATTTTAAGATAAAACATTTCTTAATTATGTTTAAAAACAAATTTATTTGAAAACAAATTACTTTTGAAATTATTTTCAAATTTCGTTTTAAATACATGATTTAGAATGAATATATTTTAAACTTAATCAAAGTTTAAACAATTTAATTTTTTTTAAAGTTTCAAGACAAACAAATGTTTGTCTTTGAAATGAAATTCAAAAGAGTTTTGAAACTAATTCCATTTCAAAATTCAATAAATTTAAATTTACATTTTGTTTAAATCTTCAAATTTAAATCTTCTTTAATTTCAAAAAAAACTGAAATACATTTTAAGATCTTGTATTTATAGATTTAAACCCTACTTTAACTTACTCATTTTTAAAAGCTTCGGACTTAAAATTTGAAACTACTTATCATTATAAAGTAGTTTAACATTCAAGTTTAAACTTTATTATTTATTATTATTATACTTTTTTCAAAACTGAGATTTAAAATTTAAACTTGGATTCAATTTAAACTTGAATTTAATCTAGGTTTAAATCTTTCTCTACATTTTAAAAACTTCAGATTTTAAAAATTTAAAACTGAAATACAGGTTTCCGTAAAACCTGGAAAATACAGAGCAAACCCGAGACTTATATTAATTACCTCGAGTTTCCACCTAACTTCCCCGAGCCCAATGCCCTACTGCTTCGAGCAACACATCACTTTTCCCCTGCTACCAAACAACCCAAAACACTTCATCACCGTGTATATGCACGGTGACCCCGACCACAATAGATCACAGCCGATGATCTCAACAACCCAGAGGATGACACCGCAACCCTCCACAATCATCAATTCAAACAACCATCCTCGAAATCAAAAAGACCATCCACTACAAAACCTGGAAACAGTAAAACAGGTTTCTGCTTCAAAACCTGTCAACGGCCCCCTATCGCCGGTCCTACCTCCCGATGATTAACTACTCCGGCCTCGCCTTCAACTACAACCCAACAATCAATTCCAAAAGATTGAAGCACTCAGTCCATTGTACAAATCGAAATGTTCGATTCTTCAAACCACTTTAAAAATAGGGTTTAAAAAGAATTTATAGAACTGCACCTTCTCTGATAAATTTTAACACCATTAATGATTTTTCTAAGCATCTTCAAACCCTCCTCTACTACTCAGAAGAACCCCGAGCTTCCTCATTCCAAAGATTATCAGAAAATGCCTAAAATCCTATTTCACTTCAATATCTAACTGCACTTTCAACTAATACATAAAAATCCTAATTTTTGATTTAAAAATCAAGTTTCAGTTAATGCTATTGTTTAATGATACTGAAATACAAAATTAACATGTTTTAATTTTGGTAAGAATCAACATGCATTGATGTTTCTTGTGTTTCCAGAGCCAATACTCATATTTTAACTTTTTTTTGAAATTTTTAAATATTAACTTAAGAAAATAAAACAACTTTACTTTGTATATTTCATTATAACAGAAAACTAATTAAAAGGTAAGTGTATTTAATAAAACTTTTGCCTGGAAAATCAAAACAGATCAGACAATAAAAAGAACAGTATGAACACAAACCATTTTCACATCAACAACTACTTATAACACAAACAATACTATTCCATTTCAGTATAATCATGCAACCTATTTTTAAAATTTTTAAATTTAAAAAGTTAATCACCATTTTTAAAAGAAGGCAGAGCCTAAATTTGCAGATTGAAAAACTGTTTGCATGCTGTTGAAACTGGAATGCTTATGCTTGATCTAAAAAACTGCTGCACTTCCAGATTGCAGAGAGAAGATGCAGATTTTAAAAGTGTAATTGCTTTATTTCCAGATTGCAAGAAGATTTGTTTTGCTTCCAGGTTGCATGCAGAGTTTATTTCATTTCCAGGTTTTATAAAAAGAATGCAGACCATTTTGATTTTGAGAAAGTTGAATTTCATGAGAACAGGTTTGCATGTTGAATTTGTCAACTGATTTGGGTTTGTACAGGTATTTGAATTGTTTTGGATAAGAGGAGTTTACTGATTTTTTTGATATGAAGAGGAGTTTTGATTTTGAAGAGGTGTTTTGAAGTTTTCTTTTAATTTTAGGAAATGAGAAAACAAGTATGAATGAAAATGCAAGTTTATATAGATGTAGTTTTCAGATTTAATTAAATAAAAGAAAATCTAATTTAAAAGAGGCCACTTGTAAAATTTTCAACGTTTGTCAAGTCAAATGTTTAATCTTTGAACACTTGTTAAATTAGGTTTTAAGAGTACAACACATGTCTCTTTTAAAAGTAGTTTGCATATTAATTAACATGTTAATATGTATATTAAGCTTAATTGATTAATTAATTAGAATTTAAATATGTATATAAATTTATAAAAAGAAATAAAAGCAAATCATGTTTATAAATAAAACTTATACATATAAAAATTAAAATAATTAAGATTTATACTTTGGAATTTAAATTCAAAATCTAATATTTAAAAATCAAATTAAGAATACAAATCAAACTTTGAAATAACAATAGCTTTTTTTAACCAAAAATCTATTTGTAAAAAATACATTGTTAATATTGTATTTAAAATGTCTCATTATTAAATTTAAAATAATAATAAAAGAAATTATGTTTTTATTAATAAATTATCTATTTTATTAAACCATAAAACTCTTTGTTAATTCATTTTAAATTTAAAACTCAAGCCAAATTATTTTAAACATTTAAAAAAAAATTCTTGACAATTTAAAAGTCATATATTTATTTATTAATAGCTTTGAAAACTTAATATTTAATTAAATCAAAATTTTCCAAATTACTAAGGTATATATTAGAATTTTAAAACATGATTCATTAATTAAGTTTAAAACAAGGATTATTTATTGAATAACTTGGAAAAGCTTATATATTAAATAATTTTTTTTTCCAAATTACTAAAATAATAAGAATTAGAAAATGTTCTTTACTTATTAAAACAATGTTAACCTATTTAAAATATAAACCATATATTTATATTATAAATAGAAACCAATTTATTATTTTTGAAAGATAAAATAACCAATTAAATAATTATTGAAGAAGATTATTAAATCTATTTGAATTATTGTTAACAAAAATATCAATATCAATTTAATTTTTAATATAGATTATTAAATTGATATTGTTAAAAATTCCGGGATGTTACAATCCTCCCCTTTAAAAGAATTTCGTCCCCGAAATTTAAAACAAAGGTAATTCAATAATCTCATTAAATATTTTAATTTAAAACACAAGCATATATCAAACATATGCTAACAACCAAAACAACCAATTCATCCAATCAAACAAATCTAATTATCCAGATAAAATTCTGGATAAAATTTCCTCAAGTTTCCCCAGGTGTATATATATATACCGGGATACTCGCTTTATAGAATTCAAACTATCAATACTATGAAGCTACAAACTCCTATTCATCTATATCTACAACACTAGACAAGATATTAGACTACAGACGAGTCTAACTCAATAACCACAACTCCAGAACTGCTGGTTCCACAACCAGAGATAGATCATACACGTACTCCCTCAGAGATACGTGAAACTCATCGAATCCCAGTTATCCAAACTGGCAATTCAATCCTGTAGATCAATCACTTAATCTCACAAGATCACAGAAAAGGTCCAAAACACTTCAAAGCTAGCTTCCCAGACTTACCCCATCTTATAGCTCCTTTACGATCGGAGAAAACTTATCCAAAATTAAATCTCCGACTCCGGGATCCAAATTCCTCCGACTCTTATCCTCAAAACTCTCCAGACGATCCTGAGCTGCCTACAACCTTCCTGATCAGCTCAACCTTTTCTGATGCCTCTAGAAACAAACAAAACCAATCAACTCAACAGAATGATCTCCTCAAGATCAACCAAGATCAAACCCTACTCCTCAAACATCAGAAGACAACAACTTCTTCTGTCCATAAAAGAAAAGTAGTTACACTTACCAACTGCTTCCGCTGCACAACTCTGATCCGAAGTAGAAGAGAATGCTGAAGAACACAACTTGACAACATACCCCAGAAATATGGTTCAACAAATCCATAAGAAAACTCCACTAAAACCTGAGCTGCTACATAAACTCAATCTCTTGGAACCATTCCTCCATTAAGCTGAACCACCGGTAGTACTCCTGGAATACTAGTCGATAAGGAAACTCAATCTCCAGATGCGGACAAACCTCTGTCTTTCCTGAAGACATCCAGAAAAACTCTGATAACCAAAGAGAATACTCAAACAATTGCAAGTCACTTTTGCGATCAATCCAAACCAAATCTAAGGAAAACTGTTCTCCCTATATCAAACAGAACAGCTTACGCTTATCTAGCCAATCCATCGAAGAAACGGGTCCACTCAGCTTCTTCTGAACTCCACCTCAGAAAAACTGCTAAGCCAGAAGATCTCTTGCCAACACAAAGAACACTCCGAGCTGCACTGCTGCCAAAGAATTCCAAATCAAAGCTCTTCGAGAAACTTGGACTTCAAAGAAAATGGAAACACCAGCTGAACACAGCCACAACATCGAACCAGACTCACTTCCTTAAACTTGTTCCAAAGAAAACATCTTCGGGAACATCCATAGTCACTGCATCTCATCACGCAGCTACTACTTCCAGAGGTATCAAGATACCAATACTCGCTTCTGCCTAGCCAAAACATCCAAACTTTACTCATCCAACTTCAAAAATAAACTCCGAACCTTAACAGGTTTCCTTCAGAGATCGATGAAATCCTTTATCACCACAAAGCTCACTCGAGACGGTATTAGGTTTACAGTCTCGACAAATACACCTCCAACATCAAACATTTAAACTCCAACCAATGATGGTCGTGTTACATATACCACTATCCCTTCCACCTTTATAACTTATATTGGAAAACCTGAACAGGTAACCCAACAGATAGGTAGAAATATATATATATATATATATATATATATATATATATATAATTACAAATACGCTCTCTCAAGATAGACACCACTACAGAGCCTAGATATTGACTCAACCTAACGCTCTGATACAACTGTAATGACCCGCCATCCGTCTCCACAGAATGACGCATCATTAATAACAAAGAAAGGGATAGAAAAGAGGAAAGAAAGAAGAGAAAGAAGAAACAACATCAGAATCTAAACAGCGGAACGAATAAATTATATTAATAACATAAATATTACATAGTTTACAACATTATCAAAGTTACACAGATATACAACACATACTAGACAGTTATAAACACCTGTCTAGTTATACAACTCAATACAGTACAAGAAACTACTCAGAGAAATCAACACAGCGAAAAACTATATATTTACAACGCGGAAGCCTCCTGCTCCATTGCTCCTCCACAATTCGTCAAAAGCCAACCTGATTCCCTTGGCAACTCGTAAAAATTTGAGTACCCAAGAGTTTAAGAAAAACAGAAACGAACTCCGGGTCAGACATGGGTCTTGTGTGAGTAACATGTTAAGGTTGCTTAACTTTCAAAAACCTTTTGAAGAGAAAGGTATCACGTAAGACTTCCCACACATAAACATGGAAAAGTTTTCACCTTACGCTAACCAAAACATTTGATAGGAAATCCGATGATATTATAATAGGTCTAGGGTTTTCAAATAAATAAGAAATAGCCAAAATTGTTACATCTATTAAATTCCAGCTACTAGCCACAAAAATGGGTAATACAATCAAAACCGTTGGCACTTATTGGATTTTGGATTCCATACAATGGCAGGGCTACTGGGGTACTGCCCGTCACAGTACGTGGCCTAAATCAACGTACCGAGGAGTACGCCCTCTCCCCTGCAACACAAGGCCGAAACCATTCCTTACTGAACAGTTCCGAACAAGACAACCCCGCGGTTGTAACTAGCAACCGCCCACACTGCCAAATAAAAAGGGACCTCTAGACAGGGGAAAATCTCGTTCTACTTGGGCATGACCCACTTAACCTTGCTGCACCTCCCCTGTTTTAGCCATTCCCGGTTGATGAGGCTTGAGTCTATGATTACCTTTATAGGACATATCACTTAGAATGCTCATCGTCCACCTGACGATGTTGTGAAAGCATTCAATCCATACAAGTTCGTTTCGGGTTCGAACGAAACTGAAGGCATTACCTCATTACACTCATATTGGAATCACCCTCAGAGTTAACGATGATGACCCTTGCACTCTGAACCACCATCTCGATCCTATAAGTACTATTTCCGTCAAACTCATCACGGAATCACCCCTAGAGTTATACTGACGAATAGTCCTTACACCTCGAGTTTTCACTCTTCACATAAGATTCACGACCTATCGTTTAATTGGAATCGATGTGGTTTTCGGATATCCTAATATGGAAACCCGATCCCGGTCTCATCGAAATCCAAAGCGTGTCTTTTAGGTCCAAGTTGTTTTAAAGTTTAAAACAATTCAATTATCTATATACACACAGATAGATAACTCATAAATTACAATTGATAATCCACATTATCAAATAAACAGGTAATCCACATTATCAAAATAGGTAATCCATATCATCATCACAATAGATAATCTATATTATCATCACAATGCAACCAAAGCATCATACCACACAACATTACTTATCTCATTACTGAGATCACATCCATTCTAGACAATCAATGTCACCCATTCATACATAAGCAAAGATTTACTTAATCACAATATAATTAATTTAAAATGAATTAAATTAACTATCTCTAACACTAATTAATTTAAAATGAATTAAATTAATTAATAAATTAAATTAATTACTTCACCAATATAAATCTTGCTTATTCAATCATTTAATTGATTGCAATCAAATAATTAATCATTCAAAACAATCATCTTAATTAATCACTCTTGATTAATTATCCTTAATTACATTCAAGTAATTATCCTTAATTAATTTCACAAATTAATCATTCTCAACCAAAGACAGTAATTAACATTTAATTATTTCAATTAATTAATTAATTATAATTAATTACATTAATCCCTAATTAATTACATTATTTAATTACCTTTAATTACTTATCATTGACTAATTAATCTTAATTAATCAACATTAATTACATCATTAATTATAATAATTAATGATCCTTAATTATATTTAATAAATTATCTTCCTAAATTAATTACCTTAAGTAATTAACCACAATTATTAATCATCCCAGATTAATTACATTCAGTAATTAACTAACTTAATTACTTTATTAAACCAAATTAATTATTCCTTAATTAATTCCTTAATTAATCCCTTGATTAATTACTAAGTAATTAAATTCCAAATTACTTCATCTTAAACATCATCAATTAATTACAACCTGTAATTATCAATCTATTACTTTACCAAGTAATTTCCAAATCGTTAATTACATAAAGTAATTATCTTTAAAATCTCAAGTGTTTAAAATTAATTAAACTTAATTAATTAAATTAAACAATCACATTTAACTTAATTAATTACCTTAAGTAATTAATTTCTTAATAACTTCATTAAGTAATTACACTTAAACCATTCACAAATGATTATTATTTAATTAATTAATCTAATTAATTATTAAAAATTAACCATATTAATTAATTATTAAATAATCCTGGTTAATGACCTTCATTAACCATTCTCTAATTATTTCATTAGGTAATTAACTTAGATTAATTACAAATTAAATTATCTTTAATTATCCATTAATTAAAATCAAATTATTTAATCAATTAGGAGTTAACTGAAACTTTATTAATCCTTAATTATTTAAATAAATTAACCTAGATTAACTAAATTACTTAATTAATAATTCTTTAATCATAAATTAAAAATCTAATAAATGATCTTTAATTTTAAATTGATAGCCATTAATCAATATTTATTAAACCTTAATTAATTAATTAAGTAAATTAATTAATTATTTCTTAATTACCTTATTAATTAAAATAAATTTCAAAACATTTATCTTAACTTAATTTTAAGATAAAACATTTCTTAATTATGTTTAAAAACAAATTTATTTGAAAACAAATTACTTTTGAAATTACTTTCAAATTTCATTTTAAATACATGATTTAGAATGAATATATTTTAAACTTAATCAAAGTTTAAACAATTTAAATTTTTTTAAAGTTTCAAGACAAACAAATGTTTGTCTTAGAAATGAAATTCAAAAGAGTTTTGAAACAAATTCCATTTAAAAATTCAATAAATTTAAATTTACATTTTGTTTAAATCTTCAAATTTAAATCTTCTTTAATTTCAAAAAAAATTAAATACATTTTAAGATCTTGTATTTATAGATTTAAACCCTACTTTAACTTACTCATTTTTAAAAGCTTCAGACTTAAAATTTGAAACTACTTATCATTATAAAGTAGTTTAACATTCAAGTTTAAACTTTATTATTTACTATTATTATACTTTTTTCAAAACTGAGATTTAAAATTTAAACTTGGATTCAATTTAAACTTGAATTTAATCTAGGTTTAAATCTTTCTCTACATTTTAAAAACTTCAGATTTTAAAAATTTAAAACGGAAATACAGGTTTCCGTAAAACCTGGAAAATACAGAGCAAAC
Organism: Allium cepa; assembly: GCA_030765085.1. Classification (NCBI taxonomy): domain Eukaryota; kingdom Viridiplantae; phylum Streptophyta; class Magnoliopsida; order Asparagales; family Amaryllidaceae; genus Allium; species Allium cepa. The sequence goes on from CM060939.1 coordinate 103,342,582, forward strand.
CCGAGACTTATATTAATTACCTCGAGTTTCCACCTATCTTCCCCGAGCCCAATGCCCTACTGCTTCGAGCAACACATCACTTTTCCCCTGCTACCAAGCAACCCAAATCACTTCATCACCGTGCATATGCACGGTGACCCCGACCACAATAGATCACCGCCGATGATCTCAACAACCCAGAGGATAACACTGCAACCCTCCACAATCATCAATTCAAACAACCATCCTCGAAATCAAAAAGACCATCCACTACAAAACATGGAAACAGAAAAACAGGTTTCTGCTTCAAAACCTATCAACGGCCACCTCTCGCCGGTCCGACCACCTGATGATCAACTACTCCGGCCTCGCCTTCAACTACAACCCAACAATCAATTCCAAAAGATTGAAGCACTCAGTCCATTGTACAAATCGAAATGTTCGATTCTTCAAACCACTTTAAAAATAGGGTTTAAAAAGAATTTATAGAACCACACCTTCTCTGATAAATTTTAACACCATTAACGATTTTTCTAAGCATCTTTAAACCCTCCTCTGCTACTCAGAAGAACCCCGAGCTTCCTCAGTCCAAAGATCATCAGAAAATGCCTAAAATCCTATTTTAGTTCAATATCTAATTGCACTTTCAACTAATACATAAAAATCCTAATTTTTGATTTAAAAATCAAGTTTCAGTTAATGCTATTGTTTTATGATACTGAAATACAAAATTAACATGTTTTAATTTCGGTAAGAATCAACATGCATTGATGTTTCTTGTGTTTCCAGAGCCAATACTCATATTTTAACTTTTTTTGAAATTTTTAAATATTAATTTAAGAAAATAAAACAACTTTACTTTGTATATTTCATTATAACAGAAAACTAATTAAAAGGTAAGTGTATTTAATAAAACTTTTTCTTGGAAAATCAAAACAGATCAGACAATAAAAAGAACAGTATGAACACAAACCATTTTCACATCAACAACTACTTATAACACAAACAATACTACTCCATTTTAGTATAATCACGCAACATATTTTTAAAATTTTTAAATTTAAAAAGTTACTCACCATTTTTAAAAGAAAGCAGAGCCTAAATTTGCAGATTGAAATACTGTTTGCATGCTGTTGAAACTGGAATGCCTATGCTTGATCTAAAAAGCTGCTGCACTTCCAGATTGTAGAAAGAAGATGCAGATTTTTGAACTGTAGTTGCTTTATTTCCAAATTACAAGCAGATTTTTTTTGCTTCCAGGTTGCATGCAGTGTTTATTTCATTTCCAGGTTTTATAAAAAGAATGCTGACCTTTTTGATTTTGAGGAAGTTGAATTTCGTGAGAACATGTTTGCATGTTGAATTTGTAAACTGATTTGGGTTTGTACATGTATTTGAATTGTTTTCGATAAGAGGAGTTTATTGATTTTTTTGATATGAAGAGGAGTTTTGATTTTGAAGAGGTGTTTTGAAGTTTTCTTTTAATTTTAGGAAATGAGTAAACAAGTATGAATGAAAATGCAATTTTATATAGATGTAGTTTTCAGATTTAATTAAATAAAAGAAAATCTAATTTAAAAGTGGCCACTTGTAAAATTTTCAACATTTGTCAAGTTAAATGTTTAATCTGTGAACACTTGTGAAATTAGGTTTTAAGAGTACAACACATGTCTCTTTTAAAAGTAATTTGCATATTAATTAACATGTTAATATGTATATTAAGCTTAATTGATTAATTAATTAGAATTTAAATATGTATATAAATTTATAAAAAGAAATAAAAACAAATCATGTTTATAAATAAAACTTATACATATAAAAATTAAAACAATTAAGATTTATACTTTGGAATTTAAATTCAATTTAAATTCAAAATCTAATATTTAAAAATCAAATTGTGAATACAAATCAAACTTTGAAATAACAATAGCTATATTTAACCAAAAATCTATTTGTAAAACAATACATTGTTAATATTGTATTTAAAATGTCTCATTATTAAATTTAAAATAATAATAAAAGAAATTATGTTTTTATTAACAAATTATCTATTTTATTAATCATAAAACTCTTTGTTAATTCATTTTAAATTTAAAACTCAAGCCAAATTATTTTAAACATTTAAACATTTTTTCTTGACAATTTAAAAGTCATATATTTATTTATGAATAGCTTTGAAAACTTAATATTTAATTAAATCAAAATTTTCCAAATTATTAAGGTATATATTAGAATTTTAAAACATGATTCATTAATTAAGTTTAAAACAAGGATTATTTATTGAATAACTTGGAAAAGCTTATATATTAAATAAAAACAAATTTTCCAAATTACTAAAATAATAAGAATTAGAAAATATGCTTTACTTATTAAAACAATGTTAATCTATTTAAAATATAAACCATATATTTATATTATAAGTAGAAACCAATTTATTATTTTTGAAAGATAAAATAACCAATTAAATAATTATTAAAGAAGATTATTAAATCTATTTGAATTATTATTAACAAAAATATCAATATCAATTTAACTTTTAATACAGATTATTAAATTGATATTGTTAAAAATTCCGGGATGTTGCACTTTTGGACCTTCGAAAAGTGATGTCGCCCTGACTTCATCAAGAAGGCCACAAGTTTAAAGTCTTTCGCATCACCCAGAAATTGGCGATGCCAAAAATTCCAGATTCAAGTTGCTCGCACTGCCCGGAGATAGGCGACGTCGAGGAACTCATGACGCAAGCTTCTCGCATTTCCCGGAGATAGGCAATGGCAAGGAGCCTCAAATCCAAGTTTCTCTCACCGCTCGGAGATAAGCGACGTCGAGGAACTAATGTTGCAAGCTTCTCGCGTTGCCCGGAGATAGGCAACGCCGAGGAGCCCCAGATCTAAGTTTATCGCATCGCCTGGAGATAGGCGACATCGAGGAGCTTATGACTAAAGCTTTTCGCATTTCTCGGAGGTAGGCAACGCCGAGGAGCCCCATAATCAAGTTTCTCGCATCGCCCGGAGATAGGGGACGCCGAGGAACTCTCGACACAAGCTTTTCGCGTTTCCCGAAGATAGGCAACGCCGAGTAGCCCCAGATTCAAGTTTCTCATGTCACCTAGAGATAGGTGGCACCGAGGAACTCTCGATGCAAGCTTCTCGCGTTGCCCTGGTGGCAAGCCGATTAGCCCCAAATTCAAGTTTCTCGCATCGCCTGAAGATATGCGATGCCGAGGAAGTCTCGACGCAAGCTTCTCGCATTTCCTAGAGACAGGCAATGCCGAGTAGCCCCAGATTCAAGTTTCTCGCGTCGCCCAGTGATAGGAGACACCGAGGAACTCTCAACGTAAGCATCTCGTGTTGCCCGAAGATAGGCAACGCCGAGTATCCCGAGATTCAAGTTTCTCGCGTCTTACATTGGAGCTCGTTCATTTCAGCCTTCGTTCCAAATTGACGAAGGGTAAGCATGTACAAATTATGCAGAGATAAGTTCCTATCCCTTATTTTCTTTTTCTTTGATGCATGTACTTTTCGATAATTGCTTGCAATCTCTCATAATTTTCTCTGATCTGATATGAATTGGTGTTTCAACTTGCTGTAAAACTCACATGTTACTCTTCAACCAAGTGCGCCATATTGTCGTTATAATTACTATATCAACCATTTTGTTGCATTATTTGTTTTTGTTGTTTCTGTTGAATATGACGTACTTTGTGTATGTCATTGTTCATAGAACTTGGAAGCCGGAGCTTGATTCCATAATTTTCATACATGTTGTTTAAATATGAATATTCGAAAAAAGATGTGTATTCAATTCTGGTTCCTATTTGCATGACAAAAGAAAAGGCTAACAATATAAGTACTATGAAACTAGAAGAGTAGTAGGTAACTTAATATCATATGAAGTTAGTTAAATGGAATAAAGAAAAACCAGGAGAATGAAAATAACCACTCGCTTTTAATGATATAACCAAAGAACAAGGATCATGATAGATTTAGGGGTATGTCCTACGGGCAATTATGAATTTGTTACAAATCTAAATTGATAACCAATCTTATACAAAATAAAAGGTGTTTTCTTTCTAATATATACTTGTTATATTGTGATATAATTAATTTAAAGTATATTAAATAGAAGATATCCTTAAATGTTATGTTAATTGATAGTAATTATAATGTGTTGTAATTAGGAGAAATTTATCACATTAAAACGACATATTTTTAAATATCTTAGTCAAGATATTTCAAGACAGGATACTGATGCATCCATTGAGACTAAAGTACAAAACACTCTCCAAATGTTAGGCAATGTATTACTCATGGATGTTGGGGGCAACAAAGGGCTACGTAGTGATAGTTATTAGACAACCATGGAATGACTCACTAGAGAGTTCTCTATTGGTTTATATAAATAAGGTTAAATAAATAATCTCGAAGTGACGATGTTACACAAGTCCCTCGACTTAAGAAACCATGGAGCTCCAACATGGACGCTTCACTTTTATTATAGTAAAATTATAGAATGACGTCCATTAAATGACTATAGTTAGGTCTGAGTTGAAGCATTAGAAGTGAAACACTATTCAATAGAGAATTAGCCTCCTTAGTTATGTGAGGTTAGTATCACCATCATTTGTATCCAGCTCAAAGTTAAAGTATTTGACCAGAGCAGTATGGTTAATAATAGTAGTGAACCAAGAACTTTATATTTGGAATATTCAAGTTGAATGTGGACGATATTGGAATTTTGGCAAAAACCAAATTCCACAAGTCCTAGCGTGAATAAATGTAAATAACTGTTGCTAAAAGGTACTGCCTAAAAAAATGTTAAGTTGGATTTAATCAGAAATATCTATATGTGATGAATTCAATTGAAATATCACACCACTAGCTAAGGTGACGTGTAATGTTAATATGTGAATTGTCAATATAAATTGTTGATTCAATTCACTCGTATGAATCACACATAACATTTAAGAGGCCTTGTCCTTCTAGGTGTTGATTCTGAACTTGAAGATGATGAGCTTGGAGGAGAATTAGATGATGGAGTAGGTGGAGTCGATCCTTCTTCTTCAATTGGCTCAAATGCATCATTATCAAGCAAGATACTTGTACTCTTTTTCTCATTTTTTCATTCCCATGCTTCTTCCTCATTGAAAATTACACCACGACTAATAATAGTCTTCTTTGTGATGGGGTTATATAATTTGTATGCCTTGGATCTTTCACTATAGCCAAAAAAGATGCACTTTTCAGATTTTTCATCAAGTTTTCCTCTCTTTTCATCCGGCACATGAGAGTAACAAATGCTTCCAAAAATTCGGAAGTGGGAGACACATGGCTTATGACCGCTCCATCCTTCTTGTGGAGTCTTTCCTTGAACACTTTTAGTTACCGCACGGTTGAGAACATAACATGCACATGCTACAGCTTCGGCCCAAAATATTTTAGGCAATCCTTTTGTCTTCAACATACTTCGAACAAGTTCCATGATGATACGGTTCTTTCTTTCGGCCACCCCATTTTGTTGAGGGGTTGAGCGGACCGTTTGTTGATGATGAATGCCATGATCCTTTAAGAAATTTTTGAATTCTTCCGCCATATATTCTCCACCACGATCGGATCGGAGTGTCTTTATAGAAAAACCACTTTGCTTCTCCACAAGTGCTTTAAAATTCTCGAATACTTCAAATACTTGATATTTTTCTTTGAGAAAGTAAATCCACATCTTGCGACTATAGTCATCAATAAAAGTGAGAAAATACCGACTACCTCCAAGAGAGTTTGTGAGCATAGGTCCACATAAATCCGAATGCACTAGTTCCAAAGGATTCTTTGCTCGCCATGCCTTTTCTTTTGGAAATGGATCTCGATGGTGCTTGCCAAAAACACAACTTTTACATACTTGATCTTGTTTGCTAATATTTGGGATGCCTCTCACCATATAATATTTGCAACCTGGATAGAGTGCTAAAACTCAAGTGATTATAACGAAGATGCCAAAGCCATGACTTGTCATTAACAATATTAGCAAAACATGGAAATGCTTCATTTTAATTTTCAGTGGAAACATTTTTGTTGGTGGCATCTTCACTTTTGCAATAAGAACACCAGTTTTGTCTTTAATCTCACATAAATCATTTTTCAAATTCACATTATGTCCCTTCTTTAAAAGTTTCCCAACACTCAAAAGATTGTATTTAAGATCGGGAACATAATAAACATTAGAAATATAATTTGTACCTTGCTTTTTCCGTATCGGAATATCGCCACTGCCTTTGACAATGAGCCTTTTGTTATCACCTGTCTTGACTTCTCGTTGGACACTTTCATCAAAATTCACAAAGCAACTTTTATTTCCTGTCATGTGGTTACTACAACCACTATCAATATACCATATATCATCAAAAGAATCTTCTTGAACATTACAAGCAAGAAGCATACTTTCATCTTGTGTCTCCAAATTCTCATGTAGAAAATTAGAATTATCTTTTTCATCATTAATTCTTTTAAAACAATCCTTTTTCATATGCCCATATTTATGACAATAATGACATTGAATATTATAAGAGTTACCTCTTCCTCTTCCACTGTATCCTCCACGACCTCTTCCTCCTTGAGATGGGCTTGAATTTTCACTTTGAATTTGGCCTCTTCCTTGTCCTCTACCATGGGCTGATCTTCCACCTCTTCCTCTAAATCCACCACGGTTGGTGTCTTGAATTTGAAAATCTTGCTCGGAAGGAGAGGAATCAAATTGTTTGATGCGAAGCTCGTGAGATTGTAGTGAGCCCAACAATTCTTCAAGAGAGAAAGTATTCAAATCTTTTGATTCTTCAATAGCCACAATAACATGCTCAAATTTCCTTGTCATACTTCGAAGAATTTTTTTCAATAATTCTTTTATCCGAAATTTCTTCACCATTGATTCAAATTTGATTAGCAATAGAAATAGTTCTATTATAAAATTCCTCCATCGATTCACTTTCTTTCATTTTGAGTAAATCAAACTCACCTCTTAGAGCTTGAAGTCTTACCATCTTTACCTTTTCTTCACCTTTGTACGCCTTGATGAGGATGTCCCATGCCTCCTTTGATGTTGATGTCGAAGAGATCCTTTCAAAAATTGCTTCATCCACCGCTTGATAGATAAAATAAAGAGCCCTCTTGTCCTTCTTTTGAATCTCTTTCAAAATATTCAATTGTTGTGTTGAAAGTGTTGCTTGATTCTCCGATTCTTCATATCCATTTTCAACAATCTCCCAAAGATCTTGAGAGCCTTACAAGACCTACATTTGAATGCTCCATTGATTATAACTCTTTCCCGTCAAACGAGGAAGTTGAGGTTGCAACATATTGTTGGAAGTCATCCCTAAACCTGGCTCTGATACCACTTTGTTGAAATATATATTTAAAAAAAAGGTTGGAGGCTTAAGAGAAGAAACTTGTTCTCACAAATAATGCTTTAATATTATTTTTCCCTTGCTAGATTGCTTGATTATAAATGAAGGGAGAGCTCCTCTATTTATAGTCCCTAATAGATCATTCTAGAATTACTTTTGCTTGATTACAAAGAAAACATAATTCTAGAAATACTTTTACTTGGTTACAAAGAAAACATAATTCTAGAAACACTTTTACTTGATTACAAAGAAAATATAATTATAGAACTCTCACCCCCCTTTAAACATAATACAAGAATTCTCTAGAAACCAATAAATAAAGTTTATATTCCAACAAATTTTATTCTCCAATTACCTAAAATTAAATCGAATTAAATCAAGACCATTTGTTCATCCAATCCTTGCAAAATTAGACGATTCTAGGAATTTGAGGAGGAATTTTCAAATTAAGATGTTACAAAAGGCTGGATCTACTTAGGTAATTCTTTATATCTTATTTTACATATGTCACCATCCCTTGTATGTATATTAGTCTTTCTAAACAAACTTTCAAATGATTTTATTTAGTTATTGAAATTTAGCTATATGTTTATGATCTATTTTCAACTTGTAGATCATTACAATTACAAAGGTACAAAATATACACATATATGTATTGATGTTTGAATAAGATCACAATATTTTATGAAATTTTATATTTAAAAATTGCAATTTAATTATGATTATTTCATTGAAATAAATTAATTATACATATATACATACTTGACAATTATTTTTCACATATGTTTAATACTTCATGTCATGGTACGTTTTGTTGCAATTAAATTATAATATTATCTGTGTTTGAGTATGTATGTATATGGAATAAAATATTTGATGTTTGAACTTAATTATGCTCCTTTTTAAATTTATCAATAATTGGAAATTAACATGACAAAATAATGAACTTGAATATGGACATAAACAAGAAATTTACAAATGTTGTAACAATTTTAATTATATTGTTTTAAAGTGGTTTTGGTTTATATATTTATATGACATTTCATATATGATATTTGATGCGAATTTATTTTGATAATATATAACTATAAAATCAATTTTCAATATAATATTGCTATTGGATTTAGATCAAATTAGATCTTTGTAAAAGAAGAAGGTTGAAACTCCATTCCATTTCCTTTTTATTAACAAACAATTTTTAATCTAATCACATAGATTTACTTTCTTATATAGACACACACACACAAATAAAATGGAAATACATAATATATATACATATAAATGTCTAAACTATATATATAGTAATATTAATATGTGTATACAAACTATATACATATATTATAGCGCATTTAAACATGCATATATGCTTAGGCATTCATATTTATGATATGTATATGAAATTTTCATGTACATATGTCAGTATAACGCACGTACAAAATAGATTTAAATCCCAATATATATGTATATACATATATGTTTGTCTATATCTATTTGCTATCAAGTTACGATCTGAATACCTATATCTTAGATACATTTAAATCAAACACCAAATAACCATATTCACTGTATATAATTCCTATCATGTAAAACCTTATACATACATACATACATACATACATACATACATACGCGCACACACGCAAACACGCACACACACTATGTGTATATATATATTCAAGTGTCAATTCAAATCAAGTAGTAAATTACTGGTTGGCATGAGGCAAACTGAAGACCTGGAAACCAAAATGTACTGCATTGCTATGGTAGTTACTATTTGGAATATTTGGAAGGAAAGAAATAGATGGGAATTCTAGAAGTTGGAGAGGGACAAGATAGAAGCCAGTAAGTTAGCTATAATCGACATGCAAATGGTTGAAAAGAGGATTAAAGGGAGATTACTTACCAGAAGCATGGCATAAGGAGTAGCCTTGTTTGAAGAAGAGGATCTAAGCCTGGAACTAGAAGAAACCCTAAGTACGAGCTTTGAGAGTTTTCGACCCCCATGATTGGAATGGAGGAGGAAGCAATTTTGGGTATAAAGAGTTAGATGCGGAAAGTAGGAGAATAATGTATAGTTTGGTAAAGTGATATTATGTTTTGTTGAATGCACACGGTTGCATATGGGTCGTGTTATCTTCTAGGCCATATATACCGTAATAAAATTTAACCAATTTTCAAAAAAAAAAACCGAATACATTGGATGTGTTCATAGTTAATCAAATGTTACAATTAACTAACATCAATATAATTAAGTATAAATAGGAAAATCTTAATAAAATATGATTTTATTGAAATAACTAGATTGGATCGTGAAACCCTTTAGACTTCATAGGACAACTACGATCCAAATAGGAATTTTGTTTGAAATCTACCCATTTCATCTACTTGCGACTAACTCGGTTCCTACAAATGTTATCAGAGTCCAATTGTCTATATGGTCTAAAGTTAGCAATGTTTATGCTAACTAACTAAAGCCTACCAATTTAGTAGGATTTCTAGAAAGGTAGTGTCACCGAAGGTTGGGTTTGGGTACTCAAATACTCTGCCCTTCCTGGCTACTATCCTAGCTCGAAGAATGAAATAAGCCCAAAGGTTATACCTAATATAAAGCCTCGAATTGATTTTGGGCCTTGGTCTAATTTTCACAATCTATTTGAAAATTTAAAAGATACTTTGAATTTAAAAGTTAAGTTTAAAATATAAAAAGGAAATTTTACAAAAGTTATAAAATGCATTTAAATTTTTCAAAATTATTTTGAAAAACTAAATAGTTAATTTTGAAATTTTGAAATTTAAATTTAATTAATATGACAAATAGAATTAAGTAAAATAATGTTGGTATATGTGTATAACTATAATTGTTGTAGTTATTTATCTATCTTAAAATTGTTTATGATAAATAAAACAAAATTTCAAATTAATTAAAAATATCACATCAAACAAAATTTATTAAATAAAATTAATTAAAAGTAACTTAACTAAAATGTATAAATATATTGATATGTACACATAAACAAACTATAAATGTTAAAGTTGATTAACTATCTTGAATAGGATAAGATAAGTAATGCAAAATTTAAGAAATTTTATATGAATTAAATTGAACTAATTAATTATGATTTAATCAGTAATAGTTAGAATTAATTAAAAATATTTAATTAATAATATACATTAAAATATTATATAAGTTAATTAAATTATAAAAGTTTATAAATAAATTAAACTCATGTAATATGAATTTAAAACATAGAGGGAACTAGAAAGAAACCCAAATTAAATTTAAGGAATAAATACATACATATAGTACATATATCGTGCTTTAGATATGTGTGGCACTTGAATTATGATGGTGTTTCATAAGAAATACATTATTCCTTAAATCATTATCACTCAAATAAATGTATATTAAAGATTATGGATCTCTACTAAATGTCATCGTCTACCATTTATATATTAATAAATTACTTGCATACTCTTTAGTTGTTGAGAAAACTTGAGCTAGAGATAATATGTGTAGTGTTATTAATATAATGTTAGACGAGGTAAGATACATGCACGTACTTGTTGAGAAAAATTAAGGTATGTGCACTATACTTAAGCTGTCGTAAAATGGTGGGTATGATTGAATAATATTTTTTGATTTGTTGAGCAAACTTAAGGTCGAGATTCAAGATTAGGGCCAAGACCATAAGGTAGGACTTGTATATGATACAACCAATAAAATGTTATCCATTATTTACAGGCCTATGATTTATTGAGCAAATCCTAGGTCAGAATCCTAAGGCAAGCGAGCCATAACGCTCATTAGGGAAATCAAAATATTACTATGTTTTTCTTAGGATTTTGCAAAACATAAAAGACTAGTGGGAGACTTATTAGAAAAATGAAATAGTAACATTTTACCTTTCTGGTATTGTATGGATATATCTTATACAAGTTAAAATAATCTACTTAAATAAATTATACAACCATTATAATTTATAAATTTTTGCCAATTAAGATATAAAAATGTACCGAATTAAGATTGACACAGAAATATAGTATATTTACCAATAAATATTTTAACATGTTATCACTTCAAAACCCATGCAAGAGCCGATTACAAGACACTAAAATATTCATGCCCCGATCGCTTAAGATTTTACCCGTCCGAGACTATATATTGTCTTTTATGAGTTCTGAACTGTTAACCAATACAAGAATATGGACATTTGATCCATATTCGATTACATATAAATGTTATAGGGTGAATAGTCGCGGTTCGTAATGTACGAAAAATTCAATAAAATTAGTTCATTGGAAATAAGCAAATAAACCTTAATGCGAAATCATGTATATTATACGATTGATTATAATAAGGATCTCCTTTGAATGGTTAGACCATTTTTAGAAAGGAAAGCGAAATACAAGAGTGGATGTAACTTTGGTTCAATTGGGATGTAGAGAGTGACTGTCGCTTCTACTTCATGAACAGACATCAAAAAGAGAAATTGTATAAAATTCTAAAAGATAGTTAACACGGAATGAGAAATGTGATTTCCATTTCAAATGTATTTTCATATAAATTTTTTTAATATGAAAGTTATTTCTTCGAGTTCAAGATAACTGATATAAAGATCATGACTATAAACTAGTTACAGTGAATGAAATAAAATCTCATAATAAGTGGTTGAATGAAACTTTGTATTTCATAAACTATTATAGTAATGGTGGAAATAGCGGGGGCATACCATACAACACTTCTTAGAGGATACATCAAGCTACGAAATTGTTCAATATGAATATTATGATTATTTATTTTAAAATAAATATAATGTAATAGTGTTTATAAAAAAAATAATGCATTAGAAAACACAGAATTATCTGCAATTTTTATAATTATTTTTGGATTATGGACTACGCCATATTTTTAAGGCATAATTGAACAATCATATGATTATGAATCATACTATATTGATGAATTATATGTAGAGAGATTAAGGGAAAAACAACCATACTATGGGAGGACATAAGAGTTCATGGATTCATAGAACTGATACATGCAGATGTAAGCAATCATAGATATAATGATACCAAAATAGCTCCACATACTTTGTTAAATTCACCGATGAATTATCATAGACATAAACCTATGTACTTGATACACATGTAGTATGTTCATGATAAGTTCATAGAATATAAACTAAAGTAAATAACATAATATGTAAAAGAAAATAAAATGTTTGATTTGATCAAAGAGATAAGTGTACTGGAAAGAAGTTCTTAATGTACCTAAAAATGAATAAGATTCAATCTAAAAAGTTACTTCCTCCCTATGATACATAATGATGTATCAATAAGGAGTAATCAATCTTTGTTGAAAATAGTACAATTGGTAACTAGTGAAGTCAAGTTAACTTCTTTCTGTAAGGTCGTGTACTTAAGAGTAAGTACACAAGGTTAAATTTTATGTCACTTGATGAATAGTTTATGGGATCATAACAGATAAAAGCTTATAGGAAGCCCCTACATATTCTACGTCAAGGAGTTGATAGGTTGTATGAGTCGAGAGGCTGCACGTAATATGCATAAAGGATCTTATGTGGACGACCTCAAATGAATTTAGGCCCGATCAGTATTGATTGACCAATTTAATTATGAGCATAAGCTTCGTAAACTTTAAAACCAAATTAGTTTTATACATGTATGCAGGCAACTCATAAAATGCTTATGAATACCTATTCCATTACACTGAGAAACAATTATTGTTTCATGAAACACTAACTTCATGACAAAATAATTTATTTTAGATATTATTAGTAGTAAAATGGACTTGGATACAACCTAAAGATAAAACTGATTACAAAGGATGAAATGAAATTGACCTCACTTGACGGGCTTGATTAATTAGAATGTCTAATAAGAATTCTCGCACATTATAGAGAAACTATGATTTTCTCATCAATCGAGCATTGAATTTACTCGGTTATCAATAAGCCATTAAGAGTATTAACTCTACCATATGGCATGATGCTCAGATCCAGAGTAGGTTCCAAATGCGTTATCAAAATATGACTTTGATAGTTGTACCCGAAGGAATATAATCCATTGGAAGCAAAAATATTTCCGAAAAGAAGAACAATGCATTTGAAATTTGGTAAGCTACGTTGATAAAATAACGTTGTACATTTTGATTATTCAAATTAATAGATTTGTCATTCAACTTATTAAGTTAATTTGGATTTTAGTGTGACGACCAGCCTTTTCGACTCTCGAAGATCGACATTAATACATCCATGACATTCACGTGCTGTAAATTCAAATGCCGGAGAGGCGGATAATCAGAGGTGAAAGAAAATAAAGATAAAAGATAGAAACAAAGATTCTCACATCGCATTTAACAACTTAAATTTTTACATATAGATAGTATATATAATCACTCTCAAAATGATGTATTAGAGTTAAAGTACTAACCTAGCTAAAGGCAGTTATAACTGCCTATCCCTACACAGGAGCTAGTATATACTTATACATAATACAACAGAAATAGAAATGGATAACTATCTACAGAGGAATCTTATGCTTCAAGCTCTAAGCTCCTCCAAAATGCTTTAGCTATACCTGACTACTTGGCTGTCGAAAAAAATAGGGCATCCAGAGTTTAAGGAAAAAGAAAACAAACTTCGGGTCAGTCATGGAACTAGTGTGAGAAAATTCAAAACACGAATATTTTTGAAAAAAATGGTAATCTCATAAGACTACATCGTATAGAGACACGGATGGGTTTTTACCTTATGATAACCAAAACATTTCATACGTAAATTTAGGGATATTATTTTTAATGACTTTCTTTGAAAAACACCTTTCAAATAAATATATAACGTAGCTAAAATGCTTGCATCTCACATTCCAGTATTTGCACAACTAAGTCCGTAAAGCTTGTATTGAAAATCGGATTCCAACAATGGTTGGTAAGTGACTAACTTCCATATAGTACAACTCTAGAGGAATGTATCAAGGACCTACAGACAGTCCTTTGCATCTTCCAAGAGCGGCTTATCCTTTTTCGAATGACCAACACAATGATCCTAGATAGTACCAAATATGACATCACGACGGTTGTTACCAACCTTTATCGGGATCCTATAGCATACATGTAAAGAACAAGATTTTTGATTCTAAAAAATCGACGCTAATGCGTCCACTGTATTATATGTCGAACATTCAAGTGCCAGAGATATTGATTTGTTAGGGTGAAAGAAGAAGGTAGAAGATAGAAGAAAACTAAACAACGCAGAATCTCATAATGTAGCGAATAATATACAATACAACAATAATCTTTACAAAAAGGAAACATCTTTATTCATATAACATCAGAGTACACAAAACTTATCCTAAATTTGGATAGTTATATAAACATGTCCTTACATTGACAAACATACATACTCTATAATACAGCGGAAGAAAAATATACGTGAATACGTCTTGACCATCCGGCTCCTCTCTAACTCCAAAGTATCCATCTAAACCTACAAAAACTTGCTCGGTCTGACCCGAGCATTACATGGAACAATGCACGGGTCAGTCTAGTAAACTAGCGTGAGTAAAACTCGATAACAAGAAACAACCAAACTGATTTCTACATTTGAAAATCTTTCAAACAAAGGGTATCTCGTAAGACCACACCACATATAATAACGGATAAGTTTTTACCTTACCGTAACCAAAACATTTTATACCAAAATCCAATGATATTATCATAATGTCTAGGTTTTAAAGTAAATAGATAAAATAGGTGAAATGCTTACATCTCACATTCCAACATACTAGGCTTTATAATCAAAACCGTAAGGCATGTATTGGAGATTGGATCCCAACAATGGCAATGTAAGGAACTACCTTCCGATGATACACCTCTAGAAAATGCGCAGGTGCTAACACTGAGTCGGCTGCCCTTTAACACGGCAGACCGGATTACCTCACCTCCTTGACACCGAGGCCTTATATTACCATGGTGTTTGCGTGCAAACCATCTTTTAAAGTGACATCTAGAATGGGGTGACCGCTCCTAATGGTAGCAAACCACATGGCTCTATTACATGACATGTTTTTGCCATTCCTCCCAGTTGTGAGGCTTGAGTCTACACTTTACCTTTCTGAATAGCAATCCATCTTGGAATGCTAACACTACCCTCTAGGCATCAATTCAATAACAGCATTCATCCATACAAGTTGTCAAGGATAAGGACAAACCGAAACTACTTCTACTACATCCATTTTGGAATCACCCTCAGGATTAGTAGTAAGCATCCCTTGTACTTGAATGGCTCTGTCTTCGATCCCATGCTTCAAGATGCCTTCATTTCGAAATGCTTGAGTTGGATCAAAGTGGTTTTTAGTATATCCAATCCCGGTCTCTTCGAAACAACTTTCGATATTTTCGGTAAACTCAACCTCGGTTCTTTAGGAAATAAGCAGACAAATGGCAAGAGTTGAGTTCACCTCCTAACAATTTGTGGACGGATTTCCTTGTCATTCTCCTAGAAGAACGAAACAAGTTTATACACACAATATTGCACCTTTGACGGTAACCGTACCATATAATTCTCGTGTTTCTCCTAGATATTTCCAAAGTTACGTTGTGTCCAGATTTGATAGCTGGTTATTTAACTATCAAACAAAGAAACAACCAATCATGGTTTAATTTCCATATGAGATCCACTAAGCCTTTATTAATTCTCGTTAATTAATAAAGGCACTTTATAAAACTTGATTAAAAGATCTTTTCAAAACACTATTCCCAAACCCCTTACATTTCCTTTTATACTTGGGAAACATTTATATACTTATCTCAATGTTATAAGTATATTATCAAAACATTTTACTTTTCATGCCTTGAAACAAAATCATATACTTATCTTATAAGTATAAGTATATTTACAAACTTTTCAAAGTTTTCTTCTTTCCAAATCCCATATTAATAATCAAACATTTCTTCCAAATAAAACATTCCGCTTATCCTTTAACAAAAATTTCTTTTTTAAAAACTCATCATATTTCAGTTAATTTATAACTTTCAGAATAAAGTTATAACCCACTTTTATAGATCTTTAATTTAATTTATAAATGTAACGACCTGATATTTTCAACCATTCGCACCCAAACATGCCGGAATTGAATTGCTCAAAACACCAGATTGTAAGTTTATATTTGGCAGAACTCAGCATATACACTAATAAATAATCACAGATCAAAGACACAGAGTAATAAATGCAGCGGAAACAAAAGATAGTAGTTCATGAAGCTACCATATACATAGCAGAGTTAAATAAGGTACAACAGAAGTCTCGAATATAATAGTCAAATACAAGATCAGAATACATCACTAGAATCAACTGAATATCTGAAAGCTGGATAGATAGCTGGATCTCCAAGCGAAGCTCCAACTCCAAAGGTGAGTCTCAAAAGCTGTATCACTCAGTTTGACCTGAGCGTAAAGAAAAACACAAACACTCGAGTCAGGATTAACATTCTTATATCAATAAATCCAAGTCAAGTGGAATAACAACTGAAAATACAAGTAACTCAAAAGATGTTTGAGATAACCATCCTCCAAGGATCCGTTAAACTATTTATATGTATGCTAAGTAGTTAATGCCTATCAGTAATATAAAGTATCAAAAATAGCGTAAAGGCTTTACCATTATCCCCCTTAACACATTTTATATAAGCGTCATAATCTATACAGCATTGTAAACTCCACTGTAAACTAGTGGGCTATCAGGGAGTACTCCATAGGTATAACATAGAAAAAATCGTAGTGGTCGCGCATAGAGATACGAGTTTGACAAGGCACATGAGGCAATACCCAAGGTAGTGAAACTACCGTTTGCCTGATCCGGACTGGTGAGTACGCATCGCCGCAACGATCGCAACACCGCGAAACAACACCCCCAATTCAAGGGACTGCACCAATCAAAAACAAGTAATGAGTAGTTTACGAAGAAGTGTGTTCGCTTAGAGGTGGCTAACCTCATTGGCCCGACACGGCTCCTGTTTAAGTCATTTCAAATTTGACACAAGTGTCAAGGCTATCCATTATCGTTCTCTTTCCTCAAATCCAGCAACTTCATCATTCCATCCACTTCATTCTAGATCACGCTCCACGTATAATAGTTATTAAAGTGGTTTTCGGTTTAGACAGAGAGTATGTCCCTAATCGATCCCGGATTCTTCAATAACTACGTAATTCTTACACCGATTGGTCATTTAATAACTTTCAAAATTATTTATATTTCAAAACCAAAATATCATTGCCATTTCAAAACCATATCAATATGATATCACTTCCATTTCAAAACCAAATACGATATCATTTCCATTTTAAATATATCCATATCAAATATATCCATTTACGAAATCTTAAAACTTCAAAGTTATAACACTTTCTAAATCAAACACTTTGGTAGTCATAATACTTTGGAAATCAAAATTTAGAAATCATAATGCTTTGGAATCATAACACTTCCCACTTAACTGTTTAAATATAAATAATTGTACGTATAATAAAATACTTTATAATTTAAAATAGTTTATATAGAAATAGTTATAATTTAAAATGGTTTATATTAAAATAATTTATATTAAAATAATTTATATGAAATAAATTTATAAAGTAACATTTATAAGTAGTTTTAAATATAATTTAAAAATACTTTATATATTAAAACAGCTTCCTCAAATTTCACAAATCAATCCAAAATCAACACCAATCCCAAAATTTCAAATTTAGTCAAATCTCAAATCATCAATTTCAATCCAATTCAGTTCTCAATAAACCATTATTTCGATTTCAAATACAGATTTAAACCACAAATAAACCATTTAAATTTCGATATATTCCAAAGCTTTAATTATTTCACAATCTCAAAACTAAATTTGATAATTTCATATATTTCTTAATTTAACCTTATTATTGTTTAGTTTTGAAATATTCACTTAATAAATCCAATATTATTGAAATAAAACCCAAATTACAGATAAACTAAATATTTCCTTCAACTTAGTTAAACTTGAAATATTCATTTAAATTACCTTAACCGAAATCAAGTTATAAAATTTTATATCCATTAAAAATCCCAAATTCAATAAGTTCCAAATCGTTTTATAATTAAATATATTCCTTAATTAAATACAATTTCAAATCAATTTCAAATCTATCTTCTCAACCTTAATTTATTAAATCATTTAAAACTCTATATTAAAATATAATTTAAATAAATACTTAACCATATTTTATTTTAATAAAATCAAACTTTATTATTAAGCTTATTTTATATTAAAACAAATTTATGCATATCTTAAAATTAAGAATTTAACTATATATAAAATAACATTTATATAATATCTAACATCAGTATTTATATATAAGCATTTATTTCCTTCCAAAACTATAGTAATCATTTCAAATTATTTATATATAGACCAACCGCGTCTGTATATAATTTTCTATCCTATGGTCAAGTGATACTGATATTTATCATTTCAATCCGTAATTTAAATATATACGGGTATATATATCATTTCAACCCGCAATCCCAAATTCAATTCAATGAAAATTGCTTGGGTTTATCATTTCAACCCATAACGATTTTCTCCTATTCTACAGATCGTTCGGGTATGTATCATTTCAACCCATAGTTATTCTATACTAACAGGGAACATGCAGAGTGATAACAGATATGATAATAATATAACAGACATATATCATCTATATAAATAACAGATAATGGTGTTAGATGTCACAGGTGAACTGATACAGGTAATAGCATATATATAACAATGTAAATAACTAACAGCAGCATATTTCAATTTTCGTTTCAATTGAAATCAAATTTAATAAATAAAAGAACGTTAATCGTGAGTGATTTCTCACCTTTCGAGGCTAGAGAGTTTGACACTGAAACTGAGTTACGAAATGCAAGCACGACTTCCAAAGCAAAGCTGGATGACACAATTTCGATGGAAAAGCTGATAGATAGAAATTGATGAGAACGGATCAAATTAGCTTGATAAAATTGAAACGAAGATTATATGATTAATTTATTACTTTCTTTCAAAATGAACGTTTAAATTAAAACACGCATTTAAAATGATATATATATATATATATATATATATATATGCATGCACACCCATGAAAACAATATAACTTTAAAACGCATATGCTTAATAAACAAATATATAATTATTTAAAATGTCACATATATGGTATATTCATTTTATAACATACAGCACACTAAGATGTAAAAAAATTCTTTTCTTTCACATGTATAAAATTTAACCCAACTCATATATGTATGTTATATGTGTATATATATAATAATCCTAAACAAAACCCATAAGTATTGTGTATATATAAACTATATAAATAGTATATAGCACTGCATCCATACTGCCTGTACATAATATAGTATAGACTAGTATACTACTATGCTAACTTGCTCAAAGATTTTACACTATAATAGTTTACAGCAATACCCAGCTGAACCAATGTATGCAGGCAATGTATTAGAAAAATATATGTATATAACTTTTGTAATCTAACCAAAAATTATATAAACTTCTTTACATAGAACATATTCATTTATGGCTGCGCAATATATATATTTTTAAATATTCATTTCAAAACAATAAATAACACTTACATAACATAACTAACAGATCTTGTAAACTTTATATATATATATATATATATATATATTGTTTTATATAAATATGAAACTGCAAACGTTTTATACCCAAAACATGATTACATTTACGATGAGCAGATAGCTTTAGGTGTTTACATACTAATAGATTATAAAATAAAATAAAATATAACCTTATAAACTTAGATATTAAATAACCAGATTCATACGCAACTCAAACTAAGATCTAGATACATATACTCACCAACGGTAACGACCACAAGGAGATAAAGGCAACGACTGCAATAGATTTGAAGGCGGTGGAATGTTGGAGGCTCTGCTTCAGCGGTGGCTACACGCGGCAAGGGAGGAGGCGAACTGGGAGCAGAGATGAGGTGCGTGCACAGGCGGGTGTAGCCAGAGTTTGGCTGGAGGAGGGAAGAAGATGGAGGCTCATGATTGTGAACTGCAAGGAGGCTAGTCGATCGAAAATGAAAGGCTAAAGGGAAGGAAGCGGGCAAAGGCGGTGATAGGCAACATTGGAGGGGTTACGGCACTTGCGTCAGTGGCGGAGAGAGGCGTTTTGGGCTAATGAGGAGGAGAGGCCAGCGGGATTAATGATGGAAAATTAGGCAGAGGAGGGTCTGGCTGCAAAAGAAGGCGGGTGATGGTCGTCAAAACAACACGGCCATGCTCGAGTAGATGAGTAGGCGAGCGGTGGTTATGGGAGAGAGGGGAGCAGGTCGGTCATGGGTGGATCGGTCGAAGCAAACCTTTCTCATTTTTTTAAGACTAGGAACATAAAAGATGAAAGGGCATCAGGTGAGTAAAAGTGGGGAGATGCGTAAATGAGCTGGCATAAAGAACGAAGATAGTAGATACTTTATTTCTCATGCATAACTTGGTAATGTATGCTGTTTCCAAAAAAATATATCAACCGTCATGGTTAAGGAGAAAAATGAGAGCAGGGAACCGAAGTTAATAAATTTATCATAGGAAATAGATAAAGTCAGTGGTTATATTTGGGAATATAAAAAAGGCTGGAGGCTATTGATCTTGTACGGTAGATAATTGAATGGTTATGAAAACAAATGGGCTCGAACGTGTACCGATATTGCTGACCGTTTCACGGTTTTCGCCCCGTACCAGATACCAAATCACAGAAGTGAATATACTGCGGAGATCAGACGACAAGACGATCAAAACGGTATACAGATATCAGTGGTACGATCATCCGACCAAAAATCGATATTGGTACCAAAATGCTGCTATTTCGTCGAAAATAAGATCGACGCAGCAATAACAGTCAAAATTTGAAAAAACGAAATATGACGCCTTGCTCAGAAGATGATTTACAATTTTATTGTATAAAAATATTCAGGTTTGGAAAATAATTTATTATCATCAATTTGAACTGATTTAAATTAAATAAAATTTTACAATAAAATAAACTTCCATATAATCAGATGAAAATTTACCATTTGCTATGTTTAAGTAGATGTATTCCAAATACAAAATTTTTATTTCAAAATTTTATTATTTAAAATTTCACAAAATTTCAACTAATTAAAAAAAAAACTTATTAAAATTTATCGGATCGTTACACTCTCCCCCACTCAAAACTTTTCGTCCCCGAAAAGGAAGGAGGTAGGAAAATAGAAACAATCAGAAAGAAAATAGATTGAAAACAAAACAAAAAAATTAGTTCAAACCATATAAATTTCAATTTACCTTTATTAATACTCAATATTTAATTTAAAATTCAAGGTATTTCAATAAGTTGATTTAATTTCAATTTATTAATATTTGATACCAAAAGATTTCTTCAAAACAAAATTTTACTTAATTTGTCCCATTTACTATTCATTCAACTTATTATTCTATTTAACTCTATTATCATTTTATAATTAAAAGTCAAGTGTATAACACTTATTACAACCACTCAATTTTTATTTATAAAATTATTAATCATCATTCTACATTGTAAATTATTTAATTACATATTCAACTTCTGAATGATTAAGGTAAGCTATATTAAAATGTAACTGGTATTATACAAGTAAAATTTTCTTAATCCAATTATTTCAAGTTTAAATATTGATTCAAAACTTTGGCTTCATTTTATAATTAAAATCACCTTTTAACATAAACTTAATAATTAAATTTCTATATTCACTTCAAACCATTGGAGATAAATATACAAATATATATATAAGTCAAATCAAATCTATAAATATATACCAATATTATAAATCAAGTCATACTTCAGCAATTCAAATCGATTTATTTTCCAACATAATAGTGTAGCAAGGCTACAGAATGGTCTTTCCACTTTGAAACTCGAAAATGAATGTCGATGATGCGGCCGTCATCACCGAAATTATTTTCCAACGACAATGGAGGAGAGCACTGATTTAAACATTTTAAATTCTTTAAAATGAAATATTTTAAATACTATATACTTTAAAACTTTCAAATCAAAGTTTGAAATCACCGAAAATTAAATTCTCAAATTCTAATTTAAATCCATTTTTCCTAATTAAAATTTTAAACCGTGTTATATAATTTCATTTATTTATCATATTGGAATAGTCAATGGTTTACAAAACAATAAATAAAAATCAAATATTACCATTTCATTGACCCATTCATTTAACAATTTATAAAATTTACTTATATATAATATAATCACACAAAATTTATTTTATTTACCAAATTTGAAAACAATATTGTGTAAGTTTGCTCTGCTAAAGTGTTTTGGAAATCCTAGCTTTGATCAGACGAATCGATCGAAAACCCAAATCAACATCAACAACTCAAACAACTTAAACAACACAATATATAAAACATTTTTAATATTAATTCACAAATACACTTCCTCGCTCGACGATACAAGAATGGATTTCAAAGCAAGGATAGAGATTCAAATTTGATGGACTCAAATCAGAGAGAATTGATTCGAAGATAGGTTCGAAACAAAGATAAGATGATTAAATGACAAAATAGGAAGATGCATAAGTTTATATAAATCGCAGGCAACCTTAACCGGGTCGACCGTGACTTCAAGAATAAGATCGATGCAGAATTCCGAGGCACATTGACATTCGATCGCAAGAGATAGAATTCAGGCATAGCAGGAGATAGATAGCATCATAAACCGAGGATACAGAAATCTTCGGTAAATCAATGCCTATTGTAAAGGAGTTTCACCCCTTTACAAATCATTCGAAGATTGGCGAGACCGTCGGGTTATTATAGAGATCATTCGAAGTGGAGTTATGGGATACTCCAGAATCAAGAAGAATTTGGATACGGGAAGACAAGAGTGGACTTCAGAACGAATAGGGGAGTTCCAAAATTCAAAAGAAACCGAATCAAAGAAGGAGAGATTCAAGCATGAACGAAAGTGATTTTGTAACTTCATTTGCTTTATATGCTAAGTTTTACCTAAAACTAGAGCTCTGCTACCAAATGCAACGACCTGATATTTTCAACCATTCGCATCCAAACATGCCGGAATTGAATTGCACAAAATACCAGATTGTAAGTTTATATTTGGCAGAACTCAGCATATACAATAATAAATAATCATAGATCACAGACACAGAGTAATAAATGCAGCGGAAACAAAAGATAGTAGTTCTTGAAGCTACCATATACATATCAGAGTAAAATAAGGTACAACAGAAGCCTCAAATACAATAGTCAAATACAAGATCAGAATACATTACTAGAATCAACTGAATATCTGAAATCTGGATAGATAGCTGATCTCCAAGCGAAGCTCCAACTCCAAAGGTGAGTCTCAAAAGCCGTATCACTCAGTTTGACCCAAGCGTAAAGCAAAACACATACACTCGAGTCAGGATTAACATTCTTATATCAATAAATCCAACTCAAGTGAAATAACAACCGAAAATACAAGTAACTCAAAAGATGTTTGGGATAACCATCCTCCGTTAAACTATTTATATGTACGCTAAGTAGTTAATGCCTATCAGTAATATAAAGTATCAAAAATAGCGTTATGGCGTTACCATTATTCCCCTTAACACATTTTATATAAGCATCATAGTCTATACAGCACTGTAAACTCCACCGTCAACTAGTGGGTATCAGGGAGTACTCCATAGGTATAACACAAAACAAATCGTAGTGGTCGCGCATAGGGATACGAGTATGACAAGGTACATGAGGCAATACCTAAGGTAGTGAAACTACCGTTTGCCTGATCCGGACTGGTGAGAATGCATCGCCGCAACGATCGCAACACCACGAAACAACACTCCCAATTCAAGGGACTGCACCAATCAAAAACAAGAAATGAGTAGTTTACGAAGAAGTGTGTTCGCTTAGAGGTGGCAAACCTCATTGGCCAGAAACGGCTCCTGTTTAAGTCATTTAAAATTTGACACAAGTGTCAAGGCTATCCATTATCGTTCTCATTCTTCAAATCCAGCAACGTCATCATTCCAACCACTTCATTCTGGATCACACTCCGCGTATAATAGTTTTTAAAGTGGTTTTTGGTTTAGACAGAGAGTATGTCCCTAATCGATCCCAGATTCTTCAATAACTACGTAATTATTACACCGATTGGTCATTTGACAAATTTCAAAATTGTTTATATTTCAAAACCAAAATATCATTGCCATTTCAAAACCATATCAATACGATATTACTTCCATTTCAAAACCAAATATGATATCATTTCCATTTTAAATATATCCATTTACGAAATCTTAGTACTTCAAAGTTATAACACTTTCTAAATCAAACACTTTGGTAATCATAATACTTCGAAAATCAAAATTTAGAAATCATAATGCTTTGGAATCATAACACTTCCCACTTAACTGTTTAAATATAAATAATAGTATATATAATAAAATAGTTTATAATTTAAAATAGTTTATATAGAAATAGTTATAATTTAAAATAGTTTATATTAAAATAGTTTATATGAAATAAATTTATAAAGTAACATATATAAATAGTTTTAAATATAATTTAAAAATACTTTATATAATAAAACAGCTTCCTCAAATTTCACAAATCCATCCCAAATCAACACCAATCCTAAAATTTCAAATTTAGTCAAATCTCAAATCATCAATTTCAATCCAATTCAGTTCTTAATAAACCATTATATCGATTTCAAATACAGATTTGAACCACAAATAAACCATTTAAATTTCGATATATTCCAAAGCTTTAAATATTTCACAATCTCAAACCTAAATTTGATAATTTCATATATACCTTAATTTAACCTTATTATTATTCAGTTTCACTTAATAAATCCAGTATTATTTAAATAAAACCCAAATTACAAATAAACTAAATATTTCCTTCAACTTATTTAAACTTGAAATATTCATTTAAATTACCTTAACCAAAATCAAGTTATAAAATTTTATATCCTTTAAAAATCCCAAAATCAATAAGTTCCAAATCAATTTCTAATTAAATATATTTCTTAATCAAATACAATTTCAAATCAATTTCAAATCCATCTTCTCAACCTCAATTTACTAAATCATTTTAAACTCTATATTAATATATAATTTAAATAAATACTTAATCATATCTTATTTTAATAAAATCAAACTTTATTATTAAGCTTATTTTATATTAAAACAAATTTATGCATGGCTTAAAATTAAGAATTTAACTATATATAAAATAACATTTATATAATATCTAACATCAGTATTTATATATAACCATATATTTCCTTCCGAAACTACAATAATCATTTCAAATTATTTATATATAGACCAACGGTGTCTGTATATAATTTTCTATCCTATGGTCAAGCGATACAGATATTTATCATTTCATTCCGTAATTTAAATATAAACGAGTATATATATCATTCCAACCCGTAATCCCAAATTCAATTCAATGAAAATCGCTTGGGTTTATCATTTCAACCCATAACGATTTTCTCCTATTCCATAGATCGTTCGGGTATGTATCATTTCAACCCATAGTGATTCTATACTAACAGGGAACTTGCAGAGTGATAACAGATATGATAATAATATAACAGGCATATATCATCCATATAAATAACAGATAATGGTGTCAGATGTCACATGTGAACTGATGCAGGTAATAGCATATATATAACAGTGTAAATAACTAACATAAGCATATTTCCATTGTCGTTTCAATTGAAATCAAATTTAATAAACAAAAGAACATTAATCGTGAGTGATTGCTCACCTTTCGAGGCTAGAGAGTTTGACACTGGAACTGAGTTACGAAATGCTAGCACGACTTCCAAAGCAAAGATGGATGGCACAATTTCGATGGAAAAGCTGACTGATAGAAAGTGATGAGAACAGATCAAATTAGCTTGATAAAATTGAAACGAAGATTATATGATTAATTTATTACTTTCTTTCAAAATGAACGTTTAAATCAAAACACGCATTTAAAATGAAATATATATATATATATATATATATATATATATATATGCATGCACACACATGAAAACAATATAACTTTAAAACGCATACGTTTTATATCAATGCTTAATAAACAAATATATAATTATTTAAAATTTCACATATATGGTATATTCATTTTATAACATATAGCACACTAAGATGTAAAAAAAATTCTTTTCTTTCACATGTATAAAATTTAACCCAACTCATATATGTATGTTATATGTATATATATAATAATCATAAACCAATCCCATAAGTACTGTGTATATATAAACTATATAAATAGTATATAGCCCTGCAACCATACTGCTTGTATATAATATAGTATAGACTAGTGCACTACTATGCTAACTTGCTCAAAGATTTTACACTATAATAGTTTACAACAATACCCAGCCGAACCAGTGTATGCAGGCAAAGTATTAGAAAAATATATGTATTTAACTTTTGTAATCTAACCAAAAGTTATATAAACTTCTTTACATAGAACATATTCATTATGACTGCGCAATATATATATTTTTAAATATTCATTTCAAAACAATAAATAACACTTACATAACATAACTAATAGATCTTGTAAACTTTATATATATATATATATATATATATATTGTAATATATAAATATGAAACTGCAAACATTTTATACCCAAAATAGGATTACATTTATGATGAGCAGATAGCTTTGGGTGTTTACATACTAATAGATTATAAAATAAAATAAAATATAACCTTATAAACTTAGATATTAAATAAGCAGATTCATACGCAACTCAAACTAAGATCTAGATACATATACTCACCAACAATAACAGCCACATGGAGATAAAGGCAACGGCTGCAATAGATTTGATGGCGGTGGAATCACTACAACAAAAGGACCCTACGATAGCGCCCGAAAAACGCTATTAAAGGATATTATAGCGGTTCGATAAACGCTGTATAACGACATGTGATTAAAAACAACCAACATTAGATAGCACAAAAAAGCGCTATAAAAATTGTTAATTTCATAGCGCAAATAGTGCGCTATGTTATTTATTTTTATAGCGGCAAATAGGCGTTATTGATTAATATCACAGCGCTATTAGCCCGCTATGAAATTCGTTATTAGCCACAAAATACTTTTTGTTTTTTCTAAGATAGCACTAATATTGTGCTATAGAAAGTGTTAATAGCGAATTATTAGCGCTGTATCTGAACAGGTTATTGTAGACGGTGACTTGTCACAACTCCAATATGCCGCTATAAAAAGTCAGCTACAATAGCGCTTGTACTCCGCTATAATATCTTATTTTATAGCGCTTACTGACCTATCATTCATCATTATTTATAGCGCTTTTTGCAATACCATAGTGCTTTTTATGGTCTGCATCCTACTAATAAACTGCAGTATTAAATACCAATATCAAAAGGCACAATAATAATCATAAAAGATAACAAATATAGAGATGTAACACATTACATTAAACATACCAAATATTCATACACATCAAAACGTAGTAGCAAATACTTTAAGCACACCCCAAAAAATAGTAGCATAGTTTAACAAAAAAAAGTACATATTTTATTGTTTGCATTAAAATGAAGATCACAACTTTAGCATCTTCTTCTTTCACACCTGCAAATAAGATAAATAAGGTAAAGTAGCATCAAAGTAGAAATACCTACATGCTGCCAGTCTATGCCTACAAAGAGCATGAACATAAAATTACGGAAATTTACATGGAAGTAAATATATAGCTTGCAAGTGGTACTACAACAAATAAGCATAAAACATGTATCAGGTAGAGTCTCAGTAACGTAGACAAATAAATAAGAAACGGTATACAAACATGTTAACTTAAGGAAAATAAAGCGTTTCTTACATCAACAGAGCGTGACTATTGAATCGAAACCATCGGTATAGCATAGCACAATCGTAAACTTGTAGCACAGAAATTCAGCAGTTATCATCTTACAAATTAAAACAAGTTTAAAAGTTCAGTACCGCAACATGACATGCTCTATCATGCTGAATAGTTCTTCTATTCCTAACCATAGTAGCAAATCATCCACCTTATGATCTGGAAAAACAAATGAACATGTTAGTCAATACCCAAATAAAATCAGTATAGATGGACGACACCTGTATTTTAATGCAGCCCTTTGAATATGATAATGGGTCATGGTTTACATTGCGTTGTTTGTTAGAAGCATGCATGAAGAAGTGTGTGGTAAAACAATCAAATCAACAAATGTCTCCCTTGAACATTTTTATCCAGTTATAAATCAACCGATATCTGTTGCTGATTTTTCTTTCCAGTTTGATCGTCATTAACATCCTATAGGTTTTAATAGTAATAGTAATAGGTTTAATTAAATCATCAAACAGATATGTTTTTGAGGAAACTTCCTCTGATAATATGATAAAAGGGAAAATCACCTTCAAGACGGTATATGTAATATCCTCGACTCTTTTGTACTCATGCTTTGAAAAGGAGCTTGCAATTAAAGCCTAAAGAAGAAGGAAAATCAGTCAAGTACATCCAATATTGCAAAACTGATTAAGAAATCATGGAGAGAGTGCAAGAAACAAGATAAGCACATGAAGGCTGCAGCAACCTTAGAAGCTCAAATATATGTAAAAAGCAATCAGGATGTTTGAATATCCATATCAGTAATAAAATTTTAGACCAACTGGCAACGCATGGAGTTACCTTTTAATATGCACATATGACGTCTATCTTGCTATTTTCAGATTTAGAAATATTATCAAGATGCCCTTTCACATGAGGTGTGTTTTGTTCTTGACTCTAGCTTGTAAAGATATTATTTTTCAGCTATGCTGAATTTGCGAGGTTTATTAAAAATCAAATTAAGATTAACAAGAAGTCCTTCTACTTGATCCCAGTAACCGTAACAGCTAATCACGTTCAAAAAAACTGCCGATGACACTGTATGTTTGGCACATCAGTTGCTTATTAGTTACAGAGGACCACACATGCAGAGAAGAAATGTGTGAGCACCATACTTGCAAACATAGATGAATCAGACACGCATGCACCCACAAACATACACACACAAAAAGAGAACACACACATGTTTTTTGTCTCGGTGTGTGTGTGTTAAATGCTACAAATAGTGTGAACACAACTGTAATATGGTCCTCGTATATATCGTTTGACTGAGTGCTCTGAGTTCAATGTACTTAACGAAATATGAATTAGATGTATTTTGTTAACCTGAGCAGATAAAGCTAATGCATCGGAAAGAAGTGATACAGCCAACCATATTTGCAAACATATTTGATGGCCAGCCATAGCAATTGGCCCTAATCGAGCAGCCATCGATGTGCCAAGCGTCATAGTTACTAAAACAGACAATATTCTCCCAATCAATAAGCCACTAGAGAATCTATACTCCTTAGAGCCCTTTCAATAAGGGGGAGTTGCTTGGCAACTCACCCCCAATAGGAACAACCAGCTTATTTACCATTTCGAATGTCGGCTAGTATACCAGGCATCCTAAATGCTGGTTAATGTTGTAGGCAACAATCTAAATGAATATTATAGCCTACTTATCCGGATTTTTAAGCGCCAAATAAGGTAACAGTATTATTTCCGACCATTTATCTGGCATTCTAAATGACGGATACTTGTGCCTCCGATCTACGAAGCCAGCTCCCACGAATTGCAATGTGAATGGCTTAAACCATGCATCATCTTATCTGGCATCTTAAATGTTAGATAAAGTGGCAATCGTCCGATTTTCTCCGAACTGATTTGTTTTATTGGTTGTGTGAGTGTGGATTGGGGCAATATATTAATAAAAATATGAAGTGAACCAACATTCTATTGAAAGTTCTCTTAGTAAATGAACAAAACTATAAATCATTAAACTCCCAATATGTCAAGCAAAGAGAAAACTTTCTTGCTATACAGCTGACAGTTATTAATACTGACTGACCATGAATCAAATTAATATAGGCATACGGTGAATCCACAATCAAAATTGAAATTTACGCTTTTAATCTGTTAATGATCAATCATGATAACATTTTAAATAAAGGTAAACGCCCCAAAATTCTGTGGGAGCATTGACACAGTTGATTAGGTACAGACAATTACCGTTCAGCTTTCGAAGGAGCATGTGATAAGAAAACAATCAGTGCTTGCATTTAACTTCTACAATATGAAGAAGCAAAATAACAATTTACCTTTCAGAATACTCACCAGATTTTATGTACCCGCCAAACTGTAAGTTTTCAAGTTTAGGTGGAAATATTACAGCTCTTTTGTTAAGGGACCAGATTAGTAAAATGGCTGTGATGTACCTAAAATATGGTAGTCAATCAAAAAATATAACTTATATGTGTGCAAAATCACCTGGATGAAACAAATAATAAACAACATGCATACAAAAAATAACAAAATTTTCATGGTCTGGAAGATATGTTTTTATAAATGAATTCTATAAAATTAAATGGCCACGTTCTTATCTTATGTATTGAAACATTTTCAGATTAGAAAAACAAATTTACTTGTACAACACATAAAAGTCTATCTTGTAAATTTTAAGTTTAGTACATTCGTAATTGCTTTTTCAAAATATACCAACTTAAGTAATATACTCTATTTAAGCAACTAATCTGAATGATATTAATTTATTTTTGTTATTAAATGATATTCAATCCATGCCATAAACTAAATCCGACAATACAAATATTTTTTCTTCTCATATACAGTTTCTAACTGTAAAAGCAGACAAATTAACTAATGTATAGTATTGTGTATATGAAACATAATGATTTAAGGAGTTTAAAGTTGAGATGTATTAGTATAATGATGTTAACTATAATGATTTAACAATGACTACTTATTTTATTGATCT
This sequence comes from Allium cepa, assembly GCA_030765085.1. Taxonomy (NCBI): domain Eukaryota; kingdom Viridiplantae; phylum Streptophyta; class Magnoliopsida; order Asparagales; family Amaryllidaceae; genus Allium; species Allium cepa. The sequence continues at coordinate 103,373,960 of CM060939.1, forward strand.
TTAATCAGATAAAGAACATATTGAGATGCAACAGTAGCTATAGCAGCACCAGTTATTCCCATTTGTAAAGAATAAGCAAGTACGGGCAGTAACAAAATAGATGACAAATTACCAATTCCTGCACAAACATTGAGCAATTGTGTATATGAAACAAAGTACGTCACAAAGAAATAAGCATCACTGGTTTCATTTGGATAAACTTGCCTACACATAATAGAGGAGTCTTTGTGTCCTTGAAACCACGGAAAACACCTTGCACTGCCAAAGAAATCACAACTGCAGGAGCTCCTAAAGCTATTAACCCAAGAAATTTATGATTTGGAGAGATTATGCTATAGGTGGTAGCATGAACCCTACCATTAAAAGCCAAGGCAATCTTTTTGTTGCCCCTCCAGATAATAATAAAGCGGTAAGTAGTATCTTCTAATTCCATTTTTTTCCTTTTATTTACAGCTTTTTACTCATTTATGCCTCTTTCAAAAACATATGTATTTCATATTTGAAACAATTTGTAAACCAGGTAAATAAACATGTTCTACCTACTTTGTATCAAATGTTACCATTTTGTAATTGAGTTGTTTCAAGCATTGACATACATTCTTTATAGAAAAAAATTACCAGTATTCAAATCAAATTGTATTGATGCTATCTTAAAAAAATAAACAACAGCATTACAAGTGACATATCCTTATAAAAAGTTTGAAAATATTTAAATTATAAGTTGTTTTAAATAGTGGCTTAAATGGGCAAAAGCAACAAAAAGCCAGTTTAGGGACCTGTGTATGTTATTTATTCCGATATCAGACATCAAAACTGTTTTTCCCCCTCCTAAATCAGCAATCATCTTTAAACCTCTAAAGAAGCGTGTTATATAATATTGATATTTTGGATTACTGAAAAAGAAAAAAGAAAAAAAAAAAAAAGTTATTTGTCGACTAGATTCAACCCTGGCTTCTTACATTTATATCTCGAAGCTTTATCAAAATGAGCATACCTTTATTGAAATTAGTTTATGCTGTACTCGAGGGACCTGATGTTTAAGGCTGGAAGATCGAGTGACTGGGACATATATTGAAGCTAACTCTGGGACATTTTATTACAGATAGAATGGAGGGAAGCAGGAAACTCAATTAATGTGAGATCAGTAGGCGATGCATTTTTGAACGGAGCACATTTTAGGCAGCTGGGGAGAGCAGGAAGGTCTAACTAATCGAGGGACCTGATGTTTAAGGCTGGAAGATCGAGTGAGGTTAAGAAACTCACAAAAGATGCAGGCGTCCTTCGCTGCATTGTTGGAAGAAAATGCTAGCCCTACCCATATGACTGAATTGTAACACAAGCATGTTTTAAACTCTCTTATCTGAAGGGTAGACAGCAGTAATAAAAGAAAAGTACTTATTGACTTTATATGCTGTGAATCTAGTAAAAGAGAAACAATCGAATTTAAATGTTGTAAAGATATTTCAGACATAATGAAGTTTGAAAATAGTTTCCACGGATGTTGTTGTTATTCTTCATGTTTCTAAGCTGCGTCGAAGAGTGGAATTTTATAAAAACTGTCTTTTGTTGTATAAATTATGTATTTACAAGATCATGTTTTTTAAACCTGCCAAAGACTCGAGTCTTCGTTGTCAGTTCTGTTCAGTTGTTTAGAATTCACAAGAAACTGGTTCGTAGTCCATTTTTCTACATAAAAAATAAAAATAAAATAAACAAGTTAAGAAGTGTTTTCCGTGCTAGCCTCAAATTAAACGAATGAGGTTCCTTAAACGTTCTAATTAGTTCCAAAACCGCCCTCTCAAATTAAAACAATAGTCATTCCATTATGCAAAATAGAGTGAAAAATGGTTATTTGGTTGTGCAAAACTAAATAAAAACAATAGTAATTCGGTTATGCAAAGTAGATTAACAAAATAGTCAGTTAGTTATGCAAAATCGAATAATTGGTTTAAAATAGTCGAACCCAAATTAATGTGTTTTGACCTCTGAGCTATTATATTTTGATAAATATTATATAGTTATAATAGTTCAACTTCTTAACATGAAGAACACGCACGATCCCGCCTAATGGCATCAGGCACATTTGTAATCTATAACTGTGGACATTAACAATTTCATGGAACCTAACTAGTAAACAATTTGGCTATCCTCCTCAGCAATGACCACATGATCGACATGTAATATACCATAACCCAAGGCCTACTGAACATCTGTTTGCGTATCTTTTCATTTCATCCAACCGACTCAACACACAAATCCTTTACCATACAGTTTTTTATACAGGGAACAATGATGCATGTAATACAGGAACTTTAGGTAAAGATGATTTTTATGTAGTTTAAAATTTTCATGACAGCGTCTTGTACTGTAGTAGTTTAATTTCAACTTTGGGTTTACTTTCATCTAGGGGAGCTTTAGGAACAGTAAATTCAACATTACTCCTATTAGCATTCTAAAACTAATACAATCGGAACTTGCACTGGAAGCCTACATAGTATTATAGATGAGATAATACACCTTTGAAATCTAATTCCAAACAAATAACGAATAAAAAAACAAACAGTATAGAACTCAACAATAAATAAAATGGACAATTAATAGTGACTCGGGGGAAAGGGTTTTAACCTAAAAACCAAATCCCATTTTGTTGTTGCCCGAGGCCGCTCTTGCCTATGCCTGGCGGTTGTGAGACAGCAAAATTGAAGGAGGTAAAAGTGTTGTAGAAGACGAGGCCGCTGCCTTGGAAATAGAAGATGACGAGGAAGCGAGTTTCGGTGGTGACATTTGATAGAGAATTTATGTTTGAGGAATGGAATTGAGGAAGAGGGAAATGGAGAAATAGATTGGGGTTTGAGGAAGAGGGAAATGGAGAAATAATTTAGGAAGTGGCGGCAATGGGTTTGAGGAAGAGGGAAATGGAGAAATAATTCAGGAACTGGCGGCAATGAAAATAAATGTCTGCTTACAATGTGTTACATAGCCAAATTCTCTTTTAAATGGAACAAACTAACCCATACAATAACACTATGAAATAAAGCGCTATGTATTGGCGCTATGAAAATCCACTTTTCTTGTAGTGAATGTTGGAGGCTCGGCCTCAGCGGCGGCTACACGAGGCAAGGGAGGAGGCGAACAGGGAGCAGAGGGAGGTGCGTGCGCAGGCGGGTGTAGCCGAAGTTTGGCTGGAGGAGGGAAGAAGATGGCAGCTCACGTTTGTGATCAGCAAGGAGGCTAGTCGATCGGAAATGAAAGGCTAAAGGGAAGGAAGCGGGTGAAGGCGGTGATAGGCAACGTTGGAGGGGTTGCGGCACTTGCGTCAGTGGCGGAGAGAGGCGTTTTGGGCTGATGAGGAGGAGAGGCTAGCGGGGTTGATGATGGAAAATTAGGCGGAGGAGGGTCTAGCTGCAAAAGAAGGCGGGCGATGGTCGTTAAAACAATACGGCCATGCTTGAGTTGATGAGTAGGCGAGCGGTGGTTAGGGGAGAGAGGGGAGCAGGCCGGTTCATGGGTGGATCGGCCGAAGTAAAGCTTTCTCATTTTTTTAGGACTAGGAACATAAAAGATGAAAGGGAATTAGGTGAGTAAAAGTGGGGAGATGCATAAATGACCTGGCACAGAGAACGAAGATAGTAGATACTTTATTTCTCATGCATAACTTTATAATGTATGCTGTTTCCAAAAAAAAAAATCAACCGTCGCGGGTAAGGAGAAAAATGAGAGCTGGGAACCGAAGTTAATAAATTTATCATAGGAAATAGATAAAGTCAGTGGTTATATTTGGGAATATAAAAAAGGCTAGAGGCTATTGATCTTGTACGGTAGATAATTGAATGGTTATGGAAAACAAATGGACTCGAACGGGTACTGATATGGCTGACCGTTTCACGGTTTTCGGCCCGTACAGATACCAAATCACAGAAATGAATATACCACGGAGACTAGCAGGACAATACGATCAAAACGGTATACAGATATCAGTGGTACGATCATCCGATCAAAAATCGTTATCGGTACCAAAATGCTGCTATTTCGCCGAAAATAAGATCGATGGAGCAGTAACAGTCAAAATTTGAAAAAACAAAATATGACGCCTTGCTCAGAAGATGATTTACAATTTTATTGTATAAAAATATTCAGGTTTGAAAAATAATTTATTATCATCAATTTTAACTGATTTAAATTAAATAAAATTTCACAATAAAATAAACTTTCATATAATCAGATAAAAATTTACCATTTGCTATGTTTAAATAGACGTATTCCAAATATAAAATTCTTATTTCAAAATTTTATTATTTAAAATTTCACAAAAGTTCAACTAATTAAATAAATAAAACAAAAAAAATTATTAAAAATTATCGGGTCATTACAATAAACTTATTTCCAAATCTCTGAAATGATTTATAAACCTTTTCCTATTTTTAAAACTCTTTATATAAACCTTTTCATACTCCTTTATAAATATCATTTTTAAAACACTTAAAGTAACCCTTCAGTAAAAAACCCTTTTATAAACAAGTTATTACTTATAAGTAACTTTAGAACATGATAGCATAACTTGGAAATCATTATAAACTTTAAACTCTAAATTGATTAAAGAATTTAAGTTAATTCAAAACACACTTTACAAATTCAAAAGGAGGCTTAGCAATCTCAATGGTACCAGTTTAAGTTACCATTAAATTTCAATTCGATTCACAAGTCACTTAACAATTATTTACATAAGCTACCGTATATGTAAATACAGTTGATATCCAATCAGGAAATAACACGTCAATATAACCAGTTGACATATACAAGTCCAAATAACATAACAACAGGATGGTGATTTATCCTGCTAAATAGATGTCCAAACAATTCAATCAATTTATAGCAGAACGGTGATTTATTCTGCTTAACACATGTCCACACAATCAAATCACTTACACTATAGCAGAATGGTGTTTTGTTCTACTAACGGATGTCATTTAATTCTCGTAATCATATGGTTACTTAAGGGTCCGGACAAGCGATCATTTGATATGGAATCGATTTACTTTTGGAATCGATTTACTTTGGAAAAGAAAATTGATTAAAACACATTCTGTTTAGTTTGAAATCACCTTTGAAAAGTTAAAAGTATATTTAATTAGCTTAAACCCTAACTAAATCTTAATTAATCCAATTTAAATCAAGATCAAATCATAATTAAACTCTAATTAGGCTTAATAAACTTGATTAAGTACTAATTAACTTCCTAATGCAACTTGGTTAAGGTTAAACCAAATTATTTAAGAGTTAAACCCTAATTAATTAAATATTAATTAAATAATCCATTAATTAAATAATTATTAGTCACTTAATTACTTCTTAACCCCATTAATCACTAATTAAAATTTTATCAATCAATTAACAGTCGTTAACTTAACTGCAGTGATGATTAACCTCTAATAACCTTCTTAATTACCAATTAGGTGCTAATTACCTTTTAATTAACTAACTAATTAATTATATTAAAAATTAATTACATTTTAATATTACTAATTAAGTTTAGAAAACTTAGTAAACTAATTTCAAAATAAAAAAGATTTGGAATAAAAATTCAAATCATTGCCGAACTGCATCCATAGCGACTATCGCTATGGGCGTAGTTCGCTCTAACATATTCTTAGCGAACCACTTCACAAACCCTTAAGTTTCATGATTTGAAACATAATTTAGAAAGTTTTAAAAATAAACTTTAAAACTAAAGTTACAAACTTTAATCCATTTCAAAACTTTAAACTTCGAAAACAAACTTCAATTCCAACCGGATCTCATAACCGTCGCAATTACACAAAGAAGGTAACTTTGTTTACTAGCCTCATGCCATAGCTCATGTTTTACAGCCAACATATTACTAACACCAACCATTTTCATCATAGATTGCAAGTATACATTCATATATACATGCTTACTAACTTTATAATACAACATTGATTTCCATAACTAAATCAAACTAAAATCAACCATCCAAATCATAATAAAACCACATGATCATCATTCAACTTCTACACAATATAATCACCATATATAGTGAAATAAATAAAGCTACCATTTTCATTAAAAAAACGAGTAGTTTACTCACCAAACTTCTGCAAAAGCTAACCAAACTTAAGCTAAACTTGCCAATGACTCCCTAGCATTGAAGGATGAAGGCTTTAGGTGCTAGCAACCCTCAAAATGGGCTTAGCCCAGGTGTATGTAGGCTTGGCCAGAGGTGTGGGGGTGGATGTGGGGTAGTAGCTTGAAGGTAGAGGAGCTTCGGGTTATCATCGATTCGTCACAAATGAATCCAAAATTAGGTTATTTTCCCACTGGTTTTTGGGTTAACAACTCATGGAATTTGGAAAAGCAGTCAAAAGGAAAGTTATAGGAATTTACTTCATTTATCATTTCAAAAAAAAGAATCACTCATTTTCGATCTTTTTAAAGAAGTTATGATCAAAAGAATAAGGGTAGTTTTCAGACTTGAAATTCTGGGTGAAAAATTGCGTTGTAAAGAATTGGTGTTTTGACATAGCTATGGTCGAAATTTGAAAAGGTGGTCAACTACAATGTTGTAGCCATTAAAATGTCACGCGGTTTCAATAAAAGAAAAAACTCCATTTGATTTAAAAATGTGGAAGAAAAGGTTGGTGGAAATAGGAAGAAAAATGGAGAAACATATGGGCTATTTATAAGCAGGATTTCACATCTCATAATTTTATCAAGTCACATCACTCTCTTTTATATATATATAATTATTATTTTTAATCATATCACTCTTTTATATATATAATTATGTTTAGTCACGTACTTTATTTTATATATATAAATAACTATTATGTTTAGTCGCATCACTTTCTTTTATATATATACAATTGTAATTAAAGCTAAGATGTGACAAGAGATAATGATGGTTAATGATTACAATCTAAGATGTGGTAAGAGAGGAATATATTATTTATATATATAAGATTGTTATTTTTAAATTTATGAATCGTCACATCACTTTCTAAACAAAATTAACATAAGATAATCTATCCATATGTATATTATTATTTAGCTAATTTACTCTTATATATATGTATATATGGTGCATAAAGACGAACAACGTTCCCGACCACTTTCTAGTGTCGAAAGGTCGAAATTTTGAAAAACGTTCTTCGGTCACATTTCCTTTTTTTCTACAAGCTATTTAATTTGGTAAGGAAATTTTAAAAACGATTCTACCATCATTATTAACTAATTAAAATGAGTTTATTCTCATTATAAAACTTATATATTGAATATCTAAAATTAATTAAATATTCACTAATCAAAGCAATGAAATTCTGGGTCGTTACAATACATCACATACTCCATACATAGAGAGTAATTTTGAAAGGTGATGACAATACCCTAATGGTTGCATACCACATAGCCTTACGACATACCCTGTTTAAGCCATATGCGGGTGTGAGGCCTGAGGTATCGTTTATCTTTCACAGAACACATTCCAATTTAAATGCCATATTGCCATTTCTAACAACACACTATTGATTTATACAAAAGTATAACCTTTGAGATCATACATCTTAGAGAAGGGTATTAAGTATAAAAGAGGTTACCTACTACACCACCAAATAGATGTACGTATGTAAAAATTGATGTATGTGGTTTAAAAATGCAATGTCAGACATTCATCCATACGAGTTATCCAGGCATAAGACGAACCGAAGGCACTTCTCCTACTACATCCTATTTACGAATCACCCCTAGGATTAGTAGCGAGTTGTCCTTAGGCTCCAAATTGAAGGAACCGCTGCCACTATATATATGATAAGGGAATTACCCCAGAGGTTAGTGGCAAGCAGCCCTTCATAATGAAGATCTCCATCTTCAAAATCATTATGTTCAACATGTTTTCACTTTCGAACTTATATTAGTTCGAAGTGGTTTTTGGATAGGAATCGCCCAAATCGAACCCCAGTTTCTCCGAACCAATATCGACAAAAGATGTCAAGTATGTGGGTGATTATCATTTAATTAATCAATATCTTTTATCCAAGTAAAATATCTCTTCAGAGATATACATCTTTAAATCATATTCTATTTCAGTACATACGTGATAATTACACCTCACTTGTAAAATTCTTGAGTTAATCAAACCCTTTTTTAGTCTTGGAATAGTTTCGAATCATTTCACCTTTTACTTAGGAAAATATTTCCAAACCATTTATTTAAATCTTAACAAATATTTTTTATTTTCAAATCATAACTTTTAAATGGGTGAAAAACAATGTTATTTAAGACATCATTTACTATAAACCCAAGCCAATTTCTATTGAGTAAAAAGGTTGCATAGAAATTATACTAATTATACTTCAATACTAATTTACGTATTCAACCTGTACTATTCGTCGAATAACGGTGAAACCACCTTTTAAATTCACATGGATAGTACGAGTTCCCTCCTTGGAATTTAGTACATAATTTAATTAATACATTTCATATATCACCAAAATATTATTATTCTAAAATCTTGTTTAACTTTTGAAAATCTCCAAATCTCCTTTTATCTTAGGAAATGGCGGTCCGAATAAATCAAATTTATTGTCCCCTTCGTTGGGCCAATCCGGATGGCTAGAGCGGAACCCAGATATTGGTTGTCCAACCTCGAGTCTAGAGACTATTTCTCTATCACCCTTAAGGCGGTCAAGTTATTTGATCAACTCTAATTTCTTTTATATAATCTTTTAGAGATAACTTTAATTTACTTAACACAATTCCAAATATTGTTTAAAATAATTTTCTTTTAGTCATATATTTAAAAATACTTTAAAATAATTATAAAACTTCCAAATCATCTTCAAAATACTTAATTATTCATTTTAAAAGATTACTAAAAATATTGAGAAAGAATAATTAAGTTAAAACCATAATTTGGAAAAGTTACCGAAACCGTTGCAAAAGCTGATGCGAATAGTGTTTTTTAAGCTTCTTTGTTCAAAACTCTAATTCAATTTCATCTATGTCCATTTTTGTAACTCAAATCACTTTTAAAACATTTTAACATATTTATAAGATTTGTTTCATATTTTTCAAGATTTTATCAATTTTAAAGCATTTTCTACATTGGTACCCAAAACTACCAAACTGCGATGTCTTTAAAAACTTGATTTGAACATAACTAAAATTCTATTCAATGAAATCTTGATTTTTCTTCTTCATTTGAAAACTATAGTCACAGGAGTTTGAAAAATTCTTATTTCAAATAATTCCGAGCTATATTCCATTCTCCACATTGATTTAACTTTTACGGTGCGAAATCGTGAGTCAACATTGCATGACGTGCCTATTTTGACTCCAATTTCATATCTTTTCAAAACTTTTCTGAAATGAGTTTTAATGTTTATAAAACATTTATAAACTGTTTTATTTATGTTTAAAGTGGTTTAACTATACTATAGTGTATTCAACGTGAGATATTTCCACACCCAAGCAAACATATTATCATATCCAAACATGATAAACAGCCATCATACACAAGCACATAAATCATACCATATCATCACAGATTTTATAAAATAAATTAGTATAGTATCTCACATAATAGCTTTCCCGATCTAACTTTGAATGCTACAAAATTGGCTAGAGCTCTGCTATTCATATACTAGCACTTATGAATCTTGCTGTAGGACTCTTAGGGTGGTTCGACATTGGGCTTGTAAGGGTGGAGGAGTGCTTAGATGGTCTTGGCCTAGGTGGGAAATAAAGAGGCGATTACTAACTCGGCTCTAAACTCGAAGTGGAGTATCTCTTTATATATTACAACTTATTTTGGTAGAACTTCAACTCTGTTTTTGAATTTTCCTAAGAGGCCATGGAAGCCTTTAATGAAGAGGAAGAAGAAGATAAAGAAAGCTTAGGAAATTAGAGAAGGAAGGGTGAATGAAAGTGAAGAGGTATGCTTTGTATTTATAGGTAAAAGTTTGAATCAAAATATCATGATATTTTCACCAAACAGCACATCATCTTTCCACCTATCGACCATCACCACACCCTCCATATGATTCGACCACACATGCCCACCCCTTCCACATCATCTCCATTACTTCCCTTCACTTGTAAGGGACTTAAGGGAGATATGCCATCATTAGCTTATATTTCCTCCTTTATAAATATCATGATATTTATTTTATTTACCATTAGTAATTAGTAAATGTTATTATTAATTCTATGGTGTATATATGTGTACATGGATGTAGATACGTGTGCATGTATGTCACATATAACATATAACATTACACACGCCTCTATGTCAAACCGTTATGAATTCAGATTTCGATTTTCGATCACATTTTTACTTCTTAATTGATATACAAATATTTGGAAACAAAGTTTAATAATAATATTTATATTATTATTCCATAATTAAAAGGACCTTATTTCATTTTAAAATAACAATTAAATTATTTAAACTCAATTTAAATTCAGAAATCAACTATTCAAAAATGATGATATCATTGATGATGTCATAAAAACATTTTATTTCTAAAAAGAAAATAAATAATTTTATTACATATTCTTTCTTATATGGATAAATAAGTATATGTGTCCAGACCCGTTCATGATCCCAGATGGTTAACATGCAGTTTATTGATAAACCGATTTTCGGTCACTTTATCGATATTTTTGTGAATACTTATCCAAAATAAGATTACCATTATTAATTATTGTTTAAAACATTATAATTTATGTTATAAATCTTATATTTGAATATTTTTAAATCAAATATTATTTTCCAAAGTGATAAATTCATGGGTCATTACCGACTTCCCTCCTTAAATGAATTCATCCTCGAAATTCACGACATGAATTAGATAACTCAAAGAGGAATATATTAAATACGAGAAAATTAATACAAAGATATGATAAGTGATTACACCATAGGCGGTGAGTACATTGTATCAATATAATATATATAGACTATTCATTCATCCTAAACACAGGATATGCCTTTCTTATTCTATCTTCCATTTCCAAAGTGTAATCTTAGGCATCACCACTCCACTGAACTTTAACTAATCTTACAACCTTTCTCCTTAATCACTTATCATCATGATCCACGTTTCGATTGGGTTGCCTGACGATAGTCAAGTTTGCTTCCACTTCTAAATCTTCTTAGGCAGCAGTCTCCACAATTTATTCTGGGTTATACACATATTTTCATAAATCGAACACATGAAAAACATTATGCACACATGGCAACCTTTTTGGTAATTCTACTTGATAGGCTAAACCTTTTGTAACATATCAAATTTTTAATAAAATAATCAGGAGATTTAATTAGATAAATTAAATATAATAATGTAAATATTAGAGAGATAAGGGGAGTGAGATTTGAATAAATACCTAGAGGCTGAGCTTAATTATATAAATGGTTTTATATGTTAAATAATTAATGCAAGGGCTTATTAGGAAATAGCCGCACCATAATCCCATACCCTTAATATTCTCGTTTCCTATCCATCCACGTTCATTTAAAAAAAACATAAAAAGAAAACAAAAGGAAAAGAAGATAGCAATTACATAGGATAAAAGAGGAGGAAATCAAATTAAAGCTAAGGATTTAAGCAAGGGGAATTATTCTCAATCAAATCTCAAAGTCCTTATCCTAATCAAGGTGAATAATAATCAAAACCATCTCTATTTTTCTTTTACGATCGTTTGATTTTTGGGTTTATGATTAAATCCATTATGATGATTTTGATGATGATATGCTTCGATTTATAACATATTTAATTCAAACAAAATTGTTTGATAATTGTTTATACGGTTTTAAGGGTGAAAGCAATTATATTGAATTTCAAATGCCATGAGGAAATTATATATTATGTAAAACATAAATTTGGAGATGGGTTTCAATTTTTATAATTTTCCAAGCTATAGAATATTTATTAAGGATTTTCATAGGAAAATATGAATAATTGGGTTTAGAAATTAATTTCGGTTATTTTATGAAGAACTTGGGTCTAAATTTTTTATATGTTAGATAACATATTGAAAGTGAATTTTTGTAATTTTTGGGGATTTTTCTTAAATAATTAACTATGGAAATTAATTTATTTTAGAAGGAGAACTTAAATGTTTTAATTATTTTGCTTAATGGAAGGGCTTATTTGTTATATTAATCTTTGTTTAGATCTGAAATTATGCGGCAGTTGTTTTGAGAAGGATTTGAAAAGTTTATGGCAACCAATTAAGGGTTTACAAATAGGCAGGTTAGTTATAAAGTATTACTTTAAATGGCATTAAATCGGACTTTATTCAGAAAATATGTTCCGCCTCCTTTACAAGCAATCTTTCGATCCTATGCTCCCACTTCGACCAAGTCGAAACCTACCAAGCCAAAACCAATACATAAGGCATCAACACATTGGTACATTGTGGATTAGAGAAAGGCGGAAGGCATGGTGTCGAAACCCTTTCTTTCGATTGGGTCGAAACCTTTGTTTTACTTTCTAAAGAAACACGCTTTCCTGTTTTTACTAAAATCTTTCGAATGAGTCGAAACAAATGCTTTCAAAAGGGTCTTCTAAATAGCATTCGAAGGTGTTACCACCTTTTGTTTAAGTGTAGCTTTCGAATGAGTCTTTATGTTTTAAACTAGTACTTTCGAAAGAGTAGTCATAACCCAATCGAAACCTTGCTGCCATCCCCATGCCTTTCGAATGGATTGAAGTCATCAACCAATTCGAAAGGTAGCTTTTGTTTTAAACCTGTACTACGGTGTAACAACCCGCATATTTATCGATTGAATATTTAAATATTTTATTTAAATATTTCATCGTTCGTCGGATTTTAGTCCAAAAAGCTACTTTTTGCAAACAACCGAATTAGGACTCGAGACCACTTCCATTGAGTTCAAAATGTCATTTGCGACCTTTTTGAGTATAAACTTCGATATGTTTGGAGATAATAGAATTTTGCTACTTTTCACTTAGGGCTTTGGGTTTGGGTTGGGTCCAGCCTAATGTTCTAACTTAATACCCCAAACTGAAACCCCTCTTCATTCACTCCCTCTTCCTTTACTTTTCAGTTCTAAAGAGATTAATGGTGGGAGAGATGGGAAATTAGAAACTCCAAGCCCTAGTTCCTCTTGCTAGCTCAAGTTCTTGCTCCAAAATCTACGAGAACCCATTGGTAAGCCTTCTCTTCATCTTCTCCAACTCCTTCTCTCTTGAATTTTAGAAATTCCTAAACCTAACTTTGGGAATGTTCTTCTTTTAAGCTTTCCAAGCTTGTTGAGTTGGAATTGAAGAGTAATTGCACTTTCCATTTCTACATAGCTTCTTCTTCTTCATTTGTTTGGGTTCAAAGGTGAGATTTTTATCTCACATCTATGTCTATAACTATCTTTGATTGTTGGGTATGAATTCCTAACACTTATTTATCTTCGTTTGCTTTTGATTTGGATTGAATTGGTGAATATTCCAATTTTTGGTGTTTTGTAGTTAAATCTTTAAAAATCCAATCTTTCATATTTGAACATGTTTTTGGTGATGCATCGAAGAGCCTATAGTCTGGGTTGTCGATTGGCATAAATCCTTAGCATCCATCGCTCGTTCGATCGCATTTCGGTTTGGATTTGCCATTTTTGGTCTAGGCTGTTTTTTTTGCCTAGCAGAAGATTTCAGACGTCTGAAATTAATTTCAGACGTCTGAAACCAAATCCAGACGTCTGGTTGAAAAATCCAGACGTCTGGAAAGGGGTCTGGAAAAGGCAGAGACTAAATCCAGACGTCTGAAACCAAATCCAAACGTCTGAAATCAAATTCAGACGTCTGGTTGAAAATTTCAGACGTCTGAAATGGCCCAGGAATTAAAAATAGAAGGGAGAAAACACATATACTTCCAAAACCTAGGGACAGACGTCTGGGAACACCTACCAGACGTCTGGAACTGTTTAATTTGCCTATTTTGGCTATTTTTGAGTAAATTTCCAAGGTTTATCGATTTTTGTTGATCCGGTTAGTTGTTATCACTTATTATCGACCTTGATGACTTCTTTTTATGGATTTTTGGAAATATCCATTTGGATGGATTTGGTATCGATTTCTTTGGATTTGATTCACGTCTTCATATGTGAATTTCGATGATTGATTGTTTCTACAATCATTTTTAGTAATTTGTCACTTTAAAACATAAAGGTTTCAATACTAGTAATAAGTATCAAAACTCTTTCTTCAAATGATTTCAATACTATTTTATTACAAATCTCGTTTCTTAAACATTATTCCAATCTATTAGTATATACAAACCTTTACCTCACTCGTATGAGAAATCTAATTAAACGGCTTAGTAAAACAAGTGGTATGAAACGCTTGCGTTTACTTCATCGGTTAATTCTTGGACTTGTTCGATTGAATCTCTTGTGACAATTTTCTAGTGGAAACTTACAATTTGTTCGTAAATATTTAAGTTAAGCTAATGGTTATGGGACATGATGCGAAACTCATATATTTACTAGCTTAGTGTAGTTGACACTTCTTGATGGTCATTGACGACTATTTTTGTGGTTTAGACTAGCAATGCGCGATGTCTCTTTGTCCACGTGGAGGACTGTACCTCATTTTATTGAGCTTCGTCTCATTTCTTCGTGGGCTGGCAACCCATGTACTTTTAATATGTTTCGATTCATTGGACGTAACGTGTGTACTACGTCGATGTTCCGAATTGTTTTGTGTTTCGATTCATTGGTTGTACCGTTTGTACTACATCGATGTCTCTGCTTTTTGATTCATTGGATGTACCGTTTGTACTACATCGATGCCTCGGCTTTTTGATTCATTGGATGTACCATTTGTACTACATTAATGTCTTCGCTTTTAGATTCATTGGATGTACCGTTTGTACTACATCAATGTCTTTGCTTTTAGATTCATTGGATGTACCGTTTGTACTACATCAATGTCTTTTCTTTTAGATTCATTGGATGTACCGTTTATACTACATCAATGTCTCTGCTTTTAGATTCATTGGATGTACCGTTTGTACTACATCAATGTCTTTGCTTTTAGATTCATTGGATGTACCGTTTGCACTACATTAATGTCTTGGCCAATCCTTTTTTTGTGATTTCTGGATTTCTATTTGATGATTTTTGGAATTTATGTTTCACCACCTTTTTCAGTTGGCATTGATATGTATGTCATTTATTGTGGCTTGGTGAATTAAATAAAGAATATGACATTCTTTTGATGCTATGAGATTCTTGAGATATTGTATGACTTTTGTGGATTTTCTAATGTATACTTATCGTAGTATGACATCTTTGGTTATCATACGTCCTTCTATTATATCTCTTCTTATATCTCATTTTTATCTGATAATTATAGCTAGACTGATCCGTTTATTATTTTCTTATTAAATAATACTCGGGTCAGACTGAGATTCTACAGGTGCTTCCTCTTGACTTCCTATCTGGAACTATCATCTGATTTTGGCTTACTATTTTAGTTTGGTAGTTTTTGTTGTATACATTTAAGATATAGACTCCTTGATGTATACATATTTTTGTCTTGCACTTGTATCTATTCATTTTTGTGATGTTGTGGATCTTATTTGACCACTACTCTGATGTACACTTTTATGTGTAATATTCATATCTATTTCCGCCTTTGTGATATGAATTATCTGTGACTGATTTATGTTATGCTTATTTCTATATTTGTTTCTGAAGAATTTATATAGCCACTGTGTAGTAGCTTTGAATTTGTATCGGTATGTCGGATTTCCTCTTGAAATAAAATGCATGTTTTACTATCTGACATATCGGCGCTCGCACAAAGCAATTACATGGATGGTCACTCCTCAATAGCCTTATTCTCCATGGTAATTGACGGCATTACACCGTAGTGTCCTTAGCTATCATGGGTATAGAGGTGGGGCGTCACAGCTTGGTATCAGAGCGAAACTTCGGAACAATGTAGAATAAACCAGCAAGGATCATGTCCTAAGTCTTTCTTAGGAGTTGTGCCTTAGGAATTAATTCGTGTCTTCGAACCGTTCTATCCTATTTTCTTTATGATTCCTTGTTTTATCAATCAAGCTTGATTGAAATTTATTTTGACAATAACTTTTCTTCTTCTTTCTTTCTTAAAGAAGAGAAATGGTTAGACCAGGCCGTCCCAGCGCCGGTCAATCTAGTGCTACTCCCCAAGATGGAGTATTTATGTCTGCCCAGCAGCTTTCAGATCTTGTTAAGAATGCTCAAGCTGTCGGTCCCATTCCAGAGACTACTCATCCTAGATCCGGTTTTGCACGCTTGTGCAGAGACTATACCGATTTGGATGGAAGGCCATTCAGGGGATCCGAGAGTGTTATTGAAATTCAAGCTTGGCTCAAATCATGCGATCGCATCTTTTCTCGCATGAACTTTATTAACCTTCATCGAGTCCAAGTTGCTTCTAGCATGCTCCAAGAAAGAGCATTAGATTGGTATGAGCTTTTAATTTCTGAAATCGTTGAAGCGGATCTCGGGAGCAATTCCGAGAAAGATTCGAATTGAAATTCGTGCCAGAGGCTGAAAAGGTAACTTTGGCCCGGCGTTTTATTGACCTTGTTCAAGGTGAATCTTCCGCGACAGACTATGTCGCATCTTTCGAATCTCTTTCCAAATACGGGGTTGAATACATTAATACCCCATTGAAGAAAAATCAGAGATTTGTCTATGGCTTGAATAAGAATCTTAAGAAGCTATTACTTCTGAAACTTGAGGTTTCATTTGATCAGCTTATTGATATCGCTCTTCGTCTTGAAGAGGCCGATAATGAAGGTGATGTTGAAGTTGTGCGTGCCCAACAGAACTTCGACAATAACTTGAAGAGGCCTATCAAATTCAAAGGCCCCCATTCTAATAAGAAAGGGAAGCAACAAGTTCCGGTAGCAAAGACTCCTACCTCTAGTCGTGGTCAATGCTACAATTGTGGTTCCACGGACCATTATGCAAGGGAGTGTCCGAAACCCCTCTTTTGTCGTTATTGCAAAGGTTCGGGTCATCTTTTATCTTCGTGTCCTAGGCTTCCTAACAAGAGAGAGGGAAAGCTGCAAGCCCCTAACAACTCTTCTCTTGGTCAAGGTATTTTTCACTCAATCCTTGATGGCATTGTTTTATTTTGTGATCTTCTTATTTTAGTTCTTGTTGATACGGGTTTCATCTCATTATTTTTATATCAAAAGAACTTGTGATTCTTCTTCTTTAAACATTTCTGGGCTTGATGACTTCTTTGACGATTGTGAATCCGGATGGTAGATCCGCAACACTCAATTTGTCTTTATTGATGTCGAAATTATTTTATGTGATTTTTCTGTCCGATCCGATTTTTACTTAGGCTTCGGAATTTACTTTTGTAAGGATTGGCTTAATTATTATGAGGCCATATCCTTTGTCCCGTGTGGACTATTCATCTTTGACATTTTCAATCTGTTAAGCAGATTTCTATTTTTCCTTTATGATTTTGATTCCAACTTGATGGCATCATTTTATTCCTTAAGCCCACTTATAAGGAAAGTGTTATTTCTCTCATTCATGTAGTTTGAGAAATTTTTCGGTATTTTTGAGCTTGTCTTAGGATTATCACCTAAGTAATCTTTTGTGTGGTGCTAAGGTCACCGGTTTTCATTTGCTACGAGTTGCGGAAGTTAGCATTCCGCACTTGTTATGATTCCTATGAATGAATTATTATGTCATTCAGTTTGTCCAGCTTATTTCATCCATTTTAGGCATCGAGCATTCTATCGAATATCTCGATGATTCCATTTTTTGCATTTATTGATTTTGGATGAAAATAGCAATTTAAAATTTTGCAAAATCTTTTTCATAAGATTTATTTAGAAGTATAACTGGATTTCTGTTCTTAAAACGAACAAAGAATATTCTTAGAAGTTTTTGAGAAACTTACTTATCCTATAGAATATGATTTTGTGATTGTATTGCCCATTTAGTGTTTTAAGAATTCTGGTCGATGCGCTTGATCAACGTTATCGATAAGAATCTCCTAAACGCTTTGATGAGACAGTCAAACACGATATATTGACTTGTAAAAATGTAAATTTTTGTAGAAAGATTATTACATAAAAATAAAAATGTAATTTTGAAAGTTTTAACTTTCCGGGAAAGAGGATAATTTAAAAAAACTCTTCCTTTCGATACTCTTATTCTTGTGATTCCTGAAGGGGAACCAAGACTTTGCTATTTGTACCGATACTAGTCGTATTGGTTTGGATGCCATTCTCTTGCAAAGGAGAACGTGCTATCACTTGTGCTTCTAAATCATTATATCTTATCGAGACTAGATATGCCACTCATGATCTAGTGCTCGCGGCTATTGTTTTTACTTTTGGAATTTGGCATCATCATATTTGGATGAGAAATTTGTTCTCTACCTCGATCATAAATCTTTGGAATATTTATTTTCTCATAAGGAACTTCATGTCGACTCGAGTTCCTGGAATCTTATGATCTTGATATTCTGGAAATCGTGTTGCCAACGCGCTTTGTCGTAGGCAAAAAGTTGTTGATTCTTTGATGTTGTCTGAATGGAATTATCTTTTTATCAAGTTCATCGAATGTTTTGATATACTTCGTTTTATTGGGCTTTATCTCATTTTTTTTATGGACTAGTGTCCGATGTTCTTTTATGGTGTTTGGTTCATCGGATGTACTGTTATTATACTATATCGATGTTCCATCTTATCTGGATCAATGGATGTACCATTATTATACTACATCGTTGTTTCGGTTTATCGGTTCATTGGACGTACCGTTTTTGTACTACGTCGGTGTTCCGAAATTATTCGGGCTTTGGTTCATTGGGCGTACCGTTTTTGTACTACGCCGATGTCCCAAATTATTTGAGTTTCTAGTTTCTCGGGCGTACTGTTATTATACTACGTCATTGCACCAGCTCAATTTTCTGCTATTCTTGACGTTCTCCACGTCTTTTATCTACGGAAATGCCTTAGGGATTCCGGTTTTTATTCTTGTGCCTGGTGATATTGTGGAAATTGAAGTTTCACCAGATTTGATTTATGAGCAACGTTCCATTCGCATCATTGCTTCGTAGGTTGAGCACCTTCGGAATAAAGATATTCTTCTTGTGAGAGTTCAATGGTTCTCAAATCTTAGGGATTACTCTTGGGAATCTAGAGAATTCATCGAGCGATCCCGTTCGTGCTAACTCTTTCATGCTCTTTATGGTGAACTTCTTATTTCAAAATTCTTTTGTGTTAATATGCTTTTATGGTTGTTACTATTTATTTTCTTCTTAAGTATTGCGAGGACGCAATTTCTTTAAGGAGGGGAGCCTGTAACAACCCGCATATTTATCGATTGAATATTTAAATATTTTATTACAAAGCTCGTTTCTTAAACCGTTTTCCAATCTATTAGTATATACAAACCTTTACCTCACTCGTATGAGAAATCTAATTAAACGGCTTAGTAAAACAAGTGGTATGAAACGCTTGCGTTTACTTCGTCGGTTAATTCTTGGACTTGTTCGATAAAATCTCTTGTGACAATTTTCTAGTGGAAACTTACAATTTGTTCGTAAATATTTAAGTTAAGCTAGTGGTTATGGGACATGATGCGAAACTCATATATTTACTAGCTTAGTGTAGTTGACACTTCTTGATGGTCACTAACGACTATTTTTGTGGTTTAGACTAGCAATGCGCGATGTCTCTTTGTCCACGTGGAGGACTGTACCTCATTTTATTGAGCTTCGTCTCATTTCTTCGTGGGCTGGCAACCCATGTACTTTTAATATGTTTCGATTCATTGGACGTACCGTGTGTACTACGTCGATGTTCCGAATTGTTTTGTGTTTCGATTCATTGGATGTACCGTTTGTACTACATCGATGTCTCGGCTTTTTGATTCATTGGATGTACCGTTTGTACTACATCAATGTCTTTGCTTTTTGATTCATTGGGTGTACCGTTTGTACTACATCGATGCCTCGGCTTTTTGATTCATTGGATGTACCGTTTGTACTACATCAATGTCTTCGCTTTTAGATTCATTGGATGTACCGTTTGTACTACATCAATGTCTTTGCTTTTAGATTCATTGGATGTACCGTTTGTACTACATCAATGTCTCTGCTTTTAGATTCATTGGATGTACCGTTTGTACTACATCAATGTCTTTGCTTTTAGATTCATTGGATGTACCGTTTGCACTACATCAATGTCTTGGCTAATCCTTTTTTTGTGATTTCTGGATTTCTATTTGATGATTTCTGGAATTTATGTTTCACCACCTTTTTCAGTTGGCATTGATATGTATGTCATTTATTGTGGCTTGGTGAATTAAATAAAGAATATGACATTCTTTTGATGCTATGAGATTCTTGAGATATTGTATGACTTTTGTGGATTTTCTAATGTATACTTATCGTAGTATGACATCTTTGGTTATCATACGTCCTTCTATTATATCTCTTCTTATATCTCATTTTTATCTGATAATTATAGCTAGACTGATCCGTTTATTATTTTCCTATTATACTCGGGTCAGACTGAGATCCTACAGGTACTTCCTCTTGACTTCCTATCTGGAACTATCATCTGATTTTGGCTTACTACTTTAGTTTGGTAGTTTTTGTTGTATACATTTAAGATATGATGTATACATATTTTTGTCTTGCACTTGTATCTATTCATTTTTGTGATGTTGTGGATCTTATTTGACCACTACTCTGATGTACACTTTTATGTGTAATATTCATATCTATTTCCGCCTTTGTGATATGAATTATCTGTGACTGATTTATGTTATGCTTATTTCTATATTTGTTTCCAAAGAATTTATATAGCCACTGTGTAGTAGCTTTGAGTTTGTATCGGTATGTCGGATTTCCTCTTGAAATAAAATGTATATTTTACTTGGTGCTCGCACAAAGCAATTACATGGACGGTCGCTCCTCAACAGCCTTATTCTCCATGGTAATTGACGGCCGTAGTGTCCTTGGCTATCATGGGTATAGAGGTGGGGCGTCACAACGTGACTTCCTAAAGCTTAGGAAAGGATTAAAGGGTTCGAAGGCAATGGCTTCGAAAGGGGTCACGAAGCTATCCCTCAAATATTTTACTTAAATGTTTTGAGCTTTCAAAAGGATGGTTCCAAAACCATCAATTTTCCCCAATCAATTTTATATGAAGATTAAAGGTTTCAAAGGGGCACGCTCGTATATATTCTCTTTGACCCAAAAGATGTTTTTAAAGATAAACCCAATGCTTTCCAAAGGGGCACTTTCAAGTATTTTCACAGCTATGCTTCTAAGAGTTAATAAGTAATGCTTTAATACTTTTGAAAGGTATAGTTTGATGGTTTTGAAAGAGATATTTTAAAGTGTTTTGAAAAGCATATGCTTAGTGTTTTGAAAAGAAGATTTGAATGCTTTAAAAGGAGGTTATCCAATGGTTTCGAAAGTAAAAATTTAAGGTTTCGAAAGCCTTAGTTTTCAAAGCAAAGAACCCAATCTCATTTTTAAAGAAAAATTCATGGCTAACATAAGGGAGTTTTGAAATGATTTTAACTATGAAGTTTTTGAAGAAGGTTTCCTTGATAAAATAATAAATTAAAGAGATTAACCATGTTTCATATGTAAATAATTTCAAGGATATTAAACCACAGGTTTTGGTATTATTATGATATTTTGTTTACTTCTTCTAAATATAAATATTCACTTTAATATAGAACCATAACTGTATTTGGGGAAAAGGGTAGAATAACGAGCAAGGTTGACCCAGTAGTGAATATAAATTGAGTTAACTCCTGAATGAGTAGAATTGCATCCAGGAGGTCTGATAGACCAAAATGTAGGATGCTTATTACTAATTAAAGAAGTTGTCAGATAGACAGGTTCATAGTAATCCCATGAAAACCGTGTTTAGGAAAATTTATTAGCGGGGGCCAATGGTTTGTAGTGAACCCATGGAAATTATATCTGGATTAAGGTATTAACGGAAGTCAATAGGTTCCTAGTCAACCTATGAAAACTAGGATAAGAGGGAAGTTATTAGAGATATCAATAGGTTCAGGGAGAACCCATGAATAAGGGAGCTATTGGCAAGGGCCAATAGATTCTTAGTGATCCCATGAAAACTATGAAACCGGACTGAGAGTCCATAAACATTAAACAGGTTATTAGTCAGCTCATGAAAACTATTAGGTTAATAGTGACCCTAGAAACTATAACAGAGACTGATAGTCAAAATGAATGGGGATGGGTAATCCAAAATTGATTTATTTGTTTGCATATCATCATAATATTGATTCACGAGCATAGTACATGGTTTTTATAAAGTTTTGGATAAGAGACTAGTGAGGGGAAAACCCGTTCCGCTAAGCGGCATGGTCTCACTGGATATCAAAATGGTTTGATATGGTAGATTATTATTCATGCCAGACTTTATGTCTGACTCGAAGTTTATATATTCCTCCTAAACTCTCAGGTGCTCAATTGATTTTATGTAGTTTGAAAGTTTAGGTTTTCAGGTACCTTTTTAGACGAATATGCTTCCGGAGACGTGTAGGAGGCAAGATAGTATTAGGAGTTCTTTTCCTTTTGATTTTACTGTGTTTTGTTGTAAAGGCAAAGTTGTTTTATTTGCCTAGTTATATACTACGATCATCTAAGGGGGCATCTTCATATGTCGCTCTTGGCATATGTTGTAATATTTATATTTCCTCCGAACGTGATTCTCAAATATGGGATCATGTAATGAATTTGAAATGTTTTAAATAGAATGTGAAAGTTATACAATGATTTTAAGATTTTCCATATACATGTGTTTCTATTATATCAATGAATCTTGCATTACTGTATTTGGCCGCTGATGATTAGTAACTATGGATGGCTACAACATCCGTAGCCGTTAGTTTTTGGCCTCTAAGTGGGAAGATGTTACAAGTTAATATCAGAGAAGGTTTATGAAACTTAATAGAAATTTAAATCTAAAATATTTTCAAAACATAATCCAATGAATCAAAAAATATGTTCGGGGCTCGGGATAATGCTGTAGTAACGTACTTGTATTTGTTATTGATATATATATCTGTGTGTGTGTGTCTATATATATATATATGTGTGTGTGTGTGTGTATGTATATATATATACAAGTATTCCCCTCTCTCTTAGGCCGTTCTTCTATATTGTACTAAGGATTATATGCAGATTTACGAGAAAGAAGAATGGCGGTAGGAAATAGGAGATGAAATCTTGGTGGAGGAAGCACCACAACCAATAGAAATGTTCGACCCACCAGAAGGAACCCAGGTCGACAGGCTAAAGCTAACCAAAATGCAGATGCCAATGTGGGTGCTAGAAATCCACCAGTGGATATGGGGGAGATGTATCAGTTCTTCGTTAATCTGATGCAAGCTGGAGCTGTTGCTGGAGTTGCTGGGAATGTTGGAGGGGTTAATCCTATGGCTCCAATTGGGAATAACTATGCTAAGTAAAGCAGAGACTACGCTAGCCTTTTTGGGAAGCTGTTTATGGGAACTGAGGATGCCATAGGAGTTGAGAATTAGCTGTTGCATTGTGAGGGAATCTTCATTGATTTGGGTTTGGATGATGAGTAGAAGAGGAGGCTGGCCTCTAGGCTATTGCAAGGTGCAGCGCTTCATTGGTGGAATAGTGTTACTGCCGAAGTTCTAGAAGAAGAGTTGACTTGGGCAGAATTTCGAAGGAGATTTGAACATCAGTTTTTAATCTAAAGTTGCTAATCAGCATTGATTAGCAATTTTATAGATTTGGTGCAGGGAGAGATGTCGATAATCGAGTATGCTACTAAGTTTGATGAGTTGTCCGGATATGGGTTTGCTACTATAGACACCGTCATTAGGAGGAATGAGAGGTTCATTCAAGGATTGAGGCATGAGGTTGCTAGGGCGACCTTAAAACCTTAAAACATCCCCGTGATCCTTGTAATGTAGTTTTGGAGATGGCTATACGAAATGAGGATATACTTGCTATTTGTGCGAGAGAAAAGCAGGTTGAAACTCAGGGTTCTCAGGGAAAGAAGAGAAAGTTCTTTAAGAAGAACGGAGAAGTTGCCAAGAAGGCAAAGGCTGATTTATTTTGCTTCAAGTGTGACAAGAAAGGTGATTATGCTCACGAGTGCCGGTCAGGCAAGGGGAAGAAGGCAGTAGAAATGAAGAATGTGAAGTGTTTCAACTGTGATCAGGTTAGGCATTATAAAAATCAGTGTCCAGAACCAGTCAGGGCGGACAAGGAAAAAGTTTTCGCCGTTGGACCAGCATCTGCTAGGCAAACTGCATTTGAAAAAGGGAAGACTGTAATGGAAGGTACGCTTTTGATTCAGAATATACCTGTTAGGGTACTATTTGATACCGATGCTTCATATTCATTTATACCTCGGTGTTTGGTTGATAGGTTATGCTTAGAACCCACATATCTTGTTATTTAGTAGGTTATGTAACTCTAGGGATGAGATGTGACCGGTTAGAATTTGATTTGTTAGGTCATAAGTTTGCATGCAGTCTGTGTGTTTTTGATTTCATAGATTTTGGAATCATTTTGGGTATGGATTGGTTGCGTAAGATGAGGCTAGGAAATTTTTTCAGAATAGGGAAATATCTCTAAGGCACCTGGATAGTCATAACTGAATTATATTCTCAGTGGAGAATTCTAACCGGAGCAGTTGTGCTTTGTTAAGTGCTATGGAAGTAGAAGAAGAGTTAGGTCAGGTTCGAGTAGCAAGAGATTTTGCAGATGTCTTTGAGCCCGTTACAAGACTACCATCGAAACGAGCTGTTGAGTTTCTGATAGATCTTGTGCCAGGAGCTTAATCTATGAGCAGACCACCTATCAGGATGACACCGACCGAGATGAAGGAATTGAAGGTGCAGCTAGTGGATCTAGAAGGAACAAATTTTATTAGACCAAGTAGTTCACATTAGGGAGCGGCCGCGGTGTTCGTGAAGAAACCAGATGGGCCGTTGAGGATGTGTATCAACCATCGCAAGTTGAACGAGAGAACGATTAAGAATAAGTATCCTTTGTTGAGAATTGATGATCTATTTGATCAGTTGTGTGGAGCCAGAGTATTTCCCAATTGGATTTGGCGACAGGTTTCCATCAGTTATGAGTGGCAGAGGACAGTATTCCAATGACAACATTTCAGACTAGGTATGCTTCATATGAGTGGTTAGTAATGCCATTCGGATTAACGAATGCACCTGCTTTCTTCGTGGATCCAATAAGTCGAGTTTTCCGAGAGTACTTGCATAGGTTTGTCTTGATATTTATAGATGACATTTTAGTGTGCTCTAAGGATGAAAGGGAGCATGAAGATCATCTTTGAGTAGTGCTTGAGATGCCGAGGCAGCATCAGCTATAAGCAAAGTTTTTCAAGTGTCATTTTTAAAAGAAAGAGGTTAAGTTTCTTGATCACGTGGTTTCAGAGAAGGGCTTGCTAGTCGATCCAAATAAGATCGAAGCTGTTAATAATTGGAAGAGACCGGAGACGGTGACTGATATTAAAAGTTTTCTTATACTTGTTGGCTATTACCAAAGATTCATCAAGGATTTCTCATGGATACCAGCACCTTTGACTAAGTTAACCAGAAAGGATGTGAAGTTTGTCTGGTCCGATAAATGTGAGGAAGCATTCCTTCAGTTAAAGCATTTGTTGACCATGCACCAGTGTTAGTAGTTGCAGACGGAAACCAAGGGTTGGTGGTGTATACTGATGTACGTGAGACTGCATTAGGAGCTATGTTGATGCAGAAGGGTAAAGTTATTGCCTACGCGTCATGACAGCTTAGATCGCATGAAGTGAGATATCTTACTCATGATTTGGAGTTGGTTGCGGTGATCTTTTCTTTAAAGATTTGGAGACATTATCTCTTAGGGGAGAGATTTGAGCTATACACCGATCATAAGTCGTTAAGGTATTTATTCTCTCAAAAGGAGTTGAATATGAGACATCAGAGATCACTGGATTTTTTTAGCAGCTTATGATTTTGATATAAAGTATACTCATGGGAAAGGAAATAAGGTAGCAAATGCTCTTAGTAGAAGACATCAGAATGTGGTGTTAGAAATGTTGGCATAATAGAAAGATTTTGAAGCTTTGACTACTTGTAGTGTGCAGTTAAGATCGACTGCTAGTTCCAGTCAGAGCATTACCATGTTGTCCTGTTTAGAAGTTCAACTAGTGTTGATCGAAAGGATTGCTTCTAAGAAGAAAGAGGATCTAGTATTAGCTGAGAAGATAAGAAGGCTTGAGGTTGGAACTGAAGCTGATGATCTAAAGGATTTTAGTCTTGACCAGAGAGGATGGTTGAGAAAGAAGCAATGGTTGTGTGTTCCAAATGTTGAGGACTTAAGGAAAGAAGTTCTTGGAGAATATCATTGGTCCGAGTTTACAATTCATCTTGGTGGGGCCAAGATGTATCAAGATATGAAGAGGAGCTTCTATTGGGAAGATATGAGGAGGGATCTTGGCTAGTGGGTTAGGCAGTGTGCAAACTATTAACAAGTGAAGGCTGAACAGCCGAGTGGGTTACTTCAGCCTTTGGAGATTCCAGTTCGGAAAGGGATTCAATATTCATGGATTTTATAGACGGATTGCCAAGGTCAAATAGAGGAAATGAAAGTATATGGGTCATAGTGGATAAGTTGACCAAGAGTGCCCATTTCATTCCAGTTAAGTCAACCAGGATAGCACCTGTTTTAGCTAAGTTGTTTATGAAAAACATAGTTAGACTGCATGTGATTTCTAGTAGTATAGTCAGTGGCAGAGATGCTTTGTTCACTAGTGAATTTTGGAAGAGTCTACCTGATGTGTTAGGCACTAAGCTTAAGATCAGTATTGCGTATCACCCTTAGACAAATGGGCAGACAGAGAGAATCAATAAGGTGCTTGAGGATTTATTGAGAGCATGTGTATTAGACTTTGGTGGATCTTGGGAAGATGACCTACATTTGGTTGAGTTTTCTTATAATTGTAGTTATCAGACTAGTATAGGAATGGCGCCTTTTGAAGCTTTGTATGGAAGGCCGAGCAAATCACCAACATGTTGGTTGGAGACTGATGATAGATTATTCTTAGGTCCAGGTTTGGTTAGAGAGGCGATAGAGAAGATTAAGTTGATTTGAGAAAGGATGAAGGAAGCTTAGTCCTGACAGAAGAGTTACGCAGATAAGAGGTGTAAAGACCTAGAATTCTCACTTGGAGATAAGGTTTTCATTAAGATATCACCGATGAAGGGTGTGGTACGATTTGGAAAGTCGAAGAAACTGGCACCGAGATATGTTGGTCTGTTCCAAGTTATAAAGAGGATCTGGAAGCTCGCATACAGAGTAGAGTGGCCAAGCAGCATGGAAGGTATCCATAATGTCTTTCATGTGTCTCATCTTCGCAAGCATATGCATGATCCAGAGACTACTATTGTAACAAACCTTATTTTTAACTACTTTTAATTATGGAATTTGGTATAATTATTGAATAAAAATGGTTAAAAATAAAATTTTAATGATTTTGAATGAAAGTTATTGGATATGAACTTGAATAAAATTCTGAAATAGTTAGTTTCGAAGATTTTGACGATAACAGTATTGAAATGGAATTCTACTATTGAATGTATATATAATCAATAGTAAGAATTGGATAATAAATGTTGTGTTATTTAGATAGAAATAAAATGATGTTGATAACTAAAATTTATTTGGAACTTAAAGATTTATTAATATTGATTTATATAATAATCAATTTTTTAAATTTAATATGGAAATTGTTTAAATAATTGAATCTTGAATTAATGTGAATGGAAACGATAACAGAAATTATTTAAGTTTTATTTAAATACAATGAAAATCGTTAACATTTAAAATTGGATTTAAAAGTGAATAATTAAAATTGAAAATTTTATATTATAATTGACAAGTAAAAATAGCCATTTTGGCCACTATGTCGAAAATCGACGAAACCAGTTCCATTGGATCCGTAATAGTGTATTATTATCAGATTTCAAATTTCACGGCATTTGGAGTTATCATTTGGTCAGGATAGAAACGCGCTGAAATTAATATCGAAAATTTAATATAATAACTGGGTTCAAAAAGCTATCTTCTCCATATGATCGAATTGGGATTCGAAACTTGTTCCATTGCGTTCGGAATAGGGGTATAACTTTATGAACGCCTGGGGGCACAACTCAATTGGGATCCAAAAAATTTAGATAGATATTTTCGAAAATAATATGATATATATTCTCGATTTTGACCACAACCCGCATTCTCTCACATCAGCCCACATACTTACCATCACAGCCACCCTACGATGTACAGCCTCATTCCTTTTGAACGCCTATATTTCACCTTTTTTTCTTCATTTCAGAGCTGCGAACAAGAACAAGAGAAGAAAAAAAATTAAAACTTCAAAAAATTAAAATCTTCTTTTATTCTCATCAATAAATTACAAAACAAGCATCTTTGGCTTTGTTTGGAATAGAACTTCAAGCCGATATACAATTTGGGGTGTTCGATCGAGTTAGGGGTGGTGTGTTTTCTCGATCGTGATTTAGGGCTGCCACTCTCTCGATTCCTGGGCTTGGATTGGTGATTTGAAGGATCGTTTGGGGTAGCTCAAGTCAAGGGGAACTAGAAAACTCGATTTCTAGAGGGTGTAGCGCTTGGTAGGAGGTCGCGACTTTGACGATGACAAGGCATAAATTGTCAGATCGCCATTTAAAGGAGGATGTAGTGGGGAAAATTGATGTCGTGGGCGAGTTCGTGGTGACGAGAGGAGTTGTTTTGTCGACGGTCGGAGGTTGTATAATGGTTGGAGGTGAATGTGACTACGGAGGGGGTATCACGGCAGCAGATCGATTAGGGATTGGGTCGTTCGAGTGGAAGAAGGTGGGGTCCATCGAAAAGCTGGGTGAAGAGGAGGTTGCTGGCGGCATCCATTCGTCGTGCGGTGGTCGTTCGAGGAGTGTTAGAACACATAGGGCTGTGCACTAGTGGGTTGATGTTCGGCATATTGTTGTTGAGGAGAAGAAAGAGGGAAGAAGTAGAGTTAGCGGGCTGGGTTTTAAAAGATGGGCTGGGTAATTTATTTAGTTAAAATTAAGTAATGTAAATTGTTTTAATAAATTTAAATGCTTATAAATTTCGTAACTCGTTCATTTTAGATCCAAATCCAATGCGGTCAGTCGTGTTGGATTCGTATTGACGAATCTTTCGACATATAATTGGATTGGTCGAGATCTGAGCAATTGGAATTTCGTGCTAAAATCAAACGCCTGTTTCATTCTTGACGAACCAGAACGCGAAAATAATAACAAAAATCAAGGTGAGTGTTTTATCACGCTCACAACGTACTAAAATTTTATGATGTTCGTTAAATTGATATCATGAAGTTATTTATTTTATTGACTATCAGTTGGTAGTAAAATTAATGTAAAAATGTATATCTGAATTAATTGTAAAAATTAAAATTGACAGTTAAATTTGAATTGGAATTTAATTGCTAGTAAAATACCCGATGTTAATAGCTATGAAATTGTTGTGAATTATATTGACTGTTTGGATGAATGACTGCGATGGATGCTATTGGTTGGTATTTTGGATAACTTGTATTTTTATTTATTTTGATATATCCTATTATCATCCTGTATATTATTTACAATCTAATAAACTGTAAATTGAATTATTTCAAATAAATTAAGAAATAGGTTTAAATGATATATACCTATGACATTTATTTTGGATTGAAATGATATATATATATCCATCCTTGAAATTAAATTTAAATAACCGATCACCTGGCCATAGGATAGAAAATTATATACGAACACGGGATAGATTAAATTAAATGATTTTAAAATTTTTGTTTCAAAATTTATTTAAACGATTTGATTTTAAGAAAATGAAAATCGAATTTATGGAAATCGAACTATTTCGTAATTGAGCTCGGAATTGAATTATATTTGAGGATTTGGATTTCAAAATTGGGTATTGAAAGTAAATTTGATTTAAGTGTTTTGAATTGATGTTTTGAAAATCGAACTCGGAATTGAGATAAATCGGAATGGTTCAAATTTGAAATTGGAATTATTTTGGAATCGTATTTGAAATTAGTTTGAATTTGAAATTTAAATTAATTTGGAAGTGACATCAAAATTAATTTGGAATCGAAGTAAAATTCGATTTGAAATCGGAATTGAATCGATTAAGTCGAAATGGAAATTTAAAGTGATTTGAATTGGAAAATTTGGAAATTGAATCAGTTTGACTTTGAAACTATTTTCAAATAAATTATTTTGATATAAACTTTTTAAATCTATCTTTTTAAATATTCAAATTATTTTGGATTTTCCAAACTATTCTACTATATAAACCATTTAAATACTCAAAGTAATTTTTATTAAAAAAATATATTTTAACCATTTAAACTATTTTTAACTATTTTAACCATTTAAACTATTTTTAACTACTTTAGTTATTTAAACTATTTTTAAACAATTTAAATTTTCAAACTATTTTTCTAAAAATCAAACTGGTCAAAGGCTGGAAGCTTTATTTTTAAATCATGGATTTAAATACGAATTGGGTCGAATGAAGTTATAACCCAAATGGAAATTTGAAACAATCGTGTAATAAAATCGAGATATTAAGGTGAAAATGATTTTGAATTGAAATTGTATATTTTGAGTAAATTTGATGATTTCAAAATGGATTTGATTTTGAAGTGAATATGATAGTTTGATGTCAAGTATGAATAGTTTTCGAAATATAAAAGAACCAACCGGTGTGTAAAATGACGTTTGGTTGTTAAAGTGACCGGAACCAGTTATGG
This sequence comes from Allium cepa, assembly GCA_030765085.1. Taxonomy (NCBI): domain Eukaryota; kingdom Viridiplantae; phylum Streptophyta; class Magnoliopsida; order Asparagales; family Amaryllidaceae; genus Allium; species Allium cepa. The sequence goes on from CM060939.1 coordinate 103,404,848, forward strand.
GCATACTCTCTGTCGGTACCAAAACCACTTTAACAACTACATACGTGGAGTGATGATCCAGAACGAAGTGGTTGGATTTGGCGTATGTTTGTTGGATTTGAAGAATGAGAACGATGATGGATTAGCCTACACTTGTGCCAATTTGAAATGACTAAAACAGGAGCTATACCGGTCAAGTGAGTTAGCTACCCTGAGCGGACACACTTCTTCATATTACCATCATTTACATTGTGATTGATTGGTGTGCACCCTGGGATTTTGGAAGTGTTGGACGCGGTGGGCGATCGTGGCTACGATTCGTTACCACCAGCCAGGAAAGGTAAACTGGTAGTATCCTACCTTGGGCATTGCCTCACGTTCCTTGTCATACTTTTATGCCTATACGAGACCACTACGATTTTGGTTTAGTGTTGTCGTATCATGGCGTATCCTATCCACCGACGATTTACTGGTGTTTTATATGCAAACTGTACGACAATGCTTAAAAACGCGTTAAGGGGGATTATGTAAAGCCTTAACTCTAAGAAAAATATTTATTTTACTATTAGACATTATATATGTAGCGTATTGTACTACATATAAATATTTTGACAGATCCTTAAGAGATGGAAAATCCCGTAATATCTCTTGAGTTATTGCATGCACGTTATACACTGGTTGGAGATGTGAAATCCCGCAAACATCTTTGATGTTATTACGCTCATGTTATATGCGATATTGATTTGACTTACATAAGGATATTTTAATCCTGACTCGAGTGTTTTGTCTTTTCATTACGCTCGGGTCAGTCCTGAGTATTCAACTTATCAAAGATTATTCTCTGGAGGACGAAGACGAAGATTTGGTATATTATTATTACTATTAGTATTCCAGCATCATGCTGTCTACTGCATTATTTATTTATCCCTGATGTGTATATATATTCTGATAAATGTTGTATAGATTATAATCAAATGTATAGCATAAATAGCTTCATGAACTGTTTATTTGATTATTATATTTTATCGTTTCGCTACGAGATTCTGTGTTTATTTTCTTCTTTTCTTATTTTTCTTAATTAACCCCATTGATCATCTATGTTCTGGATTGTCTAAGTCGGACATATGGGGATTATCGTTGATTTAAACCTTTCGAAATATGGGTCGTCACAACTATTCCTCCAATAGGGTTGGAAGTTTTGATAGTAGAACCAAATTTGACTTTTGTTAGACAACCAGTTCGAGTTGTGTCTAGAGATGAGAAAAGATCAAGGAAAAAGATAGTCAGGTTGGTGAAAGTTCAGTGGAGCGATAACGAGAAGGACTGTACTTAGGGCACAAAAGACAAGGTTAGAGATACTTATCCTGATATGCTTTGAGGGTATGTCTATATTATATTTATATAGATAGTTGCTAGTCAGGTAGGCTAGCGTGGTTTTTAGAAGTGGTTATAGATGATTGCTATGTTTAGTATTTATTCCTTACTGAATTTCGAGGACAAAATTTTTAACGGGTGAGCCTATAACACCCTTTTTTTAATAACATTGTTCAAAAGATTTAATTTGATAAATTAAATAGAATAATGTAAATATAGAGAGATAAGGGGATTGAGATTTGAATAAATACTTAGAGGCCGAGCTTAATTATATAAATGAGCTTATAAATGGTTTTATAAGTTAATTAATTAACACAAGGGCTTATTAGGAAATAGCTGCACCATAATCCCATACCCTTAATAATCTCGTTTCCTATCCATTCACGTTCATTTTTAAAAAATAAACATAAAATGAAAACAAAAGGAAGAGAAGCCAGCCATTACATAGGAGAAAAGAGGAGGAATCAAATTAAAGCTAAGGATTTAAGCAAGGGAAAATTAATCCCAACCAAACCTCAAAGTCCTTATTTTAATCAAGGTGAATAATAATTGAAACCATCTCTATTTTGCTTTTATGATTATTTGATTTTCGGTTTTAAGATTAAATCCATTACGATGACTTTTGATGATGATATGCATGGATTTATAATATATTTGATTCAAAGAAAATTGTTTAATAATTGTTTATACGATTTTAAGGGTGAAACCAATTATATTGAATTTCGAATACCATGAGGAAATTATATATTTTGTAAAACATGAATTTGGAGATGGGTTTCAATTTTTATAATTTTCCATGCTATGAGAAATTTATTATGAATTTTTAAAAGAAAATATGAATAATTGGGTTTAGAAATTAATTTTGGTTATTTATGAAGAACTTGGGTCTGAAATATTTATATGTTAGATAACAAATTTAAAGTGAACTTCTATAATTTTTGGGGATTTTTCCGAGGTAATTAACTATGGAAATTAATTTATTTTAGATAGAGGACTTAGTTGTTCTAATTGTCATACTTAATGGAAGGGCTTAGTTGTTAAACTAATTTTTGTTTAGATCTGAAATCATGCAGTAGTTATTTTGAGAAAGGATTTAAAAAGTTTATGGAAACCAATTAAAAGTTTACAAATAGGCAGGTTAGTTATAAATTAATTACTTTAAGTGGCATTAAATAAGACTTTATTCGGAAAATATGTTCTGCCTCCTTTAGAAGCAACCTTTCGACCCTATGCTCCTGCTTCTACCAAGTCGACACCTACCAAGACGAAACCAATACATAAGGTATCAATATATTGGTACATAGTGGATTGGAGAAAGGTGGAAGGCATGATGTTGAAACCCTTGCTTTCGATGGGATCAAAACCATTGTTTTACTTTCTAAAGAAATGCGCTTGCCTGTTTTTACTAAAATCTTTCGAAGGAGTCGAAACAAATGCTTTCAAAAGGGTCTTATAAATAGTTTTTGAAGGGGTTACCACCTTTTGTTTAAGTTTAGCTTTCGAATGAGTCTTTATGTTTTAAACTTATGCTTTCGAAAGGGTAGTCATAACCCAATCGAAACCTTGCTGCCATCCCCATGCCTTTCGAACGGATTGAAGTCATTAACCAATTCGAAAAGCAGCTTTTGTTTTAAACCTATACTAAGCGACATCCTAAAGCTTATGAATGGATTCAATGGTTTCGAAGGCAATAACTTCGAAAGGGGTCACGAAGCTATCCCTCAAATATTTTACTTAAATGTTTTGAGCTTTCGAAAGGATGGTTCCGAAACCATCAATTTTCCCGAAATAATTTTATATTAAGATAAAAGGTTTCGAAAGGGATACTTTCGTATATATTCACTTTGACCCAAAAGATGTTTTTAAAGATAAACCCAACACTTTCGAAATGGGTACTTTCAAGTAGTTTCGAAGCTATGCTTCTAAGAGTTAATAAGTAATGCTTTAATACTTTCGAAATGTATAGTTTGATGGTTTTGAAACAGATGTTTAAAGTGTTTTGAGAAGCATGTGCTTAGTGTTTTGAAAAGGAGATTTGAATGATTTTGAAGGATGTTATCCAATGGTTTCGAAAGTAATAGTTTAAGGTTTTGAAAGCCTTAGTTTTCAAAGCAAAGAACCCATTCTCATTTTTAAAGGAAAAATCATGGCTAACATAAAGGAGTTTTGAAATGGTTTTAACTATAAAGTTTTTAAAGAAGCTTTCCTAGATAAAATAATAGGTTAAAGGGATTAACCATGTTTCATATGTAAATAATTTCAAGGATATTAAGTCACAGGTGTTCGTATTATTATGATATTATGTTTACTTCTTCTAAATATACATATTCACTTTAATATGGACCTATAACTGTATTATGGGAAAAAAGGAAGAATAACTAGCTAGGTTGACCCAGTAGTGAATATAAATTGAGTTAACTCCTGAATGAGTAGAATTGCATCCAGGAGGTCAGATGGACCAGAATATAGGATGCCTAAATACTGATTAAAGAAGTTGTCAGATAGACAGGTTTATAGTAAACCCATGAAAACTGTGTTTAGGAAAAGTTATTGGTGGGGGCCAGTAGTTTTGTAGTGAACCCATGAAAACTATATCTGGATTAAGGTATTGACAGAAGTCAATATGTTTCTAGTCAACCCATGAAAACTAGGATAAGAAGGAAGTTAGTGGAGATATCAGTAAGTTCAGGGAGAACCCATGAATAAGGGAGTTATTGGTAGGGCTAATAGGTTCTTAGTGATCCCATGAAAACTATAAAACCAGACAGGGAGTGCATAAACATTAAACAGGTTATTAGTCAGCCCATGAAAACTATTAGGTTAATAGAGACCCTAGAAACTATAACAGAGATAGATAGTCAAAATGAATGGGGATGGGTAATCCTGAATTGATTTATTTGTTAGCATATCATCATAATATTTTAAATTGTTATCTTTTAACCATTGTGGATGCAGGAGCACAGTGTATGGTTTTTATAAAGTTTTGGATAAGATAATAGTGAGGTGAAACCCGTTCCGCTAAGCGGCATAGTCTCAGTAGATATCTAAATGGTTTGAGATGGTAGATTATTATTCATACCAGGCTTTATGTCTAACTCGAAGTTTATGTTTTCCCCTTAAACTCTCGGGTGCTTTATAGATTTTGAGTAGTTTGAGAGTTGAGGTTTTCAGGTACCTCTTTAGACGAATAAGCTTTCGAAGACATGCAGAAGGCAAGATAGCTATTAGGAGTTCCTTTCCTTTTGATTCCGTTGTGTTTTGTTGTAAAGGCAAGGTTGTGTTATTTGCCTAGTTATATACTCCGATCATTCAAGTGGGCATCTTCATATGTCTCTCTTGGCATATGTTGTAATAATTATATTTTCTCTGAACGTGATTCTCGAATATGGGATTATGTAATGAATTTGAAATGTTTTGAAATAGAACGTGAAAGAAGTTTAATGATTTCAAAATTTTCCATATTAATGTGTTTCTGTTATATCAATGAATCTTACATTACCATATTTGGTTGTTGATGATTAATAACTATAGATGACTGCAGCATCCGTAGCCGTTAGTTTTGGGCCTCCAAGTGGAGGGGGGGGATGCTACACCTATCTAGTAATTATACCAGATAGGCTAATGAGGTAATCCGCTCAAGAATGGAAAAAAGTCAAATATATCGAGGTGCTAACTTCCCAGTTCTTCCAAATATCTCAACTCCCCTCATCGAAGAGACTTTCAAAATACAAAATTTCCAACAAAGAATTCTAAATTCCTACGCCTCTGATCGGCGTAACTTTTCTGTCTGCTTTGAGCTTCCTTTAGCTTCTTTCTGATCATATTTACATTCTTTGAGGCTTCTCGAATCATATTAGGGCCAATTATTAGTCGATCTCCAGTTTCAATCCAACATGCTTCTGATCTACATGGATGAACATAAAAGCCTTCATTCAGTGCTATGCCAATACTTGCCTGGTAGCTATTATTATAAGAGAACTCTACCAAATGAAGATGATTCTCCCACGAACCTCCAAAGTATAATATGCAGGCTCTCAGAGGATCTTCCAACAATCATTACCCTTTCTGTTTTCCCAGCAGTCTGGGGATGATATGCGGTGCTTATACTTAGCTTTGTTCCCAAAACTATCTTTAATAGCTCCCAAAACTGACTAGTAAAGATAGGATCTCGGTTACTTACTATGCTACTCGGAACTCCATGTAATCGAACAATTTCTTTCATGTATATATCTACAAGACTGTAAGCGGTTCTTTCATTTCCCTTCCTCATTTAAGGTAAGCCGTCGGTGAAATCCATCGATATCTAGTCCCACTTCCATGTTGTAATCTTGAGAGGTTAAAGTTGTCCTACAGGCTTTTGCTGGCCGCTTTTGATTTGCTGACAATTTGCACATCTTATAACATGAATGGAAATGTCCCTCTTTATACCTTCCCACCGGAAAGTCTTCTTCATGTCTCAATACATTTTGGTAACTCCAAGATGTATTGTAAATCGGGAATTGTGACATTTGGCTATAACTTCCTGCCTAATCCTTCGACATTTGGAACACATATCCTTCGATGCATTCTTAAAATTCCTTGCTCATCCACTTTGAATCCTTTCCATCTTCTCGGCATCGTGTTCTCCTCAACTGCCTTGGCTATTCTTAAAATTAACGGATTCCTGATCCAGTTCTCCTTTATACGATTAATCAACGTTGGACGTACCACTAAATAAGCTATAACGACATGCTTTCTGCTTAGCAAATTTGCTACTATATTAACTTTCTTGGGTGTATATAAAATGTCAAGATCATATGACGTGAAAAAATCTGGCCAACACTACTGTCTCATGTTTAGATCCTTTTGCACGAAAAGATACTTCAAAGATTTATGATCTGTGAAGAGATTGAACTTTTCACCCAGTAAATAATACCTTCACATTTTTAATGCGAACATAACGGCTAATAGTTCTAAGTCATATGTTGCATAATTTAACTCATGAGTTTTTAACTGCCTACTTGCATAAGTGATAACCTTTCCATGTTGCATTAGTACTGCGAACACTCCTTCTCCACAAGCATCAGTATATACGGTTAAACCTCTGCTTTCATCAACAATAGCTAGGACTGGAGCGGTAGTTAACCTTTTCTTTAGCTCCTTGAATGCTTCTTCACATTTCGGTATCCACTCAAATTTAACATCTTTCATAGTCAACTTCGTTAGGTGACAGAAATTTTTTGAGAAGTCCTGAATGAACTCCGATAATATCCTGCCAATCCTAAGAAGCTACGGACGTCCTTCGAAGTTTGTGGTTGCTTCCAGTCTAGAATGACTGTAATTTTGGATCAACTGAAATTCCATCCTTTGACACAACATGTCCAGGGAACCTTACCTCTTTCTCCCAGAAGTGGCACTTTGAGAATTTAGCTTTAAGCACATTTCTCCTCAATATCTCCGATACAATCTCTATATGCCTTTCGTATTCTTCCTCGGTCTTTGAATAGATAAGAATATCGTCAATGAAAACCAACATGAATTTGTTAAGTACATCTCTAAATACTCTATTCATAAGGTCTATAAAATAAGCAGGCGCATTTGTCAGCCTAAAAGGCATAACTGGCCACTCGAAGAAATCATTCGGACCTTTGAATGTAGTTATAGGAATGCCATCTTCTACTATTCTTAGTTGATGGACTCCTATATCCAGGTCCATTTTGAGAATACTCGAGCATTGTGAAGTTGTCAAACAAGCCATCAATACGGGGTAGAGGATACTTGTTTTAATCGTCTACTTTTTCAGGTCTCAATAGTCTACACAAAGCCTTAGGGAGCAATCTGATTTTGCAATGAAAACTAACTCTGCTCTCCAACTTGAGCGACTCGGTCTAATTAGCCCTTTCTATAATGACTCATTAGTTTGATCCTTCAGCTCATCCTTCTCTTTTGGTGCCATTTTACGGATAAGGTGAACAACTGGCCTTGCATTAGGAATTAAGTCAATTTAAAACTCAATTTCCCAACGTGGGGGTTAACTTTTCATTTCTTCAAGAACATCCTGAAACTCCTTAACAATCGATATTTCTTTTAGACGTTTTTGAAACAAATTAAGTGCATATATGAAACTATCCCCTATTGAACTAGGTTTTTCATACCTTATTTTAAAATGTTCATCTCTTATACTTTGCAATGGCACTGTCTTTCTAACACAATCAAGAACAAATTTATATTCAGACAACCAATCCATATCGAGTAAAATCTCAAATACAATAAAACCAAGGACAATTAGATCACACGAAATTTTTGGTATATGTAGGTAACTAGGATTTTTTCACAACCCATATAGAGATTAGTTGTACCACCTATGGAGTTGGATACACGGGGGATGTACTATTTTTGTGGTAAGTTTTAATTTATCGACCAATTCCTTAGAAATAAAACTATGGGAATTTCCAATATCAAATAATACTCTAACTAAATCTTTATTAACATAAATACTTCCGTAACTCCCTTGCCTTTCACATCTGTGGAAGTTGAGTATTCATTCTTGATAGCGAAAACTCTGACATTCTACCCTTTCTTTATTAACGGGCAATCCTTTACCATGTGCCTTGGTTGGTGACAACTGCGGTAGGTCCTTTTCTGAACCTTAGGATTATTACAAGTGGTGGAAAGATGGCCCTTTTGTTGGCAATTATAACAAGTAACATCTTTCAAACGGTTTTCCTGAGATCCTCCTCCCGACTTTCCTTGCCATGAGTTTTTCCATTGTGATTGAATTTTATCTTCTTCCAATTATTGATGCTGCTTTAAGCTATGGGCAGATTCTTTTTGTCCAAAGTTTCAAACCGAAAACCCATATCTACCAGTTCTATAGAGGTTCCTTCACATGAGCATTCATCCTATCATGACACTTCTCCTTCATCCTAGAAATAAACATCTTATTTTTCTTTAGGGGAGTGTCTATCAGTCCAGAGCCAAATCGAGATAATTCATTAAACTTGCATAAATATTCTTCCACGGACATTTCCTCTACTTCAGATCCATAAAACTTTTATAGAGGCAGGACTTTCCAGCAGCAGGCATGTATTATTCTTCGAAAACTTCTTTAAACCTTGTTTAAGAGAAATTATCTCTGATTCATTGAAAGTAATGGACTCCCACCAAGCTAGATCCCCATCCTCCAATTGTCAGGAGGCTAAGAACCGTATTCGATCATCCTCGATGTTTAATCCTTTAAAAAATTTCTCATATGATCGGAGCCAAGCTTGAATTTCAATAATAGATTCTATGCCCATAAATGGCTTTCCTCCCAAGCTAGTATAATCTTTGCATAGTGCGGCAAACTTAACTTGAGGCTGCACAGGAAATACTACTTCTTCAATTACCTTAGCATTTGGAGTTCGACAATTAGTGGTCGTTGTTCTATTATTTTCCACTCTACGGCCTCTTTGGTCTCTTATTTCCTACTATCGGCATATATAGTAAGGAAACGGTTTTGGAAATCATAGACGAGATTATCTTAGGAACGGGTATTTAAGCATAAAATAATTGGACTAATTTATTCGGATAAAAATTTAAAATTCGCACTCTCATTGACTAAAGTCATTCTAGGACATTTGTAACGATCCGCCTTTCTTACTACCAAATACGACACATAATACATCCTTAGTATTCGAGTGCCGATTATTTAGTCATTCGAAAGACGGGTCATTAGGGGTGAAAGAAAGAAAAGATAGAAGAGATAAAAACTAAATAACATAGAATTTCACAATGTAACAGAACAATATATATATTATTGAACATAATATAGTACAAAGATATTTCAAAATTGTTACATCAGAGTCATACAAATACAAATTTTACCCTAGGACAGCTATAACAGTCTATCTCTATCTAACTAATACAACATACATATAATACAGCGGAATACAAGGTAATATCTGGTTATCAATGAAGCCAACTGCTCTAAGCTCCTCCAATATGAATCTGCGGAAAACCTGAACTACTTGGCTGCCCATTTAAAATTTTGAGCACCCAAGAGTTTAGAAAAAGAAAATAAACTCCGGGCCAGACATGGGTCTGGTGTGATTAAAGTATTAGTATTTAACTTTATAAAAACCTTTAAAACAAAGGCATCTCATAAGACCATGCCCCACATTAACACACATGAGTTTTTACCTTACGATAACCAAAACATTTGTATATAAAAATTCAATGATACTATAACAATGTCTATGGTTTCAAATAAATACCAAAATGACTGAAATTATTACCATATTAAATTCCAACATATTAGGCTCTAAAATCAAAACCGTAAAGGCATGTACTAGAGAATGGATTCCATACTATGTCAAGATAAAGAACTACCTTCCGATGGCACACTCCTAGAAAATGCATCGGAGCCTGACAAGAACTTCTTACACCCTTGCTACACAGCCGGCTGCCCTTTAACATAATGAACTGGATTACCTCATCCTTTGTTGACACTGAGGCCTTATAATATCATGGTGTTTGCCCACAAAACAACTCAAATATGGACAATCTAGAATGGGATGGTGGTTCCTAATGGTAGTTGGCCACATAGCTCTGCCGCATATCCTATTTTTGCCATTATTCGTAGTTGTGAGGCTTGAGGCCACATTTACCTTCTTTCATACCAGCAAACCATCTTGGAATGCTAACATTGCCCTCCAAGCAGAGATACAATGCCGACATTGATCCATGCAAGTTGTTCCGGGATCAAACAAATATTCCACATTACTATCTTCCATTTTGGAATCACCCTCGGGAAGAATTGTTTGGATAAATCCAAGGAAGGGTGTCTCTAAAACTAAGCGATAATTCCAGGCTAACTCAATTTTGGTTTTTTTGGAAGCATGCACTAAACAATCGAGTCCTCATAGGGGAACTCGAATATACCTGACATACCTCCTGAGTCAAACAGGTCCAGATTGATAATCGATTATTTAACTATCAAACAAACAGCACCAACTAATTCCATTTTAGATTTATTTATCCATAGCAACCAATATGCCTTAAAAAAACTTTATTTAATAAATCTCTTTTCAAAATGTTTGTCCAAAACATTCATATACTTATCTCTCTATCATAAGTATATTCACAAAACTTTTGCGAATAACTTCTTATTTTCAAATCATGTTAAAAAGGATTAAACAATTGTTTTAAATTGGAGGTAAGGACAACCCTAACACTATCCCCTCGGTGTTAAGTGTGGAACGGGTTCCATGCACTATTTTCAAAAGGTCGTTTTAGAGAAACCTAGATCTCAAATTCTTTTTGTACTTCTGTCGATAAATACTTTTTAAACAAATCTATTTCACTCATGAAATCTCCTTTTATTTTGAAATCAAAACCATTTCAAAATACTTTCCAACATATAAATTCATTTATAAAACCCTTTTATAAATATTCAAAATCATCTATATAAATTGCTTTTATAAACATCCAAAATTTTTATATAAATTTCTTATAAATATCTAAACCTTTTATAAACTCCCTTTATAAATATCCAAAATACTTCCTAAAACTTTTTATATAGATACCCCAAAATCATTTATTAAACTTCGTTATAAACCTTTCCTATTTAAACAACTTCTTAAATAACCTTAAATGAAATTAGCTTATTTTAATAAGCAATCTTCTTTATTTATGAAATCTTCTTTGCTTAGAAACTCAAATCCATTTACCCAAAATACCTTATAAATTCCCAAATTTCTTTATAGAACTCTTTATAAAAACTTCTTTTTATAAACATACAAATCATTTAGAAAACTTTGTAAACTTCTTTTTATAATATTGAAAAACATTTCCATTAGTTAAAACATCTTTATGAAAACCATTTTCCAACTCATCTTTTAAATATCTTGTTCAAAATGCGATAACTTTGAAATCATTTCAAAAATAAAGTGAAATATCTATCTTTACAAAATCAAATGGAGGCTTAATGACCACAATGATGCTTTTAATTTGATTTTACTTATGTAGTTTAACATGGCATTACATACAGCAGGTATATAAGGGATCAACACATAACAATCAATCAACTGAAGTAATTGTCCAAGTTAATTGTAATAGCAGAATGGTGTTCTATTATGCTAATGGATATCATTTAGCTTTCCTGATCATATGGGGTTACTTAAGGGTAGGCGATACAGAAATCCCTTGATTTGAAAACAAACCTGAAAAGAAAACAGTTTAAAAACAAAGTTGATTATTAAAACTCAAAGTGAATTTAAAATAAATTAACACCCTTGTGAATGAGAATTAAATCCTTTTAAATAGTAATCAAGCTGTAATTAAAAGTAATTAAACCTTAATTTAATCTTATTAAAACATAATTAACTTTAATCAATGATTAATTAATAAAAACACATTTTTAAAATAGCAATTGATTAAAAATTATCTTAAATAAATAATTAAATAATAATTTATTAATCCTTAATTAATAATTAAATAATAATTACTTTAATTAAGTAACAAATCAGGATTAACTTAATTGATTAACATTTAAGTTTAAAAGCCATTTTTAACTAATAATTAAGTGCTAATTACGGATATTAATTAATAAATCAATTAATTAATCATTGAATGAATAAATAATTGTTCTCTAATTGCTATATTAAAGTTAGAAAACATTTTCAAAAAGATTTCTAAATGAAAAGCAAGTTAGGACTAGAAAACTAGTTAGATTTTTCGAACCGTGCGTATAGCGACTATCACTATACGAACCCGTAATTTTCAAAACTTGAAAATTTGATTTTCTAACTTTTAAAACTTCAAATTTGAACTCTTGTCTTCTTTAAAACATGAAAATAAACTTTTCAAATCAAAATCAAAGATTGAAACTTGAAAACTTTTCACATTGAAAACAAATATCCAACTTTCGACCAAAGCAGATTTCTACGTCGCTTTTGGTTAGCATATCACTATCTTTATGTCATGAACCCACATATAAAAATTACAACATTCAAAAATAATATCACATCATAACATTATAGAACCATCATAAACAAAGTATTATTTTACAATACTAACTAACTTTTCCAATATTCAAGGTAAAACCTTTAACACCTACTCAACCTTCGGCATAAGCAACCAACACCAAATCAACATATATTCATGCAAACACAACATATAACATCCCCACATACTTAAGCAACATTTTCAATCATAAATTTTACAATTTTAAAAAGTTACTAACTTGAGTTTTAAGACCATGAACTTTACTCACCGTAACTTGTCAAAATCAAACTAAACTTCCACCGAACTTGGCTACAACACTTAACCGCCTTAGCTTGAAAAATATGACCAAGTGTGACCTTCTATGGTGCAAATAGGCTCGGCCAAGGGCATAATTAGGCTCGGCCCAAGGTGGTTTTGAGGTGTAGGGGTTTGCTTTGTGAAGTGAAGAGGTTTGGAAGTGAATGAAAGGTGTTTAGTTATATTTTTACACTATTTTCTTTATCTTTTCTCTTAGGAATTTGGAGATGGAAGCCATTGAAATACATGAAGATAAGAAGAGGGTTTTGACATGAAAATGTAAATGAAAACAAAGAAGAGGATGTAGGAATGAGAAGGGTATATATAGGCTTAGTTATTTTATTTAAAATACATAAAGTGGTTATAATTAAATATATACACATGCGTGCACCCACATACCTCACCTCTTCCTCTTATACACGTTACCCTCCTCCCTAGGCCATGTTGTAGGGTACTTAAGGTACGGTGTGGCATTTGTGTGTGTATATATAAGTGTGTTTATATGTATATATATGCCTTTTATAACATAATTTGTCACATCCATGCTTAGGTATAATATATATATAAGTTAATATACATAAGTATGCTTAATTAGTACTAATCTTAACATATATAAATATGTGCATGTTGCACCAAGTGTGCACAACATTCTAAACGACTTTCGAGTGTTGAAAATTTGAAATTTTGGAAAACATTCTTCATTCACATTTTCTATTTTTATTTGAATTATCTATATTGGTAAAAAAAAATTTGAAAACAATTTTATCATCGTTGTTAAATAATTTAAAATAGGTTTATTTGCTAATAAAAATCCATTTATTGATTATAAAAATATTTTTAAATAGCCTATTTCAAAGTGGCAAAATCCTAGGTCACTACAAATCTATTTTACCATCATTTGTTATTATTTGAAAGAGTCATATTTATTTTTTATTTATAAAACCTATTATTTGAATATTTAAAATTTATTAAATATTTGCAAATTTAGGCAGTAAAATTCCAGGTCATTGCACTCTTCCCCCTTAAAAGAATTTCGTCTCAAAATTGTACAACCCTAATTCTCAGAAACACTTAAACTATTCATCAGTCCATATGATGTGCATAGATCTTTCCTATGTAAAATCTAATTTTGATCATTCACTTGAACACATAACTTCACTTCTGAACTAGTATCGCACAGCCGACTTCCTAGTGTGGACTTTGATCAGGCCTCTTAAGTTAGAAACCTCTGATCCCCTTAAATAGCCATAAACTATGATAGACAACCTTTGGATCCACATAAGAACCCTCAGCAATGCTCGCCGTCAAAAATTGAGTCATAAATCCATATTCGGAATGGAGTAAAACACTTCCAGTCATATACACGAATCTAGGATCGAGAACTATGTGAAAATGAGAAATGATCTTCATGCAACCTACATTCTGATCCAACGATTCTTAGTGTCTAACTTCTTTCTACCCTCCCACCATGCTTCATAAGAATCAATTTTTCAACTTATTAACGTATATAATACTCTTCTACATCCTAAGAGTATATTCAAACATCTGACTTTTAATTCTACTTTTTACTAGACACTTCTATGGTAAAAATGTCTATTAGCCGACCTAATAACATCAAATAAATCTTCACATCCTAGATGTTAAAAGAGAAAGACATAGTTTAAATAAACAAAGTTTAGTAAACCTCCTTATTAAATGTAACCTAATTTAAACTTTATTTATTATTCCACCTTCATAATATCTTTTGATTTTGAAAACTCTTCCTTCTAAGGGATCCAAGAACATAATACCCGGGTTTTATTTCAAAAACCATTTGAAAACATACATATAGCCCGAGTAACTCCAAAACGATGTCAAGGAACTGGGTGCTACCAAATAGTACCATATACCCCTTCGCTAAGAAAGGCAATACACCAGTGAAGTAGGTGTGGGCATAGTCGGTTAACCGAATCGAACGATTAATTTACCGATTTAACTGATCAAATTACACGGTTCAGTTAACCGAACCAAAAATGAAAATGGATGCTTTATATCGACCGAATTGCTTATTTTTAACCGTGGCTAACCGCCTATACTAATCGATTAACCGATTACGCTTCACCCATTAACCAACAATCAGTTAACTGCGATTACCTGAATAATTAACCACAATTAACAGTTAAAAATTAACCGAAACTGATTCAAACAAGTACAACAAGTAAGCAATTGTAATATAACTATGTTACTACAAAGTACAACTCAGCATTTATATACAAAAGTATCATCAATGCTACATTATTGGAAGAAAATGGTGATATGTACCGTTCTCTTAGTGACAAAATTCTAAACATAAATTTGTAAATAAAAAAGATTCAGTATATCAAAGAAGGTTTATCTATTAAGTCACTATTTACACAGATTCATAACTTAATTGCATATACATAATCAAACTGAATTTGGTAAGTAACTAGAATTAGACTAGAGTAGTAGAACTTAATTCAACAGTAGATCAATAGATCTAATACTTTAGTTAGTAATTACACTAATTTAGAATTTAACGAATATAAAAGTATACTAACATTCCCTCTGTTCCTTCTTGAAGCCATTAATCTCTGAACCATATCAAATAGTGGTCATCATTAGTGCAAAACGTTGAGAATAACATCAGTGATTAGCAGGCAAGATGAGCGCCGTGTAGATCTAGGTTTCGCCTTTTCTCGTTTTTCTTTTTTGATCATTAGAAATGAGAACTGGATCTAGAAAGGAGAATATTTTGGCACACTAACTAATAATGATCGATTCGAGTATGGACCGTTTACAAATAGTCAAACAACGGTTTTGGACTATATAAAAAAAGCTAAATTTTTTGGTCGGTTAACGGTTAACCGATAGATCGGATTTTGTTAACTGTTAACCGAACTAAAAATATTCGGTTATGGTCGGTCGGTTAACCAATGATGTCGATTAACCGAAATTATCGGATAAGTCGGTTCGATTGTTGTTGGTTAAGTCAGTTTAATCAGTTAAGCCGGTTAAATTCCCACCCTTAAAGAGAAGAGTTTTCCATACGAACACATCTCTTACCCTTTTTACTCATTTTCGAGACACTCGAACTAGTTAAAAAGAAATATTCCTCCTTTTCCAAATTTCTTCTTGAAACAATACTATTTATAGACAAAATTTTTAAGAAAATCAACCACTTGCTTCGGATTCATTCAGATTTGAACTTATTTCGATTTGTACAATGGCAAAGAGAATAATTTACTAAGTGCCCCATCATATTTGCCAAAGTAAATATTCGATTGTTAGTGAGAAGATTATTCTGATCGTCATAAAATAGATCAAGACCCACTCCCGAACTATCCAAGGAGAACCTTACCCTAAAACTTTATTTTAAACTATCTGTATCTTAAAATATCCTTAAGATAGATTACTACTATTTTCCAAAATCATTTGGAATTTATCATAGCCATCGGGATTTAACATTCTGAAAACCTTTTTCATTTTTAAAATACATTTAATAGTTCTAATTTGTAAAATCTTCTCTCTTAATTCATCTTATAAAACTATCCGAAGATTTTCTTATAATAACCACCTTTATTAAAATTCAATTTTTAACCCGACGTATCGTCGAATGCCTTATAGTCAATTGTGAAACTTAATTCACACGGTGTTTGATTCAATGATCCTACAAATTCTATCTGATGGAAAAAGGAAATCTACTATTAAATCTGACCAAAGTCAATGCTCAAAACTAGACGAGCACGACTAGTTAAACCCTAAATGCTATAATTAAATATTATTAACTCCTAACCTACTCTCCTCGTAGATAACCACATAGATTTTGAAAATGATCCCTTTTTTGTATGTAGAAAATATATTCTTAGGTAAAATTATTTCATTTACCAAATTTAAAAAAATATTATATGAACTTAACTTGTTCAAGTGTTTAGGAAATCTCTATCGATAACCTTGATAGGGTACATCGACCAAAATTCTTAAGCCACTCAACAAGTCAAACATAACAATATAAAACATTTTTATTAACTAACAAATATGCACTCATATAAATTACACTTAGACTCATTTTAGGGCATTACTAACCTTATCCATAATGAGTTTACCCCACCAAAGCCTAGGTGTTCGCTCGACCTAAGTTCTGATACCAAATGTAACGATCCGCCTTTCTTACTATCAAAGACGACATTTAATACATCCTCAATATTCATGTGCCGATTATTTAGTCATTCGAAAGACGAGTCATTAGGGGTGAAAGAAATAAAAGATAGAAGAAAAGAAAAATAAATCACACATAATCTCATAAAACAACGGAATAGTATAATTACACAACATAATATATTACAAAGTTATTTAAAAAATATTACAGCAGAGTCATACTAATACAAATTCAACCCTAAGATAGCTATAACAGTCCATCCTTACCTAACTAATACAACATGCATATAATACAGTGGATGACAAGGTAATTACTTTCTATCGATGAAACCACCTGCTCCAAGCTCCTCCAAAGTGAATCTGCGGAAAATTTGAACTACTAGGCTGCCTATTCAAAATTTTGAGCACCCAAGAGTTTAAGAAAAGAAAATAAACCCCGGGTCAGACATGGTTCTGGTGTGAGTAAAGCATAAGCCTTTAACTTTTTAAAAACCTTTAAATCAAAGGCATCTCGTAAGACCACACCACACATAAACATGGATGGATTTTACCTTACGATGACTAAAACATTTGTACATAAAAATCCAACGATATTATAATAATGTCTTTGTTTCTGATAAATATCAAAATAACTGAAATTGTTACCATATTAAATTCCATTATACTAGGGTCCAAAATCAGAAACGTAAAGGAATGAATTAGAGAATGGATTCCATACTATGGCAAGGTAATGGACTACCTTTCGATGGCACACTCCTAGAAAATGCAGCGGAGTCTGACAAGAACTTCTTATACCCCTGCTACACAGAGCCGCCTGCCCTTTTAACATAACGAACCGGATTAACCCATCCTGTTTTGACATCGAGGCCTTATCGTACCACGGTGTTCGCGCACAAAACAACTCGAATATGGACAATCTAGAATGGGATGGTGGCTTCTAATGATAGCTGACCACATAGCTCTGTTGCATACTCTGTTTTTTTGCCATTTTTCCCAGTAGTGAGGCTTGAGGCTAAGCTTTACCTTCTTTCATACCAGGAAATCATCTTAGAATGCTAACACTACCCTCCAAATAGAGATATAGTGCCAGCATTCATTCATGCAAGTCGTTCTGGGACTGAACAAACATTCCACATTACTATCTTCCCTTTTAGAATCACCCTCAGGAAGAATCATTCGGACAAATCCGGGGACCGGTGTCTCCTAAGCGATAATTTCTGGCAAACTCAATTTCGGTTCTTTTGGAAGTATGCATTAAGCAATCGAGTCCTCACTGAGGACTCAATTATACCAGACATAACTCCTGAGTCAAAATAGGTCCAGACTGATAGTGGTTATTTAACTGTCAAACAAACAACACCAACCAATTCCGTTTGAGATTTATTTATCCATAGCAACCACTAAGCCTAAAAAAATCTTTATTTAATAAATCTCTTTTGAAAATGTTTGCCCAAAACATTCATAAACTTATCTCTTTGACATAAGTATATTCACAAAACATTTGCGAATAACTTCTTACTTCCAGATTATGTTAAAAAGGATTAAATAAATGTTGTTTAAATTGGAGGTAAGGACAACCCTAACACTATCTCCTCGGTGTTAAGTGTGGAACTATTGTTCCATACCATCATTTTTAAAAGGTCAGTTTAGAGAAATCCAGATCTCAAATTCTTTTTATACTTCTTTCGATAAATCCTTTTTAAACAAATCTATTTCATTCATGAAATCTCCTTTTATTTTGAAATAAAAACCATTTCAAAATACTTTCCAACTTCCAAATTCATTTATAAAACCCATTTATAAATATCCAAAATCAATTATATAAATGCTTTTATAAACATCTAAACTTTTTATATAAATTTCTTATAAATAACCAAACCTTTTATGAACTTATGAATATATAAAACATTTCCTAAAACTTATTTTATGAATACCCAAAATCATTTATAAAACTTCTTTATAAACCTTTCCTATTTAAACAACTTCTTAAATAACCTTAAATCAAATTAGCTACCTTTAATAAGCAGTCCATTTTATAAATCTTCTTTATTTATGAAATCTTCTTTGCTTCAAACTCAAATCCATTTACCAAAAACACCTTATAAATTCCCAAATTCCTTTATAAAAGCTTCTTTTTATAAACATACAAATAATTTAGAAAACTCTTTGTAAACTTCATTTTATAACGTTGAAAAACATCTCCATTAGTTAAAACATCTTTAATAAAACCATTTGCCAACTCATCCTTTAAATATCTTATTCAAAATGTAATAACTTGGAAATCATTTCAAAAAGAAAATGAAATATTTATCTTTACAAAATCAAATGAAGGCTTAATGACCACAATAATTCTTTTAATTTGATTTTACTTATGCAGTTTAACATGGCATCACATAACATCAGGTATATTAGGGATCAACACATAACAATCAATCAACTAATTAATGTCCAAGTGAATTGTAATAGCAGAATGGTATTTTGTTCTACTAATAAATGTCATTCAACTTTCCTGATCATAAGGGGTTAATTAAGGGTGAGCGGCATAGAAATCCCTTATTTTAAAATAAACTTGAAAAGAAAACAGTTTAAAACAAAAATGATTACTTAAACTCAAAATGATTTTAAAATAAATTAATACCCTTATGAATGAGAATCAAATCCTTGTTAAAAGGTAACTAAATCTAATTAAAAGTAATTAGACCTTATTAAAAGATAATTAACTTTAATCAAAGATTAACTAAAAAACCCCTTTTTAAAATAATAATTAATTAATAATTATCTTAAATAAATAATCAAATAATAATCTATTAATCCTTAATTACTATCTAAATAATAATTAACTTTAATTAAGTAACAAATCATGATTAACTTAATTGATTAAAATTTAAGTTTAAAACAATTTTTAACTAATGATTAAGTACTAAGTACCTATATTAATTAATACATCAATTAAATAATCATTAAATAAATAAATAATATAGTTAAATAGTTTTTCTATAATTAATAAATCAAATTTAGAAAATATTATCAAAAATATTACTAAGTGAAAAAAAGTTTGAATTAGAAAACTAGTTAGATTTTCCAAACCGCGCGTATAGTGACTATTGGACCCGTAATTTTCGAAACTTTACAGTTTGATTTTCTAACTTCTAAAATTTCAACTTTGAACTTTTGTCTTCTTTATAACATGAAAATAAAATTTTGAAACCAAAATCAAAGATTTAAACCTGAAAATTTTCACTTTGAAGACAAAAATAAAACTTTCGACAAAAGCAGATTTCTACGTCGCTTTTGGTTAGAAAATCACTATCTTCATGTCATGAATCCACATACAACAAATACAACATTCAAATATAATATCACATCATGACATTATAGCACCATCATAGGCAAAATATTACTTTACAATACTAATATTCAAGGTAAAATCTTTATCGCCTACTCAAACTTCGGCGTAAGCAACCAACACCAAATCAACATATATGCATGCATAACAACATATAACATCCCCACATACTTAAACATTATTTTAACTCATAAATTTTACAAATTCAAAAAGTTAGTAACTTGATTTTTAAAAACGTGAACTTTACTTCCCTAACTTATCTAAATCAAACAAAACTTCCACCGAGCTTGGTTACTACACTAGCAAACCGCCTTAGCTTGAAAATACCTAGTGTGACCTTCTATGGTGAAAATGGGCTTGGCCAAGGGCATAATTAGGCTCGACCCATGGTGGTTTTGAGGTGTAGGGGTTTGCTTTGTGAAGAGAAGAGGGTTGGAAGTGAATGGAAGGTGTTTAGTTATATTTTTACACTATTTTCTTTATCTTTTCTCTTAGGAATTTGGAGATGGAAGCCATAGAAATTCATGAAGATAAGAAGAGTGTTTTGACATAAGAATGTAAATGAAAACAAAGAAGAGGATGTAGGAATGAGAGAGGTATATATAAGCTTAGGAATTTTATTTACAATACATAAAGTGGTTATAATTAAATATATACACATGCATGAACCCTCATACCTCCACTCTCCCTCTTGTACACGTTATCCTCCCTCTAGGCCATGTTGTAGGGTACTTAAGGCATGGCATTTGTATATGTGTAAGTGTGTTTATATGTATATATATGCCATTTATAACATAATTTGTCACATCCATACTTAAGTATAAAATATATATATATATATATATAAACTAATATACATAAGTATTCTTAATTAATACTAATCCTAACATATATAAATGTGTGCATGTTGCACCAATTGTGCATAACGTTCCCGACAACTTTCGGGTGTCGAAATTTCAGAAAACATTCTTCGATCACATTTCTTATTTTTATTTGAACTATCTATATTGGTTTACAAATTTTGAAAACTATTTTATCATCATTGTTAAATCATTTAAAATAGATTTATTTGCAAATAAAAATCCATTTATTGATTATAAAAGTATTTTTAAATAGCCTATTTCAAAGTGGCAAAATCCTGGGTCGTTACAAATCTATTTTACCATCATTTGTTATTATTTAAAAGAGTCATATTATTTTTCATTAATAAAACCTATTATTCGAATATTTAAAATTTATTAAATATTCGCAAATCAAGGCGGTAAAATTCCGAGTCGTTACAGCATTACTAATCCTATCTCTAATCGGTTGACCCTATTAATGCTTAGGTATTCGCTCAACCTAAGCTCTAACACCATCTATGATAACCCGCATTTTCAACCCTCGAAGATCGATAATAATACATTCATGTATTCACATGCTGCAAATTTAAGTACCGGAGAGGTGGATGGTCAGGGGTAAAAGAAAATAAAGATA
The DNA here is from genome assembly GCA_030765085.1 of Allium cepa. Taxonomy (NCBI): domain Eukaryota; kingdom Viridiplantae; phylum Streptophyta; class Magnoliopsida; order Asparagales; family Amaryllidaceae; genus Allium; species Allium cepa. The sequence goes on from CM060939.1 coordinate 103,426,440, forward strand.
GAAGATAAAAACACAGATTCACACATATCATTTAACAACTTAAATATTTTACATATAGATAGTACATACAGTCACTCTCAAAATGATGTATTAGAGTTATGGCAAGTACTAACCTAACTAGGGACAGTTATAACTGCCTATCCCTACACTGGTGCTGGTATATACTTATACGTAATACAATGGAATTAGAAATAGCTAATTATCTATATAGGAATCTTCTACTCCAAGCTCCAAGCTCCAAGCTCCTCTAAAGTGCTCCAAACTAAACCTGACTACTTGGCTGCCCAAAAAGTGGCACCTAGAGCATAAGGGAAAAGAAAATAAACTCTGAGTCAGTCATGAGACTAGTGTGAGAAAACTCAAAACATGGATATTTTTGAAAACAAAAGGTAATCTCATAAGAATACACCACACACAAACATGGATAGGGTTTTACCTTATAATAAGCCAAACATTCATACGTAAATTCAGAGATATTATTCTTGATGGCTTTCTTTGAAAAATACCTTTCAAATAAATATATAACATCGCTGAAATGCTTACATCTCATATCCCAGTATTTGCACAACTAAGTCTGTAAAGCTCGTAATTGAAATTGGATTCCAATAATGGTGGGAAAGGGACTACCTTTCATACAGTACATCTCTAGATGAATGTAACGAGAACCTATAGACAATCCTCTGCATCTGGAAAGACCATCGTATACCTTTACGAATGACCAACACAATGATCCTGGATAGGTTGTTACCAACCTTTACCAGGATCCCATAGCATACACTACATACTCGATATATAGAGAGTAATCAAGAAAGGTGATGACGATATCTCAGTGGTTGCGAACCACATAGCCTTACATCATACACTGTTTAAGCCATTTCTGGGTTACACCTAAAGTAACGTTTACCTTTCATAGAACAAATTCCGCTTTAAATGCCACGTTGCCATTTCTAACAACACACTATTGATTTTCACAAAATTACAACCTCTGAGCTCATACATCTTAGAGAGTGGTGTTAAGTATAAGAGGGGTTACCTCCTACACCACCAAACGGATGTATATTTGTAAAAATCAATGTACGTGGTTTTAGAAATGCAATGTCAGACACTCATCCATACATGTTGTCTAAGCATAGGACAAACCGATGGCACTTCTCCTACTACATCCTTTTTGGAAATCACCCCTAGGATTAGTAGTGAGTAGTCATTGCATCGAAGATTTCAAATTGAAGGAACCACTGCTACTATATATATGATAAGGGAATTACCCAGAGGTTAGTGGCAAGTAGCCTTTCATTATGAAGATCTCTATCTTTAAAATCATTATCTTCAACATGTTTTCATTTTCAAACGTATATTGGTTCGAAGTGGTTTTAAGATAGGAATCACACAAATCCGACCCCAGTTTCTCCGAACCAATATCGATAAAAGATGTCAAGTATGTGGGTGATTATCATTTAATTAATCAATATCTTTTATCCAAGTAAAATATCTTTTTGGAGATATACATCTTTAGATCATATTCTGCTTCACTATATATGGGATAATTAAACCTCATTTATAAAATTCTCTGGTTAATCAAACCCTTTTTTGAATCTTGGAATAATCCCAAATCATTTCACCTTTGACTTAGGAAAATATTTCCAATCATTTATTTAAATCTTACAAGATTTCTTATTTTCAAATCATAACTTTTAAATGGTCAAAAGAAATGTTATTTAAGACATCATTTACTATAAACCCAAACCAATTTATATTGAGTAAAAAGGATCCATATAAATTATACTAATTATACTCAATACAAATTTCCGTATTTAACCTGTACTATTCGTCGAATCACGAAACCACCTTCTAAATTCACACGGATAGTACGAGTTCCTTCCTCAAAATTTAATACAGAGTTTAACCAATACATTTCATATACCATTGAAAACTTATGATTATAAAATCTTGTTTAACTTTTGAAAATCTCCAAATCTCTTTTTATCTTAGGAAAACGTGGTCCGAGTAAATCAAATTTACAATCCCCTATGTTGGGCCAGTCCAGATAGCTAGAGCGGAACCCAAACACTGGTTGTTCAAGCTCGGATCTGGAGACTATCTCTCTGTCACTCATAAGTCGATCGAGTTATTTGATCAACTTTAAACTCTTTTATATGATCTTATAGAGGTGATTTTTATTTACTTAACACAATTCCAACTATTGTTTAAAACAATTTTCCTTTAACCATTTATTTAAAACTCCTTTAAAATAATTATAAAAGTTCCAAATCATCTTCAAAATACTTAATTAATAATTTGAAAAGGTGACTAACAAGATTGGGAGAGAATAATTAAGTTAAAATAATAATTTGCAAAAGTTAACCGAAACCGTTGCAAAAACTACTACAAATATTATTTTTAAAGCCCCTTTGTTCAAAACACCAATTCTATTTCATATATGTCCATTTTTATAACTCAAATCCCTTTTAAAACATTTTAGCACATTTATAAAGGTTATTTTATACTTTTAATGGTTTTAAAAATATTAATTTAAAAACATTTACCATTTTGGTTTCCAAAACTGGCAAACCGCGATGCTTTTAAAATTTTGATTTGGACATAACTCAAATTATGTCCAATGAAATCTTGATTTCTTTTCTTCATTTGAAAGCTACAGTTATATGAGTTCAAAAAATTCTTATTTCGAATAATTCTAAGCTATATTCCATTCTACACATTGATTTAACTTTCAAGGAGTGAAATCGCGAACAGCTGTAACGTAGCGCAACTATTTTGACTCTAATTCATATATTTTCAAAATGTTGCCGAAATGAGTTTTAATATTTATAAAACATTTATAAATCATTTTAAACCATTTTTTCACATTCAAAGAGGTTTAACAATAACGTAACACTTTTATAATTTATAGGAAGAAAGCGATTTCTTTGTGTAAATTCAACGTGTATTCAATGTGAATTATTTCCGTACCCAAAAAAAATATCATATCCAAACATGAGAAACAACCACTATAAACAAGCATAGAAATCATATCATATCATCATCGGTTTTATAAAATAAATTAATAGAGTTTCTCACAAAATAGCTTTCCCGATATAACTTTAAGTGCTACAAAATCAACTATTGCTCCGCTATTCGTGTACCAGAGCTTATGAATCCTACTATGGGATTCTTAGGGCGGTTCGAATTTGGGCTTGTAAAGGTTGAGGAGTGCTTAGATAGGTACAGCCTTAGATGGGAAAAGAGAAGGAGAGTACTAACTTGGCTTCGAACTCGAAGTGGTATATCTTTTTATATATTACTACTCATTTTGGCAGAACTTCAACTCTATTTTTGAATTTTCCTAAGAGGCCATAGAAGCTATTAATAAAGAGGAAGAAGATAAAGAAAGCTTAGCAAATTAGAGAAGGAAACGTGAATGAAAGTGAAGAGATATGCCTTTTATTTATAGGCAAATGTTTGAATCAAAATATCATGATATTTTCACCAAACATCACATCATCTTTCCACCTCGCCACTACCACCATACCCTCCATGTGATTCGCCCGCACATGCCTACCTCTTTCCACACAATCTTTTTCACTTCCCTAAGCTTGTAAGGCATGTATTAAGTTAACTTAAGGTAGATATGCCATCATTAGCTTAGATTTCCTCTTTTATAAATATCATGATATTTATTCTATTTACCATTAGTAATTAGTAAATGTAAATGTTAATTATAAGGTGTATATCTATGTACGTGGATGTATATATGTGTGTGTATATGCATGTATGTCATATATAACATATAACGTTGCACAACTTCTCTATGTCAAACCATTAAGAATTCAGATTCCGGTCACATTTTTACTTCTCAGTAAACATACATATATTTGTAAAAAAAAGTTTAATAATAATATTTCTATTATTATTTAATAACTAAAAGGGCCTCATTTGATTTTAAAATAATTATTAAATTATTTAAACCCAATTTAAATTCAAAAATCAATTATTCAAAAATGATGATATCATTGATGATGTCATAAAAACATTTTATTTCGAAAAATAAAATAAATAATTTTATTACATATTCATGCTTATATGGATAAATAAATGTATGTATCTAGACTCGTTTGTGATTCCAGATGGTTAATAAGCAGTTTATCGACAAAACGTTTTCTGGTCGCTTTATCGATATTTTTGTAAATACTTATTGAAATAAGATTACCATTATTAATTATTGTTCAAAAAAAAAATATAATTTGTGCTATAAAATCTTATATTTGAATATTTTTAAATTGAATATTATTTTTCAAAGTGATAAATTTACGAGTCGTTACATTTACTCACAAAATTATTGTTCTATATGATTTTGAGTTTTGGTGTATGAAATAGAAATTCTAAATAATGATATGGAATATATTGTTTGCTCTTATTACCAAAGCATCTCAAATTCAGTGATAGCGATTCAGGTTTTGTGGGTTATTAAATAAGGATCCAAGAATAGAGACAAAAGTATCGTTCAATAAGCATAGAGTTGAGAAGGTATTTTAACAAAGAAATCAAATAGTTCAAATTTAAGTCAAAACGCAGAGGAAGAATGTGCTTATAAGAAAACATTATAAAGGTACTAAAATACTTCAAAACTATAAGTAAACAATGAAATTATGATTGTTAATGATGTATTCATGTTAAAATCATTTTTGATTGGTTATTTAATTAAAAGTATAGAATTTGAAAGGAGTTCTTTTATAATCAATATAATAGGATGTAGGGAATGTGCCAATATGAATTACAAAAACACAATATTAAATTGTTTAATATGGATCATGTAAGATAACCTCCTATACATTGGCAATAGGAATTATCATACATGATATATTGTCTATAATATCACACTTTGCTTATGTATTGATACATAGAGCAGTTATCAAGTCCGAATTAAGACCATAAAATGATAATTTATAGTGTTCTTGATTGTTTGTGTAATGATCTATATTTCTTACACTTAAAGACAACATTTAATACATCCTCGGTATTCATGTGCCGATCATTTAAGTGTCCGAAAGATAGGTTAATGGGGTGAAAGGAAGAAAAAGAAAGAACAAAATCTCACAAAACATGGCGAGTAATATATAATATGAACAAGTCTTTAGAAAAAGAAATTATCTTTATTATACACATCATCGAAGTATATTAACCTAATCTCAGCCTGGACAGTTACAACGGCATGTTCTTATAATTGCTTATAGATACTGACAAAAATAAAACAAATGAAAACGGTGGAAGTATATAAGGTATGTGAATATGTCTTGGATAATATTGCTCGTCACTTGAAAGCTCCAAAGGATTCAGCTAAATCTGAAAAATATGCTCAGGCTGGCTCGAGCATTATAAGAAAAATAACTCTCGGATCAGTCTGGTAGAACCAGCATAAGAAACTCAAATCACGAGGAATTAATTTATCATGACTTGTAAAATCTTTTAAAATCAAAGGCATCTCGTAAAACTATTCCGCACATAAACATAGATGAGTTTTTACCTTACGATAACCAAAACAATTTTATATAAAATCCACTAATATTATAATAATGTCTAAGGGTTCAAATTAAATTTATAAAATAGCTAAAATGCATGCATCTCACATTCCAACATAGTTGGGCACAATCAAAATGCTAATGGCTTGTATTGGAGGTTAGATTCTATACTATGACAAGGCACCGAGGTACCACCTATCATAGTGCATCTTTAGATTAAACAAACTGAGAGCCTTACATGGACTCCCTACGAGTTAAGACTGGCCCTAACCCTTACTGGATAGCGTCGAATATCTCATCGCCTTGGTTGGGATCAACAACCTAAGTGGGCCCCGAGCGTACATCATCTGTAATATCAATCTAGATTGGATGATGACCATACCCTAATAGTAGTGAACCACATATCCTTGAAGCAAATCCCTTGATTTTAGTCATTATCGGGTTAATGAGGCTTGAGGTTGCGATTACCTTTTATATAGTAAACCATCTTGGAATACTAACACTACCCTCTAGGCAGCAATGTAGTACCAACATTCATCCATACAAGTCCATTTTGGGTCTAAACGAAACCGAAGACACTACCCCCACTACATCCATTTTGTAATCACCCTCAGGATTAGTAGCAAGTAGCCCTTGCACTTCAAAAGCTTCATCTTAAATCATCTTCAAGATATCTTCAGTTCAAAACATTTGAGTAGGATTGAAATGTTTTTCGAATAATTTGTACTTTTCCGATCAAGGTCTCTTCGAAACAACTTTCGATAGTTTCGGTAAATTCAACCCCATTTCTTTTAGAAATAATCAGACAATACATAGGAGTAGGAATCACCCCCTAACCGTTTAAGTGGATGGATATCCTTATCATTTGTCCTAGGAGAACAAAATGAGATTTATACGCACAGCACAGCATCATCAAATATGACTGTGCCATATAACTCACGTGTTTCTCCTTAATATTTTCGGAGTTATATTTTGGTCCAGATTTGATAGTTGATCATTTAACTATCAAATAAGCAAACAACAACAATTTCGAAGATTTAATTACCCATAAGAACCACTAAGCCTCAAACTAAATCTTTCATTTATTAAAACTCTTTTCAAAAGTATTTATCAAAAACATTCATATACTTATCTCATCGACATAAGTATATTCACAAAGCATTTGTGAAAGATTTCTCATTTCCAAATCATATCAAAGGATCAAAAAATGTTATATATAAATTATAAATAAAGATAACCTCAAACAATATTCCTTCGGTGTTAAGTGTGGAACGAATGTCATACCACTGGAATTAAGAAGGCCAGTTAAAGGAAATCCAATCTAATATTCTTTTATAAATTTCTATTTATAAATCCTCTTAATAAATATCTTTTATTTATGATTATCCTTTTCTTAGATTCCAACCCCAATTTCAAAAACCTTTATAAACCGCCAAGTTAAGTTTACAAAACTCTTTATAAATATTAAATCCATTTATATATCTCTTTATAAATCTCCTAAAATTATTTATAAAACTTCCTTTATAAGTATCCAAACATCTATAAAACTTTATTATAAATATTCTTTATTTAAAACAAAACTCCTTTAATAAACTAATTTAATAAAGTCCTTTTGATAAACAAAATTATTATTTAGAACACCTTTTCTAAAATCATTACTTAACTTGAAACCGTTATTAAAAGTATGATTAACCTTAACAATCAGAAAAAAGCTTAGTGACCGCAATGGTTCTCTTTTAATTAAATTTATTTTGCAAGTTATAACATAGGTATTTACATAATAAGCAGATACGTATCATGGAATCAGCCAATAATAAACAAATCAACATATAGGTAAAATGTCCAAGTTACTATAACAGCAGACGGGATTTGTTTTGCTAAACACATGTCCAAGTTAATATAATAGCAGAGGTTTTTATTCTACTTAATAGTTGTCAACATAATCTACTTGGGAAATTATGGCAGAACTATGATTTATGTTACCAAACGAATGTCCAATATAACTTAATTAGCAAAATGATATTTTATTCTGCTAAACATAAGTCATTGGGTTTCATATTCAATTGGGATTAGTTAAGGGTAATCGATAAAGAAATCCCTTGGATTAAAAATATTCTTTTAAAAGAGTTACTTTAAAACAAAATTGATCTTCAGAGTTAAAGTGGTTTAAAACTTAAAAAATTTATATAAAAATTAAATGATAATTAAACTCTTCACATAATAATAATTAAACCTTTAATTAATAATTAGATAGTAATTAAACCTTAATTAATCTTTGATTAATTATTAAATAATAATTTAAATTAATTAATCTCAATTAATTAATTAAATATTACTTAATTAAAACTTAAATAATAAATTAAACCTTCATTTAAAATAATTAAATCATGATTAAGTTTTAATTAAATCTTAACTTAAATTTAACTTGATTAATAATTAAACCCTTCTCAATTTTTTATAATTAATCTTAATTAAATAATGGTTAATCTCTAAATAATTAATTAAAAAATAATTAACTATTTATTAATTTACAAATTATGATTAACTTACTTAAAAATAATTAAGTATTAATTATCCTAACTTAATCAATGATTAAGTACTAATTACCTTAATTTATTAATTAAATAATCATTAAGTAAACAAAACAATAATTAATTAATTAAATAATAGTTGTTTTAGAATATTTAAAATATGTTTTAAACCAATTTTCAAAAAAAAAATTAAGTTAAACGTTTTAAATTAAAAAAGAATTCGTTTTTCATGAACTGCATTTATAGCGACTCTCGCTATACGACCTTATAATTAACTTTCAAAAATTCATTTTATACTCAAAATCGCTTTTCAAGCTCTTTCTTTTATATTTAAACTACTTTATAAATTTTGAATAAATTTTTAGAAAACAAAGGTAAGGTTTTTAAAACTTTTATAAAACATTTCTAAAAGTAAAGTTAAAAAACAAGTTTAAACCAAAGGATCTCGATGTCATTTTAACAAGTTAAAATGCTAACTTCCTTAGCACATACATCACATACATAGGTTCATACATCCAAACACATGCCATAACAACATACATAAGCAACAACTATAAACCAAAACCATAGCTTTCAAACTAATTTCAACATTAGATTTCATTTCAACTTTAACTTCCAGTCATATACAACAACATACAATATTGTCCAAACCAAACATCCAACATACTTAACAACTAGATAACAATATTTATTATCAAATTAAGCATCATATTTAAATTTGTAACTTTTAAATGAATTGTGGGTTATACTCACCAAAAAGCTACCAAAATGACTCAAAGTTTCATAACTTCTGAACCGAGCCTAGATCTATGCTTTGACTTTGGTAAAAAATAGATTTGGGGGTCTTGTGGCGGATTTATGGTTCGGCCAAAGTATGGTGCACACAGTCCAAAGGTGGTGGAGCTTGGCCTTGAAAGGTGGAGGGGTTTGGATTATCATCGAATTCATAAAAAAATCTAACTCAAAAATTAGTCCTCTTCTAACTAAATTCTAGACAAGTAACTCATGGAATTTGGGAAAGTTATCAAAAGAAAAGTTCTTGGAAATTCTTTTCTTTTCAATCATTTTGAAATTTTTAATCAATTTGGATTTGAAGGAGATATGATCAAAATAAGAAGAGGTATTTTCGGACTTGAAAATATGGGTCCGAAAGAAATGAGATTAGGACATAGCTAGCCTCAAAATTTGAAGAAGTGATGCAAATGAAACTTGTAGCCAATGAAATTTTATACAATTTGAAAAACGGAAAATCTCTATTATGGTCAAGTATAAGAGAGATATGGCAGATGGAAGAGAAGGAAAAATTGAAGAAATTAAAGGGGTATTTATATGCAAGATCAAAGTAAATTAACAAAACACTATAGGTCTTGTACCCTCCACCAACTCTTGCCACATCACCTTGCCACCTCACCTTCATGCACACACTCATGTCTCCTCTCCTTTTCCATGCTCCAAACATGTTTAAACATGCTTTTAGTACTAAATGTACTTATGTTTGCCTATGATGGGACACATTCTTTTTACTAAATTCATATTTAAATCTTATATACCTAAGTATAAATACGTATGTATATATACACCAATACACATATATATCCTAACTTATTTATAAATGTATGTGTTATATTACACAACAGAGTGTATGATGTTTCGGCAACCTTTAGTCGACGAAAAGTCAAAAATTCGAAAAATGAATTCTGGTCAAATTTTCGATTTTTCTTCGAACTGATTATTTTGTAAACAAAATTTAAAAAATATTTCACCATCATAATTTATTATTTAAAAGGTATTTTATTTTAATTATAAAATCCATTATTTGAATATTTCAAATTAATTAAATATTCGCAAATCAAAGTGGTGAAATTCCAAGTCGTCACAATTTGCAAAATACTAGAGAATTACTTAAAGAAACAAAGAACTCCTTATGGAGGAGTGAACATACTCATATTTCATAACTGATATCGAGTATAGTATGCCTATCCCAAATTCATGTTCAATATTAAATTGTAACGGCCCGGATTTTTCGTTGTTCGATTTTGAATATTTAAATAGTTTTAAATATTGAATTCGAATTATAGATTGATTTTGAATATGAAAATTTGGGTTTATTTATAAAATAAATTCAGAATTTAAATATAGCAATTTATTGGATAATTTAATTATTGGATTTAATAATTGAATATTGGTTAAATTATTGTGTCCTGAGTTTTAAGCTCGATAAAAACAATTTAAAAGGCTTATAAAATTCATATCGATAATAATGAAGATTATAAAAGTTTTAAAAATTGAATTTAAAGGTGATCTGTTCAATTTTAAAAATAGCTTGTTTAAATTGACATTTGAAAATAGCCATCTGAGGCACAGTCTCGGAATTCAACGAAATTAGTTCCGTTGGATCCATAATAGTTTATTATTATCAGATTTCAAATTTTGTAGTGTTTGGAGTTATCGCGTGATCGTACGATAGATAAACGCATTGAAATTTATATCGACAATCCAATATAATAGGTGGGTCCAAAAAGCTATCTTCTCCATACGATCGAATTAGGACTCGAAACTTTTTCCATTGCATTCGAAATAATGGCATAACATTATAACGCTTAGCGGCATGCCTTGATAGGGTATTTGGATTTTAGGTCATATTAAAATGAGATATTAATCAAAGCAACGGTCAAAAATCTATTACGTCCATCAGCCGCCCTAGTCTATATATGAGACTTCCTATACATCAAGTCATCATCCTCACTTGATTTAAAATCGTGTATATCATCTCCTCCTTTCTTCTTCATTCGAACCCAGCTCGAAAAAATAATATTAATTAATTCATCAATACGTAGAGCATTCGATTTTCGCTTCGATGGGTTGTGACAGCAAGGGCTTCAATCTGGAGGATTGTGAAGGTGCTCGGCAGCAGGTTGGGTATTCGATAGTGAAGTCGAATGGAGGTTAGCAATTACGGTTAGGGATTTTCGGGGCTACGATCATCGAAAAGCTGAGCGAGGCTTGGAGTGGCTTCGTGAGGGTGGACCGCACACGAGGTAGCAATCTGGGGGTGTGTGGTGTTGAAGGGGAGGTTGCGACATTTGTACGGTGGGTGAGGCAAAGGACAGGTCGTGATTGGAAGGGCTCGACCATTCGAGGTGGTCGTGGCATCAATTCGAACCCTGGAGGAAGAGATTTTCACTGGAATGGTAGTTGGTCGATTTCGAGGAGGGATGGATCGCGATGGATTCGTGGTGATGGAGGAGGCTCTGGTAGGGTCTGTCGATCTGTGGTGTTGAGTCTTGCGGCGACAGCAGGCGAGTTGAGGGCAATTGGTCGTTAGAGGAAGGTATGTTAATTTAAAACATTCTTTTATAAATTTAAGTTAATCATCGATAAATTTATTTGTAAGTTCATTAATCCATATAAAATTTATACGATGACAAGATAAATAAAACAAGACGAGTAGGATTCGTAGATGAGAAATATATGAGCTGGAATTAATGTGGAACGATCAACAATTTTGGCAAAATCAAGGTGAGAAAATTCTTACTCATTTGGATTTCCAAAATTTAAATTTTAAATGGTTGAAATTAAATTCTGGGTGCTTGTTGAATTTATAAATTATTGTCTGTTGAATGATCATATATATATATATATATATATATATATATATATATATATATATATATATGTAGTTTATATATACAGTATTTGGACCCTCGAAGTGGGATTGGTATTTTTATATGTTGTATTAACATATGTGGATGTAGGGAAAATAGGTTGGAGGAATCCAACTGGATTCCTCAAATATGTTGTTTATTTTCCATATATAGTGATATATGAATTGTGTAGAATAATCTATATAGATCATTGTAGTGTTTAGTATTATTGAATATATTGAAGAGATCGGATATATACCTTGTAAAGATATTTTGAAAATGAGTGTTTTTCAAAGGATTAGAAAAGATGGGGCCTAGTGACTGCTTATGGATGTTTTATTGATAGTTAAATAACAGACTATCAATATTGGCCAATTTCGTTTATCATTTCGAAGAGACCGTGATCAGATTTAATTATCTGAAAACCACTTTTATCCGGTTTGAACGTAATAAATAAATACCGTGAAGATGATGAAGGCGGTGATTCGGTTTGTCCAGACCCAGGACAACTTGTACGGACGAATGCTATAAGAACATCGTCATTGGAGGACGATATGCATTCTAAGTAAAATTGTTGTTGAAAGGTAACGCTTAGTCTCGAACCTCATCAACCAGGAATGACTAAAGAAGGGGAGATGCAACAAGGTTAAGTGGGTCACACCCAAGTAGGATATGTTATCACCTTTCTAGATGTCCTCGGAAACCTATTATTTATGGATATGGTTGTGCATGGAAGGAGCGCTCGATAGTAAGGGTGGGAACACCCGGGGTGATAACATATTCGGTCTATCCAGGTTAGGGGTAGGCCGGTCTTGTGTAGCAGGGGATCCTACGTGGTCCATTGTTCTAGAGGTGTATTGTGGTGGGCGGTACCCTAGTGGCCCAGTCATTTGTTGGAATCCGTTCTCCAATACGAGTTTACGATTTTGTTTGTAGAGCCTAATATGCTGGAATTTAATTAATGTAACAATTTCATCTATTCCAATAAGTATTTGTATTTAGACACTATTATAATATCACTGGATTTTCTATAACTATTTTGGTTATCGTAAGGGAAAAACCCATCGTGTTTATGTGTGACTCGGTCTTACGAGATACCCTTGTTTTTCAAAGGATTTTGATAACTCTAACAATTCAAATTGAGTGTGTTTTCTAACGCTGGTTTTCCATACCGACTCGGTTGTATTTTATTGTAATGCTCGGGTCAGACCGAGTATTTCAGATTCAGGATAGAATGCTATGGAGCTGGATGACAAAGACGTGTCATCGTTGTAACGACCTGCCTTTTTTGGATGTTTTAAGCAGACACACATGCCGGACTCAAACCATTCAAAAGGGCAAGTTGTTATGGGGTAAATAAGAAAAATGAGAAAGAAATAAAACAAATACAGAATCTCACAACGTAATGACAAAATATAATAATCAAATAACTGTTCATGAAGCTGTTTACAAATAAATTTAGTTATACTAATACAATACAGAATTAGAGTTACAGACAATAAGAATAAACAAATAAATGTAGCGGAACAACATGATACAGTGGAATACATATCATAAATAATAATAATAGTACAAATCTTCGTCTTCGTCCTCCATAAATAAGTCTTCAACCCTGAAATGCTCAGGCTGACCCGAGCGAATTGAAAAGACAAAATACTCTCAAGTCAGAACTAAAAGATCTTATGTAAGTTAAACCAACGGTAGATATGAGTGTGACGGCATTAGAGATGTTTACGGGGTTTGACATCTCTTATCCAGTGTCTAACGTGGGTGCAGTAACTTAAGAGATGTTCGGAATTCACATCTCCTAAGGATCCATTAAACTATCTACTATGTAGTACAACACGCTATTGTAATATGTCTACAGTAACGTAAAAGTATTAAAATAACGTTAAGGCGTTACCCATACCCCCCTTAATACATTTTATATATACCCATAGTCTATACAGTACCGTACACTCCGCCATAAACTGGAGGTTTACATTGAGGGCACCCTATAGGTATGGTACAAAACAAACTCGTAGAAGGCGCGTTAGGGCATGTGAACACGGTGCTCGAGGCAATGCTAGGGTAGATATACCAATTGTGTATCCGGACTGGTGGTAACACATAGCAGCTACTACCGCCCACCTCGAAACACACTTCCAAATCAAAATCAAGGTTGGCCACCAAATCAATCGCAAAGCAACAAAAATGGTATCAAAGAAGCATGTCGGATAGGAGGAATGATGATGCAGCGCATCCTGTTAAATCGCTCATCGTCTTGAGTCGCTTACATGTTACAAGCGACCTAGTGAATCATGGGAACCGGTCCAGTGAGCTAAACCAGTCAGTACGTATTACCTTAAGTCGCGAGCGACCTAGCTACTTGCGATCTAAGGAGATTCAAAGAAAGGAAGATACTGTGAAGCGAGATTTGTTACTTTCCCTTAGGTCGCTACGAAGCATCGAACTACGATCTACCAGGAGGAGCGACCTAGCGAGAAAACCAAGCAAGCCAAACCAATATTGTCACATTGCTGTATATTGCCAGCGACCTACGACCTAGCGTGTTAGGTCGCGTATATCGCTCCGTGTCTTATGTCGCTCAAATGTTAGGTCGCGTGAAGAAGATCCAGTGGCTGAGAAGTCCTAGGTCGTATGTCGCTTATCTATACTGAGTCGCATGATGTTATAGTGTGTTAACTCGTGATGATGATATGTCGTGTGAGTTGTAACTGGGTAAGTCGTTTGTAATATAGGTCGTAGATCGGTCTGTGTTAGGTCGTGTGGTCTGTACAAATGTTGCATGGGTATAGGTCGTAAACCGTGATGCTTAGGTCGGGTTTGATAGGTCGTTAACGACCAAGCGTGAGTTGTAAAATTCCTATAAATAGGTGGGTTGTGTCATTCGTAAAGATGGTTGATTCGAATAAAACTTTGTTTGAGTGCTTTGTGCCTCTTTGAAATTGGAAGTTGAGTGTGAGCTCCTTTCTCCATTTTTGGTTATTCGAGTGCACTCGAATCAACAGATTTGAAGCCGATTCACGGAATCTCGTGCGCGAGATCAACGTCGAAGAATCGTAGGTCTTTTAACACGGTATCATGCGCGATCAACGTGTTGGAGATAGCTAGAATTCGGTATCTCTTGAGATCAACGAATTTGGGCATTCAGTATCTTTAATCCATCGATTTATATTGCATTACCTAATCGTTACATCGATTAGTTTGACACGAAATCTTCATTTCGTTGTCAACCGTAATAATCCGCTGCGTCAATTTGGTATCGGAGCTAGACTTAGCCAATCATAGCTAAGCCGAGCCTATTGGGAGAAGATTTGAGGTGTTGGAGTTTGAGCCTAGTTGAAGTTTTTTTTATCAAGGCCGAGAGTTACAAGCCGAGCAAGCTAAGTGCAGGCCGAGATCAATCAAGTTCAGATTTGAGTTGAAGTTGTGCTAATTGAAGTGTGTTTGAATTTGTTGAAGATTCGACAATGCCTCCGAGAAGAGCAAATCGTTTTCAAAATGTTGATGATGTGTATCGTAGACAAGAGGCTGAGCAAATGGAACAACGAGTCAATGAAAAGTTCGATGAAGGTATTGGAAAGTTAGAGAAATTGATGAATGACTTGAATCAAAGTCAAAGGAGAAGGTCACCAATCTCGAACCATGGAGAAAATAGAGTTTCACCATCGGTTGCAGAAGCGAGGAGGGTGTCACCACAATCCCATCGAGATCGAAGAGAATCATCAGTTTCTATGAGTCAAGAACATCATGAATATCGAGGTGAAGAGAGAAGAACTTATCATGGATTTGAAAATGATCCATATCGTGATGCTGAAAGACATAGCAGAAGAGATATGTGTGATCGTGGAAATGTTGATGGTCGAGATCGATATCGAAGTACATTTGATTATGATGAAGATGGTGATAGATGTAGTGTTCATTATCGAGATCGAGGCCAAGTACGAAATCCATATCGAGATGTAGAAGATGATCGTAAATAGGAGTCAGGGATGAAAACTGAAATTCCAGAATTCAAGGGTGGTATGCAAGCTGAAGAATTCCTTGATTGGTTATCTAATGTTGATGAGATTTTTGACTTCAAAGAAGTACCCGAGCATCGTAGAGTTAAGTTGGTTGCTACACGGTTGAGAGGAAGAGCTATGGCATGGTGGCAACAAACTAAACTTACACGGGAAAGAATAGGAAAGTCGAAGATAGTCTCATGGGAGAAGATGAAGAAGTTGATGAAGGCTACTTTCTTGTCTTATAATTATCAATCTCTTATGTATCAACGATTGCAGAATTTGAGACAGGGAACAAAGTCGGTGAATGATTATGCGGATGAATTTTATCAATTGATTACGAGGAATGATATCATGGAGACAGAGGAACAATTGACCGCTAGATTTGTTGGAGAGTTGAGAATGCAGATTCAAGATATGGTGAATATGTTTGATCCGAGATCTGTCGTTGAAGCACATTAAAAGGCTCTAGATTGGGAGAAGCAAGGCAGAAGAGGTGGTGGTGTGTTTACTAATTCCAACAATCAAGTGAAAGGGGCTAGTAGCAATGCAAATGTTTCCAAGGCTGTTAATAAACCGGTTGTTAATGAAGTTTCTAAGACCAAAGTCAACAACAATTTCAAGTGCTATAATTGTCAGGAGTTTGGTCACAAGAGCAATGAATGTCCGAAGACTAAGAAACGAGTGATGGTTGCTGAGGTTGAGGATGGGGATGCTGAAGTAGAATATTCCAATTCACCACATGTTGAAGAGGAAGAAGAATTGTCGGGAGACGAAGGATGTAATTTGATGATGAGGAGGTCGTGTTTGACACCAAAGCAAGAGGATGAGTCAAGTTGGTTGAGGAGTAATATTTTCCAGTCAACGTGTACTATCTTTGGAAAGGTTTGCAAGTTTGTCATTGATGCAGGAAGTTGTGATAATATCATCTCTTCAGAAGCTGTGAAGAAGTTGGCGTTAAAGACAGAGAAGCATCCAAAGCCCTACAAATTAGCTTGGTTGAGGAAAGGTGGAGAAGTGAAGGTTAGTAGAAGAGCTTGTGTAACTTTTTCGATTGGGAAGAAATACAAAGATGAAATTTGGTGTGATGTGGTTGATATGGATGTATGTCATCTGTTGTTGGGGAGACCGTGGCAGTATGATAGAGCTGTACAACATGATGGACGTACCAACAGCTACAGTTTCATGTTTGAAGGTACTAAAATCACTTTAATTCCTAAAAAGCAACAACAGAAAGAAAGCAAGTTGGAGGAGATTGAAGAGCTGAAAACTTTGCTATCTTTGAAAGAGTTTGTTAAAGAAGTCGAAGATGAACCTGAAATATTTTTGTTGATCGGACGTGAGAGTAATGAAATGGTTGAAATTCCTGAAGAAGTAAAGGCAGTGCTGGAAGAATTTGAAGATGTATTTCCAGAAGAGCTGCCAAAAGAGTTACCACCGTTGAGGGACATACAACACCAAATAAATCTTGTTGTAGGAGCTGTGTTACCACATAGACCACATTACAGGATGAGTCCAAAGGAACACGAGGAGTTGAGAAGACAGGTGGAGGAGTTGCTTGAATAAGGGCATGTTCAAGAGAGTCTCAGTCCTTGTGTTGTACCAGCATTGTTAGTGCTGAAGAAGGATGGAACTTAGAGAATGTGTACCGATAGTCGGGCATGGAACAAGATTACTGTGAGGTACAGATTTCCAATGCCTAGATTGGATGATTTGTTAGACCAGTTTAATGGAGCTGTAATATTTTCAAATATTGATCTGAAGAGTCGGTACCATCAAATTCGACCAGGGGATGAATGGAAAACAGCGTTCAAGACACGGGAGGGGTTGTATGAATGGCTGGTTATGCCGTTTGGTCTTTCGAATGCACCTAGTACGTTTATGCGAGTGATGAATCAGATCTTTAGACCATTTATTGGGAAGTTTGTGGTGGTGTATTTTGATGATATACTGATATACAGTGGAAGCCCAGAAGAACACTTGCATCATCTGAAAGAAGTATTGATGATACTGCGACAGGAACAATTTTATGCTGCAACGAAGAAATGCGTGTTCATGACGCATAGTGTTTTATTTTTGGGATATGTTGTATCAGAAGGAGGTATACAGGTAGATCAGAATAAAGTTGAAGCAATCGGGAATTGGCCACAACCAAGGACGATAACCGAAGTTAGAAGTTTTCATGGATTAGCATCATTCTACCGAAGATTTATTCCACATTTCAGTAGTGTGATGGCACCAGTTACTGATTGTATGAAGGGGAAGCAATTTTCATGGTCAGAGGAAGCAGGAGTTGCTTTTGAGCAGATCAAGGAACTTTTGACGTTAGCGCTCATTCTAGTATTGCCAGACTTTCAGTTGTTGTTTGAGCTATATACAGACGCATCTAAGGTTGGAATTGAAGGGGTGTTAAGTCATAGGGGCCGTCCTATTGCTTATTTCAGTGAGAAGCTTTCGGGAGACAAGATGAGATATAATACTTATGATATAGAATTTTATGCTGTTGTGCAAGCCGTGAAGCATTGGAGACACTATTTGTTCCATAAAGAATTTGTTCTGTATACTGATCATGAAGCATTGAAACATTTGTAGGGACAGGACAAAATTGCAGCCAGACATGCTTCGTGGATTGCATACTTACAACAATTTACATTTGTTGTGAAACATAAATCGGGAATTACAAACCGTGTTGCAGATGCATTGAGTAGAAGGAATCATTTTTTAACTACAATGAAGGTTGAAGTGACAGGGTTTGAAGTACTTCCAGAATTGTTTGTTGAAGATCTTTACTTTGCGAAGTATGTAGACGAAGTCAATAAAGGGAAGACGGATGAGTTTGTGTTAGTGGATGGTTTTCTTTTCAAAGGAAATCGATTATGTATTCCAGATTGTAGTTTGCGAATGAAGATTGTGAAGGAGTTACATGAAGAGGGTCATGTGGGTAGAGATACTTTGCAATTGATTCCTCAATCATATTTTTGGCCTTCCATAAGAAAAGAAGTTGAAAGATTTGTAGAGAGATGTCATATGTCAAGTTTCCAAAGGAACTGCTACGAATGCAGGATTGTATATGCCATTGCCTGTGCCTACCAGACCATGGGTTGGTATCAGCATGGATTTCGTTTTAGGTTTGCCAAGAACTCAACGTGGAAATGATTCCATATATGTGGTGGTAGATAGATTTTCGAAAATGGCACATTTCATAGCTTGTAAGAAGACCGCTGATGCAGTCCGTGTTGCTCAGTTATTCTTTAAGGAGATTTATCGATTACATGGGTTACCTGAGACCATTGTTTCTAACAGGGATACGCGATTTCTAAGCCATTTTTGGATGAGTTTGTGGAAGATGGTTGGAACGAAACTGAATTTTAGTAGCGCTTATCATCCGCAAACAAATGGGCAAACGGAGGTGGTGAATAGATCATTGGGAAACTTGTTGAGATGTCTTGCGAAAGATAATTTGAAGAGCTGGGATATAAAATTATGTCAGGCGGAATTTGCACATAATCACGTTGTTAATCGAAGTACTGGATTCAGTCTGTTTCAAGTTGTATATTCAGCAATTCCGAAGGGACCGTTGGATTTGTCGATAGTTCCATCTCAGAAAGGAGTTGTTAAACGAATTTGTGATTTTGTGAATGAGTTGCAGGAGTGTCACAAAACAGTTCATGAACGATTGTGCATCAAATGAGAAGTATAAACAACTGGAAGATAAGAATCGAAGGAGTGTAGAATTCAACGAAGGTGATTTTGTTCACGCCATATTGACGAAAGATCGATTTCCTGTTGGTACTTACAACAAACTAGCTGCTAGAAAAATTGGTCCTTTGGAAATCGTAAAGAAAATCAATGATAATGCATATCAGTTAAAGTTGCCAGATCATGTTCATACTGCAGACGTTTTTAACGTCAAACATTTAATTCCGTATCATGGGGATGAGCTTGTTGTGGAAGAGGAAGGTGCAAATTTGAGGTCGAATTCTTGTCAACCGGGGGAGGAGGATGCAGCGCATCCTGGTAAATCGCTCATCATCTTGAGTCGCTCACATGTTACAAGCGACCTAGTGAATCATGGGAACCGGTCCGGCGAGCTAAACCAGTCAGTACGTATTACCTTAAGTCGCAAGCGACCTAGCTACTTGCGATCTAAGGAGATTCAAAGAAAGGAAGATACTGTGAAGCGAGATATGTTACTTTCCCTTAGGTCGCTACGAAGCATCGAACTACGATCTACCAGGAGGAGCGACCTAGCGAGCAAACCAAGCAAGCCAAACCAATATTGTCACATTGATGTAGATTGCCAGCGACCTACGACCTAGCGTGTTAGGTCGCGTATATCGCTCCATGTCTTATGTTGCTCAAATGTTAGGTCGCGTGAAGAAGATCCAGTTGTTGAGAAGTCCTAGGTCGTATGCCGCTTGTCTATACTGAGTCGCATGATGTTGTAGTGTGTTAACTCATGATGATGATATGTCGTGTGAGTTGTAACTGGGTAAGTCGTTTGTAATATAGGTCGTAGATCGGTCTGTGTTAGGTTGTGTGGTCTGTACAAATGTTGCGTGGGTATAGGTTGTAAACCGTGATGTTTAGGTCGGGTTTGATAGGTCGTTAACGACCTAGCGTGAGTTGTAAAATTCCAATAAATAGGTGGGTTGTGTCATTTGTAAAGATGGTTGATTTGAATAAAACTTTGTTTGAGTGCTTTGTTCCTCTTTAAAATTGAAAGTTGAGTGTGAGCTCCTTTCTCCATTTTCGGTCATTCGAGTGCGCTCGAATCAACGGACTTGAAGCCGATTCACAGAATCTCGTGCGCGAGATCAACGTCGAAGAATCGTAGGTCTTTTAACACGGTATCGTGCGCGATCAACGTGTTGGAGATAGCTAGAATTCGGTATCTCTAGAGATCAACGAATTTGGGCATTCGGTATCTTTAATCCATCGATTTATATTGCTTCACCTAATCGTTACATCGATTAGTTTGACACGAAATCTTCATTTCGTTTTCAACCGTAATAATCCGCTGCGTCAAATGACCTCACTTAGCACGGTGTGGCTCCTGTTTTAGTCACATCTAAGTTGACTCACGGGAGTCAGGGTCACGTTATACCTCATACAGAAATCGTTCACCAAACCATCCTACTTCATTTCTGGAATCTCCACCACGTGCACAGTTGTTAAAGTGGTTTTCGGTATTGGCTGAGAGTATGACAATATCCAATCCCGGTCTCTTTAACAACCAAACGCTTATTACATACCGGATGGTTCTTTTACAATTCAATAGTCAATTCACAATTTATATCAAAATATCATATTCTCAAAACCATAATACTTCCTAAATCAGATTCACCTTCAAAAATCATATTTTCAAAATAGTTTAAAACCCTCATTTCAAAACTTCATATTCAAAACAAATATGTAATTTAAGTCCCCACTTAGGTTATAACATCATTTAACCGTATTCACTTTTAATCAATGAATTTGAAATGTAAACACTTCCACTTTAGTTAGGCTGAAAATTTAGAAAATAGTTTAAATAATTATAAATAGTAAAACAGTTATAAATAGTTTAACATAATAAAAATAAATTTTAAAATAGTTAAAATACTCTAAAATATTAAAATAGATTAAAGTTAGTTTTAAATTGATTTAAGATGGTTAGATAGATTTAAAATAGATTAAATAAAATTAAAATAGATTAAATAGCTTTAAAATAGATTAATTAGATCTAAAATAAATTAAAAGGTTAAATTATTATCCAGTGTCTAACGTGGGTGCAGTAACTTAAGAGATGTTCAGGATTCACATCTCTTAAGGATCCGTTGAACTATCTACTATGTAGTACAATACGCTATTACAATATGTCTATAGTAAAGTAAAAGTATTAAAATAGCGTTAAGGCGTTACCCATACCCCTTAACGCATTTTATATATTCCCATAGTCTATACAGTACCATATGCTCCTCCGTAAATTGGAGGTTTACGTAGAGGGCACTCCATAGGTATGGTATAGAACAAACTCGTAGAAGGCACGCTAGGGCATGTGAACATGACACTCGAGGCAATGCCAGGGTAGATATACCAATTGCAGATCCGAACTGGTGGTAACGCATTGCAGCTACTACCGCCCACCTCGGAACACACTCCCAAATCAAAATCAAGGGTGGCCACCAAATCAATCATAAACCAACAGAAATGGTATCGAAGAAGCATGTTCGATAGGAGGAATGACCTCACTTGGCCCGGCGTGGCTCTTGTTTTAGTCACATCTAAGCTGACTCATGGGAGTCAGGGTTACGTCATACCTCATACAGAAATCGTTCACCAAACCATCCTACTTCATTCTGGAATCTCTACCATGTGCACAGTTATTAAAGTGGTTTTCGGTATTGGCAGAGAGTATGACAATATCTTATGCCGGTCTCTTTAACAACCTAATGCTTATTACACACTGGATGGTTCTTTTACAATTCAAAAGCCAATTCACAATTTATATCAAAATATCATATTCTCAAAACCATAATACTTCCGAAATCAGATTCACCTTCAAAAATCATATTTTCAAAATAGTTTAAAACCCTCATTTCAAAATTTCATATTCAAATCAAATATGTAATTTAAGTCCCCACTTAGGTTATAACATCATTTAACCATATTCTCTTTTAAATCAATGAATTTGAAATATAAACGCTTCCACTTTACTTAGGTTGAAAATTTAGAAAATAGTTTAAATAGTTCTAAATAGTAAAACAGTTATAAATAGTTTAACATAATAAGAATAAATTTTAAAACAATTAAAATACTCTAAAATATTAAAATAGATTAAAGATAGTTTTAAGATAGTTAAATAGATTTAAAATAGATTAAATAAAATTAAAATAGATTAAATAGCTATAAAATAGATTAATTAGATTTAAAATAAATTAAATGGTTAAATTAGTTTAAAATAATTTAAATTGGTTTAAAATGGGTTAAAATAATTTATATGGTTAATATAGGTTAAATAGTTTAAAATTTTGAAATCTTAATAATTAGAAATTTTAAAATAATAGATTTTAAAATAGTTTATATTAAATATGACTTTGAAATTTATATAGATTTAACTATTTATTTTATTTCAACATATCTGGACCATTTCGCATTTCCAAATCACGAAACCCAATTTCAATCTTTCAATTCAAACTCTCAATAAAATTATTAAATTTTATATTATTTTCAAACCATGTTGAAATATCAATTTAAATTATTCCGATTTCAATACATTACAAAGTTATATTTCAAACAATTCAACTAACTCAATTTTGATAAATTTCACTTATATTCCAATTTCAACTTTGCAATTTGAATTAAATTCTGTTAACAATTTCTTTAAACCAATTCCAAATTTTAACATAAAACTTGAATTTCGATAATAATTCAATTTATATAAATCAAATTTTTATTTCAAAATATCATTTAACTGGACTCAAAATTTAGGATTTAAAATCATTTAATTTAACCAATATGGTGTCCGTATATAATTCTCTATCCTAGGGTCAAGTAATACGGATATTTATCATTTCAATTCGCAATTTAAATTTTACGGTTATATATCATTTCAAACCGCAATCCCGAATTAAATAACATGCATAAAATCGCTCGGATCTACTATTTCGACCCATAACGATTTTTCCCTAATCTATAGATCATTCGGGTATATATCATTTCAACCCATAGTGATTTTTCAAATAATAACTAAGGGAACTTGTAGAGTGATAACATTTATAAATCAAACAAATCATCCAATCATCCTATATTAACAATCTAGCAACCATTATAATTATCATCCAATTCAACCAATAAATATCAACAATTAACAGATTATTACATACAGGTAATTAACTTGCAATTTAAATTCAATAATAAATTAAATGACAATTCAATTCAAAATAAATTCAAATTAACAGGAATAGCAATTTAAATATACCAAAAGCCATAAATAAATTCCTAATCACATCATAAATTAAATTTAACTAACATAAGAAATTTTAGAAGTTGTGAGTGGCTCAAAACACTCACCTTGATTTCAAATAGATTTGAAATTCAAATAAAGGCCCAAAATTCAAATGTCTCAGAATTCGTTCAAACAAGTGTCAAAATGTCCAGAATTTCGATACGATCCCAGCGGAACAAACCGCGTGTGAATCCGAGTTTGTATGGAAAAAAAATATATGTTAGAACAATTGAATTTGAAATTGAATAAAAAGTAACAAAACTCACAATGCCATGTCACCCAGACGCGTTTCAACATTCTTCGTCCAACCCTAATCGATGCCATCATCTCGCACGCGAATATCATGAAACCGCAGCCTAGATTTGACAACTAGGGCCACCACGATCACTACCACCTCGAACAAACGTCACCTTCGACTCCCCCGTTCTAGGTCGCACCTCCCCTGGCCACGCCGCTAATCCCGTTCGCTTGAGTCGATTCGCAACCACCGTCGCTTCCCTAGCCAACCATGGCCACACCCCTGACCTAAGGCACAAACAAACACCAGATCTAGGGCCAGGTCGACCTCCTATACCCGTTGCCACTTCCCGGTCGTCGATCGGACGACAATCCACTGTTGGATCGTGAAAAACCCAATATGAACGGCTGAGGTTCAACCTCGATTTCTAATCAAATGGTGATTGGATGACAAAAAAGAATTACACTAGTGGATTACGCCCGTCGAGAGCTTCGAAATGATATATAATTTGATAAGCTTTGGAGGAGTTTGAATTTGAAATTCAATTTGAAATTGAATTTGAAATTTGGGAATTAAGGTTTTGTTTCTCTGCCATTGGGAAGAGGATATGAGAAAGAAATGTAGGTACAAAACAATGAGAACAAGAAGTAGCTAGGGTTTATAGTGGACTATTTATAGGCAGATTAGAAATAGAAATGGATGGATCAGATTTATTTACACGTTAAACGATAAATGATCGAAAAGCTTGTTCTGTCTCGGAAACAAAAATGGGCCATCCCATATATCAAAATAGATGTTTTCAAATATTTTAAACTCAATGGAATCGGTTTCAGGTCCTAATTCCATCGTATGAAGAAGTTATGTTGAAATCAGCTTATTTCGATTTGATTTCAATTAAATTAATTTCTAGGCGTTTCAAGCCCGTACGATCAAATGACAGGTCCAATCGTTACGAAACTCGGAATCCAACAATAATTCACTGTAAGGATCCGATAAAACTGGTTTCGTCGAAATCCGAGTCATTGGACAAAATGGCTATTTTCACGTTAATTAAACAAAATAATATCAAATTAATTAAATCCATTTTTCAATTCAACTTTAATTATTTACAATTTCCATCAATTTGGATTACTTGGACATTTACCATAATTTAGAACAAATTTAGATATCAATTCAAAGTTAATTATTTTACCAATTACAGTGTTTAATTTCAATTGCAATTAAATCCAATTATTTATAATTAATTCCAATAAATTGATTTTATTTGCGTTAAATTTTTATGCTCAATCCATTAGCTAACATTTGTTTATCTTTCAATACATTAATATTCTCCAATTTCCATCTTTTATTTGTATTAGCTACTATATTTCCATTATATTGAATTTTTGTCAATTTTTCACATTAGCTATAATTTATAGTCCCAATTAATTAATTTATCTCGGTTTCATTCTTTTATTAAGTCAATTATTACTTTATGAATAAAATTAACATTTCTATACATTTGTCATATTCACAATTTGTAGTTATTGAATTAACTCACACTATTGCAACATTTATTTACATTTATTTAAAATTGATTTCCAAATTAAATTTAACAGACTAAATAATTAGGTAACATATAATAGTTTGCCACCATTTACTTTTAGTCACATTATTAAGTTATTATTTGCAACCAAATATTACAATTACTTACCTTACACTGATTTTATTCAATTACCATTAATTATATATTATTTCATTAATTAACTCAATATTTACATTTTTTCCTATATTCACTTTATAACCAAGTATAACATTTAAATTATTTCAATTAATTGGAATTTCATTCTAATTGTTGATAATTGACTTAAATTAACATTGTTACCTTCATTTCAGTTGTTATTTCATAAATAAATTACAAATTTTTATTTCCTTCAATATTAAATTACCAAAATCTTATTAAATAAACTAATTTAAATTATTGAGAATTATGGGTCGTTACACTCTCCCCCACTCAAAACTTTTCGTCCCCGAAAAGGAAAAATAAGGGAAAAGGAGAATTAAGTAATCAATATATCTTGTTGAAAATATTAAATTGATAAACAAATAAATTAAAAAAATTAAAAAAATTTAAATAAAATATATTAATTAATAACAATTAAATCCTTTATATTCAAATTAACAAAAGTTTGAAAAAAAATTCACAAATATTTTTCAAAGTCCGAAATTCACGGAAAATTTCGATAGAGTCTCCTTTGTACAGAGAGGTCTGGGAGAAATAATAATATCGAAAATAAAAAAATATGTCATATTTTTCAAAGTGATATGTCCCACACAATGAGAAAAACAATACAATATCGCTAGAAACTGTAATCCGAGAACGTACCTATTTTTCGGGCAAATAATGCTTATTTTATGAAACCAAAAGCAGCAGCAATTGCTTCCATAGCATGTATTACACTTATTAATCCAAAATAGTTAATAATTATATAAAAGAGAAATACTTTAAGTTGTTTCAACTAATAACAACAAAACATCACAACGTTGCAATAATTATTTACAAACAAGTAGTACAACCGTCATTTCAACCAAGAAAACAATCTTCCATCCATTTCAACCAAAGCAAATAGCTTCTTCGGGTTCAGAACTTCTAATCATATAAAATGATAAATAACTATGAAGTAAACCATACACTCAACAGTCGTAGATAAAACTTTATAGATTATTTATACATCTCTATACAGAATAGAAGTATCATTTCCCAACCAATTCATAAGCCAATACAAACAAAGGATCAAACACATTTTTAAGTTTACTTCTTTTTCTTTTTCACCTCATTTGTTGTTTGTCTATTTTCATTCATACAGTGATTAATTTCTTTGATTTACATTTCTTACGAAAATTCAATTCCCATTCATTCATATAATACTTAATTCCATTTATTTACATTCATTTATTTACATATGTTATTTACATTTTCTGACATATATTACTCATACATAGTTATTTAAACATATGTAAATCAATTCTTGAAGTACTATATAGGTTTTTTTCCATTTTAATTATTTGGATCATAAATGAATTCATTTTTGAAGTATTGTATACCCTTTGGTTTAGTTTGCTTCACATTATTATTTAGTTTGATTTTCTTTTCTTTTTTCCTTCTTCCTATTTAATTACTTATTTTTATTTTCTCATTCATATAATGTTTTTTCATTAATTTACATTCATTAATACTTACAAAAGTTCATTTCTCCTTTATTCATACAGTGCTATTTTCTTTCATTTTATTACTTTACATTCATTTCTTAAATAAGTTTTTCTTCTTCAATTATTAGATTATACATTATTAGGTAAGTTCCTTTACAATTCAATTCACCATTTATCGGTTTATTTCGTTTTCATATTCATTCTCCCATATAAAATATTATTGAGTATTAAATTTATTTCTAAATCATTTCAACACCCTTGAAGTTATAACCATCTACTAAATATAGTACTCATTTTATTATTCATTTTAATTATAAATAACTTCAAACATTAACTTAAGTTTATAATCATTTACTTACAATACTCACTTTTCTATTACATTTAATTTGTAGCATTTAAATCACAACTTAAGTTTATAAAAATTATAATATCAAATTCTTATTTATAAAGTAAGTCCATTGAACGCTTTCATTATACTCAAGCTTTACTTATATAATATTGTATTACAAATCCTATTTAACATTACAACTTTTAATATTTGGTAAGTAATATATATGTTTTTAAGAATGCAATTGAATTTTACACAAGTTTATCTTGTTTATTTTAATTAACTTAACATTCAATAGTTAACATGTCTCATTTCATATCTTTTGGTTTACAGGTTACAAAATTCAAATTTCTTGTGCATTTCATTTATAACTTAGCATTCAATTTTCTTAATTTCATTTTGGAAGTTCCAACTATTAAATAGTTAAATTTCATTTCATTACAATAATTGAAATCTCTAATTTATAGAAATTTAAGAACTAAATGTCGGGTTCCATTTCAATCATTTAAAACAATATATATAACCATATCTTTATATATATCAAATCATATTTAGAAATAAAATTTAATATTTGTTTACCAAACAAATGTGTAGTAAACAACTACAGCAGCCTTCCCACTTTGATGCTCGAAGATGAACGTCGATGATGCGTGCACTCATCATCGAAATTATTTTTCAGCGACAAAGAGGGGAATACGGGCCTTATTTCATTCCAAAATTCCTTTAAGACATTTCTTTCAAATCATATTGAAATATTTATATTAGAAAATACTTCTAAATACTACTAATATTATATTCCAAAATCATTTGAAATAAATTTTCAAACTCCTGGAACTTCAGTTCTAAACTTCCAATTTATATTCATTTTATTTGTAAATCTAAATTTTCAATCAATATTTATAAATTTTACTACTCAACAAATAAATATATTACAACCAAATACATCACAAAAAAATTATTATTTTATATACAAAAATATAAAATAGGGAAATTATTTCATTTACCTACATTTCAAAACAAATGTTGTGTCGGTCTGCCCTATTAAGTGTTTAGAAATCCTTATCGATGTCATAGCGTCCTATTCACTAACCAAAATTTATAAATTCAAAAACGGAACAAATTAACACAATACAAAACCTTTTATAACGCTAACACATACGCTCTCTCATATATACACTCAGCGACTCATTCTTGGGTATTACTACCCCATTTAATATGAGTCAGACCCACAAAGCTAAGGTTATCGCTAAACCAAAGCTCTGTTACCAACTGTAATGATCCCGTTTTTAGGCCAAATTTAATTTAGTAATTAATATAATTTTTTGGAATTAATTTGTGAATTAATTGGAAATATTTCCAAAATAAATAAGATATGTGTTGTTTATGTATATATATACATATATAGATTGTAAATAGAATTTTGATTTGAAATTCAAAAATAAACATCTTAAGAATAAATTGGATTTAAAAACTCTATATTTTAAAAATTGATAAAAATTTGTTTTTAATTATAACATATATATATATATGTGTGTGTGTGTGTGTGTGTATTGTGATTTGGAAGTTATATTTTGAAATTAATATAATAATTTTTCAAAAGCTATTTAAGGGTTAAATTCTAATATATATATATATATATTTATTTATTTATTTATTAGTGTATAATTAGTATTAAGTCATTTTCTTTAAAAGTTATATAAAAATATATAAAAGGAAAGGTTTAAATATAAAAATATAAAACACACACACACACACATATATAAAACTAAAGAGTAAATATAATGTAAATTTTTTATAAAAAAACATGTGTAAGATAATTAGATACATGCACTAAACATTTGTAATCAATTTAGCATGCAAAATACAAGTGTAACTATTATAAATATGAAATTAACAAGTGTCCAATTTTACATTTTCTTTTCATTTTTAAATTTAATAAATAAAAGAAATCAAAGCTATGTGTGTGTGTGTATATATATATCCCTCTATACTCCTTTTCTTATTTTCTTAGTTTGATTCAAAACTAAAACAACCAAAGGTAAAGATAAAACAAAAGAAATCAAACAATCTTCAACCTGAAGCAAATTAAATCAAATACCAAGCTTCAGTTCAAAAAAAAATCCAGTTTTCAGAAGTTTTTCCAGTTTCATAGAAACAAAGCAAATCAGAAAGCAAGATATAGATCAGATTCAACTCAGATAAATCAAACAACAAGCAGATGATCTCAAAACAGTTTTCAAGATCAACTACAATCTCCAGGTTCTCTGTACAATATCTAGGTGAGTAAACTCCGTCTTTTAAAAACAGTTTTAATCTATGTTATTTCTTGTGGCATGTTGAAGTAATATTGTGAAATGTTTGCATGTATAAAATTATATGTTGCATGTATAAAAATATGAATAATGGCTGTGCATGTCTGTGTATATGCACATATACTCCTCTGTTTGTATTAATAGGCTCAAATTCACTAGAAAAATTCATATCTCCCCATGTAATAAATTTTAGGCTATGATCTCTTAATGAAAAATGATTATAAGGGTGTAAATTTATTTTTAAAATAATTTCAAATGTATATGTTGAGCATTTATTTCAAAAATAATAAATTACAGTGAAAATCATTATAAGTTAGAAAATCAAAGGTCTGGAATTCATGTTTTTATTTTACAATCTGATTTGTATTACAAAATAATGATTTTTGATAATCAAATCAAGATTTTTAGTGTTGGGTATGTCGAGATATCTCGAGTTGATCGGTTTTGGGGTTTTCGTCGAATTCCGACGATCGGCAAGGAGTTGATGGCCATGCTTGATGTCGGAGGTAGTGTGAAGGATGGAGATCACGAGGAAAATGGTTGGAGAATTCATAGATGACCGTGGTGGCGTATCAACGTCAAGTTAGGGTTTCATTGCTCGTTTGGGTCGATGTTGTATTCGAGGGCGAAGCGTCGACGTAGGAGCACTGGAGGTGATCAGTGGTAGGGAAATTAGACCGTGGGACAGTGACGCAGCTTCGGGTGTAATGGAGAGGTTTCTGGTGATCGGGATCGGTCGGTTGAGGTGATTTAGTCAATGGTTTTGGTTTTTGGTTGTGATCGTGTTTCTCGAATTCGATTTCCAGGCGTGTTCGTCGCGATGGATGGTCGAATCGATTGTGGAGGTGATCGTCGACGTGTAGGTAATCGCGGCGAAGACCAGAGGTGGTCGGGTCGGCATGCACCGTGCATATGTGCACGTTTGTATCTGGTGTTTTTGTGACATCGGGGAAGAGGGCAGTTGTTCGGGGCGGGCTCGAGTTCGAAGGTGAGTTGTCTCAAAGAAGAGATGAGCACAAGTGACTCGAGTTTTAGTTCGAGAATTAATGTTATGGGCTCGGGTATTCTTAATCTGATAATATAATAAGTTTTCAAGCAATTAATTTAAACAAAGTTTTTAAAGTTATTAAAATGATTGAGTTTTCAAAGAAATGAAAGTTTCCAAAGTAAAGTTTTAACAAGTTTCCAAGTGAAGTTTCAAAGATTTAAATTTTAAAGTTAAATGTTTTAAAATTGTTTTGTTTTAAAGTAATTATATATTAGATTAATTTTGTAATTAAATTCCTAAGTGTTTTCAAATATAATAAGTTGATGTAATTAAGTAGTTAATTAAGAAGATGAAGTGTTTTAAATTTTTAATTAACTTAAGGATCTTAAGTTAATTTATTAATTAATGATGAATTAATTTCAAAGGTTTATTTAATAAGATTTTAAAGATAAATGGTTTATCTTAAATAATTTTTTAATTTATTAATTAACTTAAAAGTCTTAAGTTAATTCATATGTTAATAATAAATTTATTCCAAAGGTTTAATTAATAAGATTCAAATGATGTAATTAATTAAGATAAAGGGTTTATCTTTAATTAATTAGGGTCTTGATTATTAAAGGATCATTAATTAATGTGACTAATTAAAGGATCATTAATTTGTTAACTAAGCAGGATTTAGAGGTAATTAATTTAATTTATTGTGATTAAATTTAATTAATTAGTGATTAAATAATTAATTAAGATAAATGGTTTATCTTAAGACTAATTAAGATCTTAAGTTAATCGAAGGATCATTATTAGTAATTTAATGACAATTACTCAATGTGATCAGTTAAAGGTTAATTGATTAATGTAAGTAGTTAAGGGATAATTACTTAATTAAAGGGGTAATTTGTTAATGTAATTAATTAAAGGTTAATTAATTAATGTAAGTAATTAAGGATAATTAATTACTTAAAGGATAATTACATAATGTAAGTAATTAAAGGATAATTAATTAATAATTGAAGGTTAATTAACTTATGATTTAAGGATAATTTATTAAGGTAATTAATTAAGGATAATTAATTAATTAAAGGATAATTAATTAAGGGTTAAATAATTAATTAATTAAAGGTTAATTAATTTATGTGGTTAATTAAGGGATAATTAATTAATGTAGGTAATGAAGGATAATTACTTAAGATGGATGATTAATTAATTTCATTGATTAACTAAATAATAACAAATGGTTTGTAACTAATTAATGTTAATTAAGCAGGCTAAGTAATTCATAAGTATGTAATTTATTTGGTTTAAATTAAATTATGAATTATATGATTAATTAATCTTGCTTATGGATGATTGGATTATACTGAATGCCTTGAATTATTTGATATCTCTGATATGTAATATTCTGTAATATGAATTGCTTTGAATTGAGCTGTGATAATTGTAAGTTATTTATTCGTGATGAATTGCTGTGTGAATGTCAACTTCTGAATTGCATTAAAATTGTTTACATAAACAACTTGGCCTTTAAAGCGACATTTGAATTTCGATGAGACCGGGAATCGGATTCCAAATGGTTATCCGAAAACCACATCGAATCTTAAAAGTGGATTTTTTGTTTAAAAGATTAAAAATGGGAATTTGTTGTGACTTAACTATGATATGAATGTATCCACATGTTTTTAAAATTAGCGCTCATTATTCGGATTAGCTGGGGAGGACATTAAGTTATAAAACCCATTATGAATAACGATACGACGAAATGAAATTGCATTTGAAGACGGTGGTTGAAGACCGTGTATTTTTTAAACGAAAGGATTACCTGTTGATTGTCTCTGCACTGAGTTGCTCCGGTATAGAGATTACCCTATGTGATGGGGATTCCGGACGTGATTAGGGGATATCCGGATTTGCAAGGACTTCTTTCCTTAATTGGACGAAGTGCCTTCGGTTCCATTCAGACCCAGGATGGACTTGTATGGATGTATGTGTGACATTACACTTTGAGATATAAAGCTGGTTTCTAACAAATACATTTCTGTTTGGACCCTTCTCTGTGACGTACGAGCTCAGAGGTTATGTAGTTGATAGTTACTAGTGATATATTCCCAATTTGGTAATGTGGCATGCTAAGTGCCGAGCATTGGATGAACAAAGCATGGCTTTTTTGAAAAGCATAGCTTTGTGGGATGAGACTTCATCGAACCTCACACCCTGGAAATGGTCGAAACAGGAAAAATTGCAGTAAGGTTATGGGGGTTGTGCCCCTCAGGGTATGTGCATTTCCTTCTGGATAAAAAGTGGTATCATGGTATAGAGCCTAGATATTTAACTTATGTGGATTTGTTGGAATTTGTGTTGGCGCCTCCGTAAAGGTTAGTTACGACCGGGGGACGGCATACTCGTGACAGTTAGTTACCTAGTTACAGAGATAACCCGGCCTTGTGTTGGCAGAGATCCGGTTAGGTTCTCGGAACGTCCCTCCAGAGGCGTATCCATTCAGATAAAGGAAGTTCCTCAGCCTTGACCATTTGTTGGAAATCCAAACAATCAATACGAGCCCTGTACGGTTTTAGTTGTAGAATCTGCCATTTAACATGGTAGCTATAGTAGACATACTATAATCGTACGTATGCTGGCTAAGATTAATATTATACTTTCGAAATGTTTTCCACACTATGCACTAATAATAATATCAAAAGGATTTTTGCGTATCAAGCATTTTTGACTACTATAAGGAGAAACCTCCCCCAAGTGTGCAATTGCATTGTGTGTGTGCCTGGAGACCTTATGGTAGTTTCATTTTCAAAAAAAAGCATAACGGATTTCGTTTTTTTATTTTTGTTCAAATAACTATTTTATGTTTACTCACGTCGGTCCCATGACTGACCTGGAATTTATTGTTCCCTTTCTATACTCTAGGTGCCCATAATTTTCCACACGGGCAGCCTAGAGTCAGGTTATCAGTAGGTTCTAGAGCTAAGTCAGAGTAGATGTGGATTTGGAAGTCTTTGAAGCTTTTGGTTTTGAGCTTTTTGGTTTGGAATTTGGAGCTTTGGAAATGAAGATGCTGGATTCTCTTTCTCTCTTTTTTGAAGACCATATTGGTGTCATCTTTCTGCTGCTATATTGTATTCCGTTGTTGTATATATATAGATCTCTGATGATGTTGGGCATTTGTTATCAGAATGTTGTATCCATATGGTGTATCAATAAAAGTTATCATTTTTGTTCTGCTGTGTTGTTATTACCTAATTTGTTATAAGCTCGAGCGAACTAGGCTCCAACGTTGGAATCTCCGGCATTCGAATACGGGTGATGTATTGGATGTCGATTTTCGAATGCTGAGGTCCGGGTCGTCACATTTGGTATCAGAGCTGAAGGTTGAGTAAGAACTTTAGCTTTGGAGTATAACTCATTAGGTGACTCATTAGAGATAGGGTTATAAATACCCTAGAATGAGCATATTCCCTAAGATATCTTGTCTGTATGCCTAGATCAATTATCTTACTATTCACTTATAGTAAGAATTAGTGCAAGAAGAGGACGAGTAAGGGACAGGGGAGTACCACTACAAATGATCGATACCCTGCAACAACACCAATGGTTAGGAACAACTTTTTCCATCAATCTCCTTTGATCATCATCCAATTTCAATTCTTTGATGGCTTCCTGGCAGCTCTACGAAGAAGCTTTGATATGGTGAGAGACCATTACTTTAGCCGAATCGGAGGATGAGTTCACATGGGATGAGTTCAAGCAAGTATTTGAGCAGCGATATATACTTTCTGCTAGTATTTCCAGGATGCAAATAAGAAGTAAGGTAATTTTCTTATTTATTATAAAATGGTTAGAGTTATATTCGACACTGGAGCTACACATAGTTTTATGTCCCAGCAAACCGTAGGAGAGTAGAATCTTGAACCCGAATTCGTAAACGAACCTATTTGTGTGAAAAATCCAGTAGGTGGCCCTACGAATCCTTGTTTACGTTATAGAAGAGTTCCTATTTCGTATTCTCTTCATCAATTTTCTATCAGCCTTTTCGTTCTTGACTTTAATGAATTTAAAATTTTACTTTGTATGAATTAGTTAACAAAATATGAAGCTAAATTAAATTGTATCAATAGAACGATTTAGGTTAAAACCAAACTTGGAAATTTTGTTGTGATTTCTTGTGAGGATCCAAGTCCAAAGAGGGACAAGCTAATGTATACTTTAGGTATTCTGACCTGATTGTGAAATACATACCTATTGTTCATGAATTTCCTATCGTATTTGAAGAAGTTAAGTCTTTACCTCCGCATAGGGAAATCGAATTTAGAATCGACATTGATTCCCAATGTCCAGTTGTGCATGCAAGTCGTATGATGGCACCAAAGGAAAGAGTAAAGCTAGTTAAGCAAACCTGCGATTTACTGGAGAAAGGATTTATACGACCTAGTCGTTCCAGTTGGGGTTCAGTTGTTGTATTTGTAGCCAAGTCTGATGGATCTAGCCCAAGGATTCAATCAACTGAGAATTGGGAAAGATTATTGGTCGAGATGAAAAGCAGTTAAGGAATAAAATGGTGAAATAGATGAAAGTACAATAGAGTGGAGATTCGAATGATTGTACCTGGGGAAACTCTAGATAGTATTAGGAAAGCCTATCCGGATTTGTGTCTGGATAATTAGGAATGTTTGTTAAATAAATTGTTTGCATTGGTTGTTAGTATGTGGCTAATATGTATGCTTTGATTGTTTGAATATAAAGTTTTGGAACTATCTTTTGCTTTCAAATTTCGAGGACGTAATTTTCTTAAGGGGGGAATTTGTAACGATCCCGTTTTTAAGCCAGATTTAATTTAGTAATTAATATAATTTTTAGAATTAATTTGTGAATTAATTGGAAATATTTCCAAAATAAATAAGATATGTGTTGTTTATGTGTATATATATATATATATATATTGTAAATAGAATTTTGATTTGAAATTCAAAAATAAATATCTTAAGAATAAATTGGATTTAAAAACTCTACATTTTAAAAACTGATAAAAATTTATTTGTAATTATAATATATATGTGTATATATATATATATTGTGATTTGGAAGTTATATTTAAATTTAATTTAATATTTTTTTAAAATCTATTTAAGTGTTAAATTCTAATATATATATATATATATATTTATTTATTAGTGTATAATTAGTTTTAAGTCATTTTCTTTAAAAGTTATATAAAAATATAAAAAAGGAAAGGTTTAAATATAAAAATATAAAACATATATATATAAACTTTTTTATAATGATACATGTGTAAGATAATTAGATACATGCATTAAACATTTGTAATCAATTTAGCATGCAAAATACAAGTGTAACTATTTTAAACATGAAATTAACAAGTGTCCTATTTTTCATTTTCTTTTCATTTTTAAATTTAGTAAATAAAGGGAAATCAAAGCTATTTATATATATATCCCTCTATACTCCTTCTTTTCTCATTTTCTTAATTTGATTCAAAACTAAAACCTGAAATACAAACCAGAGATAAAGATAAAAACAAAAGAAATCAAACAATCTTCAACCTGAAGCAAACTAAATCAAATATCAAGCTTCAGTTCAAAAAAAAAAATTCCAGTTTTCAAAAGTTTTTCCAGTTTCAAAGAAACAAATCAAATCAGAAAGCAAGCTATAGATCAGATTCTACTCAGATAAATCAAACAACAAACAGATCATCTCAAAACAGTTTTCAAGATCAAATACAATCTCCGGGTTCTCTGTACAATATCCAGGTGAGTAAACTCAATCTTTTAAAAACAGTTTTAATCTGTGTTATTTCTTGTGGCATGTTGAAGTAATATTGTGAAATGTTTGCATGTATAAAATTATATGTTGCATGTATAAAAATGTGGAAAATGGCTGTGCATGTCTGCGTATATGCATATATATTCCTCTGTTTGTATTAACAGGCTCAAATTCACTAGAAAAATTCATATCTCCCCATGTAATAAATTTTAGGCTATGATCACTTAATGAAAAATGATTGTAAGAGTGTAAATTTATTTTTAAAAATAATTTCAAATGTATATGTTGAGCATTTATCAAAAATGATTAATTACAGTGAAAATCATTATAAGTCAGAAAATAAAAGGTCTGGAATTCATGTTTTGATTTTACAATCTGATTTGTATTGCAAAATAATGATTTCTGATAATCAAATCATGATTTTAGTGTTGGGTATGTCGAGATATCTCGAGTTGATCGGTTTTGGGGGTTTTGTCGAATTTCGACGATCGGCAAGGAGTTGTTGGTCGTGCTTGATGTCGGAGGTAGTGTGAAGGATGGAGATCATGAGGAAAATGGCTGGAGAATTTATAGATGATGGTGGTGGCGTATCGACGTCAAGATAGGGTTTTTTTGCTCGTTTGGGTCGATGTTGTATTCAAGGGCGAAGCGTCGACGTAGGAGCACCGAAGGTGATCGGTGGTGGGGAAATCAGAGCATGGGACAGTGACGTAGCTTCGGGTGTGATGGAGAGGTTTCTGGTGATCGGGATCGGTCGGTCGAGGTGATTTAGTCAATGCTTTGGGTTTTTGGTTGTGATCATGTTTCTCGAATTCGATTTCCAGGCGTGTTCGTCGCGATGGATGGTCAGATCGATTTTGGAGGTGATCTTCGACTTGTGGGTAATCGCAGCGATGGCCAGAGGTGGTCGGGTCGGCGTGCACCGTGCACATGTGCACGTTTGTATCTGGTGTTGTTGTGGCATCGGGGAAGAGGGCAGGTGTTCAGGGCGGTCTTGAGTTCGAAGGTGAGTTGTCTCGAAGAAGAGTTGAGCGTGAGTGACTCGGGTTTTAGTTCGAGAATTAATGTTGTGGGCTCGGGATTTCTTAACCTGATAATTTAATAAGTTTTCAAGCAATTTATTTAAACAAAGTTTTTAATGTTATTAAAATGATTGAGTTTTCAAAAAAAATGAAAGTTTCCAAAGTAAAGTTTTAACAAGTTTCCAAGTGAAGTTTCAAAGATTTAAATTTTAAAGTTAAATGTTTTAAAATTGTTTTGTTTTAAAGTAATTATATATTAGATTAATTTTGTAATTAAATTCCTAAGTGTTTTCAAATATAATAAGATGATGTAATTAAGTAGTTAATTAAGAAGATGAACTGTTTTAAATTTTTAATTAACTTAAGGATCTTAAGTTAATTTATAAGTTAATGATGAATTAATTTCAAAGGTTTATTTAATAAGATTTTAAAGATAAATGGTTTATCTTAAATAATGTTTTTAATTATTAATTAACTTAAAAGTCTTAAGTTAATTCATATGTTAATAATAAATTTATTCCAAAGGTTTATTTAATAAGACTTAAACGATGTAATTAATTAAGATAAAGGGTTTATCTTTAATTAATTAGGGTCTTGATTAATTAAAGGATCATTAATTAATGTGACTAATTAAAGGATCATTAATTTGT
Source organism: Allium cepa (assembly GCA_030765085.1). Lineage (NCBI taxonomy): Eukaryota > Viridiplantae > Streptophyta > Magnoliopsida > Asparagales > Amaryllidaceae > Allium > Allium cepa. The sequence goes on from CM060939.1 coordinate 103,464,639, forward strand.
TAATTAAGAAAGATTTAGAGGTAAATAATTTAATTTATTGGTGATTAAATTAAATTAATTAGTAATTAAATAATTAATTAAGATAAATGGTTTATTTTAAGACTAGTTAAGATCTTAAGGTAATCGAAGGATCATTAATTAGTAATTTAATGACAATTACTTAATGTGATCAGTTAAAGGTTAATTGATTAATGCAAGTAGTTAAGGGATAATTACTTAATTAAAGGGGTAATTTGTTAATGTAATTAATTAAAGGTTAATTAATTAATGTAAGTAATTAAGGATAATTAATTATTTAAAGGATAATTACTTAATGTAAGTAATTAAAGGATAATTAATTAATAGTTAAAGGTTAATTAACTTATGATTTAAGGATAATTTATTAAGGTAATTAATTAAGGATAATTAATTAATTAAAGGATAATTAATTAAGGGTTAAATAATTAATTAATTAAAGGTTAATTAATTCATGTGGTTAATTAAGGGATAATTAATTAATGTAGGTAATGAAGGATAATAACTTAAGATGGATGATTAATTAATTTCATTGATTAACTATATTATTACAAATGGTTTGTAATTAATTAATGTTAATTAAGAAGGCTAAGTAATTCATAAGTATGTAATTTATTTGGTTTAAATTAAATTATGAATTATGTGATTAATTAATCTTGCTTATGGATGATTGGATTATATTGAATGCCTTGAATTGTTTGATATCTCTGATATGTAATATTCTGTAATATGAATTGCTTTGGATTGAGCTGTGATAATTGTAAGTTATTTATTCGTGATGAATTGCCGTGTGAATGTGAACTTCTGAATTGCATTAAAATTGTTTACTTAAACAACTGGGCCTTTAAAGCGGCATTTGAATTTCGATGAGACCGGGAATCGGATTCCAAATGGTTATCCGAAAACCACATCGAATCTTAAAAGTGAATTTTTTGTCAAAAAGATTAAAAATGGGTATTTGTTGTGACTTAACTATGATCTGAATGTATCCACATGTTTTTAAAATTAGCGCTCATTATTCGGATTAGCCGGGGAGGACATTAAGTTATAAAACCCATTCCGAATAATGATACGACGAAATGAAATTGCATTTGAAGACTGTGGTTGAAGACCGTGTATTTTTGAAAACGAAAGGATTACCTGTTGATTGTATCTGCACCGAGTTGCTCCGGTATAGAGATTACCCTATGTGATGGGGAGTCCGGACGTGATTAGGGGATATCCGGATTTGCAATGACTTCTTTCCTTAATCGGACGAAGTGCCTTCGGTTCCATTCAGACCCAGGATGGACTTGTATGGATGTATGTGTGACATTACACTTTAAGATATAAAGCTGGTTTCTAACAAATACATTTCTATTTGGTGGCAGAGAATTTATTCTCTTAGCTTAACACCCTTCTCTGTGACGTACGAGCTCAGAGGTTATGTAGTTGATATTTACTAGTGATATATTCCCAATTTGGTAATGTGGCATGCTAAGTGCCGAGCATTGGATGAAAAAAGCATGGCTTTTGTGAAAAACATAGCTTTGTGGGACGAGACTTCATCGAACCTCACACCCCGAAAATGGTCGAAACAGGAAAGGAAGCAACAAGGTTATGGGGGTTGCGCCCCTCAGGGTATGTGCATTTCCTTCTGGATAAAAAGTGGTATCATGGTATGGAGCCCAGATATTTAACTTATGTGGATTTGTTGGAATTTGTGTTGGCGCCTCAATAAAGGTCGGTTACGACTGAGGGATGGCATACTCGTGACAGTTAGTTACCTAGTTACAGAGGCAACCCGACCTTGTGTTGGCAGAGATCCAGTTAGGTTCTCGGGACGTCCCTCCATGGGCGTACCCATTCGGATAAAGGAAGTTCCTTAGCCTTGACCATTTGTTAAAAATCCAAACAATCAATACGAGCCCTGTATGGTTTTAGTTGTAGAACGTGCCATTTAACATGGTAGCTATAGTAGGCATACTATAATGGTACATATGCTGGCTAAGATTAATATTATACTTTCAAAAATTTTTCCACACTATGCACTAATAATAATATCAAAAGGATTTTCGCGTATCAAGCATGTTTGACTACTATAAGGAGAAACCTCCCCCAAGTGTGCGATTGCATTGTGTGTGTGCCGGGAGACCTTATGGTAGTTTCATTTTCGGAAAAAAAGCATAACAGATTTCTTTTTTTTTATTTCCTTTTGTTCAAATAACTGTTTTATGTTTGCTCACACCAGTCTCATGACTGACCTGGAGTTTATTTTTCCCTTTCTAAACTTTGGGTGCCTATAATTTTCCACACGAGCAGCATAGAGTCAGGTTATCAGTAGGTTCTAGAGCTAAGTCAGAGTAGATGTGGATTTGGAAGTCTTTGAAGCTTTTGGTTTTGAGCTCTTTGGTTTGGACTTTGGAGCTTTGGAAATGAAGATTCTGTATTCTCTTTCTCTCTTTTTTGAAGACCATATTGGTGTCATCTTTTTGCTGCTATATTGTATTCCGTTGTTGTATATACATAGATCTCCGATGATGTTGGGCATTTGTTATCAGAATGTTGTATCCATATGGTGTATTAATAAAAGTTATCATTTTTGTTCCACTGTGTTGTTATTTCTTAATGTGTTATAAGCTCCAGCGAACTAGACTCCAACGTTGGAATCTCCGGCATTCGAATACGGGTGATGAATTGGATGCCGATTTTCGAGCGCTGAGGTCCGGGTCGTCACACCAACTGTAACGACCTGCCTTTTTGGACATTTTAAGCATACACACATGCTAGACTCAAACCATTCAAAAGGACAAGTTGTTATGGGGTAAATAAGAAAAAAGAGAAAGAAATAAAATAAATACAGAGTCTCACAGCGGAATGACAAAATATAATAATCAAATAACAGTTCATGAAGCTGTTTACAAATAAATTTGATTATACTGATAAAATACAAAATCAGAATTACAAACAACAAGAATAAACAAATAAATGCAGCGAAACAAGATGATGTAGTGGAATACATATCATAAATAATAATAGTACTAATCTTCGTCTTCGTCCTCCAAAAATAAGTCTTCAACCTTGAAATGCTCAGGCTGACCAGAGCGAATTGAAAAGACAAAACACTCGATTCAGAACTAAAAGATCTTATGTAAGTTAAACCAATGGTAAATATGAGTGTGACAGCGTCAGAGAAATTTACGGGGTTTGACATCTCTTATCCAGTGTCTAACGTGGGTGCAGTAACTTAAGAGATGTTCAGGATTCACATCTCCTAAGGATCCGTTGAACTATCTACTACGTAGTACAATACGCTATTATAATATGTCTACAGTAAAGTAAAAGTATTAAAATAGCGTTAAGGCGTTACCCATACCCCCTTAACGCATTATATATATTCCCATAGTCTATACAGTACCGTATGCTCCTCCGTAAATTAGAGGTTTACGTAGAGAGCACTAAATAGGTATGGTACAGATCAAACTCGTAGAAGGCACGCTAGGGCATGTGAACACGACACTCGAGGCAATGCCAGGGTAGATATACCAATTGCGGACCCGAACTGGTGGTAACGCATTGCAGCTACTACCGCCCACCTCGGAACACACTCCCAAATCAAAATCAAGGGTGGCCACCAAATCAATCATAAACCAACAGAAATGGTATCGAAGAAGCATGTTCGATAGGAGGAATGACCTCACTTGGCCCGACGTGGCTCTTGTTTTATTCACATCTAAGCTGACTCATGGGAGTCAGGGTCATGTCATACCTCATATGGAAATCGTTCACCAAACCATCCTACTTCATTCTGGAATCTCCACCATGTGCACAGTTGTTAAAGTGGTTTTCGGTATTGGCAGAGAGTATGACAATATCTGATCCCGATCTCTTTAACAACCTAATGCTTATCACACACTGGATGGTTCTTTTACAATTCAAAAGCCAATTCACAATTTATATCAAAATATCATATTCTCAAAACCATAATACTTCCGAAATCAGATTCACCTTCAAAAATCATATTTTCAAAATAGTTTAAAACCCTCATTTCAAAACTTCATATTCAAATCAAATATGTAATTTAAGTCCCCACTTAGGTTATAACATCATTTAACCATATTCTCTTTTAAATCAATGAATTTGAAATATAAACGCTTCCACTTTACTTAGGTTGAAAATTTAGAAAATAGTTTAAATAGTTCTAAATAGTAAAACAGTTATAAATAGTTTAACATAATAAGAATAAATTTTAAAACAGTTAAAATACTCTAAAATATTAAAATAGATTAAAGATAGTTTTAAGATAGTTAAATAGATTTAAAATAGATTAAATAGCTATAAAATAGATTAATTAGATTTAAAATAAATTAAATGGTTAAATTAGTTTAAAATAAATTAAATTGGTTTAAAATAGGTTAAAATAATTTATATGGTTAATATAGGTTAAAATAGTTTAAAATTTTGAAATCTTAATAATTATAAATTTTAAAATAATAGATTTTCAAAACAGTTTATATTAAATATGACTTTGAAATTTATATAGATTTAACTATTTTTTTTATTTCAACATATCTGGACCATTTCGCATTTCCAAATCACAAAACCCAATTTCGATCTTTCAATTCAAACTCTCAATAAAATTATTAAATTTTATATTGTTTTCAAACCATGTTGAAATATCAATTTAAATTATTTCGATTTTAATACATTACAAAGTTATATTTCAGATAATTCAAATAACTCCATTCCGATAAATTTCACTTATATTCCAAATTCAACTTTGAAATTTCAATTAAATTATGCTAGCAATTTATTTAAACCAATTCCAAATTTTTACATAAAACTTAAATTTCGATAATAATTCAATTTATATAAATCAAAGTTTTTATTTCAAAATATCATTTAACAGGACTCAAAGTTTAGGATTTAAAATCATTTAATTTAACCAATCCGGTGTCCGTATATAATCCTCTACCCTAGTGTCAAGTGATACGGATATTTATCATTTCAATCCGCAATTTAAATTTTACGGTTACATATCATTTCAAACTGTAATCCCGAATTAAATAACATCCATAAAATCGCTCGGGTCTATCATTTCAACCCATAACGATTTTTCCCTAATCTATAGATCGTTCGGGTATATATCATTTCAACCCATAGTGATTTTTCAAATAATAATTAAGGGAACTTGTAGAGTGATAACATTTATAATCAAACAGATCATTCAATCATCTAATATTAACAATCTAACAACCATCATAATTATCATTCAATTCAACCAATAAATATCAACAATTAACAGATTATTACATACATGTAATTAACTGGCAATTTAAATTCAACAATAAATTAAATGATAATTTAATTCAAAATAAATTCAAATTAACAGGAGCAGCAATTTAAATTTACCAAACAACCATAAATAAGTTCCTATCATGTCATAAATTAAATTTAACTAACATAAGAAATTTTAGAAGTTGTGAGTGGCTCAAAACACTCACCTTTGAATTCAAATTGATTTGAAATTCAAATAAAGGCCCAAAATTCAACTGTCTCATAATTTGTCTATACCAGCGTCAAAATGTCTGGAATTTCGATATGATCCCAGCGCAACAAACCGCGTGTGAATCTGAGTTCGTATGCAAAAATTATATATGTTAGAACAATTGAATTTGAAATTGAATAAAATAAAATAAAATAAAAACAAAACTCACGATGCTACGTCACCCAGACGCGTTTCCACGTTCTTCGTCCAACCCTAGTCGATGCCGTCATCTCGCACGCGAATAACATGAAACCGCCGCCTAGATTTGAAAACCACGATCACTACCACCTCGATCAAACGTCACCGCCGACTCACCGTTCTAGGTTGCACCTCCCCTGGCCATGTTGCTAACCCCGTTCGCCCTAGTCGATTCACGACCGCCGCCTCTTCCCAGGCCAACCACGGCCAAACCCTTGACCTAAGGCACAAACAAACACCAGATCTAGGGCCAGCTCGACCTCCTCTGCCCGTTGTCACTTCCCGATTGGACGACGATCCACCATTGGATCGTAAAAAACCCAATATGAACGGCTGAGGTTCAACCACGATTTCCGATCAAATGGTGAGTCGATGACAAAAACGAATTACCCCAGTGGATTATGCCTGTTGAGAGCTTTGAAATGATATATAATTTGATAAGGTTTGGAGGAGTTTGAATTTGAAATTTGGGAATTACGGTTTTGTTTGTCTGCCACTGGGTTGAGGATATGAGAAAGAAATGTATGTATAGAAAAATGAAAATAAGAAGTAGCTTAGGTTTATAACAGACTATTTATAGGCAGATCAGAAATAGAAATGGATGGATTAGATTTATTTACACGTTGAACGATAAATGATCCGAAAAGCCTGTTCTATCTCCGGAATGAAAAAGGGTCATCCTATATATCAAATTAGATGTTCTCATATATTTTAAACTCAATGGAACCAGATTCAGGCCCTAATTCCATCGTATGAAGAAGTTATGTTAAAATCAACTTATTTCAAATTGATTTCAATTAAATTAATTTATAGGCGTTTCAAGCTCGTACGATCAAACGACAAGTCTGATCGTTACGAAACTTGAAATCCAACAATAATTCATTGTAAGGATCCAATGAAACTGGTTTCACCGAAATCCGAGTCAGTGGCCAAAATGGCTATTTTCACGTTAATTGAACAAATTAATATTAAATTAATTAAATCCATTTTTCAATTCAAATTTAATTATACAATTTCCATCAATTTGGATTATTTGGACATTTACCAAAATTTAAAACAAATTTAGATATCAATTCAAAGTTAATTATTTTACCAATTACAGTGTTTAATTTCAATTGTAATTAAATCTAATTATTTATAATTAATTCCAATAAATTGATTTTATTTGAGTTAAATCTTATACTCAATCCATTATTATTCTATAGACATATCCAACATTTGTTTATCTTTTATTACATTAATATTCTCCAATTTCCATCTTTTATTTGTATTAACTACTATATTTCCATTATATTGAATTTCAATCAATTTTACACATTAATTATAATTCAAAGTCCCAATTAATTTATTTATCTTGGTTTCATTCTTTTATTAAGTCAATTATTACTTTATGAATATAATTAAAATTTCTATACATTTGTCATATTCACAATTTGCAGTTATTGAATTAACTCACATTAATGCAACATTTATTTACATTTATTTAAAATCGATTTCCATATTAAGTTTAACAGACTAAATAAATAGGTAACATATAATAGTTTACCACCATTTACTTTTAGTCACACTAATAAGTTATTATTTACAACCAAAAGTTACAATTACTTACCTAACACTGATTTTATTCAGTTACCACTAAATATATATTATTTCATTATTTGACTCAATATTTACATTTTTTTTCCCTATATTCACTTTATAACCAAGTATAACATTTAAATTATTTCAATTAATTGGAATTTCATTCTAATTGTTGATAATTGACTTAAATTAACATTGTTACCTTCATTTCAGTTGTTATTTCACAAATAAATTACAAATTTTTATTTCTTTCAATATTTAATTACCAAAATCTTATTAAATTAACTAATTTAAATTATCAAGAATTACGGGTCGTTACATCCATACTTGGCTTCTATTCCGCTGTGTATGGATAAGTTATATAATTGTCCAGTTTGATGTATTGAATGTTGTACTCTGGTGATTGTAAATATAAAACAGTTATAGATTCTTTTGTATATAAAAATCCATTATTATATTTTATATTTTGTTCTGCTGCGATTGTGAGATTCTGTGTTGTTGTTTAATTTTCTTCTATCTTTTCTTCTTCTTTACCCTAGTTATTCGCTCTTTTGTACAATTTGGGTTGAACGGAAGTGAATTATTATCAACTCAAAGGGTATGGAACTGCGGGTCGCTAAACTTGGTATCAAAGCTGAAGGTTAAGTGAGAACCTTGGCTCTATTGGGGATTACTCATTAAAGATAGGGTCAGTAGTACCATAGATTGAGTTGAGTGTAATAATAGATGAGCGCGTATTTGTTAGTGAATATAAATTGTTTTATATTGTGTTAATCTATCTGTTGAGTGGTATATAAATTCTGTTCGGATAGTGGGACGCCACTAAATCGATAGGAGTTTCTGAACACTTGAATAGAGTAATTCGATACAATATGGTTTTGAAGTGGGTAAATGAAATAGTTTTACCCAATTTATATTTTGATATAAAGAGGAATAATATTCTAGAAATTATTATATTATAAATTTATGTGTTTGGGTGTTATAACCAAAACAAGATTTTAAAATTTGAAATGGTTTATATTACCAAATGAATTTTTTTATAAGTGTGAATTATACAAATGAGTTAAAAACTAAAAATGGATTCAAACCAGAATTTGAAAAATCTTGGAAATTTTAGAAGTATTTTTTCCGCAGTATTTTGAAATAAATAATAGCATTATTATTTAGAGATATTTTTTATTACAAAAATGGTTTTAAATGGATTTTGGAAGTGATAATAGTACTGAACTCACTACAATCATTGGAAAATAATCCCAGTGATGACTGTGCAGCAGCATCAGTATTCATTTTCGAGTTTCTAAGTGACGGATTGCTACCGTAATTGATTTCTTTAGATTTGTTGGGCAAACCAGTTTTGTTTTGGAAATTCCGAAGGGAATTTGTTTGGATAAAAACCGGGGTTGGTTAAAAATTTAAAAAGTGTGATTTGGAATATTGAGATTTCAAAACAATTTGGAATTAATGCCGGGTGTTTTATTTCTGGAATCCTTATTTAAATAATTTGGAGATCATTAGGAAATAAATTATAAACTTATGAATTTTAACCTGAGTAAAGTTAAGATGGATAAAAATTAAACTTAAGTAAAGAAAATTGAATTTGACTCACGAGAGTTAAATAAATTGGTAAAAAAATTTGAATTTAACTTAAGTAAAGTAATTGAAATCAAAAAGTGAAATGATGATAATAAATGGGATTTTAACTTCAGTCAACTAAATTAAATTGAATGAATTGAAATTTAACTTAAGCTAAGTTGAATAAAAATTGGGTTGAATTTGGATTGAACTGAAACAAAATTGAATTGAGTTATAGATGATTTTGAATGAAATAAATAAACTTCAATAGCTTATAAAAATTGAAATGAACTGAATAAAAATATACTTGGGCTATAAATAAGTGTATAATCTCGAGTAAAAATAAAATGTGAATATACTCGAGTATAGAAATTATGGAAATGTGAAAAAAAAATTATGTGACTTATATAATTGAAACGTAAAATAGAAAACCCAATGTGTAATATTTTAAAGTGAAGAAATAAAGCCCGGACTTGAATTATAAAATAAATTTGAACTCGAGTAAATTTATTGAAGTGATTTTTGAAATAAAAATCAGATATTGAATTATGAAGTGGAAATGAACTAATTAGATAATTAATTAGTTAATTGGATATAAAATGGATATTAAATGGGTTGAGTTGCAAATAAATCCATTTTCAATATGAGTGTATTAAATATGGCCTTGGTTATTATTTTAATGATTTGAGTTCGAAATTAAAATTGAAGTGGATTTGATGAATGAACTAATTAAATTAATTAGTAAACAGAATGAAAATTGATTGAATAAAAATCAAATCGGCAATTTGATTTGGAAATTGTTTACCAGAAAAATAAACTTAAGCTATGGCATTGAAATAATTTGAAATAAAAAATTAACTTAAGTAAATATTTTAAATGGAAGCTTGGCTTAAATTAATTTGTGAAATGGTTATTTAATATAACAACATGGAATGTTTCCGAGCTAAATTAAATGGGTTTGAGTATAGTAAAAGTGAATTTGAATTGAATGCAAAATGAATTGATCGAGAATCATATAGAAATGGAATAGAATTAAATATAAATTGAGTTGGAATCAATTTAAAATAGCTACAATCTAAAGCGGATATTTTATTAAGTGAATATCGCCGAATTTGCATAGAAAATTGGCCATTTGACGTAAACGAAAATAAATTAAATTCTACGAATGAATGGAGAGTGAATAAATTGATTTTTAATCAATTTGGATTGAATATTAATTTGTTTAGTGCAAATGTGAATTGAATGTACGCAAATTGGGTTGTAAATCTGTTCAGATTGAACGAAAATAGTATATGGATTGATTGAAAGCAATTAAATTAGTCTCAGAACCTTATAAATTGCTTATGATATATGTTTAGCATGCTAGTTTATGAAACTTATGTGTTTACACTAGTCAAACAAATGAAGGGTCATGGAATTTCATATATTTGGTACTTACGTGTTTAAATTGAGTAAATACAGGTACCTGGAGCTGCTTTGCTTGACTTTGATTATGCGAATTGCAAACTAAAATAACACGCTTGCTTGAAAATGCTAAAATAAGGTACATTTTCGGATTAAATACTGTGGAAATATAAAAATATTGTTATGCATTTTGTTTTCCGACCGTGTGGGTCGATGTATATATATTTATATCTCTTGTCATATTGCAAAAGGCTCTCCGTACAAGGGAGACTCTGCCAAAAAATTTCAAAAATTTAGGGTGTTAGAAAATTTTTGGAAAATTTTTTGTTTACGGAAATCGATTTCGAATTTATAATCGAAATAAAGGATTTTGGTTTAGGATGGAGAAATAATTGTTATTGATAAAGGAAAAAGATTAGAAAAGTGAAATATCGAATTTTCACTAAATGGGTTTTAATAATTAATCGGTTTGGAGCATTTTCCTACCTCAGGAATTTCGGGGATGAAATTATTTTAAGGAGGGAGGAATGTAACGACCCGGATTTTTCATTGTTCGATTTTGAATATTTAAATAGTTTTAAATATTGAATTTGAATAATAGATTTATTTTGAATATAAAAATTTGGGTTTATTTATAAAATAAATTCAGAATTTAAATATAGTGATTTATTGGATAATTTAATTATTCAATTTAATAATTGAATATTGGTTAAATTATTGTGTCCTGAGTTTTAAGCTTGATAAAAATAATTTAAAAGGCTTATAAAATTCATATTGATAATAATGAAGATAATAAACGTTTTAAAAATTGAATTTAAAGGTGATCTGTTCAATTTTAAAAATAGCTTATTTAAGTTGACATTTAAAAATAGCCTTCCAAGGAACAGTCTCGTAATTCGATGAAACCAGTTCCGTTGGATCCATAATAGTGTATTATTATCGGATTCCAAATTTCGTAGTGTTTGGATTTATCACGTAATCGTATAGGATATACACGCTTTGAAATTTATATCGACAATCCAATATAATAATTGGGTCCAAAAAGCTATCTTGTGACGTTTTGGATTTTGCCCGCTCGAAAATTGACATCCATACTTCAAATCGTATTCGAATGCCGTAGATTCAACCGTTCAAATCCGATTCGCCAGAGCTTATAACAACATTAAGTAAATAACACAGCGGAACAAAAGAATAATGCATTGATATACATCACAGATACAATATTTGATACAATGAATATCAATATACATCAGAGATACAAGAAAATAGCAGCGGAAAGAGATATAGATAACATCTAGCAGCGGAACAATATAACTCTAAGATAGTCTTCAAGGAAGAACTCCAAAACTGCAACTCCATTTCCAAGAATCAATCCAGCAATAGCTCGAACTCCCAATAACGATGCACCTAGCATAAGCAAGACTGGTGTGGTCCAAAAACTGAACTAACTCCAGATAATCTACTTAACCTAGCTATCTGAAAAACCCAACTCTAGACTGCTCGTATAGAAAAATTTTGAGCACCCGGAGTTTAGGAAAGAAACAATAAACTCCGGATCAGTCATGGGACTGGTGTGCGCAACAAAAACAGTTTATCCTTTAAAAACATTCAACCAAAAGATTTTCAAAGTCAATTCGCAATGCTTTTTAAAAATGAGACTACCATAAGGCCTCCCGCACACACACACAATGCAAACGCAGAATCGGAGGAGATTTCTCCTTATGATAGTCAAAGATGCTTGATACGCATTAAAAAGACACATTTGATATTATTACTAGTGCATAGTGTAGTAAAAATTATTTCGAAAGTAAAGATATAAATCTTAGCCAACATACGACCATTATCGTATGCCTACTATAGCTACCATCTAAACAGTGGTGACCACCATAAGTAAATGGCAGGTTCTACAACTAAAACCGTACAGGGTTTCGTATTGGGAATTGGATTTCCAACAAATGGTTAGGCCAAGGAACTTCCCATTGCCACATGAGAACGCCTCTGGATGGACGTCCCCGAGAACCAAACCGGATCTCTGCCAACACAAGGCCGGGTTACCCCTAACTGGGTAACTATTGACACGAGTATGCCATCCCCCGATCGTAAACGACCTTTCTCACGGGATCCCGATAACCAACAACCACAAAGTAATAAATTCGCAGTAACCACATAGGTTAAATATCTGGGCTCCATACCATGATACCACCTCTATCCAGAAGGAAATGCACATACCCTAAAGGGAGCTACCCCTCATAACCTTGCCGCATCTTTCCTGTTTTGACCATTTACGGGGTGTGAGGCTCGACGAAGTCTCGTCCACAAAAACATACTTTATACAAAAGCCATGCTTTGGGTCAACAAATGATCATAGAAATGATCACTAAGATAGACGATCAAACAAATGATCCTATCACAAATGATCAACACAATGATCATTTCACAACAACACTCAGCATGTCACATTACCAATTTGGGAATATATCGCTGATAACCTTCAACTACATAACCTCTGAGCTCGTAAGTCTCAAAGAAGGGTGTTAAGCTAAGAGAATAAATTCTCCTCTACCAACAGAAATATATTTGAAAGAAATCAGCTTTATATCTCAAATTGTAATGTCGGACATAACAATCCATACAACTCTGTTCCGGGCTCGAACAGAACCGAAGGCACTTCCAAAGAAATCCTTGCAATCCAGATATTCACAATCCTGATCGGATTTCCCATCACTTAGGGAGTCTCTATACCGGCGCGACTCGGTGCAGAAACAATCGATAGGTCATCCTATCGCTTTCGCAAATACCCGGTCTTCATCACCGGTCTTCAAATGTTATCCATAACGTCAAATCACATATTCGGAATGGGTTATACGACACAAAGGTCCTTTCCCGGTTAAACCGAAGTGTGAGCGAAACATTTAAAACATATGGATATGGGATTTCAATTAAGTCACAACTTAATAATTCAAAACTTTCTTTCAAATGGTTTAAATCCAATTACCATTTCAAATATTTTAACTAAAAGATTTATTTCACAAAATTCCATTTACGGGTTTCAAAACAGTTTTCCATTTCATTTGGATTAACTCGTTTAAAATCTTTAAATTAAAGATTTATCTTATAGCTTTCAAACCATTCCCAAATATTCACTTTCAAAATTCATTTCCAAATATTCATCAATAACTTGGTAAACTATTTCAGTTTAAACTTGAAATCCTTATAATACAATTTGAAATTCATTGCTTCTATGAAAGCTTTCTTTTATCATTTAGAAACAACAGTGTTATTTCGGAAAAAACCTTATTTCATTTATAAAAGTTACAATCTTTGGTTTAATTTGAATTCCCAAAACAATACTTTAAAGGTGGTTTAACCCATATATAACCAATATAACATCTTTAATCCCTAATTTCAAATCATAGAATTCAATTCCTAATTTTGAATTCAAATTTAAATCATATTATTTAAATTCCAAAACTTAATCAAGTAAATAAAAAATAAATTTTAACTTGAAATTCCATTCTAAAAGCTTTTCATATTTCTTCCGATTCCATTTCCAAAACATTTGAATTTAAAAATTCGAATTCAAATTTATTTCAAAAATCTGCGACTTAACTGATTTCCTCGTGAAATCCATAATTGTGTGTGTATGGTGTGGTCCAGGGGTTTAACACAATAGTGCCACATCATAAATCATCACAAATTTGCAATCACAAAATATCGATAAGCAGTATATCCCAATAATGCTTATCTATATACACAGATTCACAGATAGAAAATATGAATGCATTATAATAAATAAATTACATTCATCACAGATCATACTGAAACAATTCATAGCACAAAACATAGCATATCAGAGATATCGAACAGTTCAACAATCAATAGAATTCAAATCTCTATAAGTGAACTCAATTATATAATTATCTGATAAATTTAAATCAGATGGGTAATCAGATGGGTCATCAATCTGGTTAATTAACATCAATCAATTCCAAATCATTTGATTAATTGTCCTTTAATCATTTATTTATTTAAATTAATCAACCTTAAATTTTTAAATAATTAACCCTCAATAAATAAAATATTCTTAATTAATTACAATGATTAATTTATTACGCTATCCTTAAATTAATTATTGCTTAATCACTTGATTAATCAATTTTTAATCATTAATTTATATTTGATTAGTAACCTTAATTTACAAATTAATTATTCCTTACTTAAATTAAACTTTTAATTACTTATTCAAATTAATAAACTATCCATTTTAATTTTTAAATTTTCATTAACTTACAGTAGCATTCATTTTTTTTTATCACTTACAAATATATTTGAAACCATTTATTTTAAATTTACTTTTGAACTTCATTCTAAATATTCAAGTTTTAAAATGAATACCAATTGATTTTAAATAAACTTTAAAACTAACTTTTAAAACCTTTAAATTTACAAGTTAAAGCAATACTTTATTTACTTCAAAATCTGGGAATTTATTTTAGGTTTAAACTTTAAAGTTTATCTTGTTAAAATTCTTCATTTACAAATTTCAAATCTACTTTAAATTCGATTTTTCTTCAAACATTTAATTGCTTTTGAGTTACTTAAACCAATTTAAACTTTTAAACTTTATTTATGTTCAAACTAAATTTCAATTCAAACTTGAATTATATTTATATTTTGGTTTGCACTTCAATTCAAAACCTTGATTTATAAGTTTAAAATTAAATTTAAAAATCCTGACCCAGAAAACAAGTTCAGGTTTAAAGACCTGATAACAAAATTTTCCCGCGTATTTGTTTAAAATTTGCTTCGAGTAAACTACTCAAATCCCCCGAGTATGCTTCGAGTCAACATACGAGAATTACCCAGCTTCTTCTTCAACAACAAAACCCACTGCCAAACTCAAATCCCAACGTGCACGTGCACGTGTACGTGCACGATCGCCGACGCCGACCATCAACGGCCATCTCTGCAAGTCACAAACCAAACTCGCAACCCATCCAACAATCGAAACATCCCTCACCTCTCTCGTATTAAAAACAAGCTCGAAAGTGAAGCCTGGAACAAACCTGGCAACGCACGCTGGAGCCACCTCTGATCCCTGTCAACGCCTCGTACTCACGACTCCGACCACGATAATTCACGCAACTCCGGCCATCGATGCGCCTACGACCCAGCTTCCATTTCCCAAACTCTCGCGTCACTCGAACCATCAGAGGGAACGAACGAATCGATTTCATGATCTTACCTAAAACTAGGGTTAGAAGTAAAAACTCCTCCCCATCATCGCCACAATCCTCTTCGCCACCTCCGGCCATTTTTCCTGGCAACCCCGTAGGCTCGTCTACCACCCCCAACAACCCCGACCGACACGAACGATTCGATTTTCAGAAAATGATAAAAATGCATACTTTGTTCAACTATTTACTGCAACTAGGATAGTTAACCAAAAATCTTCGTATTGGTTTTAAAAATCCTATCCTTGAGTGTAGATTCCAATTATATAATCGAACCAAGATTTTATAACATTCGAATTTTCCAGAATTTCAAACTTTACCGATGAATTTTTATTTCCAGTGACATATTTGTATTATTTTGTCTTGAATAGCTCTCCAGACTAATTTTTGTAGTTAAACAAACAATTTTCATTTGATTCTTGAGTTTAAACAGAAAGTGAAAAAAAAATTAATTTTCTTTTGCAAAACAAAAATCTGGAAGCTAAATACAGAGAGTACTCTGTCAATTCACCTGCATTACATATCATACCTTCATATGTACTAAAATAGAATTGGATTTATATTTGCACATTTCATACTCACTTCAGATGAATATAAGAGTGAGGTTACTCACCTTCCAAATCATTGTTTGAATCCAGGAGTTTACAAGTTGGAGTTTGGTTTATCTGAAGCTTTTCTTTGCTTCCAAACTGTCAGGCTTTGATTGATTTGAAAATTGTTTTATGTTGAATGATTGTTTGAGTTAAAGAATGGCCTTTATACTTCAGTTTATAATGGTGAACAAAACTGAGATGAGAAGGTGATGTATATAAAAATGAAGTTATAGGTGATGTTGTAGTGTATAGGGTGATGGTTTATATTGTACAACAGTCATGGCTGAAGATAATTTTAACTCCTATTCGTATGTACTTTGGTTGGTCTTCATCATTTTGCAAGTGTGCATGCATATATACTTTCCTGTCATATTCATATCAGAGGTTACTTTATAAAGAGAGGCTGCAGTGATGTTATACTGATATATTATTGTACTTTATTTTTATTTTTATTTTTTAGTTATGTTTTGGTTGTACTTATTTATGCATATGTATATTTTAATTTGTTTGTTCACACTTTGTTTTGTTTATGTTTATATGTGAATGTATTTCTTATTTAAATATTTATCCTTAACTTACACTGAAAAAAATATTTATATTTTTACTTTGTTTTGTTTATGTTTATATTTTTTTTTCCATGTTGCTTTTTACTTGTGTTAGTGTTCATACTTATGTTAATACTTATTATTATTTCAAACCATTTGTAACAATTTCTATTTATTTTAAAAACCATTTATTTAAGATTTTATCTCAAATCCAATATATACATATATATTCACATATATACAAATTTCCAAATTCATATGACTTAATATATTTCTATTTGAATCGGGGAAACTCGCTGCCTTTTAAAATCAATTTTACAAATTTAAATTCAAAAATTCATTTAATTTATCAATTTAAATTCATAAAAATCCGGGGTCGTTACAAACTTCCCCCTTAAAAGAATTTCGTCCTCGAAATTGTTCAGCTCGTCTCTCGAATTATACACACACAAAATAGACTAATGGTAATTCAAATTATACTAGTAACACATGGATATTTTCAGGCCACTCATAATATATTTTATATTAAACACTACTCAAAATATTAGTACATGAGTTATAGTCATACATAACCCACTAACATCCAACCTTTACTACGATCTCAAGTCCAAAATACATATATAAATACCCCAAAATAAGTCAAACCGACCAACTACCAATCCTCACTGTCAGAACTCTCCCTCTCAGGCCCTGACAGGTCCATCACTTCAGCCTCATCGTCTGTCTCAAAAATCTCCTCCGGATCAGATTCTTCCAGAATAAGATACCCACCATTTAACTCCTCGTCCTCAATGGGATCATCATCATCCACGGCATTATCCAAATCCCAATGAATTGCTTCGTCACCTTCGGACTCTTCCTCCACTTCAGGTTCTTCTTCCGCCTCAACCTCTTCCTCGAATTCCTCCTCAACTTCTTCTTCGAATTCTTCCTCGAACTCTTCTTCGAATTCCTCCTCAACTTCTTCTTCGAATTCTTCCTCGAACTCTTCTTCGAATTCCTCCACTTCTTCTTCTTCTTCTACTGGTGGTTGGGGCTGCACTATAGGCTCCACTGGGAATTCCCTATGAACTGATGACTCACCTTCATCATCTCGTACCCTACTGGATGAAGCATAATCACTCACTCTCCTGACCTTTCCTCCTCGGCTAACGCTATTTGTTCTCTACAATTAAAATCAAAATCCAAATATTAAGATCTTAAGTTTAGAATTTTATAGGTTGAGAAATACATCAAAGTTTATATTTCATATTTTATTCTACCCAAGAAGTTATAACAGAAATTCAAAATTTGTTTTCAACCAAAATCGTTTTATCAATACAATTCAAAGTTAGCTTCATATCCGATTAATCAAGTTAACTCAATTTTAAAACTTCCAGTGTATTCAAAATTTTCTAATTCATTAAAGTTTAAATCAAAAACTGAAAAGAAATCGATGAAGATACGAATTAAAAATTTCCTACAACGATTCGTAGGGCATCAACGCACCGAACTTCTTTCTGGAGTTGTCACGAATCAATCAGAGAAATTTGGGAAAGACGAATCAAAGGAAATTGATAAGAAAGATTGTTTCCACTGTTGTTACAGAGTATCGACCATTTATAGCCGTATTTCCCTGTCCCCTATCTCGTTCTGTTCTTGCACTCATACTTACTATCGGTGAATAGCAAGAGAATTTACTGAGGCTTTCAAACGGATATCTTAGGGATACACTCATTCTAGGGATACTTCACCCTATCTATAATGAGTTACTTAACGTGTCATACTCCTGAGCTAAAGTTTAACCTTAGCTCTGATACCAAATGTGACGTTTCAGATTTTGCCCGCTCGAAAATCGACATCCATACTTCAAATCGTATTCGAATGCCGTAGATTTAACCGTTCAAATCCGATTCGCCAGAGCTTATAACAACATTAAGTAAATAACACAGCGGAACAAAAGAATAATGCATTGATATACATCACAGATACAATATTTGATACAATGAATATCAATATACATCAGAGATACAAGAAAATAGCAGCGGAAAGAGATATAGATGACATCTAGCAGCGGAACAATATAACTCTAAGATAGTCTTCAAGGAAGAACTCCAAAACTGCAACTCCATTTCCAAGAATCAATCCAGCAATAGCTCGAACTCCCAATAACGATGCACCTAGCATAAGCAAGACTGGTGTGGTCCAAAAACTGAACTAACTCCAGATAATCTACTGAACCTAGCTATCTGAAAAACCCAACTCTAGACTGCTCGTATAGAAAAATTTTGAGCACCCAGAGTTTAGGAAAGAAACAATAAACTCCGGATCAGTCATGGGACTGGTGTGAGCAACAAAAACAGTTTATCCTTTAAAAACATTCAACCAAAATATTTTCAAAGTCAATTCGCAATGCTTTTTAAAAATGAGACTACCATAAGGCCTCCCGCACACACACACAATGCAAACGCAGAATCGGAGGAGATTTCTCCTTATGATAGTCAAAGATGCTTGATACGCATTAAAAGAAACATTTGATATTATTACTAGTGCATAGTGTAGTAAAAATTATTTCGAAAGTAAAGATATAAATCTTAGCCAAAATACGACCATTATCGTATGCCTACTATAGCTACCATCTAAACAGTGGTGACCACCATAAGTAAATGGCAGGTTCTACAACTAAAACCGTACAGGGTTTCGTATTGGGAATTGGATTTCCAACAAATGGTTAGGCCAAGGAACTTCCCATTGCCACATGAGAACGCCTCTGGATGGACGTCCCCGAGAACCAAACCGGATCTCTGCCAACACAAGGCCGGGTTACCCCTATATGGGTAACTACTGACACGAGTATGCCATCCCCCGATCGTAAACGGCCATTCTCACGGGATCTCGATAACCAACAACCACAAAGTAATAAATTCACAGTAACCACATAGGTTAAATATCTGGGCTCCATACCATGATACCACCTCTATCCAGAAGGAAATGCACATACCCTAAAGGGAGCTACCCCTCATAACCTTGCCGCATCTTTCCTGTTTTGACCATTTCAGGGGTGTGAGGCTCGACGAAGTCTCGTCCACAAAAACATACTTTATACAAAAGCCATGCTTTGGGTCAACAAATGATCATAGAAATGATCACTAAGATAGACGATCAAACAAATGATCCTATCACAAATGATCAACACAATGATCATTTCACAGCAACACTCAGCATGTCACATTACCAATTTGGGAATATATCGCTGATAACCTTCAACTACATAACCTCTGAGCTCGTAAGTCTCAGAGAAGGGTGTTAAGCTAAGAGAATAAATTCTCCGCCACCAACAGAAATATATTTGAAAGAAATCAGCTTTATATCTCAAATTGTAATGTCGGACATAACAATCCATACAAGTCTGTTCCGGGCTCGAACAGAACCGAAGGCACATCCAAAGAAGTCCTTGCAATCCGGATATTCACAATCCTGATCGGATTTCCCATCACTTAGGGAGTCTATATACCGGCGCGACTCGGTGCAGAAACAATCGATAGGTCATCCTATCGCTTTCGCAAATACCCGGTCTTCATCACCGGTCTTCAAATGCTATCCATAACGTCAAATCACATATTCGGAATGGGCTATACGACACAAAGGTCCTTTCCCGGTTAAACCGAAGTGTGAGCGAAACATTTAAAACATATGGATATGGGATTTCAATTAAGTCACAACTTAATAATTCAAAACTTTCTTTCAAATGGTTTAAATCCAATTACCATTTCAAATATTTTAAATAAAAGATTTATTTCACAAAATTCCATTTACGGGTTTCAAAACAATTTTCCATTTCATTTGGATTAACTCGTTTAAAATCTTTAAATTAAAGATTTATCTTATAGCTTTCAAACCGTTCCCAAATATTCACTTTCAAAATTCATTTCCAAATATTCATCAATAACTTGGTAAACTATTTCAGTTTAAACTTGAATCCTTATAATACAATTTGAAATTCATTGCTTCTATGAAAGCTTTCTTTTATCATTTAGAAACAACAGTGTTATTTCGGAAAAAACCTTATTTCATTTATAAAAGTTACAATCTTTGGTTTAATTTGAATTCCCAAAACAATACTTTAAAGGTGGTTTAACCCATATATAACCAATATAACATCTTTAATCCCTAATTTCAAATCATAGAATTCAATTCCTAATTTTGAATTCAAATTTAAATCATATTATTTAAATTCCAAAACTTAATCAAGTAAATAAAAAATAAATTTTAACTTGAAATTCCATTCTAAAAGCTTTTCATATTTCTTCCGATTCCATTTCCAAAACATTTGAATTTAAAAATTCGAATTCAAATTTATTTCAAAAATCTGCGACTTAACTGATTTCCTTGTGAAATCCATAATTGTGTGTGTATGGTGTGGTCCAGGGGTTTAACACAATAGTGCCACATCATAAATCATCACAAATTTGCAATCACAAAATATCGATAAGCAGTATATCCCAATAATGCTTATCTATATACACAGATTCACAGATAGAAAATATGAATGCATTATAATAAATAAATTACATTCATCACAGATCATACTGAAACAATTCATAGCGCAAAACATAGCATATCAGAGATATCGAACAGTTCAACAATCAATAGAATTCAAATCTCTATAAGTGAACTCAATTATATAATTATCTGATAAATTTAAATCAGATGGGTCATCAATCTGGTTAATTAACATCAATCAATTCCAAATCATTTGATTAATTGTCCTTTAATCATTTATTTATTTAAATTAATCAACCTTAAATTTTTAAATAATTAACCCTCAATAAATAAAATATTCTTAATTAATTACAATGATTAATTTATTACGCTATCCTTAAATTAATTATTGCTTAATCACTTGATTAATCAATTTTTAATCATTAATTTATATTTGATTAGTAACCCTTAATTTACAAATTAATTATTCCTTACTTAAATTAAACTTTTAATTACTTATTCAAATTAATAAACTATCCATTTTAATTTTTAAATTTTCATTAACTTACAGTAGCATTCATTTTTTTTTATCACTTACAAATATATTTGAAACCATTTATTTTAAATTTACTTTTGAACTTCATTCTAAATATTCAAGTTTTAAAATGAATACCAATTGATTTTAAATAAACTTTAAAACTAACTTTTAAAACCTTTAAATTTACAAGTTAAAGTAATACTTTATTTGCTTCAAAATCTGGGAATTTATTTTAGGTTTAAACTTTAAAGTTTATCTTGTCAAAATTCTTCATTTACAAATTTCAAATCTACTTTAAATTCGATTTTTCTTCAAACATTTAATTGCTTTTGAGTTACTTAAACCAATTTCAACTTTTAAACTTTATTTATGTTCAAACTAAATTTCAATTCAAACTTGAATTATATTTATATTTTGGTTTGCACTTCAATTCAAAACCTTGATTTATAAGTTTAAAATTAAATTTAAAAATCCTGACCTAGAAAACAAGTTCAGGTTTAAAGACCTGATAACAAAGTTTTCCCGTGTATTTGTTTAAAATTTGCTTCGAGTAAACTACTCAAATCCCCCGAGTATGCTTCGAGTCAACATACGAGAATTACCCAGCTTCTTCTTCAACAACAAAACCCACTGCCAAACTCAAATCCCAACGTGCACGTGCACGTGTACGTGCACGATCGCCGACGCCGACCATCAACGGCCATCTCTGCAAGTCACAAACCAAACTCGCAACCCATCCAACAATCGAAACATCCCTCACCTCTCTCGTATTAAAAACAAGCTCGAAAGTGAAGCCTAGAACAAACCTGGCAACGCACGCTGGAGCCACCTCTGATCCCTGTCAACGCCTCGTACTCACGACTCCGACCACGATAATTCATGCAACTCCGGCCATCGATGCGTCTACGACCCAGCTTCCATTTCCCAAACTCTCGCGTCACTCGAACCATCAAAGGGAACGAACGAATCGATTTCATGATCTTACCTAAAACTAGGGTTAGAAATAAAAACTCCTCCCCATCATCGCCACAGTCCTCTTCGCCACCTCCGGCCATTTTTCCTTGCAACCCCGTAGGCTCGTCTACCACCCCCAACAACCCCGACCGACACAAACGATTCGATTTTCAGAAAATGATAAAAATGCATACTTTGTTCAACTATTTACTGCAAATAGGATAGTTAACTAAAAATCTTCGTATTGGTTTTAAAAATCCTATCCTTGAGTGTAGATTCCAATTATATAATCGAACCAAGATTTTATAACATTCGAATTTTCCAGAATTTCAAACTTTACTGATGAATTTTTATTTCCAGTGACATATTTGTATTATTTTGTCTTGAATAGCTCTCCAGACTAATTTTTGTAGTTAAACAAACAATTTTCATTTGATTCTTGAGTTTAAACAGAAAGTGAAAAAAAAATTAATTTTCTTTTGCAAAACAAAAATCTGGAAGCTAAATACAGAGAGTACTCTGTCAATTCACCTGCATTACATATCATACCTTCATATGTACTAAAATAGAATTGGATTTATATTTGCACATTTCATACTCACTTCGGATGAATTTAAGAGTGAGGTTACTCACCTTCCAAATCATTTTTTGAATCTAGGAGTTTACAAGTTGGAGTTTAGTTTATCTGAAGCTTTTCTTTGCTTCCAAACTGTCAGGCTTTGATTGATTTGAAAAATGTTTTATGTTGAATGATTTTTTGAGTTAAAGAATGGCCTTTATACTTCAGTTTATAATGGTGGACAAAACTGAGATGAGAAGGTGATGTATATAAAAATGAAGTTATAGGTGATGTTGTAGTGTATAGGGTGATGGTTTATATTGTACAACAGTCATGGCTGAAGATAATTTTAACTCCTATTCGTATGTACTTTGGTTGGTCTTCATCATTTTGCAAGTGTGCATGCATATATACTTTCCTGTCATATTCATATCAGAGGTTACATTATAAAGAGAGGCTGCAGTGATGTTATACTGATATATTATTGTACTTTATTTTTATTTTTATTTTTATTTTTTAGTTATGTTTTGGTTGTACTTATTTATGCATATGTATATTTTAATTTGTTTGTTCACACTTTGTTTTGTTTATGTTTATATGTGAATGTATTTCTTATTTAAATATTTATCCTTAACTTACATTGAAAAAAATATTTATATTTTTACTTTGTTTTGTTTATGTTTATATTATTTTATTTTATTTTCCACGTTGCTTTTTACTTGTGTTAGTGTTCATACTTATGTTAATACTTATTATTATTTCAAACCATTTGTAACAATTTCTATTTATTTTCAAAACCATTTATTTAAGATTTTATCTCAAATCCAATATATACATATATATTCACATATATACAAATTTCCAAATTCATATGACTTAATATATTTCTATTTGAATCGGGGAAACTCGATGCCTTTTAAAATCAATTTTACAAATTTAAATTCAAAAATTCATTTAAATTATCAATTTAAATTCATAAAAATCCGGGGTCGTTACATATCTTCTCCATATGATCGAATTAGGACTCGAAACCTTTTCTGTTGCGTTTGAAATAGAGGTATAATATTATAAACGCCTAGTGGCATGCCCCGATAGGGTATTGGGATTTTAGGTCACATTAAAACGAGATATTTTCAAAAAAAATTTGAAATTTATAATCAAATCAACGGTCAAAAACCTATTACGTCCATTAGCCACCTTAGTCTATATACGATACTCCCTGTACATCAATCCATCTTCCTCACTTGATTTAAAATCATGTATATCATCTCCTCCTTTCTTCTTCATTCGAACCCAGCACGAAAAAAAAATTAATTCATCAATACATATTGCATTCGATTTTCGCTTCTATGGGTTGTGACATCAAAGGCTTCAATTTGGAGGATTGTGAGGGTGCTCGACAGCAGGTTGGGTATTCGACAATGAAGTCGAGTGGAGGTTAGCATCTACGGTTAGGGATTTTCAGGCTATGATCATCGAAAAGCTAAGCGAGGCTTGGAGTGGCTTCGTGAGGGTGGGCTGCACACAGGGTAGCGATCTGGAGTGCACGGCGTTGAACTGGAGGTCGTGACATTTGTATGGTGGTTGAGGCATCAATTCGAACCTTGGAGGAAGAGATTTTCACTGGAATGGTAGTTGGTCGATTTCAAGAAGGGATGGATCGCGATGGATTCGTTGTGATGGAGGAGGCTTTGGTAGGGTCTGTCGATCTATGGTGATGAGTCTGACGGTGACAGCAGGTGAGTTGAGGGCAGTTGGTCATTAGAGGAAGGTATATTAGTTTAAAAACATTCTTTTTTTTAATTTAAGTTAATCATAGATTAATTTATTTGTAAGTTCGTTAATCCTTATAAAATTTATACGAGGACCAAATAAATAAAATAAGACGAGTCAGATTTGTAGATGAGAAATATACGAGCTGGAATTAACTTGGAACGATCAACAATTTCGG
This sequence comes from Allium cepa, assembly GCA_030765085.1. Taxonomy (NCBI): domain Eukaryota; kingdom Viridiplantae; phylum Streptophyta; class Magnoliopsida; order Asparagales; family Amaryllidaceae; genus Allium; species Allium cepa. The sequence continues at coordinate 103,489,771 of CM060939.1, forward strand.
AAAAATCAGGGTGAGAAAATACTCACTCATTTGGTTTTCCAAAATTTAAATTTTAAATGGTTGAAATTAAATTTTGGATGCTTGTTGAATTTATAAATTATTATCTGTTGAATGATCATATATATATATATATAGTAGTTTATATATATAGTATTTCGAGTGATATCCCCGCACATTATAGCGGATGAGACCCTATGCGCCCCGCATAATAGCGGATGACCCTATGTACCACGATGTTCCCCTCGAAGTGGGATTGGTATTTTTATATGTTGTATTAACATCTGTGGATGCAGGGAAAACAAATTGGAGGGATCCAACTGGATTCCTTAAATATGTTGTTTATTTTCCTTATATAGTGATATATGAATTATGTAGAATAATCTATATAGATTATTGTAGTGTATGGAATCATTGGATGCTATTGTAGCACTGCCCTGAATTTTGATAATTTAAAAACTATAAATATATTTTTAAAATTTATGGAATGAAAGGGGATTTGATATATATATATATATATATATATATATATATAGGAATTGGAGTTATTTTAAAAGAAATTGAATTAGAAAATATAATTGATTTTTGGGTATACTTAACTATCGTGAATTTTTAAATGGAGATTTTTAAAGTGACTTATATAAAAGAATTTATAAATGGCATCTGGGAATATGAGAGGAGTTAAAATCGATGTTAAAAATAGATTGGAAATATAAATGGAATTTACAAGAAATGAATTTATATAATGGAATTTTAAATAAGATTTGTGTTATCAACAAGTAAAAATCAAAGGATTTTATAAATTTATATACGATGTTTATAAATAAGGAAAATGATGGTCAGTTGATAAATTGGAAATATAGATTTACGATGTGAATTTATATCGAATTATGGAAATAGTTGGGAAAGAAATAGTAGAAACTATTTTTGAATATGAGAAAGGTGATAAAATTCAGATATAATCGATGTGATACGAATCGAGGAGGAGTTATAAACTGAATTTGGAAATATTGGATTTTAAAATAGATTTTTGTCGAGAAGTTAAAAGTTTGTAAAAATGGGATTTTTAATTACTATGCTATATAATTTAGACTATTATTTAGATTAGAATATTCCAAAGATTAGTTATTATAATATTAAATATTTACTGAAATAAATTCTAATTTTATTAATCAGCTTGTAAATAACTCAGTTATTTAAAATGAATTAGAATGAGTTATTGATGTTATTTAAAATGTTTTGATATTTTGAATCTACTCAAACGTATTTTATAAATAAACTATTATTCTTTAAAAATACTTATTTTATATATACAGTTTAAAGGATTGAATTTATAAATCCTTTCGAGATTGAAAGCGAAGTTTGTTAAACGAGTATGATTTTAGAAGAGGAATTTTATAGTGGGATTTTGGGAGCTTAAAGAAATTTCCAAAGTGTTTAAAATACGAGAAAATTCAAAAAATGAATTAGAATTCATAAAAGGAGTTAAGAACGGGCATTTGGAGATATAAGCAAGTGTATTCGACTTTGGAGATATGAAGAAATTTACAAATAAAATTTGTAAAGGATTTGAGAAATAGGAAAATAAATAGACTACCTCCTAAATATTAGAGAGGAAAAAATATCCTAGGAAATATACTTATAAATATTCCTAAGTATTGCACAGGAAGGTTTTGAAAAATTTAACTTCGAGATTTTTATTATAGAAATGTTTAAAAAGGGGTGAATTATAGATAGAAGCGAGGAAAATATTTATAAGTATTAAAACGATTCTGGTATCCTGCTGTAGATATAAGTAATTGGTGTCGTTTCAAATAATGAATATATTGAAGAGATCGGATATATACCATGTAATGATATTTTGAAAATGAATGTTTTTCAAAGGATTAGAAAAGATGGGGCCTAGTGACTGCTTATGGATGTTTTATTGATATTTAAATAACAGACTATCAATATTGGCCAATTTCGTTAATCGTTACAAAGAGACCGGGATCAGATTTAATTATCTGAAAACCACTTCGATCTGGTTTGGACTTAACAAATGAATACCATAAAGACGATGAAGACGGTGATTCGGTCTGTCCAGATCCATGACAACTTGTACGGAGGAATGCTTTCGAAACATCTTCATTGAAGGACGATGAGCATTCTAAGTAAAATTATTCTTGAAAGGTAACGCTTAGCCTCGAACCTCATCAACCGGGAATGACTAAAACAGGGGAGATGCAGCAAGGCTAAGTGGGTCGCACCCAGGTGGGATATTTTATCACCTTTCTAGATGTCCTCGGAAACCTATTATTTATGGATATGGTTGTGCATGGAAGGAGCGCTCGATAGTAAGGATGGGAACACCCGGGGTGATAACATATTCGGTCTATCCAGGTTAGGGGTAGGCTGGTCTTGTGTAGCAGGGGATCCCGGCGTGGTCCTCGTTACATTGTTCTAGAGGTGTACTGTGGTGGGCGATACCCCAGTGGCCCAGTCTTTCGTTGGAATCCATTCTCCAATACGAGCTTATGGTTTTGTTTGTAGAGCCTAGTATGCTGGAATTTAATTAATGTAACAATTTCAGCTATTTGAATAAGTATTTGTACTTAGACACTATTATAATATCACTGGATTTTCTATAAAATGTTTTGATTATCGTAAGGGAAAAACCCATCGTGTTTATGTGTGATGTGGTATTATGAGATACCTTTGTTTTCCAAAGGATTTTGATAACTCTAATAATTCAAATTGAGTGTGTCTTCCCACACTGGTTTTCCAGACTGACTCGGTGTTAATTTATTATAATGCTCGGGTCAGACTGAGTATTACAGATTTAGGATAGAATGCTATGGAGCTCGAGAGACGTGCTAGATGACAGAGACGTATCTCCATACTTGGCTTATATTCCGCTATGTAAGGACAAGTTATATAACTGTCAAGTTTGATGTATCGACTGTTGTACTCTGATGATTGTAAGTATACAATAGTTATAGATTCTTTTGTATATAAAAATCTGTTATTATATATTATATTTTGTTCCACTGCGATTGTGAGATCCTATGTTGTTGTTTAATTTTCTTCTATCTCTTCTTCTTCTTTACCCTAGTTATTCGCTCTTTCGTACAATTTGGGTTGAACAGGAGTGAATTATTATCAGCTCAAAGGGTATGGAACTGTGGGTCGCTACATAAGTTAAGAATTTTAAGTTGGCAATGTTCTATACAACATGTGTAACTAATTTAACCAAATATTTAGTACATCGCCTTTAATAACACTACAACAAAAAAAGTATAAATAAATGCACAAATCTATAAATCTTCTAAAGGTGATTCCAAATGTTGAGAATCCCATAGTATTGTTATATGGTAACAATTTTGTAATGCAGTTCGTAATAGAACATAAATCCCATTATAAGTGGAAAGACGTACTCCAAAAGGTTCCACATGATAAAAGCAATCTATCAACGTCGAAGAGAGCTAATTGATATAGTAGATACTTAAGTAAAAATAACATATCCATTTACAAAGGCACTATCCCGATTATTTTGAAAAATCTGATCGACGGATTTGAAATAAGATTCCATAATTGACAGTAAGTGCAAGTGCGAGATTGATAAAGTTAGAGATACGCCATAGATGCAATTATGTAACTTGTTACATATCTCTAACTCAATCACCATTCTTTTTTTTAGCGAAGCTAGTCGGCTTTATAATGGGTCGTGCCACTGTGTACAAGTAAAGAATAGGTATTCTGCACATGGACATAAGAACTAGCATGGTTTTATAGTGGCCATACCACTTAAACAAATAAAAACACAATACGTCCTCCTAAGAGGAGGTACCACAGTCATCATCAATCGTACAAGGCCCCTCAACATGGAGAAATCCATAGAAAAGAGCCACAATATCAGGATCAAAAACCGCCGACTCACTGGAGTAGATATATTTCCTATCTCAAGTGCCATCCTCCAAAATAAGTCTATTGTCATCCCCTCTTCGCCATCATAGCCAAGAACCAGGCCATCACCAGCAATATTATAAAATAACCTCCGCATCTCTCCATCTCCACCAACAAACATATAATAGCAATCGAATTCGGGACTATATCGCATCTCTGATAACGAATGTACCCAAGTCGTCTCCCTATAGTTCCACACAGTCATAGGAGTAGGAATGCCATCAACAGCAGTAGAAATATAAGGAGGATGAGACGTCGCAACAATAATAGGGTAATCAATAACATCAACGTTACAATCAGGGGGCATATGATTCTCCAAAGGGGCAGAATCAGAAGGAATCAGGTCAACCAAAATAGATTTGCGATTGGAACCCACATAGAAGCAGGAGGTTGAGGCAGGGGGATTTTATATGGATAGGAGTAGGAGGCACATTTGAAGGGTCAGAAGGAGGGAGATGCTTGCAATAAAGTGCCACGTGGAGAAATGAATGACATATGTCATAGATATCATGTTTCCAACCATAGTGCACATCAATAACCACAACATGGCCATCAGTAGGGAAAACTCTAAGCTTAGTAGGTAGAGGCTTGGAAGGGGAAATTTCGGTCAAAGATTTAGCATAAATGATCCTTCCTCTACCACTGTGTTCGAGTCAAAACACTTAAGATCTCCTACTAAACTAGCAATCCAGTTCAACCCAATCAACGATTGAAGGACATAGGGGATAAGAGAGAAGTGGGCCCAAACACGTATAGACAAAACCCGATCCCTAGCACTATCAATCATCTTACTCCATGAAGTAATAATAAGGGGTTTACCTTTAATGAAAGAAGGCTCGACCTCTAGCACACGCTGTCTTTCTCCCATTTTTAAGAACTTAAAGAAAAACATAGAATTGTTAAACTAAAAGGTGTTTTCTTTCTATTTCATACTTGTTATATTATGATATATTTAATTAAGTAAGTAATTTAAAGTATATTAAATAGAAAATCCTTAAATGATATGTTATATAATTGAAATTACAGTGTATTGTAATCATGAGAAATTTATCACATTAAAATGATATATTATTTTAAATATTCTTACCCAAGATGTTTCGAGATAGGATATTCATACATCCGACGAGACTAGAGTTCTAATGCTCTCAAAATATTAGGCAGTGTATTACTCATGGCTGTTGAGGGCACCATGAGGTTACGTACTAATAGTTATTGGATAACTATAAAATAACTCACTTGGAATTTCTCTGTTGGTAAATGTAACTAAGGTTAAACTTAGACAATCTCGTAGTGATGATGTTACACAGTTAATTCGACTTGATAATACTGTAGAACTTCAATGTAGACACTTCACTTTGATTATAGTTAAATTATGGCATGACTTCCATCGAAAGACTATAGTTGGGTCTGACTTGAAGCATTGGAAGTGAACCGCTATTCAATATAAAAAATTCCTCTCTAATTATATGAGATTATATCACAGTCAGCTATAGTCAGCTCAATGTCAAAGTTTATGGCTAAAGCGATACAATTAAGCATAATTAATATTATTTAACCAAGGACGTTATGTTTGGACTAATCAAGTTGAATGTAGAAAATTAGAGTTTTGAGGAAACCAAATTCCGTAAGTCATAACGTGATATAATTTTGACAAAGAGAAGTGATGTAAATAATCATTACTAAAAGATATTGCTTAAGAAAATATGAGATTGGATTTTACCGAAATGACCCATAAACGATGAATTCAACCAAAATGACACTCCAGTAGCTAAGATGATGTGTGAATTTTACAATTTAAATTGTTTAATATTAATTGTTAATAGAATTCACACCTCTCTGTCATACAAGTGCATTTGTGAATTCTTCGAAAAACCACACGATTTAATTAGTTTATGTAGTTTTATAAATTTATTAAATTAATAACATCTAAGAAATATTAAATATTAATCTTATTTGATGTTTTTTGGTGTTGTAAATAATTATTTGATGCGTGTATACATGATATCGATATGCATTTGAATGGGCTTTAAATATCAATAATTATTTAATGATTTTTTTAATTTTTATCAATATATGGACCATGCATAACTAACCATAGGGTAAGCGGAATCATCGAGATATTAGATCGAGACTTAATTTAGAATTAAAAGAGGAAGTTTTAAAGAGAGAATATGAAAGATTTTTATTATCTCATTGAAACAAATCCTCTTAATCATTTCTCATTCAATTCTTATTTTCTTATCTTCTGATTCATCCATGGCCTCCTCCATCCTCACATGGATGAAATTGTTTGCTTATACTATCCAAAATTAAATCAAAAATGGTGGTTTATCTAACCATTGCAATATTGGATGTTGATTCTAGGATTCCAAGGAGGAATTTTCAAATCATGATGTTACAAAGCAAAATCTACTAAGGTAATTCTTCATATCTTACTTTACATATGTCACCATCCTTGTATGTATGTTATTATTTTCAAACACACTTTCAAATGATTTTATCAAGTAATTGAAATTTAATTGTGCGTTTTTAATATGTTTTCAAACTGTAAATCATTGCAATTACAAAAGTAAAAGATATACACATATATGTATTTATGTTTGAATTTGATCACAATGTTTTACATTAGTTTGTATTTTAAAATTGGTTTAATTATGATTAGTTTCATCAAAATAAATTTAATTATACACGCATACATATTTAACAATATTTTTCACATATGATTAATAATTCATGTCATGGTATGATTTGTTGCAATTAAACAATAATATTTTTGTATGTGTATGTATATTAATTTGATGTTTGAACTTAATTGTGCTCCTTTTTGAATTTGTCTACTATTGGGAATATATGTGATAAAATACTGAATTTGAGTATGAACATAAATAAGAAATTTACAAATGTTGGAAAAATTTTAGTTATGGAATTGTTTTTTAATTTAATTTTTAGATTAGATTTAGAGAAAATTAGGCTAATATAAATAGGAAAGGTTGGAAGTCCTTTGCATTCCCTCTTTATAGCCAATCATTTCCAATTCAATTACATATATTTACTTTCTTAACTATATATACAAATAAAATGGCAATATATATATATATATACATATAAATGTCTAAACTATATGTATATATATAGTTATATATATATGTGCATACAAACCATATACATATATATTATAATGCATTTAAAATACAAATATACTTAGGCGTTTATCTTTCTTATATGTATGTGAAATTGTCATATACATACATATGTCTAATATATATGTCTATTACATATAAATCCTATATGCCTGTATCTATTGTAATGGTCCGTTTTTCCATACCCTTTGAATCGACAATAAACCACACATGTCCAAGTCAAATTGCATGAATAAGCGGATCATTAAGGGTAGAAAGAAAATAAAGATAGAACAGAATCTCACACGAATGGAATTAAACATATATTATTTCAATAATAATCTTTACAGCGGAAAATTTTAAAATACAATATCAGAGTCTAACCTAGATTCAGCCTGGACAGTTATAAACCCATGTCCTTACAAATGCTGAAAATACCAAAACAAATGCAATAGATGTAGCGGATAATATAATACATCCATACGATGATGAAGATCTCCAGCTCTTCTTTGGAAACTCCAACCATCGTCAAATAAACCTGAAACTACTCGGATCTGACTCGAGTATTAAAAATACCCGGATCAAGCTTGATAAACTAGCGTGAGATACTCGAATTTAAAATGTATAGATCATGACGATGTTATCAAAACCTTTGAAAAGAATGGTATCTCATAAGATCATGCCCACACATAAACACGGACAGGTTTTTACCTTATGATAACCAAAACATTTATACCAAAATACACTTGATATTATTTTTAATGACATTCTTTTGAAAGCACTTTTCAAATAAACTTATTCAAATAAGGTATCAATACCTGGACTAAGTCTAAGGTAATATATCCGGACTAGGTCAACGGAACATATCGAATGGGATATATGATACCAAAAGGGTTTAGCTGAAATGTTTGCAAGTCATTACAGCTATTTTGGGAATACAATCAAAACCGTAAATCTCATATTGGGATTGGATTTCCAACATGATAGGAAACTAGTGGAAAGATCAATCTGTATCCACGGCTTAAGTCCAAGACTCAGACGCCGTAACACAAATGGCTAAAAGGGGATACAATCTGCAAATAACATCCAAAGACTCCGACTTTGTGCGTCCCTGCCACGAGGCCCAGATGTATCTGGTACCTAGGGCTCATAACATATGATAACCCAAATCACTACTATACAAAATGCGAGCATACATCGCTACTATTCGAAATGCGAGCATACATCTGACTATATAGAATCCCATCATAACTGGGGTGTGAAGGTCACGAGACTATGCTCAATTTCTTCAAAGTCACGCTTTTCATACAAAACCATGCTTTGATCATAACAAATTCCGCTTTGAATGCCATACCGCCATTCCTTTGATCACTTGACTGATTTCTAGAAAAGTATAACTTCCCGAGCTTGTATGTCTCAGGAAAGGGTGTTAAGCTAAAAGAAGTTGCCTTCTCCACCACCAACTGATATACATTTATAGAAACCACTCAAATGTGATTTAGAATACAATGTCAGACATTCGTCCATACAAGTTCATTCTGAGATTGAACGAAACCGAAGGCACTTTCCTCGGCCATTACTAGGCGAGAAGCCCTTGCCATACGAAAAATCTCCACAACGAGGAGACCATTTCTATAAATAACTCTATAATAGGAGCGAACCAGAGCATGTCAACAAGCAGTCCTTATGCTATGAAGATCCATGGTCTTCAATAATCATCGTCTTCAACATGTCTTCACTTTCGAACGTATACATTGGTTCGAAGTGGTTTTCGAATAGGGATCACCCAAATCTGACCCCTGTTCCTTCGAAGCCAATTATCGATTTAAAATATGTTAAGTTCATAAGTGGATATCAATCATCAATCAATTACTTCATCTTTTATAAAATATATTTCTTAGATATATTCTTTTCAATTTATTCCATTTTCTTTTCAAGAGTATATGGAATCATTAAGCCTCATTTATTAAATCATTCGATTTATCTAAACCTTTCTTAAATCCTGGAATAATTCCAAATCATTTTCTCTTTTACTTAGGAAATTTTTTCCAAATTACCCATTAAATCTTAATAAAAAATTTCTTATATTCAAGCTATAACTTTTAACATAGGAAAAATGTTCCCAAATAATTTATTAAATCTTAATCAAAGATTTCTTTCTTAACTTCAAATCGTATTCTTGCAAATCGAATATTTTCATAACAGAGCACTACTGTCACTTTAAATATGGTAAATTTCATCTCCAAGGACTAATGGCAAGTAATCCTACCTCATGAATATCTTTGTCTTCAACGTTCTTTGTCTTTAATATGTTTTATTTCGAAAATTAGTTTGAAGGGTTTTTTGAAAGTATGCTATGGATCGTGTAATATGGATATATGATAATACAGAGTGTAGTGATGGTAGCTATACAGTAAATAGTGTGGAAAATAAAAGCAGTATAATAAAAATGACACCAGGAATTTTTATACTGGTCCGGAGCACCGTCGTACATCCAGTCCCAGACTCTTTCTGGAATTTCACTAAAACAATAACCCTCACTTAACCCGGAGGAACGGGTCTATGCAATCCTTGAGCAGCCAAACAAGGACCTGAGCAGCAGAACAGGATTTCGCCTCAGCAGCCGAAGAGGAATTCACATGCCTGAGCAACAGAACAGGACTTTAACAAATACAAAAAATTGTTTTGACTTTGTGTGTTCTAATAACACGGATTTGTCACTTGTAGTACACCCTTCCTATTATCTTCTCCTCGAATATATATATATATATATATATATTTGAAGTTTATGAAGAGTAGAAAGGTATAATATTTCTTTAATGCAGAATATTTGAAAGTATAATTGCAAATAGATTCAAGAGAGTTAGATAAGAAAATTCGATTGTAATTCGGTGATTTGGAATCAAGTTAGATATGTATTTATAAAGGTTAGAAAGCAGCGACTGTTGGTGAAGAGTTTCGATTGAAGTGTTGTGTCCAAATCTTTTCGTAGAGGTTCGTAACTCTTTACAGAAAGTCATGTCTTTTGAAAAAGTAGCTGTTGTAGAAATTTAGTCAACTAAACTTCTGGGTCGGTCGACTGAATATTCAAAACGAATTTTTAAATATATATCTGTATAATTTGCACAGTTTACATAGGTATAGTAATATATACAACTTTAAACACTTTTATATATTTTATATGCTTATATATGTATATATATAATATTTGGGAATAGGATGATTAAATATATAAGCTAATATATACGTAATCAAGGAGAGATTTTAACACAATTGACCTAAGACTCAAAACTAAAATAATATAATTGATGCACAGTCTTGTCTCCTTGTAGTGTATATTCTCTTTTTGCCGTGGCAGTCGTCAAATCTGTATGTCGTAATGATAGCTTTGTGTCATGAATCAAAACCAAGTCTCAACATTCTCTCCCTTTTTGATTGATGACAACCTGTAAATAGATATAGATTTCGACTATATATAATATAAATACTTACTCCCCCTGAATCTTTGAAACTCTATATCCTGCATTCTCAATGTTAGTAATAATATTTCTCCCCCTTTGTCATCGACAAAAAGGAATAAGTAATATAAAAGTATGAAGCCACAATGTCATAAATATTATGAAGGAAACAACCATTCATACATTAAAATTCCATAAACAAGAGTCTTTGAAGTAATATGAATAGGGTGGTTATTTAATACAAGCCATATGAAATAAAAACTAATGTTTTCATAATATAAAATAACAGCTTACTCCATCCTATGCTTACCCCTTAATCTGTGCTTGCATTATTTATTCCTGTAAATAGTGTTAGAGTAATATCATTCTTTCCCTTTGTCATCGATGAAAATGAGAGTTTATATGATAACAAATATTATATTCCACATAAGTGTTAACAATATAGAACAAAATAACTACTACTTATAATGTAAGGTATTTGAATACAATGAACATTTAAAGCATGCGATACCCAAGGTTCTTATAATTTCCTAATTTTTAGAAGACCATACCCATTTGGGTGTGGTTGAACCTTTATAAATATAATTTTCATTATTAACTACCATATCAAAATAATCATTAATGCATTTTTCTCTATTTTTCTAATTAACAGGAACCCAAATATTTAGATAATTTTTATTCATATTTCCCATCAATGATCTTGTACTTCTAGAGAAATTATAAACATTATTGGTCATAACAGTATTTGAATTTCTATAGAAATTGGATTTCGACTTTACTCAAAATTTAGTAGTAGCACTAACAATTTTACTATACATAAAAGCGTATCTAATGCTATTTTTATGATTAGTTTTATTATATCCTAAACCACTTTTATCATGTAAAGGTCTAGAGTTAGATAAAATCATGTTTAAATCGTTTTGAGCTTTATTAAATTTTGTGACTTCAATGTTAAGTTTATCAAATTTAGCTTTAAAGTCACAATTATTATTTTCAAAATATTACAATTTTTCAAAACATCAATTTGCTTGCTTAATTCATAATTTTCCTTTTTTTAACGTACAGATCTCATTTTCGAGAAGAAAATTTCGAGATTCTGAATTATCTAAAGATGATTGTAATAAATCATTTTCTCTTTTCAAATCAAAAATTTCTTTTGAAATTTCTCTCTCTTTTTCAAATATGGTGTTTTGTTCATCTAGAGAATCTTAATAGTTATAAAATTATTCTTTAAAACACCAACTTGATTTTCTAAATCTAACTTCTCATTTTTCGATTTCTCATTTTCATGTTCTACAGATTTCATCTTTTCTAAAATAATAAAATTAAGCTTTGAAATCTTATCGCTATACTAAATAATTCATTATTATCTTTTACTGAAATCTGTAAATCAAAAAGTACCTTTTTATAGTCCTCACTGGTGGCTTTGACAAGGATTTTGCCCATTGTATTTCGATTAGATCATTTTCTGGCTATTATTCTATGATGTTGTGACGATCGATAGAATTCCAGGTTATTAGTTTATCAGATAACCGTGTTACGGTTATATGATGACTTGCCCCGATACCAGTTGAAAGTGTGCTATGGATCCTGTAATATGGATATATGATAATACAAAGTGTAGTGATGATAGTTATACAGTAAATAGTGTGGAATATAAAAGCAGTATAATAAAAATGACACCAAGAATTTTTATACTGGTTCGGAGCACCGTCCTACGTCCAGTCACAGACTCCTTTTAGAATTTTACTAAAACAACAACCCTCACTTAACCCGGAGGAACAGGTCTATACAACCCTTGAGCAGCCGAACAAGGACCTGAGCAGCAGAACATGATTTCGCCTCAGCAGCCGAAGAGGACTTCACACGCCTGAGCAGCAGAACAGGACTTCAACAAATACAAAAGATTATTTTTACTTTGTGTGTTCTAATAACATGGATTTGTCACTTGTAGTACACCCTTTCTATAATCTTCTCCTCGAGTGTGTGTGTGTGTGTATATATATATATATATATATTTGAAGTTTATGAAGAGTAGAAAGGTATAATTTGCTTTAATGCAGAATATTTGAAAGTATAATTGCAAATAGATTCTAGAGAGTTAGATAAGAAAATTCGATTGTAATTCGGTGATTTGGAATCAATTTAGAGTATGTATTTATAGAGGTTAGAAAGCCGCGACGGTTGGTGAAGAGTTTCGATTGAGGTGTTGCGTCCAAATCTTTTCGTAGAGGTTCGTAACTCTTCATAAAAAGTCGTGTCTTTTCAAAAAGTAGCTGTTGTAGAAATTCAGTCAACTAAATTTTTGGGTCAGTCGACTGAATATTCAAAACGAATTCTCAAATATATATTTGTATATCTGTGCACCTATGCATGTTGCACAGAATTTCCAGGGTCAGTCGACTGAACCTCTGGGTCAGTCGACTGAACCTCTGGGTCAGTCGACTGACCTGGTAAAATCTGTGCAATTTGCATAGTTTACACAGGTATAGTAATATATACAACTTTAACCAGTTTTATATATTTTATATGCTTATATATGTATAAAATAATTGGGAATTGGATGATTAAATATATAAGCTAATATATACGTAATCGAGGAGAGATTTTAACACAATTGACCTAAGACTCAAAACAAAAATAATATAATTGATGCACCGGTTTTGAAGTCTTGTCTCCTTTTAGTATATATTCTCTTTTTTTCATAGCAGTCGTCAATTCTATATGTCGTAGTGATAGCTTTGTGTCATCGATCAAAACCAAGTCTCAACAGTTTTGGATAGGAATCACCCAAATCTGATCCCGGTTTTTCAGATAGGAATTGTGACGCCCCATCTCTATACTCACGCTAGCTAAGGACACTACGGAGTAATGTCGTCAACTAGCACGAAGAATAAGGCTGTTGAGGAGCGACCATCCATGTAATTTCTTTGTGCGAGCACCGATATGTCAGATAGTATAACATGCATTTCAAATCAAGAGGAAATCCGACATACCGATACAAACTCAAAGCTACTACACAGTGGCTATATAATCTTCGGAAACAAATATAGAAATAAGTATAACACAAATCATTCACAGATATCCATATCACAAAGGCGGAAAAAGATATGAATATAACACATAGAAGTGCATATCAGAGTAGTGGTCAACAAGATCCACAATATCACAAAAGAATAGATACAAGTACTACACAAAAGAATATGTATACATCAAGGAGTCTCTATCTCGAATGTATAACAACAAAAACTACCAATCTATGTAGTTAGCTAAAAGTCAGATAATACTCCCACATGAGGAGTCAAGCAGAAGCACCTGTAACATCTCGGTCTGACCCGAGTATTATTTAATAAGAAAATAATAAACGGATCAGTCTAGCTATAAATATCAGATAAAATGATATAGAATAAGAGATATGACAAAAACATACGATAGCCATAATGCCATACCGTGATAAGTATGTAATTGAAAATCAACCACAGATTAATCAATATCACAAGAATCTTTTCAAAGATCAAAAATAATGTCATACTCTTTATTTTTATTCACCAAGTCACAAATATTGGCAAACATCACAATGCCAATCGTAAAAGTTGTTGAAACACAAATTCACCAATGCATAAATATTGATAGAACTTATCAATAAAATCACAAAAATTGGTGAAACACAAATTCTAGAAACCATCAATAGAAATCCAGAAATCACAAAAAAAAGGGGAGGCCTATCCCAAAACGGGAGTGTGAAAACTCACCAACACGTGTATCATAAAACGGAATGCCATTCCATGGTTGCTAACCATTAATTTTGAGCCGAGGCTCCACAAAACGGCCCGAAGACCATGGGTCGCTACCTCACCAATATTTTGAGCCGAAGCTCCACAGAAACGGGGTTTAGTCTCCCTGACAGACAAAGAGACATCGCACAATGCTAGTCTAAATCACAAAATGATCATCGTCGATCATCAAGAAGTGTCAATTGCACTAAGCTAGTAAATAGATGAGTTTAGCTTCATGTCCCATAACCACTGGCTCAACTTAAATATTTACGAGCAAATTGTAAATTTCCACTAGAAAGTTGTCACAAGAGTTTCAATCGAACAAGTTCAAAAATTAACCGACGAACTAAACGAAAGCATTTCATACCACTTGTTTTACTAAGCCGTTTAATTAGATTTCTCAAACGAATGAGGAAAAGGTTTGTATATACTAATAGATAGGAAAAACGGTTTCATAAAGAGCTTTGTATTATTAAAAATAGAGTTGAAATCATCTTTGTAAAATAGTTTGAATATTTACTACTAGTATAGAAACCTTTGTATTTTAAAGTGACAAATCACAAAAATGATTGTAAGAACAATCAATCACCAAAAATTCACATTCGAAGACGTGAATTGAATCCAAAGAAATGGATACAAATCAATTAAAATGGATATTCCCCAAAAATCCCGAAATAGAAGTCATCAAAGTCGATAATAAGTGATAACAACAAATCGGATAATCACGAATCGATAAAATTTGGAATCTCTAACAAAATAGGCGAATTGGGCCTATACAAGCAGGTCAGTCGACTGGACCAGAGGGTCAGTCGACTGACACAGGGATATGAAATTTGTACCCCCTGGTTCAGTCAACTGACCTTCTGGTCCAGTCGACCGAACCTGCTTCTAAGCAAATTTTTATCCTCTGGCTCAGTCGACTGACCTTCTGGTCCAGTCGACTGAACCTGCTGCTGAAGCATATTCAGCCTAGCCCCCTTGTGGGGCAAAACCCATAACTTGAAACGGAGCGAACAAGCGAGCAACAACGACTAAGGATTTATGCCTACCGACAACCCAGCCTTGTATGGCTCTCCGAAACACTCCACTAACGTGTTCGAACATCAAAGTTTGGATTTTTTTAAAGATTTGACTTCAAAACACCAAAAATTGGAATATTCACCAATTCAATCCAAATCCAAAGCAAATGAACACCAATAAGCATTAGGAATTCATACCTAACAAAGATAAATATAGACATAGATCTGAGATAAAAATCTCACCTTTTTCACAAAAACAATGGAGATGAAGTTATAGAGCAAGGCAAGAACAATCACTCTTCAATTTCAACCCAAGAAGCTTGAATCTAAGCTTAGAAGAAAAATATTTCCTAAGTTAGACTTTAGGAATTTCTGAAATTGAAGGTAGAATGAGTTGGAGGAGAGGAAGAGGATGCTTACCAATAGCTTCTCTTTGAATTTGGAGTTAGAACTTGGATTTGCAATGGAACTAGGGCTTAGGAATTTTATTTCTTTTTCCCTTCCCCCATTTTTATCTAAAGCTTGAAGGTATTAGGAAATAAAAGTGAATGAAGAGAAGTTGGGGTTGATCTAGAATTAATAGTTTAGGCTAATGGGCTGAACCCAAACCCATAGTCCAAAGTGAAAAGGTTGCAAAATTCTACTAACTCCAAACATATCAATGTTTATACTCAAAAAGATCGCAAACGTCATTTTGAACTCAATGGAAGTGGTCTCGAGTCCTAATTTGTCTGTTTGCAAAAAAGGAGCTTTTCGGACAAAAATCCGACTAACGATGTTATATTTAAATAAAATATTTAAATACACAATCGTAAAATTGCGGGTTGTTATAGGAATCACCCAAATCTGTTCCTGGTTCCTTCGTACCAATCATCGATACAAAGATGTTAAGTTCATATGGGGTTTCAAAAATTAGTTTGAAGGGATTTTTGGATAGGAATCACCCAAATCCTTTCCTAGTTCTTCGAATAGGAATCACAAAAATCCGGTCCCAGTTCTTTCGTACTAATCATCGAATAAAAGGTGTTAAGTTGTTAATTAACATCCAAAGAATTTGTTTCTTTTCTTTTCTTTTATTTTGGAAAAAGTTAAATATAATCTTTTAGAGCATCCGGGCTTTCCTTTCGATCTGTTCCACCCCTTGCCTAAAAAGAGAAAACATAGGCCATGTAAATTCAGGGCACTGGTTGCTCCATCACCAACCTTAGTTAAACACCTTGTTTTATCTTTCCAGATCTCACAGGCGGGAAAAATGTACTAGTTGTTTCCGCATACTCAGTTATTAGTTTTATTTTGGAATTGATTATAAGATTCCAAATTATACTGTAAACTCTTTATTTTCATTTTTAAAAACATTCATAATTGATTCTAGGAAAAATCGTTAAGTTTAAATTCATATTCAAAAGCTTATAGAATTCGCAGCATAAAAGTGTTGTGGAAAGAGGTATATAAGCTTATTTGATTTAAACAACTTTTTAATGTTTGAAATTCATATTTTCCATTCCAAATCTCTTCTAAACCATTTTAATAGATTTATCAAATTTATTTCATATTTTTAATCATTTAAATATATCATTTATAAAGAAATCCTTTTTTGGATTCCGAACTACAAAACCGCGATGTTTTTAAAAAATTGTTTCGGACATATTTCAAAATATACAAGATGTAATCTTGCTTTTCTTTCTTTATTTCTTTAAACATATTCAAAAATTTATAAAACATTTTTAACTCATTTTAAAACTATTTCCAAAAGGATTAAGCATTCCATATACGCGATTTCATTTTCAAAAGGAAAGTGATTTCCTTTGTGCTTATCGACGTGTTTCAAACGTGACTTGGTAAAATAATTTATCAATCATATCAAACAATCAATACTTTATGATCAAAGTATATATAAGCATCCATAGCAATCATAACACATCATCAAACATGTATATATAAATATAGATATTAAATAGAGTTTCTCACCATTAACCAAAGCGATTAACTTCCTACCAACATTCAAATTATTCCACGCTTCACTAAATACATCCTACTCTACTTAAACATTAGTAAAAAAAAATTCCTTCCTTTGAAGTGCTCGGCCAAGGCTTGAGACGGAGGTGGGCCGAAGGTATAGAGAAGAAGTGGTAGAGCTTTGACATTGAATTCTCAAAATTAGGCCCGAATAGGTTATCTTGTATCTACTTTTAGGGCCTCTAAATATGAAAATTTAGAAAATTTGTAAACTATAAAGTTGTTGAAAATTCTTTTCTCTTCAATTTGAAAGAAAGAATCACTTGAATCCAGGTTGTTTTGAGGGAGATATGATAGAATGAAGAAGAGGTATTGTCAGATAGACAAAAATGAAGCCTGAAAATACACTTCAAAGAATTGAGTTTCAGGTATAGCGAACCTCAAAACTGGAAGAAATGATCAACATAAAAATTGCAGCCACTAGAATTTAATATGGGTAAAAAAAATAATTTCTAAATTTGGATCAGTTATGATCAAAAGAAAATGACATATTCTCTGGCTTAAAAACTGGGCCAGAGAATGCACTGGAAAGAAGTGGATTTTTGACATGGTTAAATTTAGAATAAGGCTAAGAGGACAACATAAAAGTTGTAGCGACTAGAAAAATATATGATTTGAAAAATGAATTTTGTATTTTAGTTCTCTTTTAAAGAAGTTATGGCCGAGATAAGAAGAGGTAAAATATGGAGAAAAAATGAGTTTAATTTGAAGAGAATGAACAATGATTCTTTTGAATATTTTGTAAATATTTTGACGTTATTTCTTTCTAATTTTTTCTGTGGCTTGGAAGCCATTAAAGAGAAGAGTAAGATGGAAAAGTAGCTTGAGAAAATATGAAGAAGAAATGTGAACGAAAGTGAAGAAGGAGGTGGGTATTTATAGAAAAAGAAAGAAGTGGTAAATTTACTAAAATAACCTCTTACCAAATTACCAAACTAACCTTTCTTCAACCTAAAGCAATCTCCACTTTTTCAATTCTTAACATTATCTTTCACATTCTTACTTTATGTCTTAGTCACTTAAAGATTAAGTAAAGAAAAGTAATTATTTTATTTGATTTGATTTGATGTGATTTGATGTTTACTTTTCATACTTTTGTTAATTCTTTCTTACTTTTACTAATGACTTCTAGAAGTTTTATAATCTTATTTAGTAAAAGTAAACATGTTTAGTTATTAATATATGTAATATATATGTTAAAACATGTTAACAAAGGTGCGATAACGTTGCAGAAACTTATTTTGATGAAACATTGATTTTCGACAAAATGTTTTACGGTCACATTTTGACGTTTTACTTAAACTATTTATTTATGTAAATCAAATTTAAAAATAAATTTTTATAATGTTATTTAAAAATATAAACACTTATAAATAAATTAAAATAATTTATTTAACCATTGAAACTTACTTTTTCGAAATCAGCATTTTGTCACTTTTGTCAATATATGCAAATATTACTATTTTTGTGTATACTTTTCTTTCCAAATTCTATCTAATATTGCTTGAATCATATAACCTTGACTATTTTATATTCAAAATCATTTTAAATAGTATATTTTAAAGTGGTCAAATTCTGGGTCGTTACATCTATTTTCTATCAAGTTGAGCTATGGATACCAATATATTAGATATATTCAAACTAAACACCAAATAGTCATATTCACTATATATATTTCATATGCACGTAAATCCTTATATATATATATATATATCCATGTGTGTGTGTGTGAATACACTGGGTGTATTCATACTTAATCAAATTTCACAATTAGTTAACATTGATATAATTAATTACGAACAAGAAAATGTTAATAAAATAGGGATTTATTGAAATAACTAGATTGGATCTAGTGAAACCCTTTAGAATCATAGACCCATGTTAATCCACACAAGTTCTTTTCTTTGAAATCCTATTTTACCCGCTTCTAACTGGCCTAGTTTCTTCAGATCAAACGATGGTAATGAACATATAATATTCATGGCAATACACTTTATAAGATCTATGAAATACAAAACGAGGAACAAATTCAAAAGAATGAACAAAAATAACAATAACACTAGAAGTGCGGTTAACATTTTCGAATGCGATAAGACTAGACATCTAAAAAAGGATTGCCCAACACATAAGAAATCAAAGGACCTCCAAATGCCAATTCAATCAAAAAGAGAAAATGAGCATTCGCATCAACTATGGATGATTCCGACACCACTTCAAGTAACACAAGTTTAGATGCATAAAATGCTGATTTGTGCTCTATTGCAGAAAAGAACAAAGCACTAGACAATTTGGTAACGCTAAACTCTACTCTAATTTTATTATTGGCATCGTAAATACACATGGTAGTATATGCATATTTGAATTTATTTTGAATAAAAACTAAATAATATAATTAAAATTGAAAAGACACTTTAAAAAGATTATAATTTATAAATCCAAGGTAAATATATATTTAGATCATTTTATATTTAAAAACTTATAAGTAAATATAATCATGTGTGTATATATATATATATATAAGAATAAATTTATTTATAAATAAATTAACGTATAAACTAAACAAAATTATTTAAATTAAAAAAAATTATTTTTCTTAATAAGGCAATGTATAAGGTACTTATTTTAAAAAGACAAAAATTATTTTTCTGAAAAGGTTGATGTATAAATAAAATAAAATATCTATTAAATTATTATTAAGAATAAGATATCAAAATAATAAAACAATTGCACTGTAATATCCCATATTTTAGAGTGCTAGAATATGAAAAATAAAAAAAAATAAAAGATTAATTAAATTAAAACATAAGATAAAATAAAGACAAGTTATTTGAGAAAGAGCAAATGAATGAACGAAGAGGAATTAAGGATTTAATAATACTAGGTTAAATTGGGGTCTTAACCCAAAGCCCAAATTACTAGTTCCATACATTCCAACTTTCCTTTTCATTCTCTCATTACACAAAAAAAGAAAAAGAAAACGAAATGAACTAACAAGGCTGACAACACTATCATATAACATAAAGAGAAGAGGAAAATCAAAGTTAGAAGAATCTAAACTCTCAACTTCAAGAAGGAAGAAGATTAAATCAAGTTTCTTAATGAAGGTGAGTAAAAACTTTCTTTATAACTTATCTTAACCTATTTGAGTTCGGATTTGATAATGTATGGATATATTTTATGATGGAAATATATAAATGATTAAATATAATTTGGTTATGTTTAGGAATTTAAATTAAATAAATTGGTTGATGCTTTAGGGAAGAACGTGGTTTGATCATAATCAAATGATTCAAAAATGAGATATAATGTTTATAACGATGAAATAATGATAGGCTTGTAATTTCACAATTTTTGAAATGAGTTTGGAACTATTATGAATTTTCTAAGTTAAGAAATTGTTAATTTCCGGTAAATTATTTATTAAAAATAATTATGTTGACTTGAAATTTTGATATGTGATAAAACACGATAAAATTGATTTTAGATGAATTTTATGGATTTTTTCAATCAACTCTTGATTTTGTAAGAATTACTTAGTAAAGAAAAGGATAATTAATTAAGGAGATTTAATTATTCAACTAGAGATGGAATTAAAAATTATGAAAAGAACACTGAAAAGTAAAGAAATCTGTCAATAAGAATTTGACACCAAATGAGATTTGATGTAAAGTAATTACTTGGTAAGGAAATTAATCAATTTTCGATTTAATATTTTAACTCACAATAGAGAAAACATGCGATAGCTGCTAGGATTATTAGCACATTGTTGACCATAAAATAATCTCAAGGGTGAAGGTATGAAAGAAGGAGCAAGATCATTGATGGAGATCAGAGAGCAACAGAAACAGTTTCTGAACACGTCAAATAAGAGCTTTCGACGAGGTCGAAAGGTACCTTTTGAGAGCGATCGTTTACAAGTTCACAACTTTCAAAGAGGACGAAAGGTACCTTTCGAAGGCGAAGAATAGCATACCCTCTACATGTGCACCAAGCCATTCGAAACGATTGGTTTCGCCTTTTTTTTCCTTCACTAGAAGAACGTTCAGATGAGTCAACCCTTTCGAAAGCATATATTAGCCTTTCGAGTTGGCTTAAGCCATTCTCACTTATGAAGGAAGAAATATAAGGTTCTTGTAACGATAACGAATTTTGCCCGCTCGAAAATCGACATCCATACTTCAAATCATATTCGAATGCCGTAGATTCAACCGTTCAAATCCGATTCGCCGGAGCTTATAACAACATTAAGTAAACAACACAGCGGAATAAAAGAATGATACATTGATATACAGCATTGATACAATATCTGGTACAACAGATGATACAATAGATATCGATATACATCAGAGATACAAGGAAATAGCAGCGGAAAAGAAAATAGATAACATCTAGTAGCGGAACACTATAACTCCATCTTCAAACACCAATCCAGAAATAGCTCGAACTCCCAAAGATAAGCAAGTGCAGTCCATATCCAAAGACTGAACTAGCTCCCTATAACCTACTAATCTGACTATCTGAAAAACCCAGCTCTAGACTGCTCGTGTAGAAAGTAATGAGCACCTAGAGTTTAGGAAGGAAAATAATAAACTCCGAGTCAGTCATGTGACTAGTGTGAGAACTCAAAACAGTTTATTTATCTTTAAAATCAAAATAGAGGAATATTTTTAAAGTCAATTCGCAATGCTTTTAAAAATGAGACTACCATAAGACCTCCCACCACACACACAATGCAACCGCAGACTTGGAGGAGATTTCTTCTTATGTTACTCAAAGATGCTTGATACGCATTAAAAAGAAACATTTGATATTATTACTAGTGCATAGTGTAGGAAAAATCATTTCGAAAGTAGAATATAAATCTTATCCAGCATAGGTACCATTATATTATGCCTACTATAGCTACCATATTAGATGGCAGGTTCTACAACTAAAACCGTACAAGGCTCGTATTGTTTCTTTGGATTTCCAACAAATGATCAGGCCAAGGAACTTCCCATTGCCACATGAGAACGCCTCTGGAAGGACGTCCCAAAGAACCTAACCGGATCTCTGCCAACACAAGGCCGGGTTACCTTTCAAACTAGGTAACAACTGACACGAGTATGCCACCCCCCGGTCCTTTGGGACCTTTATCCGAGCGCTCGTAATCAACATCACACCAAAATAATAAGTGTTTCAACATGAGTAAGCATCTGGGCTCCATACCATGATACCACCCTTTTCCAGAAGGAAATGCACATACCCTAAAGGGAGCTACCCTTCATAACCTTGCTGCATCTTTCCTGTTTTGACCATTTCGGGGTGTGAGGCTCGACGAAGTCTCGTCCAACAAAGCCATGCTTTATACAAAAGCTGTGCTTTGGGTCAACAAATGATCTTAGAAATGATCACAAAGATAAATGATCAAACAAATGATCATATCACAAATGATCAAACAATGATCATTTCACAGCAACACTCAGCATGTCACATTACCAAATTGGGAATATATTGCTAATGACCTTCAACTACATAACCTCTTAGCTCGTACGTCTCAGAGAATGGTGTTAAGCTAAGAGAATAAATTCTCCGCCACCAACAGAAATATATTTGAAAGAAATCAGCTTTATATCTCAATTGTAATGTCAGACATACAATCCATACAAGTCTGTTCCGGGCTCGAACAGAACCGAAGGCACTTCCAAAGAAGCCCTTGCAAATCCGGATATTCACTAATCACATTCGGACTTCCCATCACATATGGAGTCTCTATACCGGGGACCATTCGATGCAAAGACATTCGACGAGTTGTCCTTACGTTTTCGAAAATATCCGGTCTTCACCATTGGTCTTCAAATGCTATCCATAACGACGTATCACATAATCGGAATGGGATATATGACCCAAAGTCCTCTCCCGGCTAAACCGAATAGTGAGCGCAGTATTTCAAAAAACATATGGATATTAGGATTTCAATTAAGTCACAACTTAAAACCCAAAACTTTCTTTCAAATGGTTTAAACAAATTACCATTTCAAATCTTTAGACAAAAAGATTTATTTCACAAAGATCAATTCATAGACTTCAAAACAATTTCCATTCCAATTGGATTAATTCATTTAAATCCTTAAATCAAAGATTTAACATATAGCTTTCAAATCGTTTTCATAACTTGGAAATTATCTTCATTTCAAACTAGAAATCATTTTAACACAAATTGGAAATTCATTTCTTATGTGAAAGCTTTTAATATTTGAAAACAAACAGTTTTCGTTTCAGAAAAATCCAATTATATTTGTACGAGTTAAAGTTCTTAATTTATATTCATATTCCCAAATTAATACATTTTAAAATGGTTAGACCCATATATAACTGGTATAACATCTTTAATCCCTAGTTTCAAATTATAGAATTCAGTTTCACACTTTGAATTTAAATTTAAATCAAATTATTTAAATTTCAACTTTATCAAGTTATTCAAAATAAATTTCATCTTTGAAATTCCATTTTCAAAAGCTTTTCACTTTAAACCCAATTCCATTTCAAACCATTTGAATTTAAAAATTCAAATACAAAACTATTTTCAAAAATCTGTGACTTAACCGATTTCCTCGTGAAATCCATATTGGTGTGTGCATAAGTGTGGTCCAGGGGTTTAACACAATAGTGCAACATCATTCAATCATCACGGATTAAAACACAGAAATGTAGTTGATAAGCGATATAAACTATAACGCTTATCTTCAATCATAGATTCACAGATAATATACACATGTATCATCAATAAATGAATAAATTATACATACCACAATTTACAGAATAAAATATCACAGATCAGATAGGACAATCAATTCAAGGCATCTCATAAAATACAATCATTCATAAGTAAGGTCAAGTATTCAATAGTCATTTATAAGTAGGATTAATTAAGCGTTTAATCCTAATCAATTCAATTTATTTCCAAGTAAATTTATTACTTATGAATTAATTATCTAATAATGATTTATTAATTACAAATCTTTTGATATAAATTTATTTCTCAAACACTTTAATAAATTAAATTATTCTTGATTAATCATATTAATTAAATCAACCTTTTAACCCAATTACATAATCAATTAACTTTAATAAATCAAAATATCCAAAATTAATTACAATAAGTGATTAATCCTTAATTACTCTTATTAAGTAATTACATTTAAAACAATTTATAATTGATTATCTAAATTAATCAATCTAATTAATTATCAAAATTAATCACATTAATTTAGTTACTTAATAATCTCTAGTTAATTTATCTATATTAACTAATAACATTTCCTTAATTACTTTCTTAAGAAATTATCTTAGATTAATTATTATTAATCATCCCTAATTATAAATAAATCTAAATTATAAATTTAAAATCAAATAAATCATTCTTTCATTACTATATTAATTAAATTATTTTAATTACCTTAATTATTTCTAAGATAATAAATTTCTTTATTAATGATTTCATTAATCATTTAAGTGTAATTTAAACATTACACTTTCAAATTTAAATTTAAATTCCATTTTGAATTTAGGATTCAAAATGAACATATATTTAAACATTAACCAATTTAAATATCGATTTATAAACCTTAAATAAAGGTAAAGAATATTTCTTATTTACATAGGAAACTTATATAAGGAAAGCCTTTGAATTTATTTACTTAAATTTTAAGTTTTTAAATCACATTACATTTTAACTTGCAATTTCAAGTTTAAAACAAAACATTTAACCTTCCATTTAAAATTCTTTTATAACAGAACTTTATCAAAACTCAAGTTTAAATATTTGTTGGGAAACAAATTTACTTTTTAAAAAGCTATTCTAATTTAAACTTGTTTAAAAAACATTCAGGTTTAAAACAAATTTAAACTCCAAATTTCATTTTAAAACTTTAAGATTCAAAGTTTCATTTGAATCTACTTAAACTTGATTTAACTTTATTTACATCTAGCTTACAAATTTAAATTTATTTAAATTTGGTTTAAATTTCAATTTGCAAACAGTTTTAAACAAAACTGTAACCCTGTTAAACCGACCCGAGGCAACTTAAGTTTGCTTCGAGTCCAACAGCTAAGGACTTCGAGTAAACACCCGAGATAACTCGCACCCAAAAACACTACAACCATAAAACTTCACCTGACAAACTACGGCACCGTGCACATGCACATCATCGTTCGCCACTTCCGGTCGCCACCCATGCTTCGCGCAAGTCGAAGGTCATCCCTAGCTCCGCTTCCAACCACCCAACTCCGGCCAGTTCAACTCGAACGCGAATTCGAGTGGAATTTGAAACCTGGAACACTCGCCACCCTTAACTCCCCAACCTGTCATCACCAATTTGTCGATGCTCCGACCACCGTAGGCCATCAAACTCCGGCCGTAGCATCGTCTACGACCCATCCACCATCCCTCGAATCTGCGTCGAACTCGATGCACTACAGACTTCGAACGAGACGAAATTCTTGACCTCACAAAAAACTAGGTTTAGGAGTAAAAACCCCACGCCGCCGACGCCACGACCAACTGCACACCATCACCATATTTTTCCTACCATCTCCGATCGCCCATACGCCTTCAGGAAGAATCGCAGCCACTCCGATCAACCCAATTGCCAGAGGCAACCCAAAATCCCCAAATTGGTCAACAAAGAAATGCAAATTCTACTCATTACTAAAAATTGTTATTTGAGTTTTAAAAATCCTATTTTTGATTAAGCAAACAGTTTGTAAACTTGAATCGATAATTCATGATGTTTGAATTTGTCACTTAAGTCAAGTATTACTGTTCTTATGTTCTTCCCAGAGCAGATCAACTCTTTTTAGAATGAATTCAGCTTTTCATTTTTTTTTGACATAAATAAAATTTTAAACTTTAGGTTATGATGAAACAAGTAAATTTTGTTTAAATACTAAATCCTAAAAATCACTAGATCAAGGGATAGAGTGTTTCAAATCAAATCCTAAATTTTTGAAACTGGAAACTGCAGTATGCAGGCATACCTTCCTTATTCATCTAATTATCCACATAATTTCACTACTATATACACACAAACATATTGAACTTCAGATATTGATCATGTAACCTTATTTCATAACCTTAAATTTTTTTTTAAAATGATGCTACTTAATCCAGAAAAGAACAGAGCACAACACAGCATGCACACAATATATCAACACCAGATTTACACTTAAATATACAAGCAAATACTTATTCTAACCATACTATCATGCTATCAAATATTTTACATTTTAAAAGTTACTCACCTTTTAAAATTTTGAAGCAGAGAGTTGCTTTGGAACTAGCATTTCATTTGCTTAATCTTTTGATTTGCCTGAAACAATCTCCAGGCTTGACTACCCAGATTTGTTCTGTTTTGATCTTTGTTTGATACTTAATGTTTGAACTGCTTTGTAATTCATTTTCTCAAGTTTGAAGATGTTTTTATTTTCATTTTTCTCAGGCTTGCTGAGTTAAGTTTTGAACGAACAAAGATAAGAAAGTTGATGTATAAGAGAAGCTAGAGGATAATATATTTGTACAGGTGATATCTTTGTTTATAATAAGGTAATGTTACTTTGCACTATATCAGGTCATGGATGAACATATTGTATGTACTTAGAGATGTTTTGTTTGTACTTGTTTGCTTTTACTTTATGTTTCTATACTTAAACATATACTTGCTGTCCTACTTTGTCTAAAGCCTATATTTTTTTTAGCTCGACTGATGATACCCTTGCATGGTGGCTGGTAGATGATGTTGTCTTGGGCTAGAGATGAAAGCATTTATTACTTTTCTTTGTACTTCTTTATTTCAGCCTGCAACACTTTACTTTGATTACCTGCATATTTATGTATTTGTTTTGTTGTTGTTTTGCATTGTTGCCTCGGCTGATATGATCTTGCTTTGTACATTTTTTTTCTTTTCGTATTGTACACTTGAATATATATCTTATATTTACTTTGTTTCATTCCCAGCTTATATTTGTATTTGTTTGTATTTCCTCTTTTGTTTTGTTGACTTAACAGAAGTTGATGGCTGGTATTTACTACTTAGTTGGATGTAGTTCTATATTTAATTTGTTGTTATAATTTGTCAAATATGGTTTACTTTATATTTTGCATGTTTTTTTTAACTTAAATATTTATTTCAAAAAATTTTTTATACAACTTTAAAAATCCATTTCATAAGATTGAATTCAAATATCTCTATATTAATATTGATTAAAAATAACTCAATATTAAATAAAAAAAAAATTATAAAAGAAACCATTTCTTTCTTAATAATTAACATAATTTATTTGAAATTGGAAAAACTCCAATCGATTATCATTTAATTTCACAATTTTTAAATCAAAAATAAATTAAATTATCAATTCAAAATAAATTAAAATTCGGGATCGTTACAGACTTCCCCCCTTAAAAAGAATTTCGTCCTCGAAATTCGCCAGAGAGAGATAACGAAGATAGACGAAAGATAGAGAAATATCTTTTCAGATCAAACTGGTTATCAATTCTGCATTTGGCTTATCAAATCAGAATATCAACAATAGATACAAGAAATTATAATAGAATTTCAAATTTTTAAACAAAATCGTTTTATCGATTTAATTTAAATTATCCTTCATATTCTATTAATCAATTTAACTCAATTTAAAATTTCCAATTTATTTAAAATTTCCAATTTATACTCATTAAGGTTTGAATCAAAAACTGATGAGAAATTGATGAAAATACGAAGTAAAAATTTTCTACAACGATTCGTAGGGCCATCATCGCACTGAAACTTCTTTCGGGAGCTGTCACGAAGAAATCAAAAGAATTTGGAAACGAATCAAAGGAAAATTGATAGAGAAAGATGTTTCCACTGTTGTGGGGTATTGACCATTTATAGTCGTACTCCCATGTCCCCTATTGCGTTCTCTTCTTGCACTCATACATACTATCAGTGGATAGTAAGAGAATTTACTGAGGCGTTCGAACAGATATCTTAGGGATACACTCATTCTTGGGTATACTTCACCATATCTCTAATGAGCTACTTAACGTGTTATCTCCTGAGCTAAAGTTCAACCTTAGCTCCGATACCAAATGTAACGATAATGAATTTTGCCCGCTCGAAAATCGACATCCATACTTCAAATCGTATCGAATGCCGTAGATTCAACCGTTCAAATCCGATTCGCCGGAGCTTATAACAACATTAAGTAAACAACACAGCGGAATAAAAGAATAATACATTGATATACAGCATTGATACAATATCTGGTACAACAGATGATACAATAGATATCAATATACATCAGAGATACAAGGAAATAGCAGCGGAAAAGAAAATAGATAACATCTAGCAGTGGAACACTATAACTCCATCTTCAAACACCAATCCAGAAATAGCTCGAACTTCCAAAGATAAGCAAGTGCAGTCCATATCCAAAGACTGAACTAGCTCCCTATAACCTACTAATCTGACTATCTGAAAAACCCAACTCTAGACTGCTCGTGTAGAAAGTAATGAGCACCCAGAGTTTAGGAAGGAAAACAATAAACTCCGAGTCAGTCATGTGACTGGTGTGAGAAATCAAAATAGTTTATTTATCTTTAAAATCAAAATAGAGGAATATTTTTAAAGTCAATTCGCAATGCTTTTAAAAATGAGACTACCGTAAGACCTCCCACCACACGCACAATGCAACCGCAGACTTGGAGGAGATTTCTTCTTATGTTAGTCAAAGATGCTTGATACGCATTAAAAAGAAACATTTGATATTATTACTAGTGCATAGTGTAGGAAAAATCATTTCGAAAGTAGAATATAAATCTTAGCCAGCATAGGTACCATTATATTATGCCTACTATAGCTACCATATTAGATGGCAGGTTCTACAACTAAAACCGTACAAGGCTCGTATTGTTTCTTTGGATTTCCAACAAATGGTCAGGCCAAGGAACTTCCCATTTCCACATGAGAACGCCTCTGGAAGGACGTCCCCGAGAACCTAACCGGATCTCTGCCAACACAAGGCCGGGTTATCTTTCAAACTAGGTAACAACTAACACAAGTATGCCACCCCCCGGTCCTTTGGGACCTTTATCCGAGCGCTCGTAATAAACATCACACAAAAATAATAAGTGTTTCAACATGAGTAAGCATCTAGGCTCCATACCATGATACCACCCTTTTCCAAAAGGAAATGCACATACCCTAAAGGGAGCTACCCCTCATAACCTTGCTGCATCTTTCCTGTTTTGACCATTTCGGGTGTGAGGCTCGACGAAGTCTCGTCCAACAAAGCCACGATTTATACAAAAGCTGTGCTTTGGGTCAACAATGATCTTAGAAATGATCACAAAGATAAATGATCAAACAAATGATCATATCACAAATGATCAAACAATGATCATTACACAGCAACACTCAGCATGTCACATTACCAAATTGGGAATATATTGCTAATGACCTTCAACTACATAACCTCTGAGCTCGTACGTCTCAGAGAAGGGTGTTAACTAAGAGAATAAATTCTCCGCCACCAACAGAAATATATTTGAAAGAAATCAGCTTTATATCTCAATTGTAATGTCCGACATACAATCCATACAAGTCTGTTCCGGGCTCGAACAGAACCGAAGGCACTTCCAAAGAAGCCCTTGCAAATCCGGATATTCACTAATCACATTCGGACTTCCCATCACATATGGAGTCTCTATACCGGGGACCATTCGATGCAAAGACATTCGATGAGTTGTCCTTACGTTTTCGAAAATATCCGGTCTTCACCACCGGTCTTCAAATGCTATCCATAACGACGTATCACATATTCGGAATGAGATATATGACCCAAAGTCCTCTCCCGGCTAAACCGAATAGTGAGCGCAGTATTTCAAAAAACATATGGATATTGGGATTTCAATTACGTCACAACTTAAAACCCAAAACTTTCTTTCAAATGGTTTAAACAAATTACCATTTCAAATCTTTATACAAAAAGATTTATTTCACAAAGATCAATTCATAGACTTCAAAACAATTTCCATTCCAATTGGATTAATTCATTTAAATCCTTAAATCAAAGATTTAACATATAGCTTTCAAATCGTTTTCATAACTTGGAAATTATCTTCATTTCAAACTAGAAATCATTTTAACTCAAATTGGAAATTCATTTCTTATGTGAAAGCTTTTAATATTTGAAAACAAACAGTTTTTGTTTCAGAAAAATCCAATTATATTTGTACGAGTTAAAGTTCTTAATTTATATTCATATTCCCAAATTAATACATTTTAAAATGGTTTAACCCATATATAACTGGTATAACATCTTTAATCCCTAGTTTCAAATTATAGAATTCAGTTTCACACTTTGAATTTAAATTTAAATCAAATTATTTAAATTTCAACTTTATCAAGTTATTCAAAATAAATTTCATCTTTGAAATTCCATTTTCAAAAGCTTTTCACTTTAAACCCAATTCCATTTCAAACCATTTGAATTTAAAAATTCAAATACAAAACTATTTTCAAAAATCTGTGACTTAACCGATTTCCTTGTGAAATCCATATTGGTGTGTGTATAAGTGTGGTCCAGGGGTTTAACACAATAGTGCAACATCATTCAATCATCACGGATTAAAACACAGAAATGTAGTTGATAAGCGATATAAACTATAACGCTTATCTTCATTCATTGATTCACAGATAATATACAGATGTATCATCAATAAATGAATAAATTATACATACCACAATTTACAGAATAAAATATCACAGATCAGATAGGACAATCAATTCAAGGCATCTCATACAATACAATCATTCATAAGTAAGGTCAAGTATTCAATAGTCATTTATAAGTAGGATTAATTAAGCGCTTAATCCTAATCAATTCAATTTATTTCCAAGTAAATTTATTACTTATGAATTAATTATTTAATAATGATTTATTAATTACAAATCTTTTGATATAAATTTATTTCTCAAACACTTTAATAAATTAAATTATTCTTAATTAATCATATTAATTAAATCAACCTTTTAACCCAATTACATAATTAATTAACTTTAATAAATCAAAATATCCAAAATTAATTACAATAAGTGATTAATCCTTAATTACTCTTATTAAGTAATTACATTTAAAACAATTTATAATTGATTATCTAAATTAATTAATCTAATTAATTATCAAAATTAATCACATTAATTTAGTTACTTAATAATCTCTAGTTAATTTATCTATATTAACTAATAACATTTCCTTAATTACTTTCTTAAGAAATTATCTTAGATTAATTATTATTAATCATCCCTAATTATAAATAAATCTAAATTATAAATTTAAAATCAAAAAAATCATTCTTTCATTACTATATTAATTAAATTATTTTAATTACCTTAATTATTTCTAAGATAATAAATTTCTTTATTAATGATTTCATTAATCATTTAAGTGTAATTTAAACATTACTCTTTTAAATTTAAATTTAAATTCCATTTTGAATTTAGGATTCAAAATGAACATATATTTAAACATTAACCAATTTAAATATCGATTTATAAACCTTAAATAAAGGTAAAGAATATTTCTTATTTACATAGGAAACTTATATAAGGAAAGCCTTTGAATTTATTTACTTAAATTTTAAGTTTTTAAATCACATTACATTTTAACTTGCAATTTCAAGTTTAAAACAAAACATTTAACCTTCCATTTAAAATTCTTTTATAACAGAACTTTATCAAAACTCAAGTTTAAATATTTGTTTGGAAACAAATTTACTTTTTAAAAAGCTATTCTAATTTAAACTTGTTTAAAACACATTCAGGTTTAAAACAAATTTAAACTCCAAATTTCATTTTAAAACTTTAAGATTCAAAGTTTCATTTGAATCTACTTAAACTTGATTTAACTTTATTTACATCTAGCTTACAAATTTAAATTTATTTAAATTTGGTTTAAATTTCAATTTGCAAACAGTTTTAAACAAAACTGTAACCCTGTTAAACCGACCCGAGGCAACTTAAGTTTGCTTCGAGTCCAACAGCTAAGGACTTCGAGTAAACACTCGAGATAACTCGCGCTCAAAAACACTACAACCCACAAAACTTCACCTAAAAAACTACGCCACCGTGCACATGCACATCATCGTTCGCCACTTCCGGTCGCCACCCATGCTTCGAGCAAGTCGAAGGTCATCCCCAGCTCCGCTTCCAACCACCCAACTCCGGCCAGTTCAACTCGAACGCGAATTCGTGTGGAATTCGAAACCTGGAACACTCGCCACCCTTAACTCCCCAACCTGTCATCACACCACCGTAGGCCATCAAACTCCGGCCGTAGCATCGTCTACGACCCATCCACCATCCCTCGAATCTGCGTCGAACTAGATGCACTACAGACGTCAAACGAGACGAAATTCTCGACCTCACAAAAAACTAGGTTTAGGAGTAAAAACCCCACGCCGCCGACGCCACGACCAACTGCACACCATCACCATATTTTTCCTACCATCTCCGATCGCCTATACGCCTTCAGGAAGAATCGCAGCCACTCCGATCAACCCAATTGCCAGAGGCAACCCAAAATCCCCAAATTGGTCAACAAAGAAATGCAAATTCTACTCATTACTAAAAATTGTTATTTGAGTTTTAAAAATCCTATTTTGGATTAAGAAAACAGTTTGTAAACTTGAATCGATAATTCATGATGTTTGAATTTGTCACTTAAGTCAAGTATTACTGTTCTTATGTTCTTCCCAGAGCAGATCAACTCTTTTTAGCATGAATTCAATTTTTCATTTTTTTTTGACATAAATAAAATTTTAAACTTTAGTTTATGATGAAACAAGTAAAATTTGTTTAAATACTAAATCCTAAAAATCACTAGATCAAGGGATAGAGCGTTTCAAATCAAATCCAAAATTTTTTGAAACTGGAAACAGTAGTATGCAGGCATACCTTCCTTATTCATCTAATTATCCACATAATTTCACTACTATATACACACAAACATATTGAACTTCAGATATTGATCATGCAACCTTATTTCATAACCTTAATTTTTTTTTAAAAATGATGTTACTTAATCCAGAAAAGAACAGAGCACAACACAGCATGCACACAATATATCAACACCAGATTTACACTTAAATATACAAGCAAATACTTATTCTAACTATACTATCATGCTATCAAATATTTTACGTTTTAAATGTTACTCACCTTTTAAAATTTTGAAGCAGAGAGTTGCTTTGGAACTAGCATTTCATTTGCTTAATCTTTTGATTTGCCTGAAACAATCTCCAGGCTTGACTACCCAGATTTGTTCTGTTTTGATCTTTATTTGATACTTAATGTTTGAACTGCTTTGTATTGCATTTTCTCAAGTTTGAAGATGTTTTTATTTTCCTTTTTTCAGGCTTGCTGAGTTAAGTTTTGAACGAACAAAGATAAGAAAGTTGATGTATAAGAGAAGCTAGAGGATAATATATTTGTACAGGTGATATCTTCGTTTATAATAAGGTAATGTTACTTTGCACTATATCAGGTCATGGCTGAACATATTGTATGTACTTAGAGATGTTTTGTTTGTACTTGTTTGCTTTTACTTTATGTTTCTATACTTAAACATATACTTGCTGTCCTACTTTGTCTAAAGCTTATTTTTTAAGCTCGGCTGATGATACCCTTGCTTGGTGGCTGGTAGATGATGTTGTCTTGGGCTAGAGATGAAAGCATTTATTACTTTTCTTTGTACTTCTTTATTTCAGCCTGCAACACTTTACTTTGATTACCTGCATATTTATGTATTTGTTTTGTTGTTGTTTTGCATTGTTGCCTCGGCTGATATGATCTTGCTTTGTACATTTTTTTTCTTTTCGTACGCTTGAATATATATCTTATATTTACTTTGTTTCATTCCCAGCTTATATTTGTATTTGTTTGTATTTCTTCTTTTGTTTTGTTGACTTAACAGAAGTTGATGCTGGTATTTACTACTTAGTTGGATGTAGTTCTATATTTAATTTGTTGTTATAATTTGTCAAATATGGTTTACTTTATATTTTGCATGTTTTTTTTATTTTTAACTTAAATATTTATTTCAAAAATTTTGTTATACAACTTTAAAAATCCATTTCATAAGGTTGAATTCAAATATCTCTATATTAATATTGTTTAAAAATAACTCAATATTAAATAATAATAAAATAATTTATAAAAGAAACCATTTCTTTCTTAATAATTAACATAATTTATTTGAAATTGGAAAAACTCCAATCGATTATCATTTAATTTCATAATTTTTAAATCAAAAATAAATTAAATTATCAATTCAAAATAAATTAAAATTCGGGATCGTTACAATTCCGCACCAGTCGGATAAAGCGATTTCAAATGATGTTAAATGCAACAAATTTCTTAAAAGTGCTTCAACTCATTCGAAACCCACAAAGCATATGTTTCGATGGCATCGGAAGCCTACTCCTCTATCAAATTATGCAGCATATTACAGCTAAAGGAAGAGAGCAATTATACACCTTTCGACGGAGTCGAAAGCGACCAAGTAGTACCTTTTGATGAAGTCAAAAGCAATAAAGCAATTTGCCTTCCGACGAAGTCGGAAGGAATAAAGCAATATAGGAGGAAGTCAGTTTTCAGCGGCGTCGAAGGGATGACCATAAATCCCTTTCGTATAGGTCGAAAGCTATGACTTAAAAGATGTGCACGAAAGCTGGAAAGCAAACCTTTTGACCGTATCAAAAGCGCTTGGTCGAAAGGTGCTAACCCGCACTTATAAATAAGACCCTAAGGGTCAAGTTTAGGAGATCCGATTTCTTTCACTTCTCACTTGAATTTTCTATAAGTTTGCAAAACCTAGTTCTTGAATCAAATTGGGGATTTAATCAATTTGTATTTCTTTGGTTCAATAAAAAGTGAGATTATGATAATTTTGATTATGTAACTATTCTGAGCCATTCATTGGATTCTATTGTGTTCTCCTTGTGGTGACTCAAGCGAAGATAGTTTTCGATGATGTCGAAACCACTCACTTTACTAATACACTCCAGATCTCAGCTTTGAACTGATTCTTATCAAATGCTCACCTTACGACTGTGTCGAAACCTTTAACTCAACCTATCTACACATACCTATAGAACATAACCAAAGCCATCTAAAAGACTAGCTTTCGATGAGATCGAAACCTTTCCACCCAAGCCCTATCCCTGAACCATTAGAGCCAGCCTTTGAAATATCACAACTAATTCGAAGGGTAGGTTTCTAAAGAGTCCTAAACCAATTCAATAGGTTCGAAAGGTATTTCTAAATAGAAGCTTAGTACTTTGACTTTAACGAAAGGTATTAAGTAAGTGCTCTCAACTATCTCTACCTACATAAAGAGTGTGAGTATCCTCTACTTGTTCGAAAGTAGGTTTAGATGTAATAACTTATACTTCAAACTCCACTTTGAGGCGTTGACAAGTTTTCTTGTTAACATGTTTGGCGCTGGAAGGAGAGCTCGAACCTCCGATCCCCAATCACTTTGATCACAAATTAAATTGCGTAGAGTATTTCATTCAAAAGAGGAAAATGGTAAGAGCAAGGAATAATAATGCCAATCCAAATGAAGAAGCTGCATTATAATCAACTTTGGAAGATAACATAGTTCCAACCTTTAACTTGGAGAATATGGAAATTGGGCAATCTTCAACCTTAATGAGATTGGAAAACAATGAGATCAATGTCCAGAATCTACAACAATAAATGATAGTAACGCAAGAGTTTCTTGAAAGAACTCCATCTCAAAGAGGATTATGGAAGGAGAAGATGAAGCGCAATCTCCAAATGAGGAAAAAGATGAAGAGTTAAACCAAGAAAGTCAAGTTAAAGAGTTCCTCGAGCAATCTAATAGTCCAATCCAGAGAAATAGTAAAAGCTGCCAGAAAAACAAAGCCGACCAAGATGACATCCTATGCCAAATGATAATGGACATACTTAAGGAAAAAGGAATCCCTGACTTGGAGAAATATGTTGTCCTGCAAAAGACCCCTTTTTCGGAAGTAATAATGGAAATTAGTCTCCCTCCTCACATTCAAATTCCGCCGCTAAAATATGATGGAACTACCGATCCAGACGAATACCTTGTAACTTTTGAAAGCTGGATGAACTTATATAATGCTTCTAGGCCGATTCACTGCAAACTTTTCCCAGCTACTTTTCAAGGACCAACTATCATGTGGTATAAGAATTACCAATTGAAAACCATCCGATCTTGGGAACAATTTCCTTACGACTTCGTGACACAATTTTATAAATTCAGAAGTTCAACTATGGACTTTAGCTTGATAGCTACTATCAGACAAAAACCAGGGGAATTGCTTGGCGAATACTTGAACCGATTCAGTACAAAAGCATTAAGGGCAAAAAGTGCAGCTGATATAGAAAATCTCATGGCAGTTCGATCTGGTTTGATTGAACAAACCCCTTTCTGGAAAAATCATCATATCCATAGATGTAAGGATTTACGACACTTCGATCTCTAAGCTAAAAAAATTGTCCAATTGGAAGAGATGCATCATGTTGTGGAGAGATGTCAACAGAAACAGAAGGAAGAATATTTTAACTTCAATCATCCCAGCAAAAAGCCTAGATGGACGGTGAATAGAAAAGACAGCCAGATGGTGGAATCTAAATACAGACCAATGCAATTAAACAAACCTCTTTCCTATATATTTTCCATGACAAAAGATGATGAGAATTTCTCCATTTCATATAAGACAAGAAATCGAGCAGAAACCATAAAAGTAAGTAATTACTATACTTATCATAAAGTGAATGGATATGAAACTGCAACTATAGTGCTTTGGCAAAAATGGTTTGGAACCTAATCAAGTCGGGATTCCTAAAAGAATTTTCTACCTCAAAGGGAGCAGCTTAATCACTTAAAATCTTGACAGAGAATCGGTCTTACAACTTCATCTTCAGACTTCGATCAGGCTATGAAGCCTTGCAGCATCTGTCTATTATAAATTTTCTTTGCTTATAACTTCTTTAATTTGAATTATAGTTCAGATTGTTCATACTTTAATACAAAATTCGAGTGTCGTTACAGGTAAAAACAAAACCAGTCCATGGCATTCAACATACTCTTGACGTACAACAAAATTTTAGCTACTTAAGAAATACTACTCAAATTCTATAAGCGAGACAACTTATTCCATCTCGAAGTTTGAATCAATATGGTGAAAAGAACTACTATGAAACTCTGGATTATAGTAAAGCTTCAACTATAGACTCAACAAGGGTAAACATTTATAACTCTCCGAAGAAAGTGGATTCTTAGAAAAAAGCATGTCCCTATTCATGAAAGTCTATTAGTCTATGTATCATGGATTTTCAGACTCGTGAACAAGACATTTTTTTTCTTGAGCAAAACCTGAGGAAGCATAACCATATATGTTATACGCATTGATGCTACTTTCAATTGGTTGCTTGAAAGAATTTCACTAAATATGTTTTTAAGAAAGTTGATTTTAAAAAAAGTTAGAAATGATTTTCTCAAATTACCCTATAAGTAAGGGGTATTATGTATTTGTTCATTTTAAAGGCAAACTTGCACAAATCTTTAAAAGAATTTTATTTAGCATTAGTAAATGCAGATCAAGAACTTCCAACTAATCAATTCCAATATTTTGAAGTATTCTAAAAACCATGGGCAAGAAGAAACCTATTTACACTTTTCAGAGAAAGTTTTAAAACTATCAAAAGTTCATCAACAAAAACTCAAATTAGAGAATCCTATTCTCAACTAAAAGACTATTGGTTCATGAATCATGACGTCCAGTCCCCTATTTAAGATCTGTGTTAACCCGCCTTTTGTCAAGGCCATAAACAGGCAGATTCAACCTAACCAGCTTCACGATTATCGAGGCTAGAATATGATGGATTCAGTTTAAAAGAATGAAATCCCCTTGGATATGTCGTTCGGTTTGGAAGTTGTGGGTCGTTCGGCATGGACGGCTTGGTCTGGAAGTAAGGGCGATCGACATTGTCACTCATCATAGGTGTCGCTCGGCATACCTCACTCAGCATACCTCACTCAACATGCTACACTCAGCATATGCCGCACGGCATACGTCACTCAGCATATGCCGCTCGGCATACGTCATTCAGCATATGCCGCTCGGCATACGTCACTTAGCGTATGTCGCTCGGCATATTTCACTCGACAAGGTCGCTCGACATTGTGTTAAGTTCAGGGTCGTTCGTTACAGACGGCTCGGCCTGGAAGATAAGCGTCGTTCGGCATGGATGGCTTGGCCTGGAAGATGAGGGTCGTTCGGCATGAACGGTTCATCTTGGAAGATGAGGGTCGTTCGGCAGGATTGTAGGACTGCAGGATTGCAGGAGTGCACGATTGAAGCTTCGCAGGACTGTGCAGCTCGGCAGGAGTGCGGCTTGGCAGGACTAAGAAGCTCGGCAGGAATGTGCGGCTCGGCAGGATTGCGGCTCGGCAGGACTGTGTGGCCCGGCAAGACTCTACGGCTCGGTAGGATTATATGGCTCGGCAGGAGTGTGCGGCTCGGCAGGATTACGGCTCGACAGGATTACGGCTCGGCAGGATTGCGGTTCGGTAGGAGTGTGCGGCTCGGCAGGACTGCAGGATTGCAGGAGTGCAGGACTGCAGGATTGCAGGAGTGCAGGACTGCGGCTTGGCAGGATTACGGCTCGGCAGGACGGTGTGGCTCGGCAGGACGGTGCGACTCGGCTTGATAGTATGGCTCGGAAGGATGTTGTGGCTATGGATCTGATGGGCTCGGGCTACTCAGAAAGCCCAGCAACGCTGGATTTACCTATAAATACAGCATGTGGGGGTTCAGAAAATGGGATCTTCTTCTTTCTGCTCTCTTGCTTTCTATTTCCTAAGGCTAATGCTACTCTACCATTTTGTAACTGTAATCGATTCTAACATCAATAAAAAGGAAATTTCTAGAGTGGACGTAAGCAGGAGTCAGCTGAACCACTATAAATTCTGTGTTTTTACTGCTTTCTTTTTAATTTTGACTATTCTTCATATTTACACTCTCTACATACACTCTATCTTTGAGATGTGACTGGTATTTGGTGCTTTCATCTGGATTTGGATGTTACTGACCAATTTTGGCGCTAACAATCCGCATCTCTACAATGGGAATGATTCAAAGATCCTTGCAAAAGGCAAATTTACGAAGAGGTTCTTTTTTGATCAAACTCCCTTTTGAAAAAAATAATCCCTCAATATATTAGAGGGGTTCATTCACCACAATCATTTGATATTCAAAAGGATGTTCATAAATATTTTAATTGGCAAAAAATGATTTTCAAATATATTTTTTAGCCTACGGCCAATCCTTAGCACCTCCGAAAAGGAGGGGGTCCTGCACCTACCAAAAGCCTATGGCCAATCTATAGCACCTCCTAAGATAGAGGGACAAAAGCCTAAGGCCAATCTGTTGATCCTCCTAGAGGGAGGGTTTAAACACCTAACGTCTAAATCACCTCTTAGGGGAAGGGTTAGGTTAAGCACCCATCAGCAACCTTTTAGAAGAAGGTCAAATTTACAAACACTACATCCCTTAGAACCAAGGGAAGCCCGGAAGAGGCACTGAACAAATGAAGAAAGTCAAAGATGTCTACAACTCCAAACAAAAGTCAAAACCCAAAAGAACTAGGGGTTAAAGAAAGAAATTTATTCACCATCTAAGACAAAGATGAAGCCCAAGAGAGGGGTATAGAAAAAGGCAAAAGGATGAAGATGTCAAACGCCATAATCGGAAACAGACAGAATCAAAATCATAATAAAAAAGGATAATATATGAGATAGCAAATTTCAGTACGTCCAAAACCTGAAAGCTGGCTCTCACAAAAAGGAATTAAGAAAATCACATTTAGAAAGGAGGCAAGACGAGAAAATGGATAAAGAAATCCGTAACATGAGATGAAAAGCAAGGATCTATACAAAAGCTAAAGGAATGGAATAGATAACAAATTTTTACAGCAAAGATAAAAGTGACTCCATTCGAAGAGAAGATTAAGAAAGCCACTTCCAAATCCTTAGAAATAAGGTGACCCTTTAGGATAGAAGAGTCTATATACTATATATATTGACATGTTATTTTGACCATTACACTGTTGAACGACCAAGCAGTAAGATGAAACTTCACTACTGAACGACAGACTAGTCAAACGGAACTTGCACTGCTCAATGGCAAGTCAGCTGAATGGAACTTCCTGCTGAACAGCTGGACGGCTGAAAAGCTAAACAATTGGATGAAACTATCTGTTGAACGGTTGGTTGGTCCTACGAAACTACTACTTCGAATGGCTGACTAGTACTATGAAACTATTATTCCGAATGATTGCATAGCTTTACGGAACTACGCGACTCGAATATAACAGTAATACTACTAATTTGTAGGCACTTTAAGAATTACACATCTATTAATAGGATACTTTCCTTTGAATAACGAGAATCCTCATCGTTATTCCAAGCATAAGTTTAAAATAAAAGTCCAGCATAGTGTTTTAGGAATAACTCATGAGCTAAGGCCAGATAGGCTTAGGGATCTTTTGCTTAAACCTACTAAGTTTACCATTACTAAAAAGTTCTCCGACTTTATACTTATATTGAGTGAAGTTTTTGGTAGTTTATTCGTCAGATGAGATTCTGATAAGATTTTGGTTAAATTCCTGAAATTTCAATTCCCATATTTATTTTCATGATGATTTTTATGAATATTTAATTTCTTGACTTCTTCATTAAATTTCCTTGATGGTATATGCTCCTTACTGAATTTCTAGCTTTGTACTAAAAGTACAAAAAAAATTGTGCAATTTGTTTAACAAATCAGATCCTAGCAAATTATTGACTAAATTCCCGGCTTTATGAATTTTCAATTTCTTTATCCTTTTCCATAAAGATTTCTTGTAAATTTTCCGAATTCTAAATTTCCTTATCGATTTTTATGATGATGGGTGAATTTCGTATTCTTTGTTTCCTTATTAAATTTTTGATGATCTCTTATTGGTAATTTTGTGAATTCTAGGTTTCCTTATTGATTTTTATGATAATTTGTGGATTTCATATTTTTGATTTCCTTATTGAATTCTTAATGGTCTCTTATTGGACTTCTAATTTCGTGAATTCTAAATTCCCTTGTCGATTTTCATGATGATTTGTGAATTTCATATTTTTAGATTCTGTATTGAATTTTCATGGTGATTTCCTACCGAATTTACGATTTCGTGGATTTTAAATTTTCCTGATTGATTTTTATGGAAATTTGTGGATTTTATATTCTTAATTTCCTTATTGAGATCTCATGATGATTTCTTATTCAATTTCTGGTCTTGAGAGTTCTATATTTCTATATTGACTTTTATGAAGATTTGTAGATGTTATACACTTGATTTCCCTAATGGATTTCCGTAATGGTTTCTTGTTGATTTCTTGTTCTCATGAATTCCTGATTTCTTGACTTCTTTATTGAATTTCCATGAGAACGTACGGACTTTTTATTGATTTTTGGCTTTGCATTGGTATCAGATAAATTTTAAGGCAGTTTAATTGAAAAATGAAACCCTCACAAATTTTTTGTTACATTCAAGAATGCATTGATTTTCGGTCTCTTTCGTATTGGTTTTCTGGTTTATGAATTCTTGATTTCTTTATTTGATTATCATGATGAGTTATGGATTATCCATTGAATGTTTTTTGGATCTATGAATTTTTTGAATGAATCTTGAAATTTTGAACCAAGGTTTATTTGAAAATTTAGCATTTTTGCACCAATATTTGATGAGAATTCCTGAAAAGAGTTTCTTATCAAGCATACTTTATTCCTTTTTATTAGAAAATGATGGTAAAAGGGAGTAAGAGTTCACTAATTTTCATACAACATCAATGTTAAATTATCTGCTGATTTGTTTATATAGTGTAGGGATAAAACAAAGCCATAACAGGGAAGCAGGGTAAAACCACCAAAAGTGAGGAATTAATCCCTAGTGACCGAAGAAAACCTAACCTAAGAATAGTGGATTTGGAGTAAACAATAGCCTTTTTAGGAAGGTTTATTTACTTAAATTAACGATAGCAGACCAGGTGATATTGTTTCATATTTGGTTATATGATAATTTGAATGCTCTGCCAAATAAAACAACTAGATGGTGTCATGAATTAAAAAGTTACCCATCATGCTTTCACAACAAGGTTATGAACCTAATAAGAGTTATTATTTGTTTTATAGGAAACAAAGAAATTCTTTGGAGTATTTGTCCTAAATAACGAAAGCTTAGGGGTGGGGGGCTAAATGTTTACATTACTCTCAAGATTGAAGGTATGAAAGAAGGAGCAAGAGCATTGATGGAGATCAGAGAGCAAGATAAATAGTTTATAAAGACATCAAATAAGAGCTTTCGACGAGGTCGAAAGGTACCTTTTGAGAGCGATCGTTAACAAGTTCACAGCTTTCAAAGAGGATGAAAGGTACCTTTCGAAGGCGAAGAATAGCATACCTTCTGCATTTGCACCAAGCCATTCGAAACGATTGGTTCAGTCTTTGTTTGCCTTCACTAAAAGAAAACCCTTTTGAAAGTATATATTAGCCTTTCGAGTTGGTTTAAGCCATTCTCACTTATGAAGGAAGAAATATAAGGTTTCGCGCTAGTCAGATAAAGCGCTTTCAAATGACATTATCTGTAGCAAATTTCTTAATAGTGCTTCGACTCATTCGAAACCCATAATGCATATGTTTCGACGACATCGGAAGCCTACTCCTTTATCAATTTATGTGGCATATTACAGCTAAAGGAAGAGCGCAATTGTACACATTTCGATAGAGTCA
Source organism: Allium cepa (assembly GCA_030765085.1). Lineage (NCBI taxonomy): Eukaryota > Viridiplantae > Streptophyta > Magnoliopsida > Asparagales > Amaryllidaceae > Allium > Allium cepa. The sequence continues at coordinate 103,532,998 of CM060939.1, forward strand.
AAAGTGACCCAGAAGTACCTTTCGATGAAGTCAGAAGCAATAAAGAAATTATCCTTCCGACGAAGTCGGAATGAATAAAGCATAATAGGAGGAAGCCAGTTTTCAGCGGCAGCAAAAGGATGACCATAAAATCCTATCGACCTTTCGTATAGGTCGAAAGCTATGACTCAAAAGATGCGCACGAAAGTAGGAAAGCAAACCTTTCGACCATATCGAAAGCACTTGGTCTAAAGGTGCTAACCCACACTTATAAATGAGACCCTAGGGGTCAAATTTAGGAGATCCGATTTCTTTAACTTCTCACTTGTATTTTCTATAAGTTCATAAACACTAGTTCCTAAATGAAATTGGGGATTTAATAAATTTGTATTTCTTTGGTTCAATAAAAAGAGAGATTATGATAATTTTGATTATGTAACTATTCTGAGGCATTCGTTGGATTCAATTGTGTTCTCCTTGTGGTGACTCGAGCAAAAAGATAGCTTTCGACGACGTCGAAACCCCTTACTTTACTAATACACTCTAGATCTCAGCTTTGAATCACTTCTTATCAAATGCTCGCTTTACGACTGTGTCGAAACCTTTAACTCAACCTATCTACAAAAACTTGTAGAACATAAACAAAGACACCTAAGAGACAAGCTTTCGATGAGATCAAAACCTTTCCACCCAAGCCATATCCCAAAACCATTAGAGCCAGCCTTTGAAATATCACAACTAATTCAAAGGGTAAGTTTCGAAAGAGTCCTAAACCAATTCAATAGGTTTGAAAGGTATTTCTAAAGAGAAGCTTAGTTTTTTGACCTTGATGAAAGGTATTAAGTAAGTGCTTTCAACTATCTCGACATACCCAAAGTGTGTTAGCATCCTCCACTTGTTCGAAAGGAGGTTTCGAAGGAACCACCAATACTTCAAACTCCACTTTGAGGTGTTGAAAGTTTTCTTGTTAACATACATAAAGGTCTTTGAGAAGCATAACCCATGTAATCATTTGAAAACTTAAGGTATGATGGCTTCGGGATTGATAACCCTGAGTTACCATATAACCAACTCATGAATGGTCGGGGAAAACTAAGACACGAAAGCTCACGCAAAATAGTTAACACAAGATAGGTTCTTGCTTAGTAACCCATAATAACATTTAGTTTATCAACACATGACTGTTATTAGTGATAACAATCGACGTCTATTTAGGTATTAAACTATGATAGCACTTATAAAAATGAATCATGTTAGCATGAAGAATATTATCACGATAACGTTAAGGGGTTAACACGAGATGGCATTGTGTCCATCAACCCACAAAAGAATTTGGAAAATGAAACCATGATGGCATGGGAATCATATCATAAAGACTAGGGGAGAGTTATATAGTGATGGCTAGAAATGGCATCAACCCACGATGGCCACATGGATTTCAACACACGATGACTAGGGGAAACTACTAACCTATAATAATTAATAAAATAATACTAACGTGCGATCACACTGGATAGCCAACATGTGATAGCTTATGAATTTGAATTGAAATGTTTAACAAATCTAAGAAGAATTCTAAGTAAAATGAGAAGACTAACCATAAAGAAGAAATGACATTGGAGAGTATTAAGTTAAATAGGCATAACTTATTAAAAAGAATGGAACTGAAAATAGCTTGATAAGCTACGTGGTGATGAGTTAAATCATAAGAAATGATAATGTAAATGTAAGGCCTTAGTACAATAATATGTCTAAGTACGAGAATATATTTCATAAATTGATGAAAGGCCTATGTGGATACCAAATTTCTATTCACAACAATATTTGGTAATGATAATGAAAGGCCTTAATAGAAAATGTAGGTCTATAAATGACGATATGTATGTATATATATTATGGAGTAAGACATGTGTAGCATCCAACTTGTTTATTCGCGACAATACATGAGATTGTGGGAGTAAGGCTTTTGTAGCACCCAAATAGTCTGTTCATGTAATTATAATGGATAAGTGATGATATATGGTAGAGGCAACCCAATTACCCATTCATGATAAATTTAAGAGAAAATATGATAAAACACCTAATTAGAAATCTTAAGTGTCGAGTGCGGTTATTGAACTTGGATGGTAAGGCCTAAGTGCCAACTTTTTATGAAAATGGCTAAAGAAACTAATAGAAACCATGTGTAGAGAACCTCACACTTATATGAATTGTTGGTTATTGTCGTTCATGACATGATATGATGAATGCTAATAGTGGTTGAAATAGTGAGAGGGAAACCCGTTCCATGCTTCTGCGACATGGTCACACTATATGCTTGATTATTAGGGTAAAGTTTTACTCACACCAGACTTTATGTCTGATCCATGTTTTTTATTTCCAATAAACTTAGAGTACTCATCCGAGTAGGCTGAATTTATGGGTTAGACATGTAGCATTTGAAGAATGAATAAAGATTCCAAAGATAAAACCGTATGCTTGCAATTTAATAATTTTTATTTTGAAATTCTGCTATATAAAACCAGTGTTTATAACTAGTTATGTATGGTGTTGACATCTTCATATGTTGGACAAACATGACACCGTTTCCATTCTATTTATATTTACCCCTACATAGGTATCTGCTTGGGTCAAAATGATGTAAGGGATTATGTAATTCAAATTATTGTGATAAAAGAATTATTTAGCTGCTTTGTTTACTTTTATTATGCAAAATACGACAAAATTCACTTTGTTGCTGGAAAATAATTTCGATGACGACTACAGCATCTTGGGCATCCATTTTCGAGTCATGGAGTAAGTGATGTTACAAGCACACTATAAAATAAAATTATATTTAGAGATAATCATTAAATGAAACAAAAGGACAATAAGAATAAAAATGAATTGGTCACAATTTCGATGTATATGTCAATATACCAAAAGGAATAAGTCGACACAGACCTGAAAAGGTAAAACCTTTCAAAATTGGAAGTTTTGAAATTCCCTTACTTTTTCACCATTTCAAATTTCAAAACAACACTTTATGGACAGCCACATACCCATTCAGCACCTATATATTCGCTATATCTCTCTTATTCATTCAGATCTCAAAGTTTACAAATAAATACAATCTTCATTCCTCTTTACTTCTAAAAAAATTCCATTACCTTAAGCATCTTCTTTAGTAGCATGAAAGCTATACTCTATGCTCAATAATTGACTACGTAATTATAAGGAGTAAATATAAACCTACTCGGATAACGAGAAGTATGCAGATGTGTTTATGGTCGTTTTTCAAGTTTGATGATTTTCCCTCTTATGAATTGATTTCTATTTTGTTTTGATTGATTCTTGACAAATAATTTTCTTTGTTATCCCAATTTTGTAAAAATGTTTTATGAAAATTTGAACGACAAATTTTATTAAGGAAATGATTATCACATTTGGAGTACTATAAAAGGAACTACTATAATTTTAGATTCAAATTTATAAGACGAAACTTTTGGATTTAAAAATAGTGGTAGTGAACATTTTAAAGAAGAAGCTGATTATGACAATTGTGAAGCTATACACAATCTATTTGACAACGATTTTAAATTTGATTTTAAAGGAAAGAATCTTATACCAAAAGCAAGGCTTATGTGCCTAATTTTGCAAAAAAGTACAACTCCTTGAATCGAAAATTATAATAACCTTACCTCAGGAGTTCATAAAATTAATTTGCTATTTTTTTTGAAATAAATTGGGCACAATTCATTGTTTCCGACTTCGTGGCAAAATGGTCTTATGCCATGAAAGTACACTTTATTATTGGAGTGTATTGAATAAGAATTTTCACCTATTTTGGAGTTATTTTTAAAGTGTAAGCACCTTTTAGTGCAAAGGTGATTGATAAAAAAATCTTTCTCTACTGCACATTCCGTATGAGTTTGTACCCTATGAAACTCTTATGGAAAAAGATTAAAGGATGGCCATAAACAATGAAAAAGAAGAAGAAGAGAAAGAAGAATAAGAGAAGGAAGAAGAAGATGTGAAAGAAGAATAGGAGGATACTTCTCTTGAACGTATTGATTGCAAGCTTCAACCAAGAAACTTAGACATTCAATCAAACCAAAAGATATTCATCCATAATCAAACGAAGCTCATAATGCCTATGAGCTAGAATTTTTGAAAGTTATCCACGAAAATATATAACGTCTTTTGGTACATGATGAGAAAATTTGGTGGCAACTCCCCATCCTCCTAAGCTTTGTATTTTTCCTTTTTAATAGAAATTTTTATTTTTCATCTTTTATTATGTAATTTGTTTCAAATAAATGCAAATATTGCAATTAAAAAAATATGAAAATTACATAAATTATTGTGGAGAAATAGGAATTATAGTCTTAGAACTTTTAGCCATAGGCTGTAAACACGAAATAAATAAAAGGCCATGGAGAAATAGGAAAGATACCTTAGAATATTTCATTATAGGCTGCAAATAGAAAACAAATAAAAGACCAGCATCCATTATACAACTGGCAGTTATACTTGATACTTAACCTATAATTAGGGTATAATTAGGTAACTATCATTTAGGTAATAAGCAATAGCTAGTAGAATTATAATTTAGGAAATACACAACTTCTAGTAGAATTAGACTATATATAATCATGAACATAGAGCTTGTAGAATCAAAAATTGGCAATAAAACTAATTATTCATCATATCCAGTCTTCTGCCTAAAAATTCAATACTCGAAAATTCAAATGGTACGAGAGCGGATCAGATCCTGGCTCAAAAGTTCTGCAACAATATCAAAAGCTGCATATAGCAGAGAACCATAGTCTTTTCAACATGTCTCAATCCGACAACACTAAACTCACAAATATCAACTCAACGACAACATAAATTACATTCCCTGGACCATATCAGTAACAATTGGTCTTAGTGGCAAAGTGAAACTAAGCTTTATCACTGGGAAAAGGGAAAACCCAAAGCAGAAAAGCCAACTGAGTCAACCCCCAAAGAGAAAGAAAAAATAGAAGAACATGAGAAAATTGACCAATTAATCATGTCATGATACTCAGGACAATGGAACCTTATATTTTAAACGTGCTCATATACTCCAGCACATCACAGGAGGTTTTAGACAAAGCCAAGAGAAAGCATGGTCAGCAAAAAAAATTCGCTCATATCTTTAGCCTTAAATAAGAGCTTGCCCAATTAAACAGAGTATCCAAAGTAATAACGAACTAGTAACCGAAACTAAGTCAAAATTGGAAGAGATCAATTTATATCTCCCACCAACAACTGACCAATTGAAACTCAAAAAGATCCATAAAAGACTTAATTTTACCTACATTCCTCGTTCTAAGCTATGAATCGATCAAGTCTCAACTCATGGCAACAGCCAAGATGCCAAGTTTTGATGATGTGGTGGCAAGAATTGAGCAAGAGCAATCACGGTGAGCACTCATGAACCAATGATAGTTAGAAAATTAAGACAATGAGGCATTTCAGGTAAAATACTCAAACCCTAGTTTCAGGGACGACCAAAAGGAAGGGTGCTTTGACACCAAGCTGTGTGACCACTGCTAGAAAACAAGGCACAACCGCGGTGGCTAATGGTTCCTCCATCGCTACCTCCAACCGGTCATAGAGAAGGGCGACAGAGGCGGTAAGTGGGCACCACAAAAAGGAAAAATAAATTTGGTGGTTTTAGCAAAGGGGCAGAGATAGAAGGGGACGGATCTGAATCTGCTCAATGGACTTAACCAAATAATAGCTCCGCTTCGGCAGGATCTTCTGTGGCTCAAATGGTGCAACTAAATCTACCGCTAACTCAATTAAATAGTTTGTTACAGCAATGAAATTCAGATTCTATACATTCTAACGCTATTTTTAACTCATCCAAAATTAACAACAATTTTAAAATTGCAAGTATGTGTCAAAATAAAGATAGGGGGTTAATTGAATCAGGTACTACTGATCACATGACATGGAACAAAAATAAATTAACCAATGTTAAGAAAAATAAAGACCCTCAATATGTAACTTTTGCAAATGCAGATAAAGTTCAAATTCATGGTTTTGGTACAATAAAGTTTCTTACAAAATATGTGAAAAATATTTTATATTTTCTAAATTTTAATTCAAAATTATTATTAATTAGTAAAACGACCCATGAAATGAACTACAATGTTATATTCTCACCGTATAAAGTGACCTTTGAGGATCGAGAATCAGGGAAAAGATTGGTGAGGGATGTTTGAAAAACGGCCTCTGTTATCTTGACGAAAACACAAACAAATGTAATGAGTCACTAAAATTAGTAGATTATGACAAATTGTTGCATTGGCGATTTAGTCATCCATCTGATCAGATTTTGGATAAACATTTTTTTATTATAAATTAGATTCCAAAAATTAAGATGTTTGTAAGCTTTTAAAGTAAACTAGACTGCCATTTTCTTTTTCTACTAATAAGTTGGAAAATGTTTTGATTTAATTCATTCTAGTGTTTGGGGTCCAGCCCTTGTTGATTCTTATAATAATTTTAAATATTTATCACATTTATTGATGATTTTTCCCGCACTACTTGGGTTTATCTTTTTAAAAAGAAAAAATGAAGTCCGTTCATGTTTTTAAGAATTTTACAATTTTATAAAAAATCAATAAAATGCAAAAATTAAAAAAATTCGATCTAATAATGGGATAAAATATGTCAGCAAAAGTTTTATATAATTTTTTAAACAAAAATAAATTTTTGGTGAGCATCGATATTTACTTGAAGTCTCTAGCTTTTTTTTCTTTTTCAAACCAACGTTCCAACATCTTACTGGTCAAATGCTATAGTAACTGCAACTTACCTCATAAATAGATTTCAAGTGTCATGCTTAGAAATATGAGCCCCTTAGAAATTCTTAAGAGTAGGAAAATAGATCTTGATCACATAAGATTTTTTGGGTGTACATGTTTCCTACACATAAAAAGACATGACAAACTAAATAAAAACACTGTTAAAGGCATACTTTTAGGATCCATCCCAGAAAAAAGGGTATAAATGTTATGATCCAAAAAATCTTAAACTTTATATTTCACAAGTTGTATCATTTTTTGAAAATGAACCATATTTTTAAACAAGTGAACAAGAAAATACACATGGTAAACCAATCATATTGCCTCTAAATAATTCATGTTTCCTGAAGAAACAAATCAAGAACAGGTTGAGCATATAAATGAAGAACAAGTTGGTGAAACAAGTACAATTCCTTTAGGGGAAGAAGAAGAGATAAATGAGTCAGTGAAGAACTAACTCATGAAGAACCAACTCAAGAAGGAAATGTCATAAAAAGATCTACATGACAAACTCGACCTTCCGTCAAATTAAGGGATTATGTATCCTAACAGGTGATGTATCCAATACAAGATTTTATTTCATATAATATGACATCCCCTTCCTACCGAGCCTACTTAAGTAACATTACTAACAAAATGGAACCAACCTGTGAGAAATGCGAATTTTGGATCGTAAGGCTGGAATAACAATAGAGGGGGGTTAATAGTGTTATATGGATTTTATAAATCTTTTTGAAACTTATGTAATTTAATCATCAATAAATGCAATTCACAGACACAATATAATCACAGAATTAGACACAGATGCAAATACTAAATAAAAGCAGTAAAGGAAAGAACACACCAGGATTTTATACTGGTTCGGAGTTACCCTACATCCAGTCCCGTACAATAATACGGATTTCTTATCAAAATAATCTCACAGATTACACCCTCGATTTCAAGGCTACGAGGTACACCCTCCTGTATTCGAGTCCAGGGAAACTCTCTTGATTTAACCAGGCTACAAGGTCAACTAATTGATTTCCAAGGCTACAATCACACCCAGTTGATTTCAAGGCTTAACCGCACCTTTTACTCAATAGTTTGATTTACAAAAGATTCTATAACCCTGAATAGCACTGAGATCTTATGAAGAGAGTGGCAGAGAAACAAACAAGAGATAATCAAGTTTGATTCACTTGGTATTTCGTAGAGTATAGTTTGGGATTATTTAGAATAAATGTGGAAGATGAAGAGGAGAGAAAATAAATGAAATCTGATAAAAAATTCGTTTACAACCACTGGTATTTATAGGAGATCAACAGCCATATCTATTCGTGAAAGGATAAGACGAATAGACACTTCTTTTGAAAATTTGAATTTTGAATTTAACGAGCACCACGTCGACATGGGGGGTTAGGGGTATGTCGACATGCCCAAGGCAAAAATTGATGTTTTGACTTTCTTATTAAATTGGTTTCCATAATTTGTCAAAAACAATTTCTAAACTTTTGTAAATATATTTGAATATAGTTTAAACATATAAAAGAGTTTAGAAAGTAATTTTTAATATATATAATCTTCATCTATAAAGTGATTTAAAAACTGAGTATATAAATATTTTAAAGCTATAATATTTAAAACAAGAGATAGTTTTAAAATCAAGGACAATTTTGAAATCAAAATATTAAACATAATAAAGATAATTTTGAGGCTAAAATATTTAAAACCAAGAGAGATGCCTTTTTGAAAAGGAAGTTTTGAAAACATTTTTTAAAAAACAAGAGATATATTTTTTAAAAACATTTTTATAAAATTAGTGGATATCAAAATAGGACCACTATATGTTCCACTAAATATTGTCATGGGTTCCATCCCACTAGGGTTCCATCCTTTTAACAGACTCGAAGTGGATTCCATTCCACGAATAAATTTCGAATTAAGATGTAAGTGCTTTCAAGAAGTTTTAACATAATTCTAGACTCAATACTTATCTTGTACTCTTGAAATCTTGAACTCTGGATATCTTGATACTCATAAGTCTTCAATCTTGATATCTTCAGTCTTGAATCTCTATACTGTACAGTCTTCATTCTTAGTACCTATATGTTTATATCCTGCATATACATATATATCTAAACCATAATGTTAGTATTTATATTTTATAACAAGTTCTAAGGTTGTTGTCATCAAAACCATCATCTTAAGGACTAACAATCTCCCTCTTTTTGATGATGACAACCTATGTTTATAAAATATACTTCACCTTCACTATAACTCCCCCTAAAACTAATAACTCCCCCCTTAATCTAAGCCTAATTATCTAACTACTCTATTTTATACTTCTCCCCCTTTGACATCAACAAAAACTAATCCTAAACTAATATAACTCCCCCTTAATCTTATACTATTCAAACTAAATACTAATAAGGAAGTATAATAAGTGAAACAAATATTTTATTATATACGATGTTATATTTACATGTATATATGGAACATAAACACACAAATATATTTAAGTACATAAATTATAGAATAACACTACTAACGAGAGCTTTTGACAATTGGAGATTTGTGAATCGAACAATTTGGATAATGAAAACAAAAGTTTCCACATTGTTCAACCAAATTCCCATCATTGTCAAAATAGACTTCGCCTACGCAGATCACGTTGTCGTCTTCTTCCATAGGTGCTTCTTCCTCCTCTTCTTCTTACTCTTCTTCCTCTTCGCTGTGCTCTAATGGGTTATGCACTTGAATGTTGAGAGAATCTTCTTCAATCACAATAGGATTTGCATGATTATCCATTAGGAATTTTTGCACATTCCGAAGAATTTTGCCTTGCTTTTCTTGTTCTTTTTCCATCCTTATTTGCACAACTTGAAGTTCATTAAACATTTGCATGGCATCCTTCATAGACTCTTCAATCTTTATCACACGTACCAGGGTAGTGTGTTGGAATGGACCAGAATGAGGAGAAGGGAAAGAAATGGTGTCATTTTGGTTTGATTTAGTGGAGGAGGCCATTATTTTTAATTTTCCGAAGTTTAATGCAGAGAAAGAGAAGTGAGAAGACGGAAAAATTCAAAATACATAGGTTTATATAACTACAAACTAATTTTAGAGGGAAAATCAAATTTTCAAATTTTGCGGTTGTATGTCGACATGGGTGGTAGGGGTATGTCGACATCCCTATGAAAATTTGATTTTCTTGTATATCTCTGTTTATTAAAAATATATGCTACTATATATATATATATATATATATATATCCTGTATCCTAGTTATTGAACAAATGCCTAGTTCTCTTCTTAACTTATTGAATATAGGTTGATTTAAGTGTTTAGTTAAAATATCAGCAATTTGATTCTCGGGGTTGATAAATTCAAGAGAAATAATCGCTTTACATATACTATCTTTGAGAAAGTGATGTCTGATATCAATATGTTTAGTCCTAGCATGATGAGTAGGATTTTTAGATAAATTTATTGCACTAGTACTACCACAATAAATTTGTGATTTTGAAATTGTTAATCCAAAATCTTTTAGGGTTCGTTGCATATAAATAACTTGAGAGCAAGCCAAATCAGCAGAGATATATTCTGCTACAGCTGTTGATAAAGAAACAGTGTTTTGCTTTTTACTAAACCATGAAACCAGAGAATGCCCCAAAAAGTGACAAGTTCCACTTGTACTTTTTCGGTCAGATTTGCAACCAGCGTAGTCAGCATCACAATAAGAGATTGAATCAAATCAATCATTTTTAGGGTAAAATAAACCAAAGTCAAAAGTATGTTTAACATATCTTATGATACGTTTCACAGCTTTTAAGTTAGTCTCTTTGGGTTGAGATTGGTATCTTGCACAGAGACAAACACTATGCATGATATTAGGTCTACTCGCAGTGACATAGAGTAGTGATCCAATCATTCCCCTATATAGTTTTTGATTTACATCTTTTGAGAGATCTTCTTTATTTAAATCTTCATTGGTTGCCTTTGAAGTGGGTTTTCCACTTGCAGTAGCCATTCCAAACTTACTAACTAGATCCCTAGCATATTTTTCTTGACTAATAAAAATACCATTATCTAATTGTTTTATTTGTAAACCTAAGAAGAAAGTAAGTTCACCCTTATGACTCATCTCAAACTATTTTGTCATTATTTCAGAAAATTCTTCATCCATTTCATGATTAGTTGAACCAAAAATAATATCATCTACATAAACTTGTACTAGTTGGATATCATTTTTATTTCATTTAATGAAAAGAGTATTATCTACTTTACCAATTTCAAAATTTGATTGTAATAAAAAAGATCTTAGTTTGCCATACCATGCTCTACTTGCTTGTTTCAGACCATATAAAGCTTTCTTAAGTTTGAAAACATGGTTTGGAAAATTTTCATCTTCAAAGAGTGGAGGTTGTTCAACATAAACTTCCTCTTTAACAAATCCATTTAGAAAAGCACTTTTAACATCCATTTGAAATAAATTGAAATTATTATAATTTGCGGAAGCAAGTAGAATTCTAATGGCTTCTAATATTTCTACGAGTGCAAAGGTTTCATCAAAATCTATTCCTTCTTCTTGACAATAACCTTGTGCGACTAATCGAGCTATATTTCTAACGACCTCACCTAGTTCATTCATTTTATTTTTATAAACCCATTTATTTCCTATTATAGTTTTATCCTCGGGTCTAGGAACAAATTCCCAAACATCATTTCTGGTGAATTGGTTCAGTTCTTCTTGCATAGCCAGAATCCATGAATCATCGGACTATGCTTCCTTTGGATTTTCAGGTTCAATGGATGATATAAAAGCTACATTACTCATGATATTTAGTTGATTTCTAGTTCTAACAACAGATTCAATATTTCCTAGTATATTTTCTATAGGACGATCTTTTACAAGTTTAACCTTTTTATTTGGATGAATAATTTTATTATTTGTTTCAACTGATTCATTATTTAGGATAGCAAAATCTTCTCCATCATTAATTTGTTCAACATCTTTGAAATTTTCATCAAACGAAACATGCATTGTTTCTTCAATGGTATTAGTTCTTAAATTGAAAACTCTGTATGCTTTACTTCTAGTAGAATATCCAATAAAGATTCCTTTGTCGGATTTAGGATCAAATTTATCCAAATTGTATTTTGTATTTAGAACAAAACATTTACTTCCAAAGATTCTAAAATAAGATACTTTTGGTTACTTCTTGTAAAGAAGTTCATAAGGTGTTTTATTAGTTGATGGTCTAATTAATATTCTATTCAAAATGTAGCAAGCTGTAGCGACTGCTTCATCCCAAAAATGTTTTGGTAAATTACTATCTGAAAGCATTATTCTAGCACACTATTGAATCGTCCTATTTTTACGTTCTACCACTCCGTTTTGTTGTGGAGTTCTTGGAAAAGAGAAATTATGAGTTATTCCCTTTTTATTGCAGAATCTCTCAAAATTTTCGTTTTCAAATTCCCCACTGTGATCACTACGAACAGTTATAATTTTTAAAGAAAGTTGGTTTTGAAGTCTTTTTGTAAAAAATTTAAACGAATCAAAAGTATCACTTTTATGTTTCATAAAAATTGTCCATGTAAACCTAGAATAATCATCTACAATTACAAAGACATATTTATTGTGATTTATTGATTGAATTTGAGATGGACCAAACAAATCTAGATGAAGAAACTCAAGAGGTTTTGAAGTTGAAATCATATATTTTAATTTGAAAGAACTCTTCCTAAGTTTTCCTAATTAACAAGCATCACATATATTATCTATTTTAAAATTCATTCTAGGGAGACCTCTTACTAGATCAAGTTTAGAAAGTCTAGATAAGAGTATAAAATTCAAATGCCCAAATCTTTTATGCCAAATCCAAGGGTCACTTGTATTCGCCAAAAGACATAGATTATCATTTAAGGTTTTCATACTAAGAATATAAATATTTTTCTTCCTAATTCCTTCAAATATAATATTTGAATTATTATCTTCGATGTGACACTTATCTTTTTCAAATTAAATTTTGTATCCTTTATCGCAAAGTCGACTAATGCTAAGCAGATTGTGTCTCAGATTCTTAACTAACAAAACATTAGAAATAGTAAGAGTTTTAGAGTTACCGACATTGCCGACGCCAATCACATATCCTTTTGAGTTGTCTCCAAAATTAACCAATCCTCCATCTTTATAGATAATATCATTCAGCATATCTGAATTACCAGTCATGTGTCTTGAACATCCACTATTAAGTATCCACATATTCTTCTTGATCTGCACAATTTGTCCATTGAGTGTTGATACTTCAAAGGTCATATAACATTTTTCTTTCTGCATAGAATACAAACTTGGTAGATAACTTGATTTTCTATAATAACTATATGCAGACTTATGAGACAATGATGATATGAACAGTTGTAAATTAGTGTCAACAAAATCCCTAAAAATAGCCATTTTAAAAACTTTTCAAAATTCAGATTATGAAAACTTTGAAAACCAATGCTCTGATACCAAATGTGAGAAATGTGGATTATGGATCTTAAGGCTGGAATAACATTAGAGGGGGTGAATAGTGTTATATGGATTTTATAAATCTTTTTGGAACTTATGTAATTTAATCACCAACAAATGCAATTCACAAACACAGATATAATCACAGAATCAGACATAGATGCTAATACCAAATAAAAGCAGTAAAGGAAAGAACACACCAGGAATTTATACTGGTTCGGAATTACCCTACATCTAGTCCCGTACAATCGTACAGATTTCTTGTCAAAATAATCTCTCATATTACACCCTTGGTTTCAAGGCTACAAGGTACACCCTTATGTATTCTAGTCCAGGGAAACTCTCTTGATTTAACTAGGCTACAAGATCACCTAATTGATTACTGGGGCTACAATCACACCCAATTGATTTCAAGGCTCAACCGCACCTTTTACTCAATAGTTTGATTTACAAAAGGTTCTATAACTATGAATAGCACCGAGATCTTATGAAGAGAGTGGCAGAGAAACAAATAAGAGATAATCTTATGTCGACATGCCTAAGGCAAAAATTGATGTTTTGATTTTCTTATTAAAATTGGTTTCTATAATTTGTCAAAAACAATTTCTAAACCTTTGTAAATATATTCGAATATAGTTTAAACATATAAAAGAGTTTAGAAATTAATTTTTAATATATATAATCTTAATCTATAAAGTGATTTAAAAACTGAGTATATAAATATTTTAAAGCTAAATATTTAAAACAAGAGATAGTTTTAAAATCAAGGACAATTTTGAAATCAAAATATTATAATTGATAAAGATAATTTTGAGGCTAAAATATTTAAAAGCAAGAGAGATGTCTTTTTGAAAAGAAAGTTTTGAAAACATTTTAAAAAAAAACAAGAGATATAATTTTGACAAACATTTTATAAAATTAGTGGATATCAAAATAGGACCACTATATGTTCAACTATATATTGTCGTGGGTTCCATCCCACTAGGGTTCCATCCCTTTAACAGGCTCGAAGTGGATTCCATTCCACGAATAAATTTCAAATAAAGATGTAAGTGCTTTCAAGAAGTTTTAACATAATTCTAGACTCAATACTTATCTTGTACTCTTGAAATCTTGAACTCTTGATATCTTGATACTCATGAGTCTTCAATCTTGATATCTTCAGTCTTGAATCTCTATACTGTACAGTCTTCATTCTTGGTATCTACATGTTTATATCATGAACATACATATATATCTAAACAATAATGTTAGTATTTATATTTTATAACAAGTCCTAAGGTTGTTGTCATCAAAACCATCATCTCAAGGACTAACACAACCAACATTAGTGAAGCCAATCAAAGCCCAATTTGGCATAAGGCTATAAACGAAGAATTTCAAGCCTTAGAAAAAAATGGCACATGAGATATTATTAATATACCAAAAAAATAAAAAACCTACAAGTTGCAAATGGGTATACAAAATCAAATACAATAGTGATGGTACAATTGAAAGGTACAGTTGACTACCAAGATACTTTTGCACCAGTAGAAAAAATGAATATTGTTTGAGTTTTTCTATTAGTAGCGACCAACTTAGGATGGGATTTGTCTCAAATGAATGTAAAAAATGCATTCCTTCAAGGGAATTTACAAAATGAAGTCTATGACTCTACCTCCGGGCTACAAAAGCGAGTCAAACTCATCACTTGTGTATAAATTAAAAAGCCAATCTATGGTCTAAAGCAATCTCCAAGAGCATGGTATGCCAAGCTATGCTTTTCTCTTTTAAAGATTAATTTTTTTAAAAGTACCATTGATTCCTCTATGTTCGTCAAACACTCACAAAACACCACTATTATTATTTTGGTTTACGTAGATGACATTATCGTCTTTGGAAAAATAATGAGGAAATTTAAAGGGCTAGCTAATAGTTAAAAATTATTTTGACATCAAAAACCTTGAAAAGCTTTCATATTTTCTTCGAATAGAAATAACCCACTCAAGTAAAGGATTATTTCTATCCCAGAGAAAATATGTCCTTGTCTGTTAAAAGAGACTAGTAAATTGGGAGCTAAATAACCTAATACCTCCATAGAGATGAATATTAAACAAGAAATTGAAGAAAGTGAGACATTATCCTATATAGGACAATATCAAAGGATGGTAGAAAAATTAATTTACCTTACAATAAACATACCTAACATTGCATTTGCAGTTAATGTTATAAGTCAATTTATACATGCTCTGTGTATAAGACACTTGAGTGCAGTTGATAGGATATTGAGATACCTTAAAGCATTTCAGGTCAAGGAATTTGGATGAAGAAAAACATTTCTAACAATGTAGTTGATTTTTCTAATGCAGATTGGGCCAGAAGTTGCGAAAGAAAATCAACCATAGGGTTTTGTACGTTTGTAGGTGGTATTTTGATCACTTGGAAAAGCAAGAAGTAGAATGTCGTGGCTTCGTCAAATGAAGAAGTAGAATATCGATCCATGTATCCACAACAAGTGTGCTTATCTAGATTAAGCAATTACTCAGTGACATGAAAATAGAGTACACGAGAACAATGCAAATGTACTGTAATAATCAAGCTTCATGACATATTGCATCCAATCTAGTCTTCCATGAGAGAACAAAACATAAAGAGGTAGATTGTTACTTTGTTAGAGAAGAAGTGCAACCTAGGGAAATAGAAACTCCATTTGTCAAAAGCAAAGAGCATCTGATAGATATTTTCAGAAAAGCACTCGACAAAGCCGGCCAACTGAACATACTCGAGAAGTTGGGTTCTATAAATTTATTCAAACCCCGCTTGAGGGGAGTGTGGAGAAATAGAAATGGTAGTCTTTGAATATTTCATCATAGACTATAAACAGGAAACGAATAAAAGCCATGGAGAAAAAGAAATGACAGCCTCATAAAATTTCATCATAGGCTATAAACATGAAATAAATAAAAGGCTAGCATCCGTAATACAACTGTCGGCTAAGTCTATAATTAGGGTGTAATTAGCCATTATAATTTTGGAAATAAGCAACGGCTGGTAGAATTATAATTTAGGAAATAACCAATGGCTAGTAGAATTAGGCTATATATAATAATGCATAGAGAGCTTGTAGAATCAGAAATTAGCAATAAAACTAATTATTCATCATATTCAATCTTCTCCGCAAAAATTGAATACACAAAAATTGTGTAATTGTACCATTCGAAAACAAATATAAATAATATAAAAGCATTAAAGAATATTTATAAATATATAAATAAAATAAAATAAAATAAAGATTAAAAATGTAGTAAACAGTCAATATGTCGACATACATGTTACCATATTCGACATATCGTAAAAAAGGAGTATAGGTCGACATATAGAAAAACATATGTCAATGTACAATGGTCAAATTTGTTTTCAAAATTCAAATTAAATTTAGTTATTTAAACCTTTGGAGGGATCTGTTTTATACGATCTTTAACACCAAAAACACCATTTTCTACTAAAAAATCAATTCATCTTCACCACTAACCACACACTTTCATTTTATATCTAATTTCTTAATAATAATGGACAGAGGAAAAGGTATTACTGGAAAAAAAAGAGTGAAAACCTTGAAGCAACTTTACAAAACTTCAAAAAAGCACTCCATATGATTCTAAGGAACGAAAAACACCTAGACATTAATTCAAAACAAACGGTGTACGAAAAAGAAAGCAATTTGCTTCTCTTCTCTACTTTATTGCTTCTATCCTCTAAGGAAGAAATGAATATGTTACCGAAATGTTGGATATGGAAAGATAGCATATGGAGACTGTTAACACTTCAGTTGTTGCTTTTGAGGACAACAACCATAGACAATCATATAAAATATGAATACAAATGTTTTCTAAAGTTATATAGTATATAGTGCAGAATATTACATAGGTGATGTATCAAAGACTATAAAGTATAAAGACGCAAAAGATGGTTATGAAGAATCATGAGAACAAAGATCAAGTTATGAAGATCTCAAGATTATAATTTGGTGTATAGAGTCATAGCTTATATGGTTAAAGTCCCTAGTAGCAATCTTTGATCTCTATCTCATATTTTCTATCTTTCATATTTTTAAACAAAATAAAATTTTAAAATATATTTCAAAATATTTTGTAAGAGTTTTTTCAAAGTGAAATGTTTATAAACTAAGTACAAACTGTTTTACAAAGTATCATATTATTTTTGAAATATTTTCAAAACAACTTAAAAAGAAATAAGTTTTCAAAATATACATGTATATATCGACATAAATGCTGCCAAGTGGTTTTTCAAATTTTGAACGGAAGTGTCTATTCGTCGTAGCTCTTCACGAATGGACACATTTATTGATTTACTATATAAAGAGTAGTTCAAACGAATTTTAAAGTTTAGACCTATTCATTTTCTTCCCACCTCTTACTCTCTTGAAAACTCCATTGAAAATATACTCTATTCTCTTCAAAACCAAAAAGAATCAATTCAAACTACTTTGTATTGAACTAATACTAATTTCTTACTGTTTTGGAAACATCTCACTCAATTCATAGATCAAAGTGCCGTCCAAGAGGCTATATGAGCAATTGTATCCAAAGTTCAAGAAATTGACTTTGGAAAAACTATAAACTCTATTTGTATTTGCTTTGGGTGTGCTTATAGTCTGTCCAAATCAAATGGGTGTACCTTTAGCTAGAAATTCAAGAGGGTGTGTCTTGTTGCCTTGGAATTGAGATTGTATTTGCGTTTGCTTTCTGCCCATTTAAAGATTGGCATTTGAAAAGAAATATGCACAATTAATTATATGAGACTAGATGTAGGTGAAATCTAAACCAGTTCAAACTCCCTGATGTCATCCGTCCAACTCTTTACTTTACTGCTTGTATTTTTATCTGTGGTTGCATTTGTGACTGTTTGATAGTATATTTTTATGTTATTAATATGTTATTTAATATTTAATTTGAAAGAAATTTAAAAAAAATTACATAAGTTAGAAAACACTATTCACCCCCCTCCCTCTAGTATTTAATTAGCCTTAAGATCCATAATTCTACAACCCACACTTAGTATTAGAGCATTAGGTTTTCAAAAACTCGCAGTTTGATTTTAAAAAAAATATAAATGGCTAGTAATACTTTTTTTAACATATTTATGGAAAAACAATTTTGTGAAACTAATATATTATTTTCAAGTAAATTAGTAACTAATTATTTTAAAAAGTCACTTGATGATCTGGAAAGGTATAATGTTATAATATAGGAACAAGAACTTTATATGGCTAATGATGAAAAGACACTTGATATTCAATCATTTTAAATCAAGAAAGACAAGTGGATATTAGATAGTGGATGCTCAAGACGCATGACTGGAAATCCATAGACCTTGAAGGGCATTGTCTACAAACGTGGTGGATTAATTACTTTCCGAGAAAACTCAAAAGGATATGTGATTATCATCGGCAATGTCGGTAACTCTAAAACTCCTACTATTTCTAATGTTCTGCTAGTTAGGAATCTTAAACATAACTTGCTTAGCATTAGTAAATTGTGTGATAAGGGCTGTAAAATTAAGTTTGAAAAAGATAATTGCCACATCAAAGATAATGAGTCAAACATTATATTTGAAGGTATTAGGAAACGTAACATTTATATTTTAGGTAAAGTGTCTAATGAAAATCTTTGTATTTTGGCTGAATCTAGCGACCCTTATATTTAACGCAAAAGATTTTTTCGTTTGAATTTTAAACATCTATCTAAAGTTGCTAGATATAAAATTGTTAGGGTCTTGCTAAAATGAGTTTCAATGTCAACAACATATGTGATGTTTGTCAACTAGGAAAACTTTATAAAAGCTCTTTTAAATCAAAAGATACGATTTCTCCTTCTCAGCCACTTGAATTTCTTCACCTAGATGTTTTCGGACCTTCGCAAATACAATAAATAAATTATAATAGATATGTTTTTGTTTGTAGGTGATTTTTCTAGATTTATAGGGATAATTTTCTTAAAACTTAAAAGTGATGCCTTTGAAATGTTTAAAAATTTTACTCAAAGAATTTAGAATCAAATGTCTACTAAATTTAAAATGATCGTGAGTGATCACAGATGAGAATTCAGAAACTAAAATTCTGAAAACTTTTGTAATAAGAAGGGGATTACACATAACTTTTCATTCCTAAGAACACCATAACAAGATGGAGTAATAGAACGTAAAGATATAACTATTCAAGAATATGCTAGAGCAGTGTTGAACGATAGTGATTTACCTAAAGTTTTTAGGTCGAAGCAGTTGCTACAACATGTTTTATTTTAATTAGAATCTTAATAAGACCTTTGGCTAAAAACTCCTTATAAATAATTCTATATAAAAAAGCCTAAAGTGTCTTATTTTATAGTTTTTGATAGTAAATGTTTAATATTAAGTACAAAAGATAATTTAGATAAATTTGATACTAAATCAAATAAATGAATTTTTATTGGTTATTCTAATAGAAGTAAAGCTTATAGAATTTTTAACACCAGAACTAACACTATTGGAGAGATATTACGTCATTTGAGGAGAATTTTAAAATTATTAATTCGAGTTTTTATGAAGAAGAAAATGTTAATAAAACTAATAAAATTACAAATATTGAAATCACTAATGATGTAAGTAATGATAACTCTGAAAATTTACATCCTAATAAAAGAACAAAATATTTGAAAGACCATCCCATAGAAAATATTATAGAAAATATAGAGGATGTTATAAAAACAAGAAATCAATTAAATAAAATGAGTAATATAGCTTTTATCTCAATTATTGAACCTAGAAATCCAAAGGAATCATCATCAGATAATTCTTAGATTCTTGCTATGCAAGAGCAGTTTTACCAAAAATGACATTTGGGAATTAGTCCCAAGACCTGAAAATAAGTCCGTAATAGAAACTAAATGGGTATATGGAAATAACATGAATGAACAAGGAGAAGACATAAGAAATAAAGCATGTATAGTCCCTCAAGGTTACAGTCAAGAGGAAGGTATATATTTTGATGAAATCTTTGCTCATGTAGCTAGATTAGAAACTATTAGAATTCTACTTACTTTTACAAATCATAATAATTTTAAATTATTTCAAATAGATGTCAAGCATGCCTTTTTAAATTATTTTATTAAAGAAGATGTTTACATATAACAACCCCCACTTAGATTAATAACTTTCAAATCACGTGTACAAATTAAAGAAAGTTTTATATGATCTAAAACAAGCTCTTAGGGCATGATATGATAGACTTAAATCTTATTTATTACAATCTAACTTTAAAATAGGAAAAGGAGATAGTACTCTGTTCACTACAACAAATTGCTTTTAGTTGCATAAATTGGTAGGATTTTAGGCTATATGCAATTGTTGATCGTTTAACTTATAAAAATGAAAAGAAACTATACCAAGCACTTCCCGCCAAAAATTCACCTAAATTTCGATAAAATTTTCCATGGTCGCTTATATCTCCAAACACTAAACAAATTTGTAGCATCCTTCTCGCTCAAATTCTCTGTGGTCGCTCATGTCTTTTTTTCACTTCTGCCTTTTTTATCACAAAATGCGGTTCCAAATCCCTTGCCTTTGTTTTCCCTCAACTTGATTAGAATGTGGCTACTCTAATTTATCACAAAATCCCTTGTCTTCATTTTCCAAATTCCTCTTACTCTTTCGATAGATCTACCGCTACTACAGCTGCCGCCATCGTGTCAGCTTCCTCTTTCACTTCAGTAATGGCCCTAGAGAAAAAAGCTCCCCTTAAAACTTGCATTTGTAATATTAGGAGTGGTCTTCTCGCTTACGTTGCCGCCGTTTATGTCACTTGCGCTGAGCTCAGACCCCTTCTATTCCAATGTACTAGTTTCATTATTTTTTAATTGGGCTTTTTTGTGAATACGCAAGCATACTTTTCATTATTATCATATGGGTTAGATATGGATTGAAAATAGTGAATAGTTCTTATTATTACTGTTATCATCTTCAGGTTTTTAATTGTAAATTACATTATATATGATCGATGAAAAATTGGTAATAGGTTCGATTTGCATTGAATATGTAGGCATTCAAAAGTCGGTTGACACTAAATTGAAATGTGTTACTCGTTTTTTGTTGTACTATAGAAGTGTAAATATCAATTAAATATATGTAAGTGCTTATATATGAATGCCTACTAATATATGCTATTTTTTATTTGTAAAATGTTGTCGACGTGTCCGTGTTTTCTATTGTCTGGAGTATCATAATGTAGTAGGTTGTGTCGATTGTTCTATTGGCTAAAGGAGGCTAGAATGTGTTTTGTTGTAATAACGTAAACTTTTAATGGAAAAATATCTGTAAAATTATCATCTGAAGACCCACTATATATTTTGAATATAAAATTGGGACAAAACTTATTTATTTCAATAAGAAAAAAATACCCATATTATAATTATTGATATTTATATTGGAGTAGTTTTTTTAAAGTTCTATGCCATGTTTTAATTTTTCTACCACATTGAGTTCACATTGCCAACTATTTATTGGCACATAGATTTTTTTGACATTGTATCATACTTTGGTGCAATGCTCTTAGGATTTATAAATGGTACCTTATCTTCTAGATTTTTTTCTATACTTCAGGTTATAATGTTTCTTCTTGTTTGTGAAATCTGATTTTACTTATGGCAATCAAATATTTGTTTAATAACAACCTTGCTTGCAATAATTAGATTGCAGGTTATATATATGCTCGCAATTAGTTTTGGAAAGCCATATTATGTAGATATGTTTATTATTACTTCGCCTATTTTTTCGATTATTTTAGAGCACGTTTATTTGCACTGAGAAGCAAGAACTGAATGCTGGTAAGTTTTGATGTATTTTCTTACCTAGTGTGTTTATAGTATAACAGATATTTAAAATTTTTATAAGCACAAAAAAGTGCTTAGCATGAAATAGTTATATATCATTATAGATGACTTAATTTAGTAAATGCTACGCTATTTTTTGTGCACTTTATTGTTTTTTATTATTCAGACAGAATTTTTTTTTACTAATTGAGCACTTATTTAGTTATTTTGCTTGCTAATTTACTATATTTTTATACTACCATCTCTGTATCTTTCATATTGGTTCTGAACCAAGGTGGCCTTAGTCGAAAAAGTTTCTTAGCATCTGACATCACTGTTGCATGTAGTAGGTTGGTTGTTAGATTTATCACTACATTCAAGTTAATGAATTTGTCTTGAGGTTCATCCTTGGTTTTCAGGTGGGTATACCCTGAGCTTAGAAATTCAGGAGGGTGTGTCACTTAGCCTTAGAATCGAGATTGTATTTGGGTTTTCCTTTTGTCTGTTTAAAGATTGGCATTTGAAAAGAAATATGTACAGAAAATTGCTCGAGATTGGATGTAGGAGAAATCCGAACCAATATAAAATCCCTGGTGCCATTTCTCTAACTCTTTACTTTACTTCTTTGATATTTCTTCGTGATTGCATCTTTGATTGTTCGACAGTATAATTATGTATTGTTAATCTTTGATTTAATATTTAATTTGAAAGAAAATTAATTTTTTTTACATAAGTTAGAAAACACTATCACCCCTGCCCCTCCCCCTCTTCAATGTTTAATTAGCCTTAAGATAATTCCGCAACCCATAAACGCTTGAATGATGATAAATAATTTATTGAAGAATAGGAAGTGATCTTTACCGACTACATCGTTGGCCCTAAAAATGGATGGGTTGAAGATCCTTCAAAGAAATCTTAAGAAATTATCAAATTAGATGTTCTTTTCTTTTTCTTTGTATGTTTATGTGTATATATTTGTTTAGTTATATAGCTATGTATCTACATGTTTAATGATTTATGTATGATATAGTTGTTTGTTTAAATATCTATATTCCTTTATATATGTCTAAAATTACAATAAATAATATTCATCTAATATACTTACCATAATTAGAAGAACTACTAAATACCCTATAAACCTATTAGTACTAACTAAATTTTATACAGATTATTTTAAACTATTTTTGTTGATGACAAACGGGGAAAGAAAAAGGTGTAAAATATAATAGCAAAAAAGATAGGGGGAGCATTAACATAGGGGCAGTTCATATTTAAATTAATCTTCATTTTACCTAAGAATATTTAGATGGTTGTCATCATAAATAAACGAGAGACTGTTAGAACCACAGGTATTGGTTTTGATGATAACAACCATATTGATATTGGTACGATGATTTTTCAAATTTATTTATGACATGGTACATGAACTACATGATTACTATCAAGACATATTGTAGGAAAATCAAACAAAGATGCTAGACACACATCAATGCAGGTCAATTTAAGAACTCAAGTACAAGACCACGTAGACTAAGAGGAACCAAGACTAAGGAGACAAGAACAAGACTAGAAGAATCAGGGAGATCTAAAGCTAAGGCTAGTAGAACAAGGGATACTCAAGGAACAAAGACTGATAGAGTATAAGATAATAGTTAGTCAGCTTTAAGTAAATTGAGTCTTGGATTATATTATTAAGGATCACATAGCAATTCTTTGAATTTCATCCCATAAAACCTCTTTATTTGATTCTTCATAACCTTTTTATAAAGGTTTAGTATTGAATTTACTAGTTGAAAGAGTTAAAACAATTTTTATAAAAGCATTATCAAATTACAATAAGATATGTTAACATATCCAAATATGTATGTCAACATACTAGTCGTTTAAGCAACATTTAAATTTAAATGAATGCATACTTCCATTCACCACGTGCAAAAAGAAAATTCTCTTCATATTTTATATAAAGGCTCTAGAGAAAGAAATTTTTAATCAATTCTCTCTCATTCCTTACTCATTACATTCTTATATTTTGCAAAATATGTTCTATTGTTCACACACACTTATGCTTTGCAAGTCCACTCCATTTCCTCTTAAATTTGCAAACTAATGAAAACTATAGAGTGCACAAACAAATTCTTTATCATTTACTCTTAGGTCTTAACATATTCCTCAAAAAATCAAAGATGTATTGTTAGTAGAGGTCTATAGGAATCTATATTGAAGACTACATGAAATTGTGATTGAAAGATCAAATTTCTTGTATATATTACTCTACTACCTGTTTGTAAAGGTGCATGAAGCCACCAATAGAAAGTTGGTATTATATAGGTGATTTTGACAGCCTATGGAAAGTTAAGAAGGTCGCATGTTCTTGCCACCCATGGAATTGTAAGAGGTTAAGTGTGCCTTACCACCCATGGAAAGTCAAGATATGCGTTTCTTGCCACCTGATTCAAAGTCAAGTTGTATAGGTGTACATAGCACTTGTGGAACTACAATTTTGTTATAGTGAAAACCTATACAGGGTACAGGACTGCATGTACGATTGTGAATCTAAACCAGTATATAAATTTCTGGTGTCTTCTTCTCTTTACTTTTATTGCTTTTACTTTTTGCATTTACTGTATTATTGCCTATGAATCTAATTTTGCTTTGTTAGTTTTGATAATCACAATATGAGTTAGCAATAAGTTTAAAAAACACTATTCACCACCCTCTAGTGTTACATAGGCCTTAAGATCCATTCCATGGTATTAGGGTATCTTACAACATAACCCCACACAAAGTACATGTAAGAAGTATCAATTCATTTTTTTTTATTGTAAGGTACATTCCCATGCAGTCGCTTTTACTTTATGTTGCTACTGCAATGTACAAACCTAAGTAGCATTTTTATCTCATCTTTATGCTGTGAAGTACAACCTTAAGCAATCTCTTTATTTTCATCTTTATATTGCAAAGTACAACCTTAAGCAATCTCTTCATTTAATTTATTAAGCTTGAACCCAACAAGAGAGCTACAACCACTTTTGCAAAAGTGTATAACTTTCTTGGATGTCCCACATCCCTTCGGAAGCCAAATGCTCAACCTACCTCTTAAAGTAGGTGTATTTGAGTGAGCATCCCCACTTGGCATTAATACTCCTTCCAAACCCGCATTATATATAGGTTTTCACTAAATTACTTCTTTGCTATCTTTAACTTCCCAAACTTTAACTAAATGTTCATTTATTAGGTTTTGGTTTTAGTTATTCAGCTTCTTTAAGCTCTCAACTTATCTTTGGTTATCTTAAGCCTTGGAACTATTTTCGCAATGCATCATATTTTAGAAAACTCTAAGTACTACCTCTGGCTATCTTAAGCCTAGGGTCTCAGTATTAGCTTTCCTTTGAAAGCTAATGGGTCTCGATATGGATTCTTCCTGAAAGTCAATAGGTCTCGACTATCGAATCACTACCCTCGAGTTTTGTCCTTTGGAAGTCTAGTTAATTCACACTTTTTGGAAACACCTTCCGTAACCTCCTCTTGCGACGGCCTTCATCCTAAATCCTCACATAGAACATTCAACCATCATCTTTGTCTATACTCTTACTTAGTTCATTTACTTAGACTTCCCTTAGTATTTCTTGATTAATTTTAGGTTTCGGGTGTTATAACCTCGGCGTAACACCATCGGCTTAACCATTCCCTTCGGTACGTAATAAAGCATGCATTACTAACTACCCGTAACCGCAATTTTGAGCACGTCTATGCATATCTTTCCACATATTTCCTCTTATTCATCCTATCTCCATTTTTAGTTAATGACGGTATCCTTTATATTATTTCTACAACACATTTATAGGATTTTGTCCCGTTAATACTCAGTCATGGTTCCATGGCTTTCTCTTTCCTTCTTCTTCGGTTTCTTCTTAAGTTGTTGCCACCATTGACAAGTTTCTAAGCTTTTGTTTTTTCGTTTTTTAACGGAATGAATAGAAATGAGATAATGGTTATGTATATTATCTCATAATATGTTGGACTGTTGGCCCCTTATAACATGTTCCCCATTTCCATTTGTTCCGTTGGACTAATATAGGTTGCAACATAATAATAATTGTACATCTAAATACTATTATGATAAATCCTTATTTATTTTAGCATAGTGGCAACAAGTAAACAAATATCCCCCAATATTCATCTTGTCTAATCCACACATTTTCCTTACTTAGTTACTTAATTGAATCGTTTCAGTCTTTAATCTCATAATTAACACTCTTCAACCTTTATTATCAAAATTATTTTTTTAATTAATTAATTATTAACATGGGGGTGTTAAAGGTTCCCCTCATTATAGAAATTTCACCTCCTAAATTCAAATAAGTACGGCAGTGATTTATCTTTCTCATGCGCACTCTAGCACAAATGCATAAGTTCCTAATCCATGTGTCAGAAACAAAATTTTAATAGTGCATCAACTAACATATATTAAAATCAACCATAATAACAACATAGATATATGGTATAAAATACACATGGCCAAATACATGCTAAGTTAAACAAACAACCCGGGATAAGTCCCTCCGACTTTATCTTCTGTCTCCCAAGTATCCCCTTGATCTTCATTCCATTGGACCTATATAAGCTTCACTTCCTTATTTTGAAACTTCTTAATGTCTCGATCTACTATCTGAATAGGTTTTCTAACATAATTCGTGTTTGGTTAGACAACCAAGTCATCCCTAATAGAGTTAGGTCTATGCCCTAGGGGCAATTATGTAATTTGTTACATATATCTAACTCGTTGACCAATCTTGTTCGAAACAAAATTTATTTTCATCATGTTATATACTTGATATAATGTGATTATATTAATTAATTACTTAATTAGAAGTATATTCAATAGAAAAATCCATAAATGGTATATCTTGTGATGGTAGTTACAAAGTGTTGTAACCGTGAGTAATTTATCACAACGAAACAAATATACCATTTTAAAAGTTCCTAGTCAAGATGCATCGAGACTAGATATCGATATATTCGTTGAGACTGGAGTACGTAACGCTCTCCAAAAATTGGGCAGTGTATTAGTCATGACTGCTGGGGGGCACCTAGGGGTTACTAATAGTTATTGGATAATTATGGAATGACTCATTAGATAGTTTTCTGTTGGTTAATATAACTAAGGTCAAACAGAAAATAGCGATGTGACTGATTTACACAGTTTTCTCGACTTGAGAATACTGTGGATCTTCAATATGAAAGCTCCGCTTTAATTATAGCCAAATCATGGCATGGCGTCCATTTAGTGACTATAGTTGGGTCGTGTAACGACCCACCTTTTTGGACAGTTTAAACCGACGATCAAATACACATGCCGATTTCAAACCATTCAAAAGGGTAGATGGTTATTGGGGTAAATAAGAAAAGAAAAGAAAAGAAAGGGAAATAAAGGAAATGAAACAACACAGAATCTTGCAGCGGAATGATAAAATATAATAGTCAAATAAACAGTTCATGAAGCTGTTTACTATACTTTGATCATTATTTACATAACATTTATCAAAGTTATACATATACACCTGAACAAATAAAATAATGCAGCAGACAGCAAGATGCAAAGATAAGAATAGAATAGTATACCAAATCTTCGACTTTGTCCTCCAGAATAGATCTTCAATAAGCTGAAAAACTCAGGTCTGACCCGAGCGTAATGAAAAGACAAAACACTCGAATCAGGACTAAAATATCCTCATGTAAGTTAAATCAATCGTAAATAAATATGAGTGTAACGGCGTCAGAGATGTTTACGGGGTTTGACATCTCCTATCCAGTGTCAACGTGAGTGTAATAACTTAAGAGATGTTACGGGATTTTCCATCTCTCAAGGATCCTTTAAACTATCTATTATGTAGTACAATATGCTATTATAATATGTCTACAGTAAAGTAAAAGTATTAAAATAGCGTTAAGGCATTACCATAATTCCCCTTAACACATTTTATAATGCCATAGTCTATACATCACCGTAAACCCCATGGTAAACTAGTGGTTATCAGAGGGTGCCCCATAGGTATAACACAAAACAAAACGTAGTGGTCGCGAATAGGATAATCAGTATGACAGGGTACATGAGGCGATGCCAACTAGGATACTAGTAGTTGCGTGATCCGGACTGATGTCGAGCATAGCCAGCAGCTACCTCAACACCGCGAAACAAAACTCCCAAATCGAGGGGTGCACCCAAATCGAATCACAAAAGTAATAGATATGGCATCGAAGAAGTGTGTCCGCTAGAGATGGCGAACCTCAATGGCCCGGCGCGGCTCCTGTTTTAGTCATGTCAGGGGTCATCCAATATCGTTCTCTTTCTTCAGTCAACGCGTTCACCAAACCATCCACTTCATTCTGGATCAACACTCCGCGTATAATAGTTATTAAAGTGGTTTTCGGTATCGACAGAGAGTATGTCCATATTCGATCCCGGTCTCTTTAATAACTACGTATTATTACACCGATGGCTCTTTTACATTTCAAATCGATTCATAATTGATATCAAAATATCATATTCACTTCAAAAAAATCAAATCCATTTCAATTATCATCATATCTATTCAAAATGTAAGATTCCGTTTCAAAATTCATTTTTCGCCTCAATATCTCATTTCGATTTCAAAATAATTTCGAATTTAAATTTAGGTTGCAACTTCATTTAACCCAATTCGTGTTTAAATTCAAGATTTAAACATAAACATTTCCCCTTATTGACCAGCTTGAAATTTTAGAAAATAGTTTTAAGTAGTTTAAAAGTAGTTTTAAATAATTAAAATACTTAAAATATTTAAATGGGTTTCAAACAGATAAATTAATTTAACATAGTTAATGTAGGTTAAAATAGTTTAAGTATTTAAAATGGTTTATATAACAGAGAAATTTGGAAAACAAAATGAAACAGCTTCAAAACCAAACCATTTCAATTGTAACTTCCCAATTCAAATCAATTTCAATTTCCATTCTACCGATTCAATTTCGATTCAATTCAAATCAATGTCAACTTTGACTTCAAATTAATTCAATTCTACATTCACTTTCAATTAACTCAAATTTAAATCCAAATTTCAAATATGATTCAATTCCAAGCTCAATTTCAAAATATCATTTTTATATCACTTTTACTTAGTAACACTCAAAGCTCGAAATAATGTTCAATCTTTAAAACAAATAATTTTAGAAATTCAATCATTTCCAAATTTTAAATTTCAAAGTCTCAACTTAAATTATTTAACAATTTAACCAAAATTTATTTCAACATTCCAAACTCAATTTTCGATAAACTCGATTTCTATAAATTGATTTTATTTATAACTTTTAAATCAAAACATTTAGATAAATTTCAAATCAACGATTTAAAATTTATTAATTTAACCAATCCGGTGTCCGTATATAATTTTCTATCCTATGGCCAAGTGATTAGTTATTTCAATTTAATGTCAGGGATGAATATATGTCACTTAAATCAAATCACAGTGTCATATGTATGTATAACAGGATATATATAAGCAAATAAACATCCAAACATTAAAATATCAACCAATAGCATTCATAGAAATAAATCATCCAATAGACAATACAATTCACGGCAATTTCATAGTTCTCAATATTAGGTAATTTAATCGCAATTCAATTTAAATTTCGATTTGACTGTCAATTTAATTTTTCAACGGTGAATTCAAATGACAATCTATATGACAATTAAATTTTTATCAAACAACGACAAATAAAATTCATATCACTTCATAATATCAAATTTAACTACCATAAAGATATTCAGTACGTTGTGAGCATTATAAAACACTCACCTTGATATCTGTTGTCCCCGAGACGTTCCGGTTTGGAATTTAACCGAACGACGCCCGGTTTTAGCCCAAATTTCAACTGTCTCCAAATTCGTCCAAACTAGTTCCGTTTTGAAGCTCTCGTCGTCGTGATCGCAACGCAAAAAGTTTCGTTTCAATCGGACCTCGTATGTGAGAGTTATACATTTTATAAGATATCGACATTTGAATTTATAAAACAATTTATATTATAATTAAATTATCCATACCCTTGAATTTATAAAACAATTTATATTATAATTAAATTATCCATACCCTAAGCAATGAAGCCCAGCCCACTAACTCCATCTTCCCTAAAGCAAAAGCCTGTACACAGTATATGCCCAAACCCATGGCCGCGTGCAACATTTCGAGTGATAC
Source organism: Allium cepa (assembly GCA_030765085.1). Taxonomy (NCBI): domain Eukaryota; kingdom Viridiplantae; phylum Streptophyta; class Magnoliopsida; order Asparagales; family Amaryllidaceae; genus Allium; species Allium cepa. Next base: position 103,563,373 of record CM060939.1, read on the forward strand.
AGAGCTAGGCTACCTAAATCGACGAACCGACAACGCCACGTTCTCGCTCTCGCCGACCTCGACTCAACCATACCCAAAACTCAAAGCTCGAGCACACGATGTTCAGCACGACACTGCAGTCCTCCTCACCACACAACCAGGTCGCAACCCCTAAGACACCACCTAACTCCACCAAAACGCGCGTCCAGATGCTATTCGACGAAGGGAATCCAACTACGAGCGTAATTTCTCGAATCAATGGATAAAAGCGAAGTGAAGCTTAACCCTAGCTTCAAAACCTCTCACGTCTTCACTGTCGTGCTCCCAAACCCACGGCCGCACCTTACAAACTACCACTAGATCGAAACAAACGATGAAATTTGACTTTTAAAATCGGTTTCGTGATTTTTTATTGAGTATTGGTAGAGAAAGAAATTTTTGAAGTTTTGATTTATTGTCTTCCTACTGCCTGAAGCTTGCGTGCAAATTTAAAAGGGAGGAGACATGATTCTTGCGTGTGGGAGGCTTACTACAGTGATTTGAAACGAAATAAAAGAAGCTGATGTGAAAAGTTGACTAGACAGTATATTAATTTAAATTTCAAAATATCCCAATTTATGCAACTTAAAATCTTGAACCCCAATCGAGGCGTGCCGCTAGACGTTCATAATGTTATACCCCTATTTTGGATGCAATGGAAAAGATTACAAGCCCTAATTCGATCGTATGTGCGAGTTACGGAAATAAACGATCAATTTTAAATTAAATCGATTAAATTAGTTTCTAAGTGTTTTGAGCTGCCACTGTCCAACGACAACTCCGATTGCTATGGAAATTGAAACCCGATAATAATAAACTATTATGGATTAAATGGAACTAGTTTCGTCGAATTCCGAGACTGTGTCCCGGAAAGCTATTTTAACTCGTCGATTAAGTCGACGACTTTTCAAAATTTACAGAATTGCTAAAATTCCAATTTTAAAATCTTATTAGCTCTATTATAATCCAAATATAACTTACATTCACTTTGGAAACCAATTTGAATCATATTAAATCAAATTTCAGTTATTCACTCTATTTTCATATATTAAATTTCAATATCAAAATAATCATATCAAATTCGGAATTTAATTATTCAAACATTTGTAATATTAAATTTAAACAAATTGGATGATTCTTAAATCACTATCTTTTGAAATATTCAAAACGAACTTATAAAATTTAACTTTTAAAACAAATTCAAATTATAGAACAACCATTTCCATTAATCAGTTATTCAATTTCCGTTATTAAATTATTCAATAATTCCAAATATTAAATTTAAACAATTTCGATTATCCAATAATTAATTATCTTTTGAAATATTGAAATTGAACTTGTAAGATTCAACTTTTAAAACCAATTCACATTTTTGAACACTATTTCCATTTTACAGTTATTCAATTATTCAATAAGTTCTAAATATTTAATTTAAACAATTTACCTGTTCAATATTCAAATATTTGATTTTAAATAGATTTTACTTATCAATCAATTACTCTATTATACCCAATGAATTCAATATTTATTATCCTATCCAACTATTGATTTCAAAAGAATTCACTAAGTAGCATTTATTTTTCAATACTTATTATTATTCAAATCTTCGAAACCAATCTATCAAAATTTGTATTTCTACCTAAATAATTCACAATTCTTATTCACTTATTTACATTTTTTTCCATATATTCCCTTATAACCAAGTTATAACATTCGAGTCAATTCAATTACTTTGGAACTCCATTCAATCTATTAATAATTACTTGGATAATTATTGTTGCAATTCATTCCAGTTATTATTATTCCAAATAAATTACAAATTTTTTTCTAACAATAAATCACGAAATCTTATTAAATTAGCTATTTTAATTATCAAAAATTTACGGGTCGTTACACTCTACTCCACTCAAAACTTTTCGTCCCCGAAAAGGAAAAAGAAGGGAAAAGGAACTAAGTATAGAATTCAACATTAGATATATTTTATTCAAAGTTACCAACTTATAAAACAATGAAATTCCATTTATAAAGTCATAACTACGCTTCCACTAAGTTACTCCGAACGACTTTCTAAATTTAAAAGTTAGTTATCAAAACAAGTTTAAAATTTTAAAACTCGAAAATTTTCTAACACCCGAATTTACGAAAAAATTCGGCAGAGTCTCATTTGCGCGGCTTGATCGGTACAGCTACAAAATGCCTCTACGGGCCTCAAACCAACAAAAGAAAATCAAAAGCCAAGTGGCTCATCAAAAATCACCAAATCCAATGACAAAATAAACGTGTACCTTTTATCGGGCAATCCACATTTCTTGATTTTAAATACCTGCATCTCATTTACCAATGATATCCAATTTTATAATTTAAAAGAATCATTTTATATTTGGCATCTTCGATTTCCAATATTAGCTTTTAATTAAGTCCGTAAGCCGTACATATATCATTCGTGAGCAATATCAAATCTAATCGCTTATTCGATCACACAATTTCACTTCCAACTAGTATCGTTCACACGACTCTCTAGTGCGGACTCAGATTTGGTTCCTTGATTGGAAACGGTTACTCTCCTTGCATAGTCATATACTATGATAGAGAATTCCAGAACCAAATCAAAAATCCATATCCAGGGTTCGCCGTCGAGAATCGAGTGAAAAATCCTAACTTGGATCGATATAAATCATCTCGAAATTTTGTGCTCGAATTTGGATCAAATCGTTATGCGAACAAAATAATATACGTACAACTCACGTATTTCCTTCCAATGGATTTCTACCCAATTTATCTATACTAAATTATTTTATTGGCTTTTATTTTTATTTACAATTAATTATTCACAATCCATTATTCAGTTAGTATATTCATTTCTTTACATAGCATGTTCTTTAACATTATCTTTTCTTAAACATCATATCATAGAATTTGCTTACTCAAGTTCATTTTAAACATTCTATATAATTTAATTTAATTCAAATTCAATTTTCCAATTGATTCTTAACTATACCAAATTCTTTTGTTTACATTTACTTCAATTTCATAATTTTAGTTAATAACAAATTTATTTATGGAACATTTTATTAACCATCACTTTAGTTTATTAATCATCCTATAGAAGTCTAACCTTTGATAAATGACTTTTCTTAGTTTACAGTTATCTTAAAGGTTACAAATTAAAAAAAATTCCCTTTGCAATTTATATTTCTAACCAATTTACAAAGATATAATACGATTCATTTATCTTCTTTCTTAAGTTCACTTACTTATTCCATTTATCTTAGTTTACAGTTATCTTAAGTCAACTCAAGTCAATTCAAAGTCAAAATCTCTGGTCAGAGCATTTCGGTTAATAATAATTGTTATTATTGAACCAAAGACTTTCTATTTGGACTATAAAGTTGAATGTGGATGAGGTTGGAATTTTGACTATTACCAAATTCCACAAGTCCAAAGCAATATAGTTTTGACGAAGAGAATTAGTGTAAACAAATGTCATAACCGGGTAATGCTTATTAAACTAAAATTGGATTTTTACCCAAAATGAGTAAGGGATAACTTTGGCCATATTGTCACACCACCTGCTAAGTCAGTGAATGTTAGCATTAGAATAGTTCGATGTTAATTGCTGACCAAAGTTACACCCAAGAGATACACAGCCGAAATGATGAATTCACTTAATATCTAATGATTTAATTAGTTTATAATTGTTATAAACTAATTAAATTAATTAAAATTTATGAAATATTACTTATAAAATTTGAATATGATCCAAAAATGCTTCGTTTTCCTTTCTTCCATGAGGACCATTCCCCCTTCTTTTCAACTGTCAACTTTGTCCCTCCCCTTACTTCGTCCCCTATTTCATCATCCTTCCACCATGCTCCCATCTCTGCTCCTCCCATGCTTGCTCCTCATGTCCCTCCTCCATCCTCTGTTCCTTGTGTGCTTCCTCTCTCATCAACTATTTCACCTCCCAAGCATGTCCCTCCTGATCTTATTACTCCATCTCCCTTTGTCCTTTATCAGCTTCCTTCCTCTTCCACTAACAACTCTCTGCCCTGGTCCTCTCTTTTCAATATAGGCCACATATTGCAGGCAGTTAGTGTCCTCAAGATATATCGTTTTACTTCTCTGGTGATGTTCTTTTACCGTTGGATGAGATCATCAAGGCTGGAAATGATGTTTGGAAGGACTACCTAGTGGGTTTCTTCCTTGATAAGCCTCTGCCATATACTACGGTGGTGTATCACTTGAAAAATGTCTTGAAGCTGAAAGGTGATGTTACAGTCAAGTCTGATGGGTTCCTCTTTCTTTTTAACTTCACCTTTGATGATGATCGCCAAAGGATAGCTGAGGCTGATCCGATTATTATGAAGAAGAAAAACTCTTTATCTTGAAACCTTGGGATGCTACCGTTGGCAATAGTTATGGCACTAACGTTCTGTTCCTATTTGGATCAAGTTAAGCAACATACCACTTTATGCCTAGTCCCACTATGGCATAAACTGGTTAGCTTCAAGATTAAGGAAATTTTTATGTATGGATCAATCAAATGAAAAACTTGAGAGGATTACTTTTGCCAAATGTCTTGTAGAGGTGAAACCAAATATGAGCTTATTGACAAGTTCTCCATTAAGCTGCTTGATGGAAGTGAATAATTGGTGCAAGTTAGTTACCTTTGGAAACCAGAAATTTGTATTTCTTGCTCTAAGTTTGGTCATACTGAGCTAACTTGTCCTTTGGCTCCTAAATTAAAGGTAGTGGAGGAACATAATGGTTCTTATCCTGATGGCTGATGGTAGAGTTGAGGGAGGTAGTAGAGCATATGGCAGACAAGCCTGAGAAAATGAAACAAGTGTGGAAAAAAAGTATCGCATAGCAAAAATAAAAATAAGGAAAGCATTATTATGTTAAATAGAGCCAAAATGAATGAAAATGCTGGTGAAATTGCCATGGAAAGTGCTGTTGATATTGAGAAGGTCGATGTCTCTATTAAACCCTTAACTGATAATGTTCCATCAGTCAATTACTTTGTTGAAGCTAATATTACTATGAACAAGTTTCAAGCTTTGGCAAATGATGATGATATTGGTCTTGAGGTAACAGATCTATAAGTTCAGGGAACTTGCCTTGCAAATGTTTTTGATGTTGAGGAGGGTGAGTTTCTCGAAGTAAACTGTAAAATTCCACCTCTTGGTCCCAGGCACCTGTTGTTTCTCCCCGAAGTGGGACCTTACCAATCTCGTTACTTCCCTCGCCTGTCAATGATAGTGCAACTGTTGAGAGGGTAATTTGTCCCGAAGCAAATGTTGTATTTTCTTAGGGTTGTACCCGAAGTGGGACCTTACCAATCTCTTGTGCACGTGCACAATCAAATAGGTGTTGATTTGGACAGAAGTCTCTCCAAAACGTACCTGTCTGAACTTGAACAACAACATGATGAAGGCTACAAACAAAATAGTTTTATAGATTCAGATTCAAACTTCTGTAGGGATCTTGGAAGTCAAATCTTCCAAATTTTTCACTCCATGCATGACAATCCAGTTCATCCTTCCTCATATTCTAAACCTTTCTGTTCATCTTCTTCTTTGCCTTCACATTCACCGCCTTTTGTGTCTCCAATATTCCTCTATGTCAATAACTCCATCATCCTAAGGTGGTAAGTAAAGATAAACATGTGCCAAATGCAAACTCCCTTGGAAGCACTGTAGTATTAAAAAACCGCCCTCAACAAAAAAATGTGAAGTCCAAAAATGCAGTTACTGATTCCCAATCTCCTATAACTAGGAGCAAGAAAATCTCCAACCACCAATCTATTTAGATAATGTTTATACAAAGAATTGGAGTGTGGAACATTAACAGAGCTCATAGTCATTTGAAACTTGATCAAGGTAAGAATAACATAAATTTCCATGATTTGAAAATAATTTCCGTTCTAGAAACAAAGCTTAATCTTCCACTTACTATACGAGCTGCAAGCTATATAAACCCTACTTGGATTCTGCTTCATAAACTTAGTGATGAAGAATATGGTAGGATTTTTGTCCTTTATGATCCTACATCCTACTCTTTGTCAACTATCCTCTCTTCTCGACAATTCATTCACACTGATGTTCATTGTCTCCATTCTACCTCTTCCTTTTACTTAACTATCGTTTATGCTGACAACTCAGCTGCATCAAGGCAAAAATTTCTTGACTTTATTCCTCATCTTAGGCAGGAAACACATCCATGGCTTGTCATGGGTGACTTCAAATGCTGCATCCACCTTGATGACAAACATGGTGGTCAGCCCCAACTACCAAAGCATATCCAACCTCTTGACAATGCTGCCACTGACTCTAATCTTTTCAAAATTCCAACTTCTGGAGCTAAATTCACATGGAACAGTCATAGCAGGAGTGGTGTGAGAACTTTCTCTACCATTGATCATGCATTCTGTAATCTAAAATCCCTTACTTTTTGGCCCAATCATTCCATTTTTGTTCCTTATCCTATTCTTTTTGATCACTCTCCATTAATTCTTTTTACTGGTTCTTCTGTGGTGAAGGAAAAAAGGAGCTTTAAGTTCTTCAATGCTTGGAATCTCTCCTTTGCTTTAAACCTATACTAAGCAGTGCCCGGTCATCATATTGTTATGGTAATCCAATGTTTATATTGTCCAGGAAACTCAAAATGGTTAAGAAGGCTCTGAGATCATGGGCAAGCAGTCTGCATGGGGATAGTACTAAGCGTCTATCCTTATTAAAGAAAAGTATAAAATGGCTCAGGAACACATGATGAACAACCCTTACAGTATTCAGGCTGCCGAGGAGGAAGGGAAACTTTACACTTTACTCAACAAAGCTCTTGATGTTGAAAGAAGTATAAAAGAACAACAGTTGCATAATAAATGGCTTCAGTTTGGAGATCATAATACTGAGTTCTTTCATGCTTCGATCAAAATTAAGCAAGTTAACGAAAATATTCGTATGATATGTGGGCAAGATGGTACTCTTTTCTCCTCTCGTAATCAAATTGACTCTGCCTTCCTCAGTTATTTCAAGGATCTACTGGGTAACTCAACCAATTTTGCTCCTGACCTCAATGTGATCGATAAAATACCTCTTCCTTTTCTCAGTAGTGAACATTCTGCTATGCTTGTTGAAAAAGTTGCCGATGAAGAGATTAAACAAAAGCTTTTTGCAATGAATAAGAAGTCTAGTGGTGGCCTTGATGGATTCAATGTGCAATTCTTCATGACAAGCTGGGATATTATTCAACATGATTTTTGTAAGGTTGTGCACAATTTTTTGGTAAATGTACTCTCTTATCCGAAGTAAATGCTACTAACCTAGTGCTGATCCCTAAGACATCTGATGCTAGCACAGTTTCTTCTTTCAAACCTTTCTCGTGCTGCAATGTAGTGTATAAGTGTTTATCCAAGATTCTTGCAACTAGACTTGTTGAGTTCTTCCTTTTATTATCTCTTAGAACCAGGTGGCCTTCTTGCCTAAAAGAAATATATTGGATAACATACTTCTTGCCTAGGAGCTACTAAGTGGTTATGGTAGATCAAATGCTTCACCAGCTACTATGATGAAGCTTGATCTTATGAAGGCTTATGATTCAATCCACTGGACTTCAATAGTTAGGATTATGGCCTTAATGGGATTTCCATTTGTGGGGTGGATTTATGGATGCTTCTCTTCACCAAGCTTCTCCATAATACTGAATGGTCGTTCAGTTGGTTATTTCAAAAGCAAGCAAGGAATTCGACAAGGTGATCCCATTTCCTCTTATATTTTCATACTGGTTATGGAGGATCTCAAAAGATTTATCAACCTCAAGTACAATGCAAACTTGATTAGCTTTCACCCGAAGTGTAAGTTCCATAATGTTACAAGTTTGATGTTTGCTGATGACATCATGATTTTCACTAAACCGCAGCTCTCTTCTATTCTCTGTGTTATATCCACTTTGACAACCTTATACTTGATGACTGGTCTTAAGCAGAACCATTCTAAATCCAGCATCATTTTTTCAGGCACTGACTCATTTCTTACCTCTACACTTCTACAAGCTTCTGGTCTTCGGCTTATGGATACTAACATGTCATATTTAGCTTTCCCACTTATTACATCCAGACTTTCCATTTCTAACTACCTTCCCCTATACTCCATTTCTAACTACCATTTGTCAATTAACATATATAAACAAACTGAATTGAAAGTTGACAAATAGAAATATAATGTATACTTACTAATAATTCTAATTGCATGTTATATAATGTTTCTATATCCATGCAGGTGTCTAATTTCAACTACTTAATACATTCGTAAGTTGATCAGTTGTATGTTTATTTGGTTTAGACCGTGTATTGCATTTTATGAGTTTTTGAACTCTAAATGCAATTCAAGACTATGGATATATTTGATCCATGTACTTTCGCATATAAATGTTATATGGTGAATAGTCATAGTTTGTGTGGTACACTAATGAAGATAGTTCATTCGAAGTAAGCCAATAACAGTATTTTAAGATCATGTATTCAACTTGAATCATTTCAAAAGGATAATATTGTGTTAATATAACACAAGACCATAAACTACGAGATACATCTAAGAACTCGATCGTTGAAATGTCATCTTGATCGGTTTACATAAAATGAGACATATTTGATGTCTTAACTGTTAAGAATAAGTGAATGCGCTTTTGTAAAAAGTTTATTATGATATTGTAGTAAGGTTTTCTTTTGAATAATTTGACCATTTGAAAGAAAAACGAATGTATAAGAATAGATGTAATTTAAGGTAAAGTTTGAATGAAGAGAATGAATAGTCACTTCTGCTTCATAGAGAAACGTTGAAAACAAGAATTGTGATAATAATTGATACTTAATATTGGAATATGAAATATGATTTTTATTCCGAAATGTAATTTCATATAGAATTTTTTTTCTATAACATATATTTCTTTGAGTTCCAGATATTTGATCAAAGAACTCTCCACTGTAAACTAGTTGCAGTATATGAAATAAGCAAACAATATCAAGTGAATGGTGGACCTCTAAATTTAGTACGCTATTATAGTAATGGCAGAAATAGTGGAAGCATGCCATATAGCACCTAATGATTGCATCAAATTACGAAATTTGTTTTCATGAAATGCACCGAACATTATTTGTGAAATAATGTTTATTTTTTGTATTAACTAAAAAATAGATATAACTATATTGCAATATGAGTGTTATGAATATTCATTATGAAATGGAACTATATTATGGAATTTGTTTTCATAGTAAAAGTGATGCAACAAAAATACATATGTTTCTAATATTATTACAGTTGTTTTGGAATTATAGACTAAGCCATAGTTTTGAGAAATAATTTTACTATATGATTATGAATCATATGATACAGGTTAATCATATCTCAAACAAATAATGGCTATACACCCATTCAGTGAGAGTATCATAAGAGTTGATGAAATCTTTGAATTAATACATACTGATGTATGCAATCATAAGTCTATTAGTACCAAAAGGGGTCCACATACTTTGTTATATTCATTGATGATTTACTACCAACATGAACATGTGTATTAGATACACATATAGTAAGTTTATGATAAAACCATAGAATATAAAAGAAAAGTAAATAAAATAATATGCAATAGAATAAAATAATTTGATTTGGTCGAATAAGTGAGTATATTGGAAAGAGTTCCAAATGTACCTAAAAATGAATATAGAATCAAAATTAAAAGTCGCTCCTCCATGTGATATATAATGATGCATCGATAAGGAGTAATCAGACATTGTTGGACAATTTACGATTAATTGTGAGTGAAGTTGAGTTAGTTTCTTTCTATAACGTCATGTACTTAAGATTAGTACACAAAGTTGATATTATTTCATCTAAAAAATAGTTTACAAAATCATACAAGATAAGGGTTTATAAGAAATCCCAACATATCCCAGGCTAAGAAGTTGGTAGGTTATGCGAGTCAAAAGATTGCATGTAATAATTGTTCATAAGGGATCTTGTATGAATCTCCAAAAGTTTTTGGAAAGGTCTGTCATCAAATGACATATTTATGTTTTAAACATAATTTTTGTAAACTAAAATCAGTTTTATAAATAAAAAGGTTCATAAAGCATTTATAAATCCCTATTCTATTTGCACTAAGAAATAATTGTTGTTTCAGGATATATCAACTTCATTGTGAAGGAATTTCTTTGAGAAATTTTTGGTAGTTAAATGGAATTGTATCCGACCCAAAGATAGAACTGATTATATAAATTGAAGTGAAATTAACTAACCTAAATGAACACATAGCATTAGAATGTCTAATAAGTATTCTTGTACTTTGAAGAGAAACTATGAGTTTCTTATTAATGTCGAAAATATACATTACCCTCGGTTGTTCAATTAAACCATTAAGATTGTTGACTCTATATGATATGATGCGCAAATCTGAAAAAAATTCCAAGTACGCTATCAAAATATGATTTTGGTGGTTGTAACCAAAGAGATGTGATCCATCGGTCGAAATTGTGTCTTTATTGGAAATATTAACGTGGTTGGAATTAAATGAGTAATGTTGATAAAAATAATATTGCAAATTTCAATTGTTGAAATTAGCATAACAGATTCGGTATTCAACATGCTCAAGTTAATCCAGATTTACTCACAAAATTATCCCTCGATAAGACTTAGTGTTTGGTACTTATATATTGAAATAGAAAATTTAATGATTTAGAGTAAGCTGTTTGCACATATTAACCAAAAATGCCTCAGAGTTGGTGAGAGCGATATTGGGTTTGTGAGTCTTTGGATATGATCCAAGCAATGATACGAATGTTTCATTTTATAAGCATTGAGATTGAATAAGTATTTTGATAGAAATATCAAATAATTTGATTTTCAATCAAAGTGCAGATGAAGCGTGTGTTCATAAGAAAGAACGTTAAAAGATACATTGATATTTCTAAACTATAAGTAAACAACACGTTGATTTTAACAATATGCTTGTATTAAAATCAACTTTAGTTGTTTTAATACTCAATTTTGGATTGTAAATGATGTCTTTTATTGTGAGTATAAAAGATATAGGGATTGTCCCAAAATGATATACAAGAGCACCCTATTAAAAAAAGAACATGTAAGTTGGATTCCTTATGCATTAGCAATAGGAATTATCATACAGATAATGTTGTGTATGATATTGTGTTTTTTTATGTATTTGATCATGGAGAAAATATAAAATCTAAATTGATATCATTAAATGGTTGTTTGAGGTGTTCTTGCATATTTATAATAAACTAAAAAATTGTTTATAGAAACAACGAACTCGTTATGATGGAATGTTCGGACACAAACTTTTATAAGTGATATTGAGCATAACATGTCAATGATAAAATTCAAGTTAAAATCTTTAATTTGAATATGTTTCAAAATAAAAGTGATTGTGGTCGAATCAACAAAATGCTGAGAACATTAACTTGAATAGCACTAACGTATATAGATATAAATGCATAATTTATAATTGAGCCAAAGGTGATTCCAAATGTTGAGAATCCCATAATATTTTTATAAGATAACAATGTCATGAAATTGGTCATGATAGAACTTAAAGCTCAATAGAAGTCGAAAGACATACTTCAAATCGTTCCATATGATAAAGGCAGTTTATCATTGTTAGAGAGAGTTAATCGACAAAGTAGATAATTAAAACATAATAGCATACCCATTTACTATGGGCTAACCTAATTGGTTTTGAGAAAACTAATTGGAGAAGTTGAATTAGATTCCATAATTGACCCGAAGTGCAAGTGGGAGATTGATATATTTAGGGGTATATCCTAGGGGCAATTACATAATTTGTTACACATATCTATTCGTTGATCAATCTTGTTCGAAATAAAAGGTATTTTCTTCCTATTATATACTTGATATAATGTGATTATATTAATTAATTAACTTAATTAAAAGTATATTTAATATAAAAATCCATAAATGGTATATTTTGTGATAGTAGTTACAAAGTGTTGTAACCGTGAGTAATTTATCACAACGAGACAAATATACCATTTTAAATGTTCCTAATCAAGATGCATTGAGACTGGATATCGATGTATCCGTTGAGGCTGGAGTATATAACACTCTCCAAATGTTGGGCAGTGTATTACTGTAACATCCCGTATTTTTAAGCCATTGAATTTGAACATTTAATTCGTTTTAAATGTTTAATGTGGATTCTTAATTGATTTTGAAATGAATGGATTCGGGTTCAATCAATGAAATAAGCTATAATTTTTAATTATAGTAATTCCAGTTAAATTTGAATAATGGGAAAATAATAATTTAAATATTCGGAATTTAAATAAAAGTAAATCTGGATGTAAATAGTGATAAAAATGGTTTTAAAAATTTATTTTGAGTTATTTGAGTGTAAGTAGCGTGGTGGGAATTTTAGAAGAATTTTAAGTTGATAAATTAATATTTGGGATTTTATATTAATTTAAAAATGAATTTAATATTATTAAAATGCAATTTAATCAGATTTTGGTCCGGAATGAGCCAGAATGATTTTTATTGTGTTTATAAATTTTGTATGATTTATTGTTAAGTTATTAAAATTTCAAAAGTGAAATTTTAAGCGATTTCGACAATTATGAAAATCGCTCGACTTAATAGACGAGTTAAAATAGCCTTCCAGGCACAGTCTCGGAATTCGACGAAACCAGTTCCATTGGATCCGTAATAGTTAGTTATTATCGGATTTCAATTTTCGTAGCAATCAGAGTTGTCGTTTGACCGTGGCAGCTCGAAACGCATAGAAATCGTTTTAATCGATTTAATTTTAAATTGATCGTTTAATTCCGTAACTCGCACGTATGACCGAATTAGTCTACGAAACCTATTCCATTGTGTTCGGAACACGGAAAAACCCTAGAAACGCCTATTGGAACGTAAGAATTGGAGTTCGTTTGCATAAGTTGTAAAAATTTGAGGAACGAGATTAAATTAATATTGAATAATATTATATATATTTATATTCATTCCTAAACCCTAGCAAAACGTGAGCCGCCGTTTCTTTTATCTTTAATGGCTGGAAATGCTTCTTATTTTTCCTCAATTATCGATCAATCCACGCTTCGATTGAAGGATCTCCCAACTAGGAAGCTGTTGATCACCTCGACATCTACCCATCCAACGGTAGATCTTGCCTATCGTCGCCGTATGGAGCCGGAAAGGGGTCGTGAAGAGCCGCTGTTCGTCTTCGTTCGCACGCAATTTTTGATGAATTTGAGGCACCGAGTTCGAGGCGTTTTCGGCTATGGGTGGGCGTCACTTAGGGCTTCAATATAGGCTTGGTTGATCGGCCTCTAGCGGAGGGTGGAGGTTGCGTTCGAAAACCCTAGAGCACGTAAATTTGGATTTTTCTTCTGGATCTTGCGTGCGTATGCCTGTAGATGTTGCGTTCGAGATGGAAGAAGAGTGTCGGCCGTGTTTGGTATTATTAAATAAAATAAAAAAAGAAATTTGTTTAAAAATTCAAACTGAAACTTATAAAATTCATATCTATTTCATATGTAATCAGATTTCAGCGAAATTTGCGGCGCCGGGATCACAGGGTCGAGCACTACGCAGTGGTTCAGTTCGGGAATCATTCCGAGCAAGTAGAAGTTTGAGTTAAATTGAACGTCGTTCGGTTTAATTTAAATTTCGAACGCTCGCCGAAAACTCAAGGTGAGTTATTCTCACTCACATCTGGATACCAGTAAAGTAAACAGCTAATATTGAATGTTTGTTGGGATGTTTAGCTGAATATGGTAATTATTATTAAATTGAATTGATATATATTGTTGTGCTAATATTTGTGGATGCAGGGAAAAACAGGTTGGAGGGATCAACCGGATTCCTTGCAATATAATAATTATTTTATGATTGATGATGCATTCTATCTATATGTGTTGTGACAGATAAATCTGGAATTAAAATGTACTGTGTTATTGTTGGATAAACTATAAATCCAGAATTTAATTATAAATGGAATAAATTGGGTTTTTAAAGAAATAAGAGAAATTGATATGTAACGAATTTTAAAGGAATAAAATTTGGGTTTGGTTTGGATGAAGAATGAAATTGGTAAAATTTAAATTTTAAATGAAGTGGGAAATTTATCAATATATAAATATGGAAGTATGGCTTCCGGTGAGAAATTTTGCAAGAAGGGATTAAGTGATTTCCGAAAAATTAATTTATGTTTTCAACGATGCTTCTAAACATAAATTAACAATTGTAAATGTAAATAAAATATTTTAAAATGCAGCTTTCACCATTGAAATTTTATTTAAGTAATTCATAAGCATTACTTTCCTTTAATAAATTCTCAAAGGTTAATTTAAAAGAATTCTTAAACCCGAGCTTTGAAAGTAAATTTTCAGGAATGGTAAATTATGTTTGGGCTTCGAAAGAAGTTATTTTTAAAGCCTGGAAAGGAAATTTATGTTATTAAAACATGAATTTGAATGGTAATAAATTGGCTGGATTTATAAAACGGATTCTTTGGAATGTTGGAATGGAAAGTGTGTTTCCCTGGAAAACCAAGTTCGAGTTTTAAACAGATTTTTATTAAAAGGAAGTTTAAAGTTTAAACTTGTTTAAAGAGTATTTGAAAATTATTATTTTAAAGTAACAAATTAATAAATTAACAATAGTAATGATTTAAGAATACATTTGTAATTATTTTTACAAATGGATTTATTTAAAGGCTAGTTTTGACTTAAGTTATTTTGAAATTAATATTAATCTTTTAAAACACTACTTTTAAATTTTGTTTAGCAAAACCCTTATTTAAAATCAAAGTTTATATCTTAATAAATGATTTTACTGTACATATTGGAATTATATTTTTGAGTAATAATTAGTAGTAAATTTCCATATTTGAAAATATATTTCAGAATAAAGTGTTTTAACTATTTTAAATCTAAATTGTTTTGAACTTGGTTATTTCCAATGGGAATAAATGGTAAAGGATTTACCTTGTAAAGGAAGAGATTTTGGGAATTGTATTCAAATGAGTTGAAAATGAAATATATCTTTTAAGGATATTTGAGGCAAACAAATAGTGTGTGAAATTATTTATTGTGTGATGGATGTTTGTGAATATTAATTGATAGTTAAATCACCGACTATCAATATTGGACAAACTGCGTTGATCGTTTCGAAGAGACCGGGATCGAGATTTATTTCTCGAAAACCACTTCGATCCGGTTTGTAGGTTTCGTGAAAACGATTTTGGAGTCGAAGATGGAGCAGTGAAGTGCAAGGGCTAGTCGCTACTAATCCTGAGGATATTTCCAAAATGGATGTAGTAGGAATAGTGTCTTAGGTTCCGTTCGAACCCGGAACGGACTTGTATGGATGAATGCTTGCGAAACATCGTCAGGTGGATGATGGGCATTCTAAGGAATACGTTCTTAAAAAGGTAACGCTTAGCCTCAAGCCTCATCAAATGGGAATGACTTAAAATCAGGGGATATGCAGCAAGGCTTCGTGGGTAGCCCCCACTGGAGAGTAAGGTCATCCCTGTCTAGATGCCCTTTTTTATTTCGGCTTAGTGGGCGGTTGTTGATCCCAACCGCGGGGTGATCTTATTCGGAACTGTCCAGTAAGGGATGGGTCCGGTCTTGTGTTGCAGGGGATCGGGCGTGGTCCTCGGTACGGTGATCTAGGCCCCGTACTGTGACAGGTGGTACCCCAGTGCCTAGTCATTGTTGGAAATCCATTCTCCCTACGAGCCTTGTACGAGTTTTGTTTGTATTACCCACTCTGTGGCTAGTAGCTGGAATTTAATAGATGTAACAATTACGGCTATTTTATATGTATTTGTAAATAGACCCTATTATAATATCAGAGGATTTCTATAGAAAGTGTTTTGGCTATCGTAAGGTAAAAACCCAACATGTTTATTTGTGGCGTGGTCTTACGAGATGATTTTGTTTTCAAAGGATTTTTGAAACTTTAATAATCAATTTGGATGCATTATTATCAGCTGGTATTCCAGACTGACTCGGGTGTTATTTCATTATAATGCTCGGGTCAGACCGAGTATTATATGTTCAGGACAGGATGCTTTGGAGCAGGAAAGGAGATGGAGTCCGAGACGTATTATCTGTACCTATATATATATTCCGCCGCTGTGATTGTATCGTACGTCTGATTGGTAATGTTGATGTATGAGACACTCTGATGATGTGATGTATAAAACTGGTATAGATTTCATTTTGTGTAAAGTTCTATATTTACTATTATATTTTATTCCGCTGCGACTGTGAGATTCTGATATTGTTTAACTTCTTCCTCTTCTATCTCTTCTTCTTAAACCCAAGTGGTTCGTATTTCTATGCCACTTGAGTTAACAGGGGTAGAATAGTGTTGATTCAAGGGGTATGGATTTGCGGGCTGTTACACTTGATATCAGAGCATAGGTTGGCGACAACCTAGGTTTTGGTGGGGAATTTACTCATTAAACAGAGTCAATAGTACTCTATAATGAGTTGAGTGTATTAATAGATATGAGAGCGTACTTGTTAGTGGATATAAAATTCTTTTTATACTGTGTTGACTTATTGGTTGAGTGTTTATGAATTCTGGTCGGTACGGGAAGTACAACCGTATCGATAGGGGTTTCTAAACTCTTAAACAAGATAAACCGATATAGTATTGTTTTTAAAATGGTAAATGAAATAATTTTACTCAAAATTATATTTTGATATAAAAGAAATAATTCTCTGAAATTATATTATATATTTGGATGATTGGTTGTTAATACTATAATAAAATAAGAATCTAAAATTTAATCTGAAATTTGAAATAGTTATAATGCAGATAAAATTATACAAATATAAATTATATAAAAGGAAGAATAACTAAATTTAAACTAAACCAGAATTTAAACCCCGAAAGTTTTATAGAGGATTTTAAATGTATTAAAACAAAGTTTGGAAATTTAAAATCCTGGGAAAGTTTGAAATGTTTGCTAAGGTGTTTGAAGACAATATTGGAATATTATTTTGGGAAGTATTTTTGAATGGAAACTATTTTGAAATGAATTTGTGAAAGTAAGAAAGCATTGAACTCACTTCAGTCGCTGGAAAATAATCCTGATGATGCTGGTCACATCATTAGAATTCATTTTCGAGTTTCTAGAGTGATGGATTGCTACCAAAATGGTTGGTTATGATATTGTTTGGATTTGTTGGGTATGCCAGTTATTTTGGAAATTTCAAAGGGAAGAAATTGTTTTGGCAAAGGCAAATTGTTTTGGAAATTTGGAAGTTTGGTTTGATATACCAAATGGGTATATATTAGATATATTTCAAAATGGTTTTGCAATAAAACCGGGTAATTGAATTCTGGGAATTCTATTAAAAGGCAAAATTTGTGTAAAGTTAAAATGAATCAACCATTGAACTTATCAAGTGAAGTTGATATTAATAAGAAGGAGATGTAAATTTTAATCTTGAAATTAAAATTTAACTTGAGTAAATGGAAGTGAATAAAATAGATTGAAGTGAATAGAAAATTGGAATTTAACTTTGGATAAGTTAAATAAATCGAACCTAGAATTAAATTGGTTGGGGCTAAATTAAAATGTAAGTTGACTTTGTGATTATGGGTCATTGTGTAATGAATTATATCCACAAGCTATTAAGTACTATACTTATAATCTGAAATTGTGGATTTAAAGTTGTGTAGAAGATTAAATTGATGTATCCTTAAAAATTCAGTGTTACACATATATATAATTTGGAATTGTGATTATAAGATGTAGATGGATTGAAATAATCAATATAAGCTTCTAAGTAAATAAGTTGGTTAACTTATAAATAGAGAAATGGAATGATAATCACAAATGGGAGATAGTTGAATGGTATGGTAAATTCAAACTCAATCTCAAATGGAATGTAAATTGAAATAAGGTAGAGTGAGAGATAAAAGATGTGAATGAAATTAAGCTTGTAAATAAGTTTTGAACTTGTATATGGAGAACTAAAATTTAATTGAATTGGATTTAACTTCAATCGATGGAATTGAGATGGATTTGGATTTAATTAAAAACAAGATTCAATTGTTTTATAAATGGAAATGAATGGAATTTAATTCTTATTTAAGATAGTAAAAGAAATGGTATAAATTCAAGATGGCTAAATAAATTTGATTGAACTTGAATTAAAATTGGAAAAGAATTAAATTGAAAGAAAATTTAATTCAGGAAAGTAAAAATGATATTGTGTAAATAAAATTTTAACTCAACTAAATTCAAAGGAATTGTTTGAGAATGAATTTAGCGTAAGCTAAAGTAAATAAAGAGAAGCTTGAAGGTGAATTTAGTGTAAACTAAATTAAAGGGGATTTGTATTGGCATGGATAAGATTTTGGGGGTTTGTTAAGGGAATTTTGGAAAGAAAATGAAAACCCAGCTCTGGTATGAAAGTTAATTTTAGCAATAAAAAGTTGAGAATGCGGATGAATAATAGAATTGCATTATAATTGTGAAGGTTTGAATTGTAATTAAATTCAAATGAGTGAAATAATTTAAAGTGGTCTCTTTGCCAATAAAATAAATCTAAAAATGGATTGAATAATTAAACAAAGTGCATTAAAATTTGTATATGGATTGGAATTGATTTGGATGAGAATCAAATGAAAATAAATAAAAGTGATATAAGGAGAAATAGAAATATTGTGTGATTGAAACAATTTAAGCAAATTGGAGAAAAATATTTGTGATCAAGCTTATAATGTGGTATTGCATAAATTTGTTTAGATGGTGAAATTGAATTATAAGTGGAATGGTATTAATTAATTTTATTGTGATAAATTAAGGAGGTATGAGTTGTAAATAATATGGAATGTGATGATATTAATTTAAACTTAACTTGGATGAGCTTTATTTAGTAGATTTGAATGAAATTTGTTTAGATAATAAAATTTAAATGCAATTGGAAGAATCTTAATTAATTGTTGTGATGAAACAAAAATGCAATGGGTTGTAAATGCCCCAGGATGGAATGATATTATTATAAACTTGAATTGGTTAATGAAATAAAAATGTAAGGGAAGAATTTAATTTAATAATTGCAATGTGATACGAATGCTTGGATTGTGAACCATGCAAAATTGAATAAAATTAATATGAATCTAAGTTGGAAATTAATTTTAACTGGTTATAAGCTCAAGAATTGGTTATTTGTTTGAATAACCACACCTGCATAGAAATTAGTCGTTAAACTTAGGTGAATGAATTAAAAGAAGTAAATGAAATTGATATTTGAATAATGGGAAATGGGTTGGAATCTATTTAGTGGATTTGTATGTAAATGCAGGTTAATTAAAAAGAAAAGTAATGAATCAAAAGCATATATTACTCTTATTGAAGTGAATGTGAATCTAACATTTGCAACTCGGATGTAAGTCATTCGAGTGGAATATAATGAAGTTTGAATTTGGATAAGTAATGAAAATAAATTAAATTGGAAATACATTTGATTGTGAATCAATTTGAATTTAAATTGAAGTAAATTGATGATAGTAAAGCCTACATTCATAATATTGAAGTGAATACGAATTGGCTATGGTAATTATGAATTGGGAATGGTAACTTGAATGTATTCATTGTAGTGAAATACAAAATGAAGTTCGAGTTGGCAAAAGGAAACTAAGGTAGTTTTGGTGCTTGTGATTGCTTATAACATATGGTTTATATGTAAACTTGAGAAATGTGTCGCGTAGGCTTGGTAATTGATGTATTGTCTTAATAAATGAATGAAATGTTCATATTTTTGGAAACTGATGAGTTTGTTGAGTAAAGTACAGGTACGAAAGGCGTTCGATAGAGTTGGAGTGCGTATATGCGTTATATTAGCCGCTTGCTTTAAAATTTGCTAAAAAGGTACGCCTATGCAAATATAATTGGGAAATGATATATTTGTTGTGATATATTTTGGTTTCCGACCGTATGGGTCGATGTATATATATTTATCTGTATCACGATATCGCGAAAGCTCCTCCGTGCAGGGGAGACTCTGCCAAAATTTTCCGGAAATTTTGGGAGTTGGAAAATTTTTGGGATTTTGATTTGCTAAGAAATTGAATTTTGAAAGCAAATGGTAAAATTAAAGATTTAGAGTAAATGAAGCAAATGAGTTTGGATTTGAGCTAAAGGGTTTTGGGAAGTGTATATAAGCTTTTAACTAAGCATATTGGGTAAGTAAATGGGTTGGAGAGTATTTTCTACCCTAGCAAATTTCGGGGACGAAATTTTTATAAGGGGGGAGGAATGCAACATCCCGTATTTTTAAGCCATTGAATTTGAAAATTTAATTCGTTTTAAATGTTTAATGTGGATTCTTAATTGATTTTGAAATGAGTGGATTCGGGTTCAATCAATGAAATAAGCTATAATTTTTAATTATAGTAATTCCAGTTGAATTTGAATAATGGGAAAATAATAATTTAAATATTCGGAATTGAAATAAAAGTAAATCTGGATGTAAATAGTGATAAAAATGGTTTTAAAAATTTATTTTGAGTTATTTGAGTGTAAATAGCATGGTGGGAATTTTATAAGAATTTTAAAGTTGATAAATTAATATTTGGGATTTTATATTAATTTAAAAATGAATTTAATATTATTAAAATGCAATTTAATCAGATTTTGGTCCGGAATGAGCCAAAATGATTTTTATTGTGTTTATAAATTTTATATGATTTATTGTTAAGTTATTAAAATTTCAAAAGTGAAATTTTAAGCGGTTTCGACAATTATGAAAATCGCTCGACTTAATAGATGAGTTAAAATAGCCTTCCGGGCACAGTCTCGGAATTCGAAGAAACTAGTTCCATTGGATCCGTAATAGTTAGTTATTATCGGATTTCAATTTTCGTAGCAATCGGAGTTGTCGTTTTACCGTGGCAGCTCGAAACGTAAAGAAATCGTTTTAATCGATTTAATTTTAAATTGATCGTTTAATTCCGTAACTCGCACGTATGACCGAATTAGCCTATGAAACATGTCCCATTGTGTCCGAAACACGGAAAAACCCTGGAAACGCCTATTGGAACGTAAGAATTGGAGTTCGTTTTTATAAGTTGTAAAAATTTGAGGAACGAGATTAAATTAATATTAAATAATATTATATATATTTATATTCATTCCTAAACCCTAGCAAAACGTGAGCCGCCGTTTCTTTTATCTTTAATGGACGGAAATGCTTCTTATTTTTCCTCAATTATCGATCAATCCACGCTTCGATTGAAGGAACTCCCAACTAGGAAGCTGTAGATCACCTCGACATCTACCCATCCAATGGTAGATCTTGCCTATCGTCGTCGTATGGAGCCGGAAAGGGGTCGTGAAGAGCCACCGTTCGTCTTCGTTCGCATGCAATTTTTGATGAATTTGAGGCACCGAGTTTGAGGCGTTTTCGTCTATGGGTGGGCGTCACTTAGGGCTTCAATATAGGCTTGGTTGACCGGCCTCTAGCAGAGGGTGGAGGTGGCGTTCGAAAACCCTAGAGCACGTAAATTTGGGTTGTTCTTCTGGAGCTTGCGTGCGTACGCCTGTAGATGTTGCGTTCGAGATGGAAGAAGAGTGTCGACCGTGTTTGGTATTATTAAATTAAAAAAAAAGAAATTTGTATAAAAATTCAAACTGAAACTTTTAAAATTCATATCTATTTCATATGTAATCAGATTTCAGCGAAATTTGCGGCGCCGGGATCGCAGCGTCGAGCACTACGCAGTGGTGCTGTTCTGGAATCATTCCGAGCAAGTAGAAGTTTGAGTTAAATCGAACGTCGTTCGGTTTAATTTAAATTTCGAACGCTCGTCGAAAACTCAAGGTGAGTTATTCTCACTCACATCTGGATACCAGTAAAGAAAACAGCTAATATTGAATGTTTGTTTAGATGTTTAGTTGAATATGGTAATTATTATTAAATTGAATTGATATATATTGTTGTGCTAATATTTGTGGATGCAGGGAAAAACAGGTTGGAGGGATCCAACTGGATTCCTCGCAATATAATAATTATTTGATGATTGATGATGCATTCTATCTATATGTGTTGTGACAGATAAATCTGGAATTAAAATGTACTGTGTTATTGTTGGATAAACTATAAATCCAGAATTTAATTATAAATGGAATAAATAGAGTTTTTAAAGAAATAAGAGAAATTGATATGGAACGAATTTTAAAGGAATAAAATTTGGGTTTGGTTTGGATGAAGAATGAAATTGATAAAATTTAAATTTTGAATGAAGTGGGAAATTTATCAACATATAAATATGAAAGTATGACTTCCGGTGAGAAATTTTGTAAGAAGGGATTAAGTGATTTCCGAAAAATTAAATTATGTTTTCAACGATGCTTCTAAACATAAATTAACAATTGTAAATGTAAATAAAATATTTTGAAATGCAGCTTTCACCATTGGAATTTTATTTACGTAATTCATAAGCATTACTTTCCTTTAATAAATTCTCAAAGGTTAATTTAAAAGAATTCTTAAACCCGAGCTTTGAAAGTAAATTTCCAGGAATGGTAAATTATGTTTGGGCTTCGAAAGAAGTTATTTTTAAAACCTAGAAAGGAAATTTATGTTATTAAAACATGAATTTGAATGGTAATAAATTGGCTGGATTTATAAAACGGATTCTTTGGAATGTTGGAATGGAAAGTGTGTTTCCCTGGAAAACCAAGTTCGAGTTTTAAACAGATTTTTATTAAAAGGAAGTTTAAAGTTTAAACTTGTTTAAAGAGTATTTGAAAATTATTATTTTAAAGTAACAAATTAATAAATTAACAATAGTAATGATTTAAGAATACAGTTGTAATTATTTTTACAAATGGATTTATTTAAAGGCTGGTTTTGACTTAAGTTATTTTGAAATTAATATTAATCTTTTAAAACACTACTTTTAAATTTAGTTTAGCAAAACCCTTATTTAAAATCAAAGTTTATATCTTAATAAATGATTTTACTGTACATATTGGAATTATATTTTTGAGTAATAATTAGTAGTAAATTTCCATATTTGAAAATATATTTCAGAATAAAGTGTTTTAACTATTTTAAATCTAAATTGTTTTGAACTTGGTTATTTCCAATGGGAATAAATGGTAAAGGATTTACGTTGTAAAGGAAGAGATTTTGGGAATTGTATTCAAATGAGTTGAAAATGAAATATATCTTTTAAGGATATTTGAGGCAAACAAATAGTGTGTGAAATTATTTATTGTGTGATGGATGTTTGTGAATATTAATTGATAGTTAAATCACCGACTATCAATATTGGACAAACTGCGTTGATCGTTTCGAAGAGACCGGGATCGAGATTTATTTCTCGAAAACCACTTCGATCCGGTTTGTACGTTTCGTGAAAACGATTTTGGAGTCGAAGATGGAGCAGTGAAGTGCTAGGGCTAGTCGCTACTAATCCTGAGGATATTTCCAAAATGGACGTAGTAGGAATAGTGCCTTCGGTTCCGTTCGAACCAGGGATGGACTTGTATGGATGAGTGCTTGCGAAACATCGTCAGGTGGACGATGGGCATTCTAAGGAATACGTTCTTAAAAAGGTAACGCTTAGCCTCAAGCCTCATCAAATGGGAATGACTGAAAATCAGGGGATATGCAGCAAGGCTTCGTGGGTAGCCCCCACTGGAGAGTAAGGTCATCCCTGTCTAGATGTCCCTTTTTATTTCGGCTTAGTGGGCGGTTGATGATCCCAGCCGCGGGGTGATCTTATTCGGAACTGTCCAGTAAGGGATGGGTCCGGCCTTGTGTTGCAAGGGATCGGGCGTGGTCCTCGGTACGGTGATCTAGGCCCCGTACTGTGACAGGTGGTACCCCGGTGCCTAGTCATTGTTGGAAATCCATTCTCCCTACGAGCCTTGTACGAGTTTTGTTTGTATTACCCACTCTGTGGCTAGTAGCTGGAATTTAATAGATGTAACAATTTCGGCTATTTTATAAGTATTTGTAAATAGACCCTATTATAATATCAGAGGATTTCCATAGAAAGTGTTTTGGCTATCGTAAGGTAAAAACCCGACATGTTTATTTATGGCGTGGTCTTACGAGATGCTTTTGTTTTCAAAGGATTTTTGAAACTTTAATAATCAATTTGGATGCATTATTATCAGCTGGTATTCCAGACTGACTTGGGTGTTATTTCATTATAATGCTCGGGTCAGACCGAGTATTATATGTTCAGGACAGGATGCTTTGGAGCAGGAAAGGAGCTGGAGTCCGAGACGTATTATCTGTACCTATATATATATATATATATATATATATATATATATATATTCCGCTGCTGTGATTGTATCGTATGTATGATTGGTAATGTTGATGTATGAGACACTCTGATGATGTGATGTATAAAACTGGTATAGATTTCATTTTGTGTAAAGTTCTATATTTACTATTATATTTTATTCCGCTGCGATTGTGAGATTCTGATATTGTTTAACTTCTTCCTCTTCTATCTCTTCTTCTTAAACCCAAATGGTTCGTATTTCTGTGCCACTTGAGTTAACAGGGGTAGAATAGTGTTGATTCAAGGGGTACAGATTTGCGGGCTGTTACAATTACCTATGACTGCTGGGGGCACCTAGGGGTTACGTAATAATAGTTATTGGATAACTATGGAACGACTCACTCGATAGTTTTTTGTTAGTTAATATAACTACGGTCAAACAGAAAATATCGACGTGACTAATTTACGCAGTTCTCTCGACTTGATAATACTGTGGATCTTCAATATGAAAGCTCCACTTTGGTGGCATGACGTCCATCGAGCGACTATAGTTAGGTCGAGTTGAAGTATTGGAAGTGAAACACTATTCAAGAGAGGATTCATCTCCTCGGTTATATGATGTTAGTATCACAGTCAACTCAAAGTCAAAATCTCTGGCCAGAGCATTTCGGTTAATACTAATTCTTATTATTGAACCAAGGACTTTGTACTTGGACTATAAAGTTGAATGTGGATGATATTTGAGTTTCAACCATTATCAAATTCCATAAGTCCGAAGTGCTATAGTTTTGACGAAGAGAATTGGTGCAAATAAATGTCACAGCCGGGTAACGCTTATTAAACTAAAATTGAATTTTTACCGAAAATGAGTAAGCGATAAATTTGGCCATATTGTCACACCTCCTGCTAAGTGACGTGTGAACGTTAACATTAGAATAGTTCATGTTAATCGCCGACCAAATTTACACCCAAGATTACACAGCCGAAATTATGAATTAGCTTAAGACCGAACGATTTGATTAATTAAATTAATTAATATTTGTGAAATATTAATCATAAAATTTGAATATGATTTGCGAAATAAATAATGTTATATATATTTATAACAGTTATATATATCGATCGATATACAGTATCGACAAGCGATTAAATTAGATTTAATTGCATAGTATTTTGGCTTGGGCTTAGATGGGATTAAGGCCCATCATTAGGGCTGCAAAATTTCAATTTTGGGAAGGTCTAGGGGTGGCTAAAACATAAGGAATTGGCTTGGAGATAATGGATTGAGATCAGTAAGAATGGGTAAAAAGGTTTTCCTCATTTCTCTCTAATACAACCACATATGTATGTATGTATCTCTAAAAATAAAAAAATTAAACTTTTTTTGACTGCCATTACCTTCTACAATGCTGATTAAAACATAGCACTCAATCCACTTCAATATTCTCAAATATATTTCAAATTAAAATAATATTATTCGATAATTAGAGGTCGGTGATTCCGGACTTGCAATTTGACGAATCAAGAACAGTAAATGGAAGGGAAGTCATTGCTTCAACGTGGATTCAAAGGCATCATTAAATTAGTAATTTTAATTCATTTACAGTAATTAAATTATATCATATAATGAGCAATTTCATATCTGTTTAAATATATTGCTACCATATGTTTAGTCAGGTGAGATTTTGTATATAGATGTGGTTGTCACAAATCAGTTTGGTTATGTGCATAATTTGTTATTATACTTTTTGATTTATGCATAGACAAATGTTATTTACAGTAAAAAAATCAATTTTTGTCATTAATAACTGTTTTATATATATTTATTGATATATGTATATATATTAGTGTATATTTGTCTCTCATAATTACATATATGCATATAAAAAATATATATATATATATATAGATGATTTTAAAATTTTAGTACACTTATTTATATATAATATGAATTTTCAAATTTTCAAATTAATTATCATACATATATTCATATTTTTAAATTAACATTTATTGAATTTTTGAATTGTTTATTATATATAAAATAATTATTAGAATAAAAATTCAATTTTATATTTAAAAAAAATATTATATCATTCCAGAAGCATGTAGAATTTTTTTTGGATATTTCAATAAAGTTTATTATTTTTAACAATTAATATTATTTCAAAAAAACTGTTTATGATTTATCAAAAAATAATAATTTATTGAAAAATTCTTAAAAAAATTTCATAACCTTTCATTCATGATTCAATTTATGAAATATTAAAATTTGAATTTTTAATAATACATTATTTTATATTAAATAATTATTGCCGAAATCAATGTATTTGTTTTTAAAAATAATATTTCAACTTTCAAAAGCTTCAAATTTTTCCTAAGCTCTATTTTATGATCCTAGATTTTCAAAAATTTTAATTTTCATCAAAATTATTATTTTATTTTAATTATTTATGGATGAAAAATATTATTTTATTCATAATATATAGAAATTAAAATACCAAAATTATTATGTTTGCAAAAATAAGTTTATTTTGAATTATAAATAATTTTTAATAGTTGTTCTCTCTCTTTCTATATATACTTATCTATATATAAATGTTTTAGGTTCATATATTATATATAATATATTTATACATACATATGTGTGTGTACATATATATATATATATATATATATATATATATATATATTATAACACATGTACATGCACATATTTGGACAATATACATAACATACAAAATGAGCTAATATGTCTATTGCGATGTAAATCACAACGTCTATATATGGGCATATTATACCTTTCATGGATTATTATGTTACACATGCACTCACACATATATGTATATGATACATTTATGTATAAAGTAAATCAAATAAAATTAATTCCATATCTTACTATATTTGAATTTAAATAAAATAAATGATTTTATTTAATGAAATTTAGAAATGTTCTAATTCAGTTAGACTTCACAGGCCCAATAAAAGATCCAATAGGGATTTTTTTTGAAATTCACTCATAACTTCCGTTGCGGGCTAGTTCAGTTCCAACAATCCTTAGCTCTCGGATTCACAACCGTCTTATGGTCTTGGACACACTTCCTTAAAAGCAATATATGATGTGCATATTGACATTAGAAAAGTACTTGGCAAATCACCAATAGGGGGATTATGGGCTATCTCATGCAGCAATGGGAATTTGATCTCGTCCTCGGGAATCCTGTAATAACTCAAAACGATTTGGAGAATATCTATTTTTTTTTAAATATTTAATTAACGGATTTTAATAATCAAATAACCCTCTTTAAATTTATAACTAATAATAGAAAACTCATTTTTGAATTTTATTTACAAAAATAGGTGGTTCAACAGAAAATAGAAATTGTGATCGAAACCCGCTTTTCGAATTTTCAGTTTTTATCAAATGACAAATCATAGAAAGTTGTTATACCTTAGCATATACTTTTGAATAATGTTTAAATGGTTAGGTTAATTTAAGAAAACTGTATTTGTGTTATGTAACAATATAATAATAATAAGAATTAATAAAAAAAATACATAAAAAAATTTGAATTTAATTTCAAAATTTGAATTTGATGGCTTAAGTGCTAAAGTAGAGAAAGGTACATGGATTTTCCTAATGTCCACCATTTTTTCATGTTTTTAGTACTTAGTTGACTTAAGAAAAGATAGGAAGGAAGGAAAGTGTGATTAAGGGTATTTATGTCTTTTAACATTTTTGTTTCATTTATAAAAGTAAAGTTTTTATCCCATCTCATCTTCATTTTCACTTTGCATTTACTTTTCTTCTTTTTAAACCAACTTCATTCTTCTTTCCTTACCTCTCGTTTTATTTTTGAAAACAAAGGAAAAATATTCCTTCTTCAACCTTTAAAATTCACTATCTTCCAATTTACTCAAAATTAGCCAAAGTGTTTAGCACAGAAGTTGTTCACTTCCACCTCCAGTATTTTTAAAAAATGATAGCTCGACGTTTCATAGAGTATTGTGGCAGAAAATGCTCGAAATTAGTGGTAGTCAAGAGATGAAGAAAATATGACAACCACCAAATGAAGATTTGAGGGTTGGGATGTGTTCGTATCATCGAGTGGAGATTTTTAAAGGTGATCGCAGTATTTTTAGTAGCATAAATCAACGTAGGGGAGGAGATGATCATTTTTCAATCATCTTGGAAATTCCAGCAGGGTGGTGATCCATGGAAGGTGCAAAGGTGTCGGGAGCAACATTAGGGGATGACGGTAGTGTTGGAAGTGGTCGCAGCTTCTCTGGCGGTTGGATTTGATGGGAATAGCTCGAGTTAGAGTTTCAACATATTGGGTTTTGGGTTCCACTTATCGGCTTGTTGGCCGCAGGTGAAGGCATCAAGTGTGACGTGGGCTGGGTTGAAGGTGCTCCTGGGTGTGACGGTGGCAATGGCATATGAGGCGGTGGCTGGAGGTGGTTGTGGAGGAAGGACGAGTTGGGTTTTGGTTACGTTTTCGTGGTTGGGCGGGCGTTTGAATTGGGATCAAGGATCGAATTTTGACGTAGGTGGTCGATGGAAATGGTGTGGGTGTTGTTGGTCGAGGTAGTGAAGGCAAGTTTGCAGGTGGCCTTAGATTGGCAGATGGTAGGGTGGTTGTGGTGTGCGTGTGCATGATGTGCATGGTTGATTGGGTTCAGGCATTGGAATTGAAGAAAGGTGAATGATGGAACATTGAAGATAGTGGATGGAGAGTTTGGGCTTGGGCCCATTTGCTTTTGGGTGTGAAATTATTTTAAAAGAAAAAAAAATTGTTTAAACTTTATTAACTAGGTGTTAATTTTTGAAAATCTATAACTCACTCCTTTTAATTCCGTTTGACTTGCAGATTTTTACATTAGATTCATATTAACATCTAGAACACTATGGTATAACTTGATGGTAGTTTGGATGAAGTATGATTTTATGATATAATAATAGTTGTTGAATTTTAATTACGTTATTTTAAATAATAACGTGATTAAATTGATTATACTTCAGTGGTGATATCTATTTGGCTAAATTAAACACCATTCTGTTAAATTAATTTACTTAGATTATTTTAGATATTTGTTTAGCATAACAAATCCTCGTTCTGCTATAATTAACTGAATATGTTATTGATGACATCTGTGTAACAGAATAAATCTTCATTCTACTATTATATTAATTTGGACATTTATTCGTATGCTATTTAATTAATATATGAATTAATTAATATTGGATAAATGATGGATTAGCTAGTGGTTGCTAATTGTTGATTTCATTTACATATATGCTTGCTTATGTAAATAACAGTGATATGACTTGGAATGTTAAAATAAATGGTAGCTTGTTTCAGTACCATAATGGTCGCTAAGCCTTTTTTCGAATTTGAAAGCCCAAGGATTTTAAATTAAGTTCAATTTTATAACAATTCGAAGTAAAGTGTTTAATTATTTTATTAATAATGTTTTTGAAGTTAATTAATTATTTTATTACTAATGTTTTTAAAGTTAATTAATTATTTTATTAATAATGTTTATAATTTAATTAAATATTTTATTAATGATGTTTAAGTTAATTAATTATTTATATAATGGTGTTTAAGATAATTAGTTGATGTGACTAATGATGTTTAAAGTTAATTAATTAATTGCTTGTAAGTTAATAAAGTGATTTATTAAAGGTGTTTATAAATAATAAATAGAGTTACAAAAGGAATTTTACTTAATAAAATGATATTTTGTAAAGGATATTTATAAATGATACTTTGTAAGAAAGATTTATAAATGGTATTGAATAAATAAAAGAGAAATTTATAAATGTCAATTTATAACTAAGAGAATGGATTTATATATGACAGTTTAATAACGAAGATTTGTGTTAAATATACATAACCTATAAAAATGAGTTTTGGATTTATAAAAGGGTTTATAAAGGATTTTTATAAAGTAGTTTTACAAAGGATTTTAAAATGAAGATTTTTATAAATAGAAAGGAATTATAAATAAATTTTGGAGATTTAGAAACAAAGTTTTATAAATTAAATTAGAGATTTATAAAAGGGTTTGTCAATATATATTGGGCACATAAAAAGAGAATTTTATCGAAGAATGAGATTTGTTTTAATAAATAATCCTTCTTAATTATGCTGGTATGGAGGCATTATTTCCATACTTAACACCGAAGAAAAGTGGTTTGGGTTTAGAGTAAGTGATATTTTAAATTATATTTGTTTTTGGCCCATTTAAATATTAATTTGGAAATGAGAAAATCTTTCTTGAGTTTTGTTAATATACTTATACCATTAGGATAAGTATGTGGATATCTTTTCTAAGTATTGAAAGTATAATGTTGTGTTAATATAATTATATTGGTGAGATAAGTATATGAACGTTTTTCCAAGTATTGAAAGGTGTATAAGGGGTTTGTGAAAATAACTTTTGTGAAGGTATTTTAAATTAAATAATTTAAATAAGATTTAATTTATAAATGATTAATTAATAGAGACTTAGTGTATCCCGTATGGAATTAAATTTATGTTTGATTGTTTTTTTATTCGGTAGTTAAATAACTGTAACGACCCGCACTTCCATACCCCTTGCGTCGACACTATTCTCCATCAATCAACTCAAGATGAACGGAAATACAAACCATTTGGTTTAAAGAAGAAAGAGGTAGAAGGAGAAAATAGAAAACAACATCAGAATCTAGCCATCGCAGCGGAATAAAATATAATAGATAATAACAGATCTTTACAAAGGAATACTATATCTGTCGGTTACATTTTAATACATCAGAGTTACACACATACTCAAACACTGGACATTTACAAATCAACATGTCTCAGATAATCAGAAATATATTACAGCGAAAACACTCCATACGTTCCTACCATCCAGCTCGCCTCCTGAGCTCCAGAACGACCTTACCTGAAAATCTGTAATACTCGGTCTGACCCGAGCATTACATCAAAGTAACACCCGGGTTAGGCTGGAAACCAGCGTGAGTAATCTCACGCTTCTGGATTTTTATTTAAATTTAAATGATTAAATTTAAATGATTGGTTGAATGGTTGAATTGAATTGATGTGCTATATTATATAGTAATATATAGTATATATTAGAGTGATTGTTATTCTGTGATGAATATTATGGGTATGGGGATAATGAATGCTGTGGGTTGCTTGAATATTTCGATACCCAAGTTATCAAAATATATAAAATTGGATTTTTGAAAGGAATATAAGGGTGAATTTTGGAAGTGAAATAATTATAGAATAAAAATAAGAATGAACCGGAAAGAAATGAAAATGGTATTTAAAAACTGAAGTTAAAATTGTAAAGTAGAGATTTAAACAAGTTTAAAATCAGAGTTAAATCTGGAATTCAAGATTGAATCTGGGTTTTCAAACAAATAAGTTTTTAAATTTAATTATGTTAACAACTTGAATGTTAAAGTGCATTTTTAAATTGATTTGAATTTAAAAATGAATTTTGGGTTTTTAAATTCCTTTAAACTACTATTTCAAAACGAGTAATTAATTCATTTAATGAAGTAAATAAAAAGATAGTTAATTACGTGTTGAGATTGATCGAGAATGATTAATATTGTGGTTTAATTAATGTAATTAATTTGGATTAGGATAAAATATAATTGGAAATCATTAATTTATATAAACAATGATGTAATTAAAGATTGATTAATTAAGATTAATTAATCAATAATAAGTGACTTATGAGAAATTAATTAATATAAGTAATTAAGGATTAATGTAATTAATATAGTTAATTAATTTATGAAGTAATTAAGATTACTTATTGATTTGGTTAAGAATAATTAATATTGTGAAGTTAATTAAAGAAAATTACTTGAATGTAATTAAAGAATAATTAATCCAGAGTGATTAATTAAGATGGAAAATTAAGGAATGATTAATTAATTGATTGGAATTAATTAATGTTAGGTAAAGGAATTTAAGTGACTGAGGTTAGTAATTCAATTAGAATTAATTAAATTTATTTGGAAGTGATCAAGCTTTGCTTATGGATGATTGAATGGTATTGAATGCTTTGAATGAGTTGATATCTCTCATATGAAATGTTGTGTATTTCATTTGCATAACTTGAGTTAGAATGACATGAGACTCGAAGAGACCAGGCTCGGATATTAGAAAATACCCGAAACCACTTCGAATTTTTATAGATTGATATGTGAAATCTATAGGCTGGAATGAAGTGATTTAAAGGAAATGGACTATTTAAATCTAAATCTTTGGTACTTAGAAAACTTATGTGTGAAATAAATGATGCCTATAACATATTGTGAACTTGTAAATTGATTTGAGTTATCCCGGGTTCTATAACCGACCATCAAATCTTGGCTAAAATATATTTGTGGAAATATCTAGGAGAAACACGTGGGTTATATGACATGGTTATCTTCGATGATGCTACATTGTGTGTATAAATCTCATTATGTTCTCCTAGGACAAATGATAAGGAAATCCATCTGCTTAAATGGTTAGGAGGTGATCTTTTCTCTTATGTATTGTTTGATTATTTCCAAAAGAACCAAAGTTGAATTTACTAGAATCTATGAAATTGTTTTGGAGCGACCGGTAAGTAAGGGAGCGAAACTGTAACCACTCTAAAATCATATACGCATTATATGCTTTGTAAGAGGTTCGAAATTGGTTTGAGATAACGGAATTGAAGATGGATTTCTTTGAAGAGCAAGGGCTACTTGCTACTAATCTTGAGGGTGGTTCCAAAATGGATGTAGTAGAAGTTGTACCTTTGTTTTATTCATATCCTGAACAACTTGTATGGATGAATGCTGGTATTACATTGTTTCCTAGAGGAAAATGTTAGCATTCCAAGTGGGATTTGCTAAGAGAGGAAAAAGGTAATCATGACCTCAAAAGCCGGAATGACAAAAACAGGGGATATGCAACAGAGCTAAGTGGCAAGCTACCATTAGGAGCATCATTCCTTAATATAGAATCGCTATTTATAGATTTGGTGTGCGCACGGCGCGACCGTGGGGCAATGTTTGCAGCTCGATGCCTGAGGGTTGATCTAATTCGGTTTGCCATTTTAAAGGGGAAGGTCAGCTCTGTGTTGGTGGGGGTCCATTTGAGGCCCTCAGTACATTGTTTATAGATATATTATTGTAGGCGCTACCCCAATAGCCTTATCATTGAAGGAATCCAATCTGGAATACGTGCCTTTATGGATTTAATGGTGCCCACCTATTGGAATGTGAGATGCAAGCATTTTAGCTATGTTATATATTTATTTTAAACCCTAGACGTAATTATCGTATCATAAGATTTCCTATAAAATGGTTTGCTTATCATAAGGTAAGAACTCATTTGTGTTTATATGCGGCGTGGTCTTACGAGATACCTTTATTTTTGAATGGTTTTTAAAATATTAAAAATCCATTTGATTATGTTTCTCATGCTGGTTTGCTAGACTAATCCGGACATTATTTTCTTATGATGCTCGGGTCTGCCTGAGCATATTTTCCAAATTTAGCTAGACATTTTGGAGCTTCAAAAAACGAGCTAGATCCTCCAAGACGTATTCTTGTATTTTATCTTCCGTTGTTTGTTCTTGTTTGTGTTTATTAGAAATCGTAAGGACATTTTGTTATAACTGCCCAGGATGATGCTACGTTAATTTGCCCTGATGATAGTATGTATATTCAAATTCTTTTCTTTTTGTGAAGATCTATTGCATATTATATATTACTCATCACATTGTGAAATTATGTTATGTCTTTTATTTCTTTCACACCAATATGTCTTTTCGACATTTAGATGTTCAGCACGTGAATACCGTGGATGTATTAGTGTTGACTTCTAAGGATCGAAAAGGCAGGTTGTTACAAATCCCATGCCTCTCCTAAATAATGCAAAGGTCTATAGCAATGAGGCATATGGTGGATAATTGGGATATTATCTAACACAACGACCCTGTTAAAAGTGAGGTGGGGGGACTTAATTGTACCGTTCCTTGATAATCATCATATGGAATAAGGCTGGCACTAAATGGCTGCGAGATGATCCAACAACCGTAAATGAAGTCGAAGCTAATGTGGAATCAAAAGCTATAGCGGTTGATGAAGAAGTAGAGGTGGCTTCAATCAAGGAAAGACGAAAAGAATGTCTTGTTGCTACAAGTTAATTAGAAATATCAAATTATGTGCATGTTCATATAAGTTCTAGTTATTTAACATTTATGTATATGTATCAAGTTGTGGGACATTTGATGTATAACATCTACCAAATGTTAATATGGATTGAATCGTTGAATTCTATACATCGACTTGAGGCAGTATGTGTCTACGTTGTATGTGTATAATGTCTTGTGCACAACATGTGGAAGCACGCTATGTAGTATGAATTCCCACTCGTTTTGGGAAATGAGGTCCGACACACGATGGAACTGTGCGTTGGATTGAAAATGTTAACATAGTAATTACGTTAACAGTCCTAAATGGATCCAACACAAATGAGAACTCTAAGTCTCAATCTGTATTTCCTAAAGAGATGGTGCTATTTTTGAATAACGGAGACTCTTCAACCAACGAAAATGAACATTAACGCATTATGTATTCTAGGATAAGTCAATGATGCTATTAGAAAAAATATTTATATCAATGATGTGGAATTCATGTAAGCACCTCCAACATTGCTAATTCGGCTTGAATTCAACTCAAACCAACACCAAAATTTTATCCCATGCCAAATCAATTCCAAAACCACCCAAAGTCAACCCGGCTATTCTCTACGTCACTTAAGTTATGCCATGGATCAATAATGGACACCCAATAACAAGGGAAGGAAAATGTTTGGTGGTTGTGGATTTGCGACGACCGTGACGAGATAGGGGAATGAAGCATCAAGGTGATGAAATCCAATCTTGGATTGGAAATTGAAGGGACTGTAGGAAGTTGGAGTGTTAAAGTTTGCGAGTAGGTTGAAGCCCTATCTGGAGTTGTGTTGAAGAAAAAAATTTAAGTGAGTGAAAAAATTATAAGCATTGGAATTTATAAGTGGAAGCATCAATTAGTACTGATCCATATATGGATCGATACGGATCCATTAGGTTATTCGAAGAAGTAATGGAAAAAATTGTATCTACCTAATCGTAGACCGGAGAAATTATCAACGATGAATGTAGTGAATAAGCTTTCTAAAATGCAAAACTATAATGTTTATATTTGCCAACAGGCGTGACCTTATTACAATGTGGATACAAAATGTTTTGAAAATGTGATGTCTCATTTAAATGATTCGAGTAGCAAAAGCATATATGCAAATCTAGACTGGTTGCTTGTCTTAGTTCAAAGTATGCTTTATATTTACAGAAGCGTACTTTGAAAGGCAAGTGTTATTTGGTATTTTTAACAAGCGACATTTCAATGGAATTAGACTATAAAGTGATGAATGAATGAATGAATGTTAAACTCAAAGACGATGGAGTACAAAGAGTAATCAAAGAATAGAAGGAAAAAAAATGTAATTTCTCCTCCAATTCTCAATGGATCATAAACATATCAAAGCAAGAAGGAAAGTAGAGAAATTTGGCTAATCCTAATGGATCGGTATCGATATATAGAATCCCTCCATAAACCCAACATTTCAATAACTATATGAAGGAACAAACTTGGAAGTATCAAGGGAAGATTGACCTAAGGAAAGAAGCAACTAAAATCATGGAAAACGGAAGAAAACATAAGAAAATAGTGATATTCATTGATTGTACTAATCTGTAATTATTTGAGGTTTAAGCTAGATTTTCTCGTGGATCTAAGTATTGAATGAGTTCTTTTGCAATCTGACGACCCATAAGCCCAATTACAACCTATATTAGCTATAATAAGGAGTCAATTTTAATAGAAAGAGGAATTTGGATCTTAGAACTTTTCTTATTCACACCTAAGGGAAACTCTGGCACTACCAACTTGAGTGTGAATTTCAAACCGTTCTTGTAAATTCCTACGGATCTAGTGAAATATGTAATAAAATACATTCAAAATGAACATACACATAGCCGAACCACTAAAAAAATTGTTGTCACTTGCTTTTCTGATTATTCTACCTTATTTTCAAATTTTATATTTGATTTACTATTATTAGATACAATTCTACATTCTAGAATTGTTATCCCATCAAAATTAGTCATTTGAGGGAGTTCCACCAATTTTTTAGATAACACAGCCAACTATAGGTTTAGATTTGCATAGATTAGTTGCACGTGTCTTGATTTTCTACCCATAAGTCGTGAAGGCTGACAAAATGTTGCACGAAAAAATAAGTGTTTTAAGAGCGATATACAACTTAGATTTGAGTGGCTATGCTTGCTGTTAAGAATTAATGGAAATTTGAAGTACTTTATTGGATAGGACGATCTTTAATTTTTGCATTGAAAAAGAAGAGTGATTCATTATAGGATGTCAATTAGCTAGCCTAAAAAATTAATAAATTATAGTGATCCTTGAAACTAATAAGGAATAGGTTATTGGTCATCTTAGTAAAACTATTACTAATAGGTTGGTAGTCATTTGTGGAACTGTAATGTGATAGATAATATGGCAATTTTCTGTAGGTCTATGTTACGGTAAAATTGCTAGTAAAACTTAAAATATATTAAGATAAATATGGAATATTGTAATACCTCATGAAAACGACCAGGATGAAGTCAACATGTTACACATTGCATATTCTTGTCTTGATATTAATTTATTCATCTTATATTTTATATGTTCTAAACCATTTTGGTTGTAAGAAAAGAGTTATTTCATGTATAAGTTATTGAATTATTCAATATTATATATATGTGTGCGCGTGCACCCGCTTATGCTATGTGTGGGTGTCTATATACATACATACATACATACATATATATATATATATGTGTGTGTGTGTGTGTGTGTGTGTGTGTGTGTGTGCGCGCGCGCGTGCGTGTGTGTATTAATGAGCTAGTTATCACTTTGTCGGAAAATTCTATCTGCGTTTACTTGCATATTTCCTTATATTTTGGATAATGATTACTCTTACACCGATTTCTCAACTTCAAAAGCTTTCTTTAAAACAAGGAATAACCTTACTTGCCACAATCTGGTGCATCTGAATCACACAAAATATTAACACCAATACAAAGTTCACCAACGATGATTAGCTCTTTAAGTAGATATAAATTATTAGTCATCGCCTTTTATTAACATATGTGATTCCTAGAAATTCTTAAATCATCACTTTCCACATTAATGCACTAAGAGATTTACGAAGACATTACACACACTAATGCGAGCGTGAATCACTTCGCCAAACATATAAATCCACACTGAGTCAATACCCAATGATTTATTTGTAGCATCATTCCTTAAGATAATTGCATTTCCCTTCTTACCAACAAAAGTTGATAAATAACTCATATTCTGCATGACATGACTAGCCCCCATCATATGGAACTTCTGATGGCACCGATATCAATACATCATCACTAATACGATCCTTCACCGTCATCGATGAATTCTCAACTACCTCCTCCTTATTCTTCTTCTCTAAACACTTATTCTTCCATCTATTTTCTTATAATAATGATACTTTGTGTCTCCCAATTTACTACATCGTCAATCATGGAGCTTTCCAAATTTGGAACATCTGATATTACTCTTCATATTATTACTTCGAGCTCTCTCAACATAAACTTTGTTCACTAACGTTAATCAACTCATTCGTCGAATTGTGCAACTCCTCGTTATAAAGACTCACCTTAATATTAGATATTGTTAGGGATTTTCCTAGTATCCCTACACAATTAGAATTTAGAAGAGATAAGAAGTGAAGAAAAAAACAATAAACAAAAAAATCCTCCAAACAAACCTTTTATTAATTTCTTCAAAGATTACAAGGAAAAAGCTTAAAATTTTAAGCAGGTATCTCAATCTCCAAAATCCAAAAAAAATAGCATTTTTTCCACACATGTCTAATGAACCATGTGCATGTCTATTCACAATTGTCTTGATAAAATGCCTTTTATAAAAGCCATTGATTAATTTCATCTTCCCAAATAATTCTTTCTCATGTAGATAATTCTTTGCTTTCTTTAATGAATTAAAAGAGACAATTAATCACTTTTAAAAAACTATAAAAAAGACAATATATTTGAGTCACAATTCCACCTTCACTTAAATATCTCTAAAATCTACTTAAATATGGAATATTATATCATCGAAATTTAACAATTACCACATTGATACGATATTTCCGTACAAATCTACCAACTCCATCTACATCCTCATACTCCAGACAATCTGCAATGTCACAATGGAAACAAATGTCCTTATCCCAAAAGCACACTTAACTAATCTTCAAACCACCTAAGTATATATGTATGCCACCAATCGAACATGCACATCATCAATGAATTAGAAATGCTTGTAATGCCACAAAGGCCTTCATGCGGTCTTTGCAGCTTCCCGTTGCTGGCTCTACCTTAATTCAGACAAATTTGCCGCCCAACACCACTTTGAGTAGTCCCTTCATTCTACACCATTTTTCCAAGCAATTTGTAAACATTGTTGCTTACCCTTTTTGTGCACACCACCTCCTTATTATCCTTCCAAACCCTTGTAACTCCACCTCGAGTTAAAAAGTTGCAGGTTTTTCCTTCCACTAGTCCCATTGAAAAAAGATTCTTCTTAATTTCTAGGACACGCTAACTTTCGTGAGTTTCGCCTCTCTTCCATCATACACTTTAGCCTAACCAAAACTATACCCTTAACTCGTTATCTCCACCACTAGTGGATTCCACCTTACTCTTTTGCTCCTTATAATCAATGAATGCTTCCTTTTGGTGACATATATGAAAACATGCATTCGACTCAAGCACTCACTCATCTCCTTTTCTTCCTCAACACAGAGAATGTCTTTACTAATACCAAAATTCACCTCATCATCGCTATCTTCATCAAGCTTGTCTTTATCTTCTAATGCTTTCATCCTTTCTTTGTCCTTTTAAATTTTATTTGCAAAATCTTGGCCGATGACCTGGTTTTTCGCAGTAGTAGCAGACGAAATCCATTTCCATGTTCGATCTATTTGATCGTCTTTCCATATTACCATCATAGCAAGATTGATCTCTTCAATTGGATTTTCACTTTTCTTTTCTCGTTATCCTTTACTTCCATTAGGTTCATCATTCGCATTTTCTCACTAAGCAGACTACTAACCACCGATCTCGTTGAAATAACTCCATCCGAATTTGAGTTGTTCAATGCAACTACAAGCGTTTTTCAAATCTTTGATAATGAACTCATCAAGATCAAGGCTTGTATCTCATGATCCATTTTGTAATTCATGACTGCCAATTGGTTCACAATTGCCTGAAAATCGTTCAGATGCTCTCCAATTGACACACGCTCCTTAAGTTTTAAATTCACCGATATTCTCATTAAAAGTGCTTATATATCGCGGAGTTATTTTCATAAATTATTTTTAATTTCTTTCAAATTGAATAAGTGGATGTTTCGTTAGCAGCAATATGAAACGCCGTATTCACCAAAAAAATATACCAAAGAGCCACGGCGGTCTTCTATCCAGAGTCTCCTATTTTGCTTCAGATATATTACTAGGTTTC
Source organism: Allium cepa (assembly GCA_030765085.1). NCBI lineage: Eukaryota > Viridiplantae > Streptophyta > Magnoliopsida > Asparagales > Amaryllidaceae > Allium > Allium cepa. The sequence goes on from CM060939.1 coordinate 103,603,362, forward strand.
TCCCATTTGTTCTTTAATGGTTGGTGAAGATCATTGGGATATAAAAAATCATACATCTTCGCATTCCATAACTCACAATTTCTTCTATTAATTTTTCAACACTTATCTTCTCCATAATCAAACCGTTTGTAGAAAATTTGTGTAGTAGACTCTGATACTAACTGTTAGGGATTTTTTTGTGATTTCCATACTATTAGATTTTAGAAGAGATAAGAAGTGAAGACAAACAATATATAAAGAAATTCCTTCAAACAATTCCTTTATTAATTTCTTCAAAAATTATAAGAAAAAAGCCTAAAATTTTGATAAAATATCTCAATATCAAAACCCCAGAAAAGCAACTTTTTTCCTACATACATCTAATTAAACATGTACACATCTATTCCTAATAGTCAATAAAATGTCTTCTTTAACAAACTAGTGATTATTTACACAAAATAAATCCATCACATATAGATAATTCTGTCTTTTTTAATAGAATAAAAGACGCAATTAATAACTCTTCAAAATTTACAAATTTATAAAAGAAATGCAATATATTTGAGTCACAATTCCACACTTACTTAACTGTGCTATACAAATTTATAAAAAATGCAATCACTCTCCAAAATCTAAATATGGAATATTGTGTCATCGAAATCTAACAATAATATATCTATTGGCAGACCTTGTGCATTGCTATAGATAGTGCAAGATATTATACTAAGCTTCATGTGTTTGTCGTCCCTGTTGAACATCCTATCATCATCCGATTGAACATATACATTGGGTGGACAACACGTTTTATAAAAAATAATCGACATGACTTGCAACTACTTTTCCAATTCCACTGCACAGCTACTTTTCCAATTCCACGATGGAACTACTTTTTCAATCCAGTAGTCAAATTTTGGATCATTTTTGTCATCCGCTAGCATATCGTTCAGCTTTACGTGGATGCAATTTGCATATGGCATAAAACTAACAATATACGACATAAATGTGAATAACTGGGATGGTGATATGATATAATTTCACTGTATATACTGTGTGTAGTCATTTTTTAGAAAAGATTAAAAATGATGTTGTGGTCACCATAGGTTACGGGTCTTTGTCTCTGACCTGTTCAATATCCTCCTCATTTCTTGTCAATGCAACTTTTATGACTCCTATATTTTGAAGTTGCACAGTTGCACTTTCTACTTTGTGTCATGATGTCCATGTATATTGTTGAAAAATTTAGCAAACTGTTTTTTTTACCTTGTATTGTTGGATCAATGATGAGAAAAATTCAATGATTTATAAGCCCCATCAATGCATTTTAAGCTTGAACCATCATAGAATATGATTTTAAGATCAACTCTAAGTAGTGAAGCTTAAAATTGATCAAGAATGACACCATAATCGTATGTCAAAATCTTAGTAAGAAAGCAAATTATGTACATGAAAAAGGGCCAAAAAAAGAGGCAAAGGGCAGATCGTTTGTTTAATACACCCAAAAATATAATAATATGACAAGACCTAGCTAGGAGCTAGTAGCGTATCATCTGTCATTTCAATCAGATGCAGTGCAAATGAAATGAAGACTGATAAATGGATACAAAATTTACTTATTCAATCATGCACACTTTTTTTAAGATTTTATTCCATTTTTGGGAACATATTTGGTTTGTCATTTGCAAAAATACGGTGTACAAATAATACCGCATTATTGTTTTTGATACATGGTTTTGTTTTGACAAGACCTATCATGGGAAGATGACAAATATGCACAACCAACCTAAATGAGCTTGACATTTGATGTTAAATGAGTAAAAATACAATACATTATTAGAGCTCAACTTTTATATCATGTCTATGCATCAACATGTACGCTATATTAGTTTTTTCTACTATTACTATAATGTAGATTATTGTTCTTATTCGTTGAAAATTAAATGTAGCAGTTACGACAAATAAAATATTATCTACCAAAAACATATTGACAAGGAAGATTTTTGTGAATCATTTATAGAACATTAGTAAAAAAAAAAAATGTAGGTCAAACAGAATGTATTTCAAATAGAACCTCTTATGGGTGATATAATTTACATAATGGAGGGAATTGAATGGGGACAACTTCCATTATTTGCTCCCACTCATAATTCAAAACACTACTAAAAGCAAAAAAGAAAATTAATCTAAGTACACACTCACACAGTTAATCTTCATGGATTGAGTATCCTGCTTCCACACTTACACTTCCAATTCATGGGTTTATAGTTAGAAATATCTTCATCTCTCCAGTTAACAAAAGCACTTCTATGCAAAAAATGAAAGCCTGCTACTTTTTTCGAACCTATCGGAACCTGAACTGCTTCACAATGCTCACACGAAGCACATCGCTTTTCGCATTTTGGTGGTCTTGAACCTATTATCAAACTGCTTATTATAGCAGTTGTGTCCTGCTTTTCTTTCTGCATTCATAGCATTTAAAATCGATAATGGTTTTGAAATATAAAAGAAAAAGAATAAAAATAAAAAATAAAGTCTTACTTGGGAGAGTTTTTCATGGTGTGACAATATTGTTCTACCTGCAAAGAGTTTTTTTTATAGAGTATTCGTGAAAAATAAAATGAAGGTAAATTATAGTTTTTTTAATATCTTTTTACCTTGAGCGGTGGAGCTTGATATTATGAGAAGTATGGAGAAGATATAACGCAATAAAGCCATGAATGAATATGAAAGAATAACTGATATTAAATGGAAGAGAGAAAAATGGAGGGTGGGCAGCAAAATATATGTAACGAGAATAAAATAGAAGCCAAATGTTGTTATTGCGAGAAAATGGAGAAAAAGACTGGAAAGTTATAGCATGGATTCAAGTGCTATATTATATCATTAACATGTGAAAAATTGAATGCGTGAAAAGACATGAAATGAACCTGCAGAAAGCAGCAAAAGAGCTGAAGAACAAACAAGAGTGAGTTTGAGAAGGTCAGGTGTGCATGTGTATGTATTTTTGTTGTTTTTTAAAATGGGAATTTAAAGACAATAATTTTTTATTTTTTTCAAATTGTGAGCTCTCATTTTCGCTTTCTATTATTAGTTCAGTCGTTCTGTGGCCATTCCTAGATTTTTCTTTCATGTATGTAAGTTGTGGTTTGTTTGGGAAGAGTTTGCTTGTGATGTTGGGTTTTTGCTGCAAGACTTATGTTGCACGTTAGTCTTTCAGGCTATGTTTCTATTTATTTTTATTGGGTTGAAAATGATTGGTCGGTGTGATTGCAGTATGTATAGCGTTGCTCCGAAAACAGTGATCTAACAAGTACATGGTATTCGTGTAGGGTGCATGTTTAACAAAGGTCTACGTTTGAACGCCTGCATCACCTTTGAAGCCACGTTGGTTTCATTCTAGCTTGCTTAAATCACTAGTTTTATCACAAAGATAAACAACGTAGTTTAATTTGGAAGATCGGCGATTACCCCTCTAATTAACTTGACAGAAGAAAGAAAACACAAAGACAATAACTCTAACTCAGTAATGATGATTCGCGATTTGGGAAATTCTCACCAGCGTCAGTGAAGTAAACAAGCATCAATCACCAGTCAGGCAGCAGCAGATAGAAGACAACCTCTCTACCAAGCATATATAGTTTTCGTGAACTGGACCGTGAGTCAAACCACGACGACTCAAGTTTTAAAGTTTTGATAATTTAACCGGTCAAACTGTCGAAATCATGCAATTTTTTCTCGAATTTACACATTTAAATAAAACTATACGCAAAAACACTGAACACATAATGCTAGACAAACGAGCCATAGAAGTTTTCAATATACCGAAGTTCTATATTGCTACAGTGTACAGTTGAAGTGGTTATGCATTGTTGTAATTGCACAACTATACCAACACAACGGTGGAAGTTTAGTGACGATGAATTTGACGAAACTTGCAGTGGTCTTAGTGGAGTTCATACCACCATGAAAAAGCAAAGAAAAATGGAAAAAATAAATCATGCAGGTAAAATGGACAGTTGGACACTGATTCGAAGGTCCGATCTTCGATTCGTGCAAAGCTGACGTCTAGCTGAGTTTTAGATCAAAGTGGTACATAGTCCAAGGTTATTCACGCTCGCACCGTGGCTGGTTCTGTCATGATAAAACCGGTACCAAGAGCCAAGCGTCTATCAAAGCAAATTAATGCTAACACTAGCTAGATATCCATCGGCTTAGCTTCAATTTAAAACAAAGGTACATGCAATAAATTAAATTTCTTTCTACCAAAAGTGACACTTATTGAACTTTGTTCGTAACCGATGGTTACGAAGCTTCTCTAGAATAGTTCTCAAATATACTTAATGACCCCATCATAATTCGAGTAGATCAATTCTGGTTCACTAGTTCACTGAAATATCTTGTTGCATTAGTCAACCTGAAGGACATTATTAAATAACAGAAAAAGTCATAACACATTCAAAAGCAATCAATGATATGTTTGCTTCATTACATTATAAGAAGATGTAAATCAAAAGGTCAAATCTAGCTGTGAGAAGACATAGACTCCATTCAGTTGGTAGTTAACACTCGTTTCTTATAGTCGACATATTCAACTCTCGCCGCTCGATGCAAAAGGTCTCACTGACATATCTTGCTTTCTTATGTACATAGTAGATGCATTTTAGAGAATTCACCCGATTGAATATAGGTGACGCCTCGACACCGGTGATCAAATTATCAATGGGAGTTTACCGCCCGATAGCACGAATCAAAGGGATCGTAAGGAGTGAAAATGAGATTTTAGTAATTCACATAACAGACCATAAATAAAATGACAAGTAAAGGTCTCACTTCAGAATTAGAAATATATATATCAACTTTAATATACGTAGGCATCTCAACCCATATTCATAATATATACATCAACAGAACCATACAATCAAAATTTCTGCTCCAAAACGATGCCAAGTTACCAAGTCATACATATTTATAAACAATGACACATGGTGGACTACTTTAGATATATCGACTCTATAGACAATTCGATGATATCCCTATTTCGTATGACCTTGATCAAATAACATAAGTTAAGCTCAATAATGTGGTTCAGATGCTCTAAGATAAATGTAAGAGTGACAAAATATACACTATGGGTACTCTTGTCCACTACAGGCTCTAAAGTAGTAACAACAAAGTAGGCTAGAATAATCATCTTGAGACAATGACAATTCTCAATCTGACCCGATGAGATGTCGCAAAATAAAACCTTAAGTCAGACTAGAAACTCAATGTGAGTATAAAAATACAAGGTTTCAGATTATATACATGTGATACATAAAGAAATAAATGTTTCATACACTCTATAATCTAAACCCGCCCACATTCCGTCAAACCAAATCATATCAGTGAAAACACACATGTCACAACACTATTTAAAGGGACTCACAACTGCAATTCTAATCAATCGTGATATCACACCATATTCATATTTAATTTATAAGTTGCAATCGTTATTCAATAAACTTTTCACTACTCAAGTTATTCATATACGAGATTTGTAATCACTAGTAAATCTTATTCATTATTTACTCATACTAGACTCGACCTCTAACCGATATCATGGCTTTTTCATCCGTACACCCACCAATCAAACGTTGTGAGTTCCCCCATGATCTATTAGTTGCACTATCTTCTCCAGTTCATTATTGGCGCTCACCACGTTGTGTTTTCATCTTCATCTTCGTTTCACTATGCAACCATCAATGAGATTAATCTTAACTCTTTCTCGTTTCTTTTTCCACTGCACTTTTCATCGTATTGTCTATGTGCAATAGATCATTTGGACAATAAGTGATGAAGGACTAAATCGTCACAATTCAGGATGCGACATCGAATCTATCCACTATGATGGATTCTAGCTCTTAGTGAACCATTGTCTTGTTTGCTTCATAAGTTAAATTCAAATTAAATTCATTTGTATTTAACCTCTCAAAATACCATTTATTCCCGAAATGGCATCGTGTCCCATTTTATATCATGTAACACACCCTCGAATACTTCGGTCCAAGGCCCATAATGGCGTTTGAACTCACATCGTGCTAAGAAGTACGAGCTGTTGGCTTTTAAAAACTTTACATTATAGAGAGATAGATATAAGTTTAAGATATTCTACATTTTCAGTTCTCAAAGTGAAAGGAATAAAATATAGGGGCATTTCACTATAAGGACAAACTTTGCAGTACAATTAGTTTCTATGACACATTTCCACAGAAATTAATTTCAATGCCAAAGTCATCAGAATAATTATTTTTAAGGACAAAGTCAGCTTTCCAATTACTTTTAAGGACATAATTTCATAGGTTTTTAGTTCTTAGAAACTAATTATTTTTCATTTTGTCCTTAAAAGTAATTATTTCAAATGTGTGTTCCAAAAACTAATTGCACTTGCTAAAGAGGCCATTGTGACTAGTTTCCACTAAAATATAAATGTAAAGCATAACAAACCATATTGCAGTCTCAAAATAAATGTAGTCCATAATACAATGTATCTAAACAACAATACATAAAGTCCGATGATAAGAACAACGTAATATGAGATGAATACATAGAGAATAACAATAAATAGTTATAACTCTGGAGTGCTACGCCTTCTCCTCTAACTACCGGACTCTGGCTCACTCACCCATTGGTTTATCCTGCTGTAATAGAGATTAAGAGGGGGAAATGAAGGGGGTCTGACATAGTCTGGTGAGTGAATTATATCGCTAGTGGTATGGTATGGATAAGTAGTTAAAGCCTATGCCTAAAGGTGTTCTTTAGTGTATGTGTTCTTTATACATAAGTGACCAACTATTTTCATGATATGGTTTAACTACTCCTATGGTGACAATACTCCATTTTTATTATGAAGATTCCACTTACACATGGAACATAAAAACCGAATATTCCATGGAAAGACATTTCTGTTATATAGTTATCTATTGAGTTAACATTCTTATTTATAGTAGTTTAGTTTATATTGATTTAAATATAGCTTATATATATTCAGGTTAACAATCCTAAATTTTCCTTTTTGGGCTATCATTCTCAGTTCTATTCCTTTGGGTTAACTCCCGATTCCATTCCTTTATGTTAACAATCCCAAAGTTTTCTTTGCTAGTATACGTATCCTAAGCTCTCTATCATTATGAAAGTAGCATTTTGGACAGATTAACGATTCCAACTCCCTGTTGGATTAACACTTCTTACTATGATGGATTTCTCCATTCCTCTTTCCAGCTCCCACTCATTGGTGGTTAGGACCAGCTACGAATGATAGGAGTTTCTACCTGTGATTTAACCCCTCGCCATGCTAAATGCCACATCCACCAACTTCAAGAAGCGCATGCCTAGGACCTCACCAAGGTGATCACATTTTCGACTTATTACATGACTCCACTCTGCTGTTGAACAAAAAATTGGGAATATGGTTTCCTGATCCTTCCTACTTGACCTGTACTAAGTCCATGTTTTACCTGGGCAGATTTGTAAATTTCAAACATCTGAATATATATTTCAAATGTCTGACTGCTTTTTTTTAAAGCATGAGGTGTTCAGACGTCTAATTTTCTTCCTCAGACGTCTGTTTTTGATTTGAGATGTTTGTAAAAGAATTCAAACATTTGAATCGAACTAATTTACTTTATTCGCTCTCAGGTTGTATAAATTTGAAAATAGACGCTTGAAAAATAGTACTAGACTTTTGAAAAATGCATTCAAACATCTGATTGGCATTTTCAGATGTCTGGTTCGCTGTTTCCAAATTTTTAATAAACTTGCCTTAGTTTTATTTTATCTATTTTCTTCATGGTTTTAATCATAAATTTTGGGGTACATATTCATAGTGTTCTTGATGTGATACTAAGTGATTTTTCACAATGTTTACACGCAGTTCTCCATCAATTTTTTTACGTGTATTTCGAAGGGTTATATACATTTTTATATCGATTATCACGTATATTTTACTGTAAATCAAATCGAATCAAAATAAATTCAACACATATATTCATTTATCCCTATCCATTGTTTCAATTCCATCATATAAATCAGATCTATGCGATTAAAGGTAGTTTCGAGTCAAATTGACAGGTATAACGGACTGTTGAACACAAGCTGAAGCAATTCAAGATCAAATGTGTGAGTGTTGAGTGAGTTTATGTAGTGAGGAATAATTGTAAGCAAATTTTATAGTGACAATTATGCTATAATTGAAGTTGTATTGTAATTGAAAATGAGTATGTAGCGAGAGCTCAAATTTGTACGATTTGAACTTGTATTAAAATATTTGTTTGAATAAAATATTTGTTTAAATAAAGTTGAGTCTTTTATTTTATTCAACAAATATTTATTTAATTCTATGAAAAATAAAATAGTACAATAACAAACTCATTTAAGCGGCTATTTGTTTGCATATATTTGTAAAACTTATAAGCGTTGGGAGATATTTTTCCTTAACGCTTATAAGCATTGGAGAAAAACATCTTCCAACGTGTATAAGCATTGGCGAAAAAATTCTTTCAACGCTTATAAGCGTTGGCGAAAAATATCTCCCAATGCTTATAAGTGTTGGCTGATATTTTTCATCAACGCTTATAAGCGTTGGAAATAAATGTCCACGTCTCTATAGCGATACATATAAGTGTTATTGAAATTTTCGGCAACACTTATACTCATTGGGAATCTTCTGTTTTGTTGTAGTGGAAAACATGTATTCTAAAAGGCTAGTGCCTGTAGCTTACATAAAATTCAAAACCTCTCTTAGGTTGGATGGCCATGGCATTGCTAACATTGGAATATGGAATATGGTAGCATTCTCCAAGCACCTTGACGGTCTCATTAACAAAATAGACAACATATGGGTTAAACGGGCAACATTTCACCACGTTGGCAACAAAAGTTTCTGGAAAATGCAGACTTCTCCTCTGTGTGGTTGGATATAGAGGGGAACTTTGAAATTCAGAGATATTATTCTTCCCAACATCAAATGCAAAGTAGCAGATAAAACTGAAGTTAAGTTATAGATTAATCCTTGGTCAATGCATGGTGTTTTCCTCTATAATATGCTCCTTTTTCTGAAATGCAGCAAATAGGTATTCTTGCTCTGGCCAAAGCTGCTGATTATATTCATGAAGGCAGGCATATTCTCCTTTACTACAGCAATGTCAGGGTAGACTTCTTTAGAGGAAGATCGGTTAGGTTCATCACACCTTCTTGGATGATAGATATGTTTGGTCCTCTAAGGAAAAATTCCACACCATAAAGTTAGTTTACAAAATGCTAATGAACGCTAGCTTGGGAAGTAACTTACCTTGGCACATAAGAATTTGGAACCAGAGTGATACCTTAAAAACAAAATTTTCTGCTTTGGAAGATTATTCGCAACGACCTTCAAGCTTTGAAAAATTTACAGAAATATGGCCTTGTTAATTTCAGCATATGCTTCTTTTGTAGGATAGGTGACGAGGATACGCTGCATTTATTTTTTAATTATTCTTTCACCTTCAAACTTTGGAGATAAATTCTTCTGAAATGCAACTCGCACTCTCCTTGTGGCGATAGTAAAGTGGAATAGGACATTATCTTCAAGCCTACTAGATGGAAAAATGAACATTGGCTTGCTTTGTTAACTTTGCTAAAAGTATTCATCGCTCAGATTTGGAAGGAAAGGAATGCTAGGTGTTTTGAAGGGAAAGAAAGTAGTGTGAAAACCATGATAGTTGCATTAAATAAGGCCATATCTAGGGCTTTTAAAAACTCCAACTTTAATTTTAATGCTTCTCTTATAAACTTTTGGAGTCAGTCTTTTAAGCTTATGTTTTTCTGATGGTGTGTGTGTATGTTTGTTCTTTTGTATCTTCTTTCTTTGTTCCCTTTTGGAATGGCTAGCTTGTTAGTTACTCTTGTACTGTGTGTTTGTTTTTATAAATAAAACTAGAAGGGCCAGTATAAAATCCGGCCAGCTTTGCAAAAAAAGTTAGATCTACAATATTACAGCTAATTTTGTTTGGTTATTTATCATTTACCAAGTGATTTTAAAAAAGATTCAAAGATTCAAGAATAAATATTATATTTTTATTACTAAGAAGGCATATAATTGAAAATCATTCACTTATCTCCATCAATCTCATTTTGTAGATAAACCGACTCACCTTATTTATAGGAATCCTCTGCCTTAAATGGTTTTCTCCTCCTAGCTATTAATTTGTACCTCTTCCCATTTCTTTCTTCTAATTTGATTTTTTCTTTGTTTAATTTTTTTCCTTGGGAATTTTTTTGAATAGAAATGAGGTGTTGTTTGTTGTTGAGAAGTTTCTAAGGAAGGGAAAGAAGAAATGTACATATAGAATGGCGACTAGGGTTTTGAGTGAGAATAAATGAGTGTTAGGTGTTAACTTATAATTGAAATCTAAGGTTTGATGAGTGGGGCCCGAAATCCACATTTACGGAAATGGTACCGGTTATATTATCTGTTATTTTTGACCCATTTTATCAAAATTAACAAATTATATATGTTTTTTAACTGTAAACGACATTCCGGGCGCAATCAAATAGATCCCATGTCCTAGTTCCAACGTTTGTGAAAATTTACTATTTTTTTGTTTTATGTAAAATTACATATTCAGCCTTAGTAATATTTAAATTTATCATTTAAAATTTTCAGGGTGTCATATTCTCCCCCCTTAAAAGGATTTCATTCCCGAAATCTCCAAGGATGAAAAAATGCAACTCATCTATAAGTAAACCAATATCTATAACCATCTACTCAATCATTAACCACTTGTAGCCATTGTCCTTGGTATAAATTTTCGAATGCATCATGTACATATAGGTATGGAATGCATATGAACAAATAACTAATGCTGAATTAGGCATTCTCTTGAACTAGTGGACTTCATGAAATGCAAATGCTTATGCCATATATCCAAAATGTATGCAATACCCTATATACTTGCAATTCTACATAGATGCATGACTATTAAACATATGTGCAACAACCATTATGCATATGATAAAATAAATGAGTAAGGTGGTGTGTATTGTAAGTTAACCTGAATATATCAGCACATATGTGGAATACTAACCAATAAAATTCACCCATTAGCAACCATCGTCCATAACGTGTCCTAATGACACGTTCACAACCATGCCTAACATCCAAACATTCCTACATATGAAATATGCAAAGCTAAATACTAAGTGTACAGTATAATTATACTAACTAAAATGGAAATGTGCCAGTAAAGAGTTTTGCATGGTTAGCTTGGATCTTCTCTTCGGGCTCCCACGTATTCTCCGCTGGGCCGTCTCCCCACCAGACCTAACCAGTTTAATTACTTTTGTAACGACCCAGAATTTCTGTCATTTGAAATTCGTATATTTAATTGATTTTAAATATTAACAAGTAAAATTCGTAAGTCGAATAAATTTTATTTCGAATATCTAGATTTAATTGGATAATTAAATCGATAATTTAATATTTGAAATTACAGAAATAATTGAAAATTGGGTTTAATATGATTAAAAATGATTTATAAAGTGTATTAAATCATATTGCAATTAGAATGATGTTATAGAACTTTTAAAATGGAATTAAAAGTTAATTTGTGGAAATTGAATATTTTAATATTTAATTGACGAGTAAAAATAGCCATTTTTCAATCAGTTTCGGATTTCGACGAAACTAGTTTCATCGGATCCGTAATGTTATAGTATTGTAAGATTTCAAATTTCGTGTCAATCGGATTTACGGTTTGTCCGGGGCAAACTAAAACGCACTTAAATCGGTTTAAGTTAATTTTTAAATTTAAATAATTCGAATTTGAAAACCTATCTTCCAAAGACGATCGAATTGGCTCCCGATATATATTCCATTGCATTTGGAATATGGGTAAAATATTATAAACACCAGCCTGCATGCTTCGTTTGGACTTCGAAAAAATTTCGGGTGAATAGTGCACGAATATTTTCTATAAAAGGCCTCCATATTTCATTTTTTACACCAAAACCCTAACCCTATTCTTCAGCCGCCACCAACAGTATCAATAGCCGAAAATATTCGATTCTTCTCTCCTTAATCTCTTCTAATCCACGCATTAATTCGAGAAACTTTCAACTAGAAAAAGATAGAGCTAGTGGAGACCTTCGATTCCATACGGTGAAGATCAAGTTTCATGTGTTGTATCGACGACCAGGCAGCTTTGAACGTCGCACGTTCGAGCGCGATTTCTTAGGCAAAGGCACGACCGAGCTCGACGTGCTCTTGGCCGATGGTAGAGGCGGTCGTGACGTTTCGTTTGGCGGTGGTATGATGGCCTCTTGACGATCGAAGAGGCCACAAAAATTCGTGAAAGGAGCGGTGACCGTGGGTTTTATCGAGCGTTGAAACCTGGAGATGGAAGAAAGCAACGTACGACCGAGATCTGCAATTCAAAAGCGAGCGGCCAAGATTAATCTGAGGTTAAAAATAATAAATAAAAAGTTGAAATTATTATATTGTAAATTCGTATAAACTTTGTAACGCGATATCTTTGTCGTATGAGGTCCGTTTCGCACGAAATGAGTTGCGTCGGGTTCGTATAGACGAATACTACGCAATGGAGCAGGATTGGGATTGATTGGAGCTAGTATGAATTTTGGGTAAATTTAAACGCACGTTTAATTTTATTCGAAATAAAACACTGCAAGTGTATTGGAAGTAAGGTGAGAACTTCTCACTCAATCGAATTTGTTTCGATTTAAATTTAAAATAGTTAAATTTAAAATTGCTTAATTGTGTGATTGAATGATGGTTGCTATCTATTGTATTGAAATAGACCCTGTACGACGCATATTAAGCAGAGGTTATTATATTAAACAGATATACCGCGATATCCCACCTTGAAGTGGAATTGGTATTATATATGTACTTGGAATTGATTTCTCGCATTATATAGCGGATGAGACCCTATTGCGCCGCATAATAACGAATAATATTTTATATAAACTCATGTACCGCGATATTCCGTCTTGAAACGGGATTGGTATTGTGCTAACATCTGTGGATGCAGGGAAACAGGTTGGAGGGATCCAACTAAATTCCTCAACAGTATTGATTTATTTACAGATATTTGCGATATATTCTGTTATCATATTGATATATGATGTTTGAATGCCATAGTTGATGTATTGGTGCTGTTGCAGCATTAGGCCTATTTTTAGAGTTTTAAAAATGTTAAAGTAACAATTTCGAATTTAAAAGGATTTTCAAGTGATTTTTTGAAAGTATACATTTTTTTTGAATTTTGGAATTAATTCATTTTAAATAAATAAACGTTAAAATTTTTATGTTATAAAAATTATGATTTTTGTGAAATATAACCAAAATGTGATTTTTGAAATAAGTAGTTGATTAATTTGTGAAATGGTTTAAATTGAGATTTTTGAATTATTATGAACGGTTTATATAAAAGATTTATAAAATTGATATTTATAAATTAAAAATATTGGAATTATAAAAACGAGTTTTTATAAGTGTTAAAATGAAGTATAAACAGATTTCATAAGTGAATGAAATTTATAGATTTATAGATTGTGAAGTTATAAAATGAATAGATTTTGTAAAATAAAAGATTTATAAGTAATTAACTTATAAATTGGTTTGGCATTTAAATTAGATATAAATAGAATTTGTTAATTAAGGGATTTTATAAGTTGAATTTTTTATAATATATATATATATAAATGTGAATTATAAATGTTGTTTTATAAATCTGAAACCAATTGAGTTTATAAGTAAATATGAAAGCTTATTAAGGAGATATATCCATGATTTTGGACAGTGGATAATCCTTTAAATTAAATATGTAGAAGTGTTGAATTTGGTAAACGATTTATATTCACGATATTGGACAGTGAATAATATATTAAAAAAATGTTTTAGGAAGTGATCTTTTAAACAGAATTAAAATGATTTGAAGTTGTTTTAAAATGTGTTAAGGATCGAAACCATAGATTTCAACGTTCACTGTTGAAATAGACGTTTTCGAGAAATAAGGAAAAGATGGACTATAACACTGTTGTTATAGTAAATGATATTCGAAAGGAAATGTTTTTGTATAGTATTGGGATTTATATATCTATCGTATTTTTGAATCCCTATGCTATTGATTTTGGGTTGTCGTAATGATGTTTTACGCAACATTCGTTTTGACCCAAATAAATGTGTTTAAAGAGAACGTTTTCCTTAAAGAATTACTTAATCGTGTTTTAAGTATATTGAATATTTTCTAAGTATTGAAAATAAATATATTTGTGAATTACTTATTGTTAAATAAGTATTTGGAAATGTTTTCCAATGTAGAAATTGAAATGGTTTAGAGAATATATATTTCTAAAGATAAATTGAAGTGAATATTTGGCAAGTTATTTAATTTATGGAAGATTAATAAAAGGGCCTAGTGATTGTTATGGGATGAATATTTGGTTGTTTGCTTTGATAGTTACATAACCGACTATCAATATTTACCTTTAAATGGGTATTTGTTGTGATTTGCTTGAATTGAATGAACACTTATTTTTAAAAATAAGCGCTCGTTATTCGGTTTAGCCAGGAGAGGACCTTTGGGTCATAAATCCCACTCCGAATAATGATACGATGAAATGGGATTGCATTTGAAGACCGGTGGTGAAGACCGGGTGTTTGCAAGAATGATAGGATGACCTATCGATTGTCTCTGCACTGATAGCTACGGTATGAAGATTTCCTTTGTGGTGGGAAGTTCGATCGGGATTGTGAATACCCGGATTTGCAAGGACTTCTTCGGAAGTTCCTTCGGTTCTTATTGAACCTAGAACAGACTTGTATGGATTGTATGTCTGACATTACATTTTGAGATATAAAGCAGATTTCTTTCAAATACATTTTTGTTGGTGGTGGAGAATTTATTCTCTTAGCTTAACACCCTTCTCTGAGACGTACGAGCTCAGAGGTTATGTAGCTGATGGTTATCAGTGATATACTCCCAATTTGGTAATGTGGCATGCTAAGTGCTGTTGATCATTTGTTGATCAAAGTGTGGCTTTGTGGAAAGCGTAGCTTTGTGGACGAGACTTTGTCGAACCTCACAACCCGGTTATGGTCGAAACATGAATCGTAGCAGCAAGGTTATTTGAGGGTAGCGCCCTCTGAGGGTATGCCATTTCCTTCTGGATTATGAGTGGTATCATGGTATGGAGCCCAGATACTTACTTTGTAGTTGCTGCAAATTTATTACTTTGTGGTTGTTGGTTGAGAGGATCCTCGGATAAAGGTCGCAAACGGCCGGGGGATGGCATGCTCGTGTCAGTAGTTACCTATTACAGAGGTAACCCGGCCTTGTCTAGCAGAGATACGGTTAGGATCCGGGGATGTCCCTCCAGAGGCGTTCCATTTTACTTGGGAAGTTCCTTTGCCCGACCATTTGTTGGAAATCCAAACAAAACATTATGAGCCTTGTACGATTTTAGTTGTAAAACCTGCCATTTAATATGGTAGCTATAGTAGGCATACTATAGTGGTACCTATGCTGGCTAAGATTAATATTATACTTTCAAAATGTTTTCTACGCTATGCACTAATAATAATAAAAAAATCAAATGATTCTGCATAGTAAGCATCTTTGACTATCAATACGAGAAATCTCCTCCATTTCTGCGTTTGCATTGTGTGTGTGGCGGGAGGACTTATGGTAGTTACATTTTCTAAAAGCATTGCGGATCTATTTTAAAATATTTCTTTGTTTGTTTTTAAAGATATAACTGTTTTAAATTCTCACACCAGTCCCATGACTGACCTGGAGTTTATTGTTCCCTTCCTAAACTCTGGGTGCCCACCAATTTCCACACGGGCAGCCTAGAGTCAGGTTATTAGGTCATTCTGGAATTCAGGGGATGCTGTGGAGCTCCGGAGGCGAGCCGGATGGCGAAGTGTATCACTTGTATACGATATTATCTTTTCCGCTGTGTACTCACTTGTAAGGATAGGTTTATATAACTGTCCATTATTGTGTTGTGTTGTATATTGACTCTGATGATGTAACGTAGTAAATGTAAAGTTCTTTTAATTTAAAGATTATTCATTTATCTATTGTATGTTGTTCCACTGCGATTGTGAGATTCTGATTTTGTTTCTGTTGCTTCTTCTTTCTTTCTTCTTCTACCTCTTCTTCTTTAACCCTAACAATTCGGTTTTCCGGCCTTCGATTGCTCGGCGGTTGATACAATGGACGTATTAATGTCGACTTTCGGAAGTCGAAAATCCGGTTCTTGACCTTTGGTATCAGAGCAATTGGTTAAGCGACAATCTTGGCTCTGTTGGGTGTTACTCATTAGAGATAGAGTCAGCAGTACTCTAGAATGAGTTTGAGTGTAATCATAGATACGAGTGCATATTTGTTAGTGAATATAAAATTGTTTTATATTGTGATGATTGGTTTGTTGAGTGGTATATGGATTCTGGTCGATATAGTCCGTACAACTCTATCGATAGGGATCTCTAAACACTCTTACAGAACAATTCGACACGATATTATTTTAAAATAGGGTAAATGAAATAATTTCACCCAAAACTATTTTGTATATAAAAAGAACAATTTTCCATAAATTATATAGTATACAACTGTTTGTTTGTTGGGAAGTGATAATATTAAATTATTGTCATTGAAATTGAATAAGATATTGGAATCATAATCAAAAGTTTAGAAATAAAATCCATATACAGATGAAATTTGAGAATGAAAATTATAAATGTGATTTATAATTAGAAATAGAATACCGGAGAAGTTTTTGGAATTTTTTTTGAAAGAATTTGGAAATTTTAGAAATTAAATTCCTTTTTGAGTTTGAAAATGGTTTTCCAGAGTTTGGAAAAATGTTTTTGGATGGATAAAAGCTCTAAACTCTTTTCGGTCACTGGAAAATAACTTTGGTGATGACTGCCGCATCATTGGTGTTCATTTTCGAGTTTTCAAAAGAGGGATTGCTGCCAAAGTTGTTTTAAATAGAAGTTGTTTGGAAAATTTGGGTTGGAGTTTTAAAATTCAAAAGATAATTTGAATTGGTTTCAAAAATGGTTTTGAAATGTTGGAAAGACTCTGGAATCTGATAAAAATAGTTATGGAATAAAATTTATTGAGTTGAAAATAAATTTGGGGTAGAAACAAATGAATTGAAATTGAGTTTGAATTATGGAAATAAATTTATGAATGAATGAATTTACAATTGCGAGTGAATGAAATTGGAAACTAAATGTTGAAATTCATCTTGAAATTGCAAGTAAATTGAAAATTTGTCAAGTTGGATCAAATGAAGCTAAGTATTAAAATAAAATTAGTAAGTAAAACTAATTGAAGAAATGACAATTTTAATATGGGTTGAAATGAATTGGATTCAACATTTATAAATAAAGGGTAAATTAAATTCATATGGAATTTGAAATCCAGTTTAAATATAAGTGGTTATAAACCGAAATAGTGAATTAAATTGTGTTTGGGAACGAACAAAAGAATTAAAAAAAACTAAAATTGAAAACTGAATATCGAAAACCAATTTGAATTGTGCAAGATGAAATGAGTTAGAACTTGTACTGAATTAGTAAAAGAACCTAATTTAAAATAGCAAGATGAATCAGTTGTGAATGAAAAATAATTGGTAAAATTCAATATTCAGAAGGTAAATTGAATGCAAATAGAATTGAAATTGGAAATTGAATTCAAATGAAGTTGATAATGTGAGATTGAATGAAAATGGATATTATGGCTAGCAGGATATACAGGTGGGTTAAAGGAAATTAGGATTTTGATTTCGAAGATAAAAAAATTGAATTGCTCGACAAAAGGTATGTATTTGAATTTCAGTATGAAATTTGATGATTTTCTTGTCCAGCCACTTGGTTTTTTTATTTCTTTTTGAAATCCAGGGGCCGTGGTGCCATTTTCGTAGTCGTACCGAGCTAGCCGCGCAAAGGAGTCGCTGGCGAAATTTTTCGAAAATTTAAGGCGTTAGAATATTTTTGAGAAAATTGGAAAATTTTGAAAACTTTAACTTTGATTTTGGAGTGAAAAGTTAAACAATATAGTTGGTTTTGAAAAGATAACTAAGTATGATTTGAAGACTTAGTAAAGTTATTGTAAGAAGTTTAACTATGGATTTTGGAAAAGTTAAAATATTTAAATGAATTTGAAATTCAATTTGAACAAATGGTTTTGAAAAGTTAATGGATTCTGTAACTTTTTTCTTACTTGGTAATTTCGAGGACGAAATTCTTTTAAGGGGGGAAGTTTGTAACGACCCAGAATTTCTGTCATTTGAAATTCGTATATTTAATTGACTTTAAATATTAACAAGTAAAATTCGTAAGTCGAATAAATTTTATTTTGAATATCTGGATTTAATTGGATAATTAAATCGATAATTTAATATTTGAAATTACAGAAATAATTGGAAATTGGGTTCAATGTGATTAAAAATGATTTACAAAGTTGTCTTAAATCATATTGCAGTTAGAATGATGTTATAGAACTTTTAAAATCGAATTAAAAGTTAATTTGTGGAAATTGAATATTTTAATATTTAATCGACGAGTAAAAATAGTCACAAATAGTCTCGGATTTCGACGAAACCAGTTTCATCGGATCCGTAATGTTATATTATTGTAAGATTTCAAATTTCGTGTCAATCGGATTTACGGTTTGTCCGGGGCAAGCTAAAACGCACTGAAATCAGTTTAAGTGAATTTTTAAATTTAAATAATTCGATTTGAAAACCTATCTTCCAAATACGATCGAATTGACTCCCGATACATATTCCATTGCGTTCGGAATATGGGTAAAACATTATAAACGCCAGCCGGCATGCTTCGTTTGGAGTTCGGAAAAATTTCGGGTGAATAGTGCACGAATATTTTCTATAAAAGGCCTCCATATTTCATTTTTTACACCAAAATCTTAACCCTGTTCTTCAGCCGCCACCAACAGTGTCAATGGCCGAAAATATTCGATTCTTCTCTCCTTAATCTCTTCTAATCCATGCATTAATTCGAGAAACTTTCAACTAGAAAAAGATAGAGCTAGTGGAGACCTTCGATTCCATATGGTGATGATCAAGTTTCATGGGTTGTATCGACGACCAGGCGGCTTTGAACGTCGTACATTCGAGCGCGATTTCCTAGGCAAAGGCACGACCGAGCTCGACGTGCTCTTGGCCGATGGTAGAGGCGGTCATGACGTTTCGTTTGGCGGTGGTATAATGGCCTCTTGACGATCGAAGAGGCCGCAAAAATTCGTGAAAGGAGCGGCGGCCGTGGGTTTTGTCGAGCGTGGAAACCTAGAGATGGAAGAAAGCAACGTGCGGCCAAGATCTGCAATTCAAAATCGAGCGGCCAAGATTAATCTGAGGTTAAAAATAAAAAATAAAAAATTGAAATTATTATATTGTAAATTCGTATAAACTTTGTAACGCGATATCTTTGTCGTACGAGGTCCGTTTCGTATGAAACGGGTTGCGTCCGGTTCGTATGGACGAATACTACGCAATGCAGAAGGATTGGGATTGATTGGAGCTAGTGTGAATTTTGGGTAAAATTAAATGCACGTTTAATTTTATTTGAAATAAAACACTGCAACTATATTGGAAGCAAGGTGAGAACTTCTCACTCAATCGAATTTGTTTCGATTTAAATTTTAAATAATTAAATTTAAAATTGCTCGATTGTGTGATTGAATGATGGTTGCTATCTATTGTATTGAAATAGACCATATATGCCGCATATTAAGCGGAGGTTATTATATTAAACACATATACCGCGATATCCCACCTTGAAGTGGAATTGGTATTATATATGTACTTGGAATTGATTTCCCGCATTATATAGCGGATGAGACCTTATTGCGCCGCATAATAGCGGATAATATTTTATATAAACCCATGTACTGCGATATTCCGTCTTGAAACGGGATTGGTAATGTGCTAACATCTGTGGATGCAGGGAAACGGGTTGGAGGGATCCAACTGGATTCCTCAGCAGTATTGATTTATTTACAGATATTTGCGATATATTCTATTATCATATTGATATATGATGTTTGGATGCCGTGGTTGATGTATTGGTGCTGTTGCAGCATTGGGCCTATTTTTTGAGTTTTAAAAATGTTAAAGTAGCAATTTCGAATTTAAAAGGATTTTCAAGTGATTTTTTGAAAGTATACATTTTATTTTTGAATTTTGGAATTGATTCATT
This sequence comes from Allium cepa, assembly GCA_030765085.1. Lineage (NCBI taxonomy): Eukaryota > Viridiplantae > Streptophyta > Magnoliopsida > Asparagales > Amaryllidaceae > Allium > Allium cepa. The sequence goes on from CM060939.1 coordinate 103,623,607, forward strand.
TTAAATAAATAAACGTTAAAATTTTTATGTTATAAAAATTATGATTTTTGTGAAATATAACCGAAATGTGATTTTAGAAATAAGTAGTTGATTAATTTGTAAAATGGTTTAAATTGGGATTTTTGAATTATTATGAACGGTTTATATAAAAGATTTATAAAACTGATATTTTTAAATTAAAAATATTCGAATTATAAAAACGAGTTTTTATAAGTGTTAAAATGAAGTATAAATGGATTTCATAAGTGAATGAAATTTATAGATTTATAAATTGTGAAGTTATAAAATGAATAGATTTTGTAAAATAAAAGATTTATAAGTAATTAACTTATAAATTGGATTTGGCATTTAAATGAGATATAAATAGAATTTGTTAATTAAGAGATTTTATAAGTTGAAGTTTTTATAAAATATATATAAATGTGAATTTATAAATGTTGTTTTATAAATCTGAAACCAATTGAATTTGATAAGTAAATATGAAAGCTTATTAAGGAGATATATCCACGATTTTGGACAGTGGATAATCCTTTAAATTAAATATGTAGAAGTGTTGAATTTGGTAACCGATTTATATTCACGATTTTGGACAGTGAATAATATATTAAAGAAATGTTTTAGGAAGTGATCTTTTAAATAGAATTAAAACGATTTGAAGTTGTTTTAAAACGTGTTAAGGATCGAAACCATAGATTTCAACATTCATTGTTGAAATAGACATTTTCGAGAAATAAGGAAAAGATGGACTATAACACTGTTGTTATTGTAAATGATTTTTGAAAGGAAATGTTTTTGTATAGTATTGGGATTTATATATCTATCGTATTTTCGAATCACTATGCTATTGATTTTGGGTTGTCGTAATGATGTTTTACGCAACATTCATTTTGACCCAAATAAATGTGTTTAAAGAGAACGTTTTCCTTAAAGAATAAAATATATACTTAATCGTGTTTTAAGTATATTGAATATTTTCTAAGTATTGAAAATAAATAGATTTGTGAATTACTTATTGTTAAATAAGTATTTGGAAATGTTTTCCAATGTAGAAATTGAAATGGTTTAGAGAATATATATTTTTAAATATAAATTGAAATGAATATTTGGCAAGTTATTTAACTAATGAAAGATTAATAAAAAGGCCTAGTGATTGTCATGGTGATGAATATTTGGTTGTTTGCTTTGATAGTTACATAACCGACTATCAATATTTACCTTTAAATGGGTATTTGTTGTGATTTGCTTGAATTGAATGAACACTTATTTTTAAAAATAAGCGCTCATTATTCGGTTTAGCCGGGAGAGGACCTTTGGGTCAAAAATCCCACTCTGAATAATGATACGACAAAATGGGATTGCATTTGAAGGCCGATGGTGAAGACCGGGTATTTGCAAGAATGATAGGATGACCTATCGATTGTCTCTGCGCCGATAGCTACGGTATGGAGATTTCCTTTGTGGTGGAAAGTTTGATCGGGATTATGAATACCCGGATTTGCAAGGACTTCTTTGGAAGTGCCTTCGGTTCTGTTCGAACCTAGAACAGACTTGTATGGATTGTATGTCTGACATTACATTTTGAGATATAAAGCAGATTTCTTTCAAATACATTTCTGTTGGTGGAGGAGAATTTATTCTCTTAGCTTAACACCCTTCTCTGAGACGTACGAGCTCAGAGATTATGTAGTTGATGGCTATCAGTGATATACTCCTAATTTGGTAATGTGGCATGCTGAGAGCTGCTAATCATTTGTTGATCAAAGCGTGGCTTTGTGAAAAGCGTAGCTTTGTGGACGAGACTTCTTCGAACCTCACAACCCGGTTATGGTCGAAACAGGAATCGTAGCAGCAAGGTTATTTGAGGGTAGCACCCTCTGAGGGTATGTCATTTCCTTCTGGATTATGAGTGGTATCATGGTATGGAGCCCGGATACTTACTTTGTGGTTGCTGCAACTTATTACTTTGTGGTTGTTGGTTGAAAGGATCCTCGGATAAAGGTCGCAAACGACCGGGGGATGGCATGCTTGTGTCAGTAGTTACCTATTACAGAGGTAACCCGGCCTTGTCTAGCAGAGATCCGGTTAGGATCCGGGGACGTCCCTCCAGAGGCGTTCCATTTTACTTGGGAAGTTCCTTTTGCCCGACCATTTGTTGGAAATCTAAACAAAACAATACAAGCCTTGTACGGTTTTAGTTGTAGAACCTGCCATTTAATATGGTAGATATAGTAGGCATACTATAATGGTACCTATGCTGGCTAAGATTAATATTATACTTTCGAAATGTTTTCTACACTACGCACTAATAATAATAAAAAAAAATCAAATGATTCTGCGTAGTAAGCATCTTTGACTATCATAAGGAAAATTCTCCTCCAATTCTGCGTTTGCATTGTGTGTGTGGCGGGAGGCCTTATGGTAGTTACATTTTCTAAAAGCATTGCGGATCTATTTTAAAATATTTCTTTGTTTGTTTTTAAAGATATAACTGTTTTAAGTTCTCACACCAGTCCCAAGACTGACCTGGAGTTTATTGTTCCCTTCCAAAATTCTGGGTGCCCACCAATTTCTACACGGGCAGCCTAGAGTCAGGTTATTAGGTCATTCTGGAATTCATGGGGTGCTGTGGAGCTCCGGAGGCGAGCTGGATGGCGAAGCGTATCACTTGTATGTGATATTATCATTTCCGTTATGTATTCACTTGTAAGGACATGTTTATATAACTGTCCATTATTGTGTTGTGTTGTATATTGACTCTGATGATTTAATGTAGTAAATGTACAGTTCTTTTGATTTAAAGATTATTCATTTATCTATTATATGTTGTTCCGCTGCGATTGTGAGATTCTGATTTTGTTTCTGTTGCTTCTTCTTTCTTTCTTCTTCTACCTCTTCTTCTTTAACCCTAACAATTCGGTTTTCCGGCCTTCGAATTCTTGGCAGTTGATACAGTGGACGTATTAATGTCGACTTTCGGAAGTCGAAAATCCGGTTCTTGACAACTTTATTGCGAAGTCTCCTTGTCCCATGCTCAATAATACAGGTGGTGTATGGCAAATAGGTGACACGCTCTCTACTTCAGCTTCTTCCAACTAACTCAACACGACCACATCAGTTGAGTCAAGCATACACTTTCGCAAGTGTAACACATGGAAGACATTGTGAACTCCGTCAAACTTTTTAGGAAGCTCCACTCTATAATCCGACTTCCATACTCACTTCATGATTTGAAAAGACCTACAAACCTCGGTGCTAACTTTTTTGAATTACCAAACCTTATAACATGTCTATGTGGCGAGACCTTAACAAAGACCATGTCGTCCACCGCGAACCCAATTCTGTGCATGTTCTATCAGCATATGATTTATGCCTATCATGTGTTGTCTTCATCTTCCTACAGATCAAGTTTACTATCTTTGAAGTCTCCCTTTTCATCTTTGGTCCAAGATGATTCTATTTGAGGAATCCCACCAACAAGATGGGGATCTACAAGGCCTTCCATACTGTAACGTTTTCGATTTTTCATCGCTCGAAAACCGACATCAATACGTCCACTGTATCAACTGCCGAGCAATCGAATGCCGGAAACCGTACCGTTATGGTTAAAGAAGAAGAAAAATGTAGAAGAAGAGAGAAAAGATATAACAGAACAGAAAGAAAACAACAAAACAATATCAGAATCTCACAATCGCAGCGGAACAACATATAATAGATAAATGAATAATCTTTAAACAAAGAACTATATCAGTTAATACATTACATCATATTACATTACATCACATCATCAGAGTGTACAACAACAACAACAAACAGCGGAAAAGAAATACTATATACTAGTGAATACGTCATGCCATTCAGCTTGTCTCCACCAACTCCTGAATTCCAGAATATCCTGGTAACCTGACTCTAGACTGTTCGTGTGGAAATTGGTGGGCACCCGGAGTTTAGGAAGAAAAACAATAAACTCCGAGTCAGTCATGCGACTGGTGTGAGAGCTTATAAACAGTTTATCTTTAAAACAAAGAACAGTAATATTTTTAAAGTCAATTCGAAATGCTTTTAAAAATGAAACTACCATAAGGCCTCCCGGCACACACACAATGCAAACATAGACTTGGGGGAGATTTCTCCTTATGATAGTCAAAGATGCTTACTACGCAAAATCAAATCATTTTTGATATTATTATTAGTGCACAGTGTAAAAAACGTTTCGAAAGTAGAATATGAATCTTAGCCAGCATAGGTACCATTATATTATGCCTACTATAGCTACCATATTAGATGGCAGGTTGTACAACTAAAACCGTACAAGGTTCGTATTGTTTCTTTGGATTTCCAACAAATTGTCAAGCCAAGGAACTTCCCATTGCACCATGGGTACGCCTTTGGAAAGACTCCCCGAGAACCAAACCGGATCTCCGCCAACACAATGCCGGGTTACCTCTGTAAAAATAGGTAACTACTGACGCGCGTATGCCATCCCTCGGTTGTAACAACCTTTATCTGAGGATCCTCAACCAACATCAATCACAAAGTCATATAAATTTGCAATATTCCCATAAGTTAAATATATGGGCTCCATACCATGATACCACTTCTATCCAGAAGGCAATGACATACACTAAGGGGCGCTACTCCCTAGAACCTTGTCGCATCCTTTTTGTTTTGACCATTTTCGGGGTGTGAGGTCCGACGAAGTCTCGTCCACAAAGCCACGCTTTATGCAAAAGCTATGCTTTGATCATCAAATGCTCAACAACACTTAGCATATCACACTACCAAATTGGGAGTATATCACTAATAACCTTCAACTACATAATCTCTGAGCTCGTACGTCTCAGAGAAGGGTGTTAAGCTAAGAGAATAAATTCTCCGCCACCAACAGAAATATATTTGAAAGAAATCAGCTTTATATCTTAATTTGTAATGTCACACATACAATCCATACAAGTCTGTTCCGGGCTCGAACAAAACCAAAGGCACTTCCAAAGAAGCCCTTGCAATCCGGATATTCACTAATCACGTCCGGACTTCCCGTCACTAAGGGTGATAAAACCTCTATATCGGAGATCGGCTGATGCAGAGTCATTCGACGGTAATCCTTCCATTTTCACAAATATCCGGTCTTCAACATCGGTCATCAAATGCAATCCATAACGACGTATCACAGGAATGGGTTATACGACCCCAAGGTCCTTTCTCGGCTAACCCGAATAGTGAGCGCTTATTCAAAAATAAGTGTGGCGTTCAAATTCAAGCAAATCACAACAAATACCTATTTAAAGGTAAATATTGATAGTCGGTTATTTAACTATCAATAGGTATGCTCAACATCACTAGATTCCAAATAATTTCCCAAATTATTTATTTTCCAAAATATCTTTACTAGATATATAATTTCCACATTTCAACCATTTGAAAACAAATTTTCAAATCACTTTTCACCTTTACCACTTTTGAAAACAAATTTCAAATCGTTTTCCTTACTCGGAAATACTTTCATTTCAAAATGGTTCATTTAAACCAATTAAATAAATCCTTACCGATTCATTTTAAACTTACGTTCCAAATCCGTAAATTTATTTCCACGCTTCAAAAATAAATCAATGTTTATTTTTAAACAAATTTCCCTTCCTTTTATAAATTCCATGGTGAATTTACAATTCCAAAATATCTATGAATATACGATTTTCAAATCGATTTCTAATATTCATTTTCAATTTATCTTTAAAAGATAAAGTCTCAAAATATTCACTTCATATTGGAAAACATTTCCATACTTATTTAATAATAAGTAATTCACAAATCCCTTTATTTTCAACACTTGGAAAATATTCAATGTACTTAAATCAAAATTAAGTATATATTTCATTCTTTAAGGAAAACATTCTCTTAAACACATTTATTTGGGCCAAAACGAATGTTGCGCAAAACATCGTTACGACGACCCAAAATCACTAGTATAGGGATTTGAAATTAAGATAGATATATAAATCCCAATACTATATAAAAATATTTCCTTTCGGAAATCATTTACTATAACAACAGTGTTATAGTCCACTATTTCCTTATTTCTCGAAAACGTCTATTTCAACAGTGAATGTTGAAATATATGGTTTTGACACTTAATGCATTTTAAAACAACTACAAATCATTTTAATTCCTATTTAAAATATCACTTCCCCAAAACACTTTAATATATTATTCACTGTTCAAAATCATGAACATAAATCATTAACCAAATTCAACACTTTTACATATTCAATTCAAAAATTATCCACTGTCCAAAACCGTGAACCTATCTCCTTTAAAATCTAAAATAATTGACTTTTAAAATAAGTCGATTTCAGATTTATAAAACAATGTTTATAAATCCCATTTATATTTTATAACAATTTCAACTTATAAAATCACTTATCAACGAATTCTATTTATATCCCAATCAAATGCCCAAAATCCAATTCATAAGTTAATTACTTATAAATCTTTTATTTTACAAAATCTATTCATTTCATAACTTCAGAATTTATAAATCTATAAATTTCATTCACTTATGAAATCCATTTATACTTCTTTTTAACACTTATAAAAACTCGTTTTATAATTACTATATTTTAAATTTATAAAATATCAATTTTATAAATCTTTTATATAAACCGTTTATAATAATTCAAAGCTCTCAATTTGAATAAACCAATCCTTTTAATAATTTACAAAACGTTATTTAAAACTTATATAACTCCAAAATCATACTTAAGTACTATTTTCCAAAATATAACTTTTATAACAAAAGATTATAACGTTTATTCATTTTAACAATTCAAAATTTAATAAAGCGTATACTTTCAAAAATCACTTTAGTTTTTTTTAAAATCAAAATCATTATTTTAAAACTTCAAAAATAGATCCGATGATGCAACGGCACCAAATAGTCAATCACGACAACAAAGACATCATATATAAGTATATGATAATCAACAAATATCACAATATTTGTAATCAAATAATTACCGGTGAGGAATCCAGTTGGATCCCTCCAACATGTTTTCCTGCATCCACAGACATTAGCACAATACCAATTCCGTTTCAATACGGAATATCACGGTATATAGGATTTATAAAATATTATCCGCTATTATGCGGCGCAATAGGGTCTCATCGGCTATATAATGCGGGAAATCAACTCCAAGTGCATATATAATACCAATTCCATATAAGTTGGAATTATCGCGGTATATGTTTTTAATAAATAACCTCCGCTTATTATACGAAGCATAATGTCTATTTCAATCATCAACAGATAATAATTTATCATCTAAGCATACAATCATCAATTTTAAATCTAACTATTTAAAATTTAAATTGAAACTATTCGATTGAGTGAGAAGTTCTCACCTTGATTTCAATTCAGTTTTCGCGTTTTATTTCGAATAAAATTAAACGCGCGTTTAATTTGAAATCCAAACTAGCTCCAAACGACTCCAATCCAGTTCCATCACGTAATGCTCGACAAAACGAAGCGAACGCAATTCGTTTCGCGTAATTCCGACTCCGTATGAGAAAATTACAGCAATTTTAATATTACACGATTTAATTTATAATTTTATTTACAAATTCTTTTATTTATTTTTACCCTAATTTAATCCTGGCTGCACGTTTCTGGTTGATGGCATCTGGACCGTTCCCCTCTTTCTTTCCCTTCCTCCAGAAAACGCGACCGTAACCCATTCTTGCCTCCAAAACCCTAGATCACGCACCCACTACAACCCCTTGGACATCGATCAGGGGCCATGGCTTCGTAGCCCATCACAGGTACTACACAAGCCGCGAGTACGGCCAAGCTCGGCCTCTTATTAACGTTGGAAAACGTACGCGTTCGGCCTGACTTCAAGGCGAAAATCCCACCACGTCGCTCCAATGATCATCATCACCGTATGGATTGAAAGCTTACGCGATGCTCTACAACTTCCGTGTTGAAAGTTTCTCATATTGATTCACGGATTTGAAGAAATTGAAGGGAGAAAGATGGAAATTCTCGGCCGTTGACATCAATAGGAGCGGCAGCCTGAAGTTTGAGACACCCTAGTTTTTTTTATTTTGCAAAAAAATGAAATAAAGGGGCTTTTATAGAAAATTCAACGAACACTATTCATCCGAAATTTTTCGAACTCCAAACGAAGCATGCTGATTGGCATTTCTAAGGTTTACCCCGCGTTCCAAACACAATGGAACATGTTTCGGAGGCCAATTCGATCATCTGTGCGAGTTACGGCAATAAACGATCAAATTTAAACCAAAACGATTTAAACTAATTTCTATGCGTTTTGGCTTGCCCCGGACAAACCGTAAATCCGATTGACATGAAATTTGAAACCATACAATAATTTCACATTATGGATCCGATGAAACTAGTTTCGTTGAAATCCGAGATTGTTTGAAAAATGGCTAGTTTAACTCTTCAATTAAATATTAAAATATTCAATTTTCACAAATTTACTTTTAGTTCGATTTTAAAAGTTCTATAACTTCATTATAACTCCAATATGATATAATAAAATTTTAAAAACCATTTTCAATCATATTTAACCCAATTTTCAATTATTTCTGTAACTTCAAATATTAAATTATCGATTTAATTACCCAATTAAATCCAATTATTCGATATAAAATTTATTCGACTGTTTAATTTCACCTATTAATATTTAAAATCAATTAAATATACAGATTTTAATTGACAGAAATTCTGGGTCGTTACAAACTTCCCCCCTTAAAAGAATTTCGTCCTCGAAATTACCAAGTAAGAAAAAGTTACAGAATCCATTAACATTCCAAAACAAACCATTCAAATTGGATTTTTCAAATCTCTTAAGTGTTTAACTTTCTCAAAATTCATAGTTAAACTTCTTACAAAATCTTTACTAAGTTTCCAAATCCAAACTTAGTTTTCAAAAATTTTCCAATTTTCTCAAAAATATTCTAACGCCTTAAATTTTCAGAAAAATTCGCCAGAGTCTCCTTTGCGCGGCTCGATCCGAAATAATAAATGATAGTATATATATCACAAATATACATCTCATTAAGTGACGAGGCATCCCACAGGGAAAAAAGTGTAAAAGTACGATATTTAATCCGAGATATGTACCTTATATTTTATTAGCAAGCATATACGGCTAATATAGCGCGAAAGCGAGCTCCAAACGCGAAGCAATGCGCAATCCGTACCTACTAAACACTCAACAAACCATGAGAAGCATGCATATATGAAAATAATATCAATATACAACATATAGTAACATATCAACTACATGTGCCAATATAGCAATGCATTCAATCAACAAATGCAACCATCAAACAACTATCATCCGACTAACATCCAACAAATCCATATCAAATCAATATACATTCACTTCTCATTATTATTCAATGAGTTGTTTTTTTTCATTTAATCACATTTGATTCATTAACATTAGATGTTTTTACTAACATTCACTCATATTCAATTTCAATTTGTTTGCATTCACTAATTAAATTCACATTAGCTTACTTCCAAATTGAATCAAATTCAGTTCATATTCAAATTCATTTTCTTCCAATTTGAATTCAATTACAGTAGCTTCCAATTTTGCTAATTCAATTTCATTAACACTTAATGAATTCATATAAAATCAACTAACATCCATATAACAACCAATGTATATTCAACATAACCAAATTATTTAATTTACAGTCAATTTGGTCCAACACTTTTAATTCCAATTGGTTCATATTAAATTGACTTCCATTCAATTTATTCAATTTCTCAACTTCATTAGCTTTTAATGAATTAACACTTACATTCATTATTTCATATCAATTTATTTTACATTCAATTGATTAACATTCAATCCATTAATTAATTCAACTGCTAATTCATTTAACAATATAAAGTTGAATTTCATTTATATAACTCAAGTTCAAATTCATCACTTCTCTTTATTAATTTACTTCGATACCAAAATCAACTTTATTCAACTTCACCTAAATTTTCACTTATAATCCAATTCAGATTCCAATTCCAAAGTAAATTCTATTTAACTTTTTACCGAAGTCAAATTCCACCACTTATTCAAATTCCATCTCATTTTGCTTGACAAAATTGTTTAACTACTTCAATAATTGGTTTTACTTATCCCTTCCCATTCTATAAGTTATACATTTATTTATTAACTTCCAAATCCATCAACTTATCCAAAGCTAAATTTATTATTCATATTATAAGTTCAAAACTCATTTCACTTATATTCATCAATTACAACTAGGATTTTTATTTCAAATTTGTTTATCATAACAAAACTTCAATTCCCAATTTACTGTGGTAGCAAATCCATCACATAGAGACTCAAAAATGATACTGATGATGCTGCAGTCATCACCCTTATTATTTCCCAGTGACAGTAGTGAATTCAGTGCTTAATATTCTTTCAAAAAAATTCCTTTTTATTCATAAATCACATTTACAAATCTTTTGCTTATATAATTTCACTTCTTATATATAAGATTATTTCACAAGTGTAAATCATTTTAATTATAACTTCCATACTTATAATTCTTTGCTTATAATATTTATTCTTTTACAATATGTTTCATTTAACTTATTCAAACATCTTTCAATTTACTTTTATATATATATATATATATATATATATATTCTTACATTTCAGCAACCAAACAATCAATTATATATACACTTTAATAATTCTGAAAAATTATTCCTTTATATATATATATAATATAATCAAGGTAAAATACCCAATTTAAAATGATACTATGTCGGTTTATCTCGTTTAAGAGTTTAGAAACCCCTATCGATAATACGACATCCCATCTACCGACCAGAATTCACAAACAGCTCAACGGATAAGAAAACACAATATAAAACATTTTTATATTCATTAACAAATACGCGCTCATAGCTATTATTACACTCACACTCATTCTAGAGTACAACTGACTCCATATCTAATGAGCAATTCCCAACAGAGCCATGGTTGTCGCTTAACCATACGCTCTGATACCAAATGTAACGTTTTCGATTTTTCGTCGCTCGAAAACCGACATCAATACGTCCACTGTATCAACTGCCGAGCAATCGAATGCCGGAAAACCGTACCGTTATGGTTAAAGAAGAAGAAAAAGATAGAAGAAGAGAGAAAAGATAGAACAGAATAGAAAGAAAACAACAAAACAATATCAGAATCTCACAATCACAGCGGAACAACATATAATAGATAAATGAATAATCTTTAAACAAAGAACTATATCAGTTATCACATCACATCATCAGAGTGTACAACAACAACAAACAGCGGAAAAGAAATACTATATACTAGTGAATACGCCATGCCATTCAGCTTGTCTCCAACAACTCCTGAATTCCAGAATATCCTGGTAACCTGACTCTAGACTTCCCGTGTCGAAATTGGTAGGCACGCAGAGTTTAGGAAGGAAAACAATAAACTCCGAGTCAGTCATGGGACTGGTGTGAGAGCTTAAAAACAGTTTATCTTTAAAACAAAGAACATGAATATTTTTAAAGTCAATTCGAAATGCTTTTAAAAATGAAACTACCATAAGGCCTCCCGGCACACAAACAATGCAAACGCAGACTTGGGGGAGATTTCTCCTTATGATAGTCAAAGATGCTTACTACGCAAAATCAAATCATTTTTGATATTATTATTAGTGCATAGTGTAGAAAACATTTCGAAAGTAGAATATAAATCTTAGACAGCATATGTACCATTATATTATGCCTACTATAGCTACCATATTAGATGGCAGGTTCTACAACTAAAACCGTACAAGGTTCGTATTGTTTCTTTGGATTTCCAACAAATGGTCAGGCCAAGGAACTTCCCATTGCCACATGGGTACGCCTCTGGAAAGACGCCCCGAGAACCTAACCGGATCTCTGCCAACACAAGGCCGGGTTACCTCTGCAAAAAAAGGTAACTACGGACGCGCGTATGTCATCCCCCGGTTGTAACAACCTTTATCTGAGGATCCTCAACCAACATCAATCACAAAGTCATATAAATTTGCAATATTCACATAAGTTAAATATCTTGGCTCCATACCATGATACCACTTCTATCCAGAAGGCAATGACATACACTAAGGGGCGCTACTCCCTAGAACCTTGTCGCATCCTTCCTGTTTTGACCATTTTCGGGGTGTAAGGTCCGACGAAGTCTCGTCCACAAAGCCATGCTTTATACAAAAGTTGTGCTTTGATCATTAAATGCTCAACAACACTTGCCATATCACACTACCAAATTGGGAGTATATCACTAATAACCTTCAACTACATAACCTCTGAGCTCATACGTCTCAGAGAAGGGTGTTAAGCTAAGAGAATAAATTCTCCGCCACAAACAGAAATATATTTGAAAGAAATCAGCTTTATATCTCCATTTGTAATGTCAGACATACAATCCATACAAGTCTGTTCCAGGCTCAAACAGAACCGAAGGCACTTCCAAAGAAGCCCTTGCAATCCGGATATTAACTAATCATGTCCGGACTTCTCATTACTAAGGGTGATAAAACCTCTATATCGGAGATCGGCCGATGCAGAGTCATTCGACGGTAATCCTTCCATTTTCACAAATATCCGGTCTTCAACACCGGTCATCAAATGCAATCCATAATGACGTATCACATATTCGGAATGGGTTATACGACCACAAGATCCTTTCCCGGTTAACCCGAATAGTGAGCGCTTATTCAAAAATAAGTGTGGCGTTCAAATTCAAGCATATCACAACAAATACCTATTTAAAGGTAAATATTGATAGTCGGTTATTTAACTACAATAGGTATGCTCAATATCACCAGATTCCAAATAATTTCCCAAATTATTTATTTTCCAAAATATCTTTACTAGATATATAATTTCCACACTTCAACCATTTGAAAACAAATTTTCAAATCACTTTTCACCTTTACCACTTTTGAAAACAAATTTCAAATCGTTTTCCTTACTCGGAAATACTTTCATTTCAAAATGGTTCATTTAAACCAACTAAATAAATCCTTACCGATTCATTTTAAACTTACATTCCAAATCCGTAAATGTATTTCCACGCTTCAAAAATAAATCAATGTTTATTTTTAAACAAATTTCCCTTCCTTTTATAAATTCCATAGTGAATTTGCAATTCCAAAATATCTGTGAACATACGATTTTCAAATCGATTTCTAATATTCACTTTCAATTTATCTTTAAAAGATAAAATCTCAAAATATTCACTTCATATTGGAAAACATTTCAATACTTATTTAATAATAAGTAACTCACAAATTCCTTTATTTTCAACATTTGGAAAATATTCAATGTACTTAAATTGAAATTAAGTATATATTTCATTCTTTAAGGAAAACATTCTCTTAAACACATTTATTTGGGCAAAAATGAATGTTGCGTAAAACATCGTTACGACGACCCAAAATCACTAGTATAAGGATTCGAAATTAAGATTGATATATAAATCCCAATACTATATAAAAACATTTTCTTTCGGAAATCATTTACTATAACAACAGTGTTATAGTCCACTATTTCCTTATTTCTCGAAAACGTCTATTACAACAATGAATGTTGAAATCTATGGTTTCGACACTTAATGCATTTTAAAACAACTTCAAATCGTTTTAATTCCCATTTAAAATATCACTTCCCTAAAACACTTTAATATATTATTCACTGTTCAAAATCGTGAATATAAATCATTTACCAAATTCAACACTTTTACATATTCAATTCAAAAATTATCCACTGTCCAAATCCGTGAATCTATCTCCTTTAAAATCCAAAATAATTGACTTATCAAAATAAGTCGATTTCGGATTTATAAAACAATGTTTATAAATCCCATTTGTATTTTATAACAACTTCAACTTATAAAATCACTTATTAACCAATTCTATTTATATCCCAATCAAATGCCCAAAATCCAATTTATAAGTTAATTACTTATAAATCTTTTATTTTACAAAATCTATTCATTTCATAACTTCAGAATTTATAAATCTATAAATTTCATTCACTTATGAAATCCATTTATACTTCTTTTCAACACTTATAAAAGCTCGTTTTATAATTCCTATATTTTAAATTTATAAAATATCAATTTTATAAATCTTTTATATAAACCGTTTATAATAATTCAAAAATCTCAATTTAAATAAACCAATCTTTTTAATAATTTACAAAACGTTATTTAAAACTTATATAACTCCAAAATCATACTTAAGTACTATTTTCTAAAAATATAACTTTTATAACAATAAAATTATAACATTTATTCATTTTAACAATTCAAAATTTAATAAAGCGTATACTTTCAAAAATCACTTTAAAATTCTTTTTAAAATCAAAATCATTATTTTAAAACTTCAAAAATGGATCCGGTGATGCAACAGCACCAAATAGTCAATCACGACAACAAAGACATTATATATCAGTATACGATAATCAACAAATATCATAATATCTGTAATCAAATAATTACTGGTGAGGAATCCAGTTGGATCCCTCTAATCTGTTTCCCTGCATCCATAGGCATTAGCACAATACCAATTCCGTTCCAATACGGAATATCGTGGTATATAGGATTTATCAAATATTATCCACTATTATGCGGCGCAATAGGGTCTCATCCGCTATATAATGCGGGAAATCAACTCCAAGTACATATATAATACCAATTCCATATAAGTTGGAATTATCGCGGTATATGTTTTTAATAAATAACCTCCGCTTAATATACAGCGCATAATGTCTATTTGAATCATCAACAGATAATAATTTATCATCCAAGCATACAATCATCAATTTTAAATCTAACTATTTAAAATTTAAATCGAAATTATTCGATTGAGTGAGAAGTTCTCACCTTGGTTTCAATTCAGTTTTCACGTTTTATTTCGAATAAAATTAAACGCGCGTTTAATTTTACCCAAAATTCACACTAGATCCAAACGACTCCAATCCAGTTCCATCGCGTAGCGCTCGACAAAACGAAGCCAACGCAATTCGTTTCGCGTAATTCCGACCTCGTATGAGAAAGTTACACCAATTTTAATAGTACACGATTTAATTTATAATTTTAATTACAAATTCTTTTATTTATTTTTAC
This sequence comes from Allium cepa, assembly GCA_030765085.1. NCBI lineage: Eukaryota > Viridiplantae > Streptophyta > Magnoliopsida > Asparagales > Amaryllidaceae > Allium > Allium cepa. Next base: position 103,638,786 of record CM060939.1, read on the forward strand.
CCTAGTTTAATCCTGGCCACACGTTTCTGGTTGATGGCATCTGGACCGTTCCCCACTTTCTTCCCCTTCCTCCAAAAAACGCGACCGTAACCCATTCTTGCCTCCAAAACCCTAGATCACGCACCCACTACAACCCCTTGGACATCGATCAGGGGCCATGACTTCGAAGCCCATCACAAGTACTACACACGCCGCGAGTACAGCCAAGCTCGGCCTCTTATTGACGTTGGAAAACGTACGCATTCGACCTGACTTCGAGGCGAAAATCCCACCACCACGTCGCTCCGATGATCATCATCACCGTATGGATTGAAAGCTTACGCGATGCTCTACAACTTCCGTGTTGAAAGTTTCTCATATTGATTCACGGATTTGAAGAAATTGAAGGGAGAAAGATGGAAATTCTCGGCCATTGACATCAATAGAAGCAGCGGCCTGAAGTTTGAGAAAACCTAGTTTTTTTATTTTGCAAAAAAATGAAATAAAGGGGCTTTTATAGAAAATTCAACGAACACTATTCATCCGAAATTTTCCGAACTCCAAACGAAGCGTGCCGGTTGGCGTTTCTAAGGTTTACCCCGCGTTCCGAACACAATGGAACGTGTTTCGGAGGCCAATTCGATCATCTGTGCGAGTTACGGCAATAAACGATCAAATTTAAACTAAATCGATTTAAACTAATTTCTATGCGTTTTGGCTTGCCCCGGACAAACCGTAAATCCGATTGACACGAAATTTGAAACCATACAATAATATCACATTACGGATCCGATGAAACTAGTTTCGTCGAGATCCAAGACTTTTTGAAAAATGGCTATTTTAACTCGTCAATTAAATATTAAAATATTCAATTTTCACAAATTTACTTTTAATTCGATTTTAAAAGTTCTATAACTTCATTATAACTCCAATATGATATAATAAAATTTTACAAATCATTTTCAATCATATTTAACCCAATTTCCAATTATTTCTGTAATTTCAAATATTAAATTATCGATTTAATTACCCAATTAAATCCAATTATTCGATATAAAATTTATTCGACTATTTAATTTCACTTATTAATATTTAAAATCAATTAAATATACAAATTTTAATTGACAGAAATTCTAGGTCGTTACACATACAACACATCAAACGGTGTCATTTTAATACTTTCTTAATAACTATTCTTATAAGGCAATACTACTAATAGTAAGTGATCCTTCCAAGAACCTCCCAAATCCAAAATACACATCCGAAGAAACTCCTCCAATATTTAATTCCCCCTCTCAGTCTGTCCATTTGTCTGTAGATGACAAGAGGTACTCAAATTCAATTCAACGCCTAAGGCCTTCTGAGGAATACTCCAAAACTCACTAGTAAAAAGCAAATCTGGATCACCGACAATGCTAGAAGGAACTCCATGCAACTGAACTATCTCTCTTACGTATACGGTCGCCAAAGATGCAACTGTCCTCGTACTCCTTACTGGAATATAATGAGTGCATTTGGTCAGTCGATTGAATATGATCCAAATACTTTCATTCCCCCTTCTACTCCTAGGTAGCCTATCAATAATGTCCATAGAGATACTTTCACTTCCACTATGGAATATCCAACGGCTGTAATAATCCACCAGACTTCTTCTGATTCACCTTTACCCTTTGGAATTTCATTCAATTGGAAATATACTCTACCACATGCCTCTTTAGACTAGACCAATAAATGACTCTGTTTATATCACGATACATTGTGTCATCATCGGGATGAATGGTCATCCTAAAACTATAGGACTCGGCTAGTACCCTGTCAATTAACTCCATAATACGAGGAATGCACAACCTAGTGCAACCATCCTTTTGAATCAATAGAATAGTGATCCAAATTACTAGAATTCTTTCATCTGTGCAGCTTCTCAAAAATATCTAATAACTCCTTGTGTTGCTTCTGACTTGAACATGTACGGTCCACAAGTAAAGGCTAAATGTCTAAAGCTACAAACAATCCTGTTGTATGTTTGAAGAAGGTCAGGAATCAAATGTAGAAATGAAATCCAAGCATTTCCATTCCAAGAACATAGGACTCAAAATCGCGTGCTTTCTACTCAAGGCATCGGCTACAACATTTTCCTTTCCTAAAGTGTATGAGATATTAAATCATATGAAGTCAAGAACTCCATCCACCCCTATTGCCTCAAATTCAAATTCTTTTGGAAAAATAAATACTTTAGAGACTTATGATCCATGAATAGTTCAAACCCCTCCCCCAAAAGATATGCCTCCATGATTTAAGGGCAAAGACAATGGCTTCCAACTCAAGATCATGGGTTGGATAGTTTCTCTTATGTACTTTCAATTGTTGACTAGAATAGTAGATAATCTACCCTCTTGCATCAACATAGAGCCCAATCCTCATCCACAAGCATCTTTATATACTATGAATGCCTTTGAACCATTGGGGATTATTAAAACAAGTGCACTAGTCAACTACTCCTTCAGCATAATGAAAGCATCCTTGCATTTTGTGTTCATAAGAAAACTAAATTCTTTATGGTAAGGCATGTCGATGATGTGGAAATCTTAGCTAAGTACTTAATGAACTTCCTATGGTAATTGGTAAAACTAAGGAAATTTCTCACCTTCATGGCATTCTTTAGTACGTGTCAATCCCATACTGCAACAACTTTACTATGATCGACCACTAGTCCATGCTTAGAAACAATATGCCTAGAAAGCAAACCTTCTTGCGCTAAAAGTGAAATTTGGACACTTTTGCCTTTAACTTTTGCCTACGGAGGGTATTGTGCACTTCTTTTAAATGCAATTCATGCTCTTCCTCACATTTCGAATAGACAAGTATATCATCAATAAATACTAACATGAACTTATTCAACAAGTCTCTATAGACTGGACTCATAAGATCGACAAAATATGTTGGTGCATTGGTTGGTCCAACTAGCATGACTAACCACTCATAAAGTCTATCGAGTGTACAAAAAACAGTTTTCTAAATACCATCGTCAGCAACACAAAACTGATCGAACCCGGTAGCCAAGTCAAGCTAAGAGAATACTTTTTCTCTAACTAACTGATCAAAGAGATTGTCTATATGTGGTAATGGATAGTTATTCTTCTTTGTCAACTTATTCAACTCATGATACTCGATGTAAAGCCTTAAAAGGCCATCTGTTTTAGTAGAAAAGACAATTGGTTCTCCCTACTCGTAAATACTTCTTCGAGTAAAGCCCTTCTCCAATAATTCATTTATTTCATATTTAGCTCACCTCTTTCTTCAGGAGCCATATGCATAAAGGGTAAGGCAATAGGTTTAGTATTTTCCTTAAAATAAATTTGAAATTCAATCTTCTTATGGGGAGAAACACCAGAAACTTCAAAAAAGATATCTGGGTAATCTCGAACTATAGGCATGGAACCTACTCATTATGTGACGGGTCAAGAGAATATAGGCAACTCAACATAACTAAACTCTTGGGATCATGGTAAAACTTTAGGTTGCGTCACCTGCAAGTACTCAAACGATCCACTTTCTTATCAAAATCCAATATTTTTCTATACACAATCATCCATTCAATTTCCAAAATCAAATCAAACCTAGAAATGCCCAATATAAAAGCATCGCAATCAAAATCGACATCTTAAGTATACAACGTCAAACCCTTTACATCATAGACAAACGAATCGATCCTCTAACAGGGTTTCAAACTACTATGGGATCTGTAACCATACTAGTCTCTAAGTGTAATTCATCTACTAGTCTACTCAAAATAAATGAATATGATACTCCGGTGTCAAATAAACTGCGAATAAATAAACCAGAAAGAGTTAGCACATCTGTGATGATAACTTTCTTCCTTTCTCCATAGCTGGAACTGCGGTTGAGCTAGAAATAACATCTGGTTCATATGGCCAAACTACCTGGGTAGAGGTCTTAGAAAAGTTCAGACATCCCTTCTTCATGTGACCTAGTTGGTTGTAGTTGTGGCATTTGATCTGTGCCAAATTCGTCTTGCGATTCTAAGCCATATGTCCACTGAAATTGCATCTCCTACTTTTATATCTTCCCCTGAGCTCTCATTTTATCCTTGTGCTAATTCTTCCGAACTCGTTCTACTTTCTTAGGTTCCTCCTTCCCAATAAAATTTAAAAACACCATCTCGACCAAGCTCTCAAAAGTAGTTCAAGTAGGTACATGACTCAAGGCAATATTTTTGAAAGTCAGATTCAACCCCTTTGCAAACTTCTTTTCAATTTCATTGGTGTATTGATAAGATTTAAGCCATACCTCACTAGTTGATTGAACTCGTTCACATTCTCATTGATGTAGCGATCATCTTGCTCCAAATAAATGAATTTCTCTAGCTCTACTCCCCATTTGGCCTCAGAAACGAACTTTGTCTGAAAGTGCCCCTTAAAATCAATCTAAGTAATACTAGTCTTCGTAATAACATTCTCTCACTAATTTAAGGCCTCTTCTTACATATGAGACGAAGCTAACTATCTATTTACTACATCTTCCACACCCATCATAAAAAATATCCTATCAAAGTTCCTCAGCCATGCCCGTCTCTTCACAAATAATTTAGTCCTATGATAACTCTTTCCACTCAAACACTATAAATTTTTACATGGCTTGCGAAAGTCCAAAGCAGGTGGTGGAGCTGAGGCTAGTACATGTGCTTGCACTATAGGATCTCCATTAGGGTTAAGTTCAGTCTGGTCTCTTGCCTGAAGATACCAGCAGAACCAAATAGGAATGTTCACGCCTATAGCCCCAACTGCCTCAACAGCACTATTTCCAGTTTGATTATTCATTCTTAGCTATTTGTAAATAGGAATTGTGATGACCACCCTACACCTCGGTACCTAGTATACCTGAAAAATGCATCGCTACGGTACCTGACCAATCTAGGACGATTGTCAAGGGTTAAATAACTAAATCCTAAATGTAACATGTTGTATATCTTACAACGCATGGAATAAGTAAAATATCAACATGGATATAAAATACATGAGAAATATAAGTATAACTAAATGAACCCAAAACAATACCAGAGTGCAAGGTCCATACTAGCCATATAAAACAAGTGGAATAAAGTTTATACATCATCGAAATAAACTTAAGGGAAATCCATCTCTAACTAATAAACAACACTACTAAAGCTCCATAGTGCTGCACAACGGAATAAGCAACAAACTCTAATAATAATTATAATAGCGCCAAAGTCTTCCTCTTCCTCTGAATAGCTCCATGCACTAAACTCAAACATGTTATATAGTCTACTCATTTAAGAGCACCCGACATAATAAGAAGTAAAGTATAAAACTTTGAGTCGGACAGTAATCTGGTGTAAGTGAAAAACAATCTTAGTATACTATGAAAACTGATAAGGTAGAGAACATATGGTATGGAAAATCATACCTGATCTATACCTACATACAAAGATTTAGCACATAACACAATATATGCTATATTACTATCAACGGCATATGGGTGCACTAAGTTTTATTGGTGTCGGGGTACCTACCTCAAGAATTCCAACGTCATAAAACATACAACAATCACACTAATCATAACAATAATAAGCATAAGGTAGACATGCAATGACAACCGTCCTTGAGGTTTTGCATTGCCGTGTCTATTTCCTAGGTCTTTCTTTGTCATATATCGTCACAACCAGTCCTATGGCCTTACGTCGCCATCATTATTGTCGGAGTGTCACTCCACTATAACCATCCTTTAAGTCTCACTTCTCTAAGATCTTTACCGAAGTCCCACTTTACCACGATCCTTTCTGCAGCATCCCTCTGTTATAACCTTTTCAAAGTTCTCCCTTCATTGTGACTTTCTCAAGGTATTCATGAAGTCTCACTTCGCTACGATCACTAATGGAGTATCACACCATCATGATCCTTTCTGGAGTCTCACATTGTTATTAATTTCTCAAACTCCACCTTCATCATTACTTTCTCAAGGTCTCTTGGATGTATAATAACTCACTCTACGACCTCTCAGGCCAACGACATCTCATGCACAATCAGATTCGACGTTCTTTCGAAAACCTATCTCATAGATATTATCCTTTTAGGACAAGCTAGACCATCTCATCGTCCATGTGTAACGCCCCAACCTCTATACTCATACTACTCAAGAGCATTACTAATTAAATCTATCGAGTAATACGAAGAATAAAGCGATATGGGGCACATACTTGAACATTCCTCTGGACCAACACTAGCACGTACCTGTAACGACCCAAAATTTCGCTACTTCGAAAATAAAAGAATTTGTTTATTCAAAATTTCAAAAGGATTCAAAACTTAAATTAATATGCATATATAATAAATAATAAGAGAAATTATTTATTCTTATAGTTAATAATCAAAAAGTATAAAGTTTGGATTTTATCACAAATCAGCAATTTTTTTTAAACAACTTGAACTTACTGTAAAATATATTATCAATTTTAAATTGAACATAAATTCGTATATAACTTGCAAAAAAACCGAACCAGAGAATGCCCAAACCCCAACCACGACTGAGCCCATGACTTCATCCATCACAGCCTCGACCACGAATTTGCATGTGCGTCCTCCAAAACGAACATGCATGACCACCCCTCCAGGCTACATGCTTGCCTCAGCTACAACCATCATCTGGCTCGCGTGCGCTATCTCAAATCGAACGACAAGTCAACATCCAGCAACCCTAAGCCATCACAAGACCCACAACATCGCGATCCTCCTTCGACGCCTCAGACAATTCGCTATCCTTGCTTGATTGACTCTAAAATCTCGAACACAACATGCTTCCACACTGACAACGACGAACCCATGCACGAGCTCGCGAATTCCGCCACCACCGAAGCCCTAGCTCACGGCCACATGATTTCGAACTGAAGTCGAATTCGATTTCGAGCGCAGCATTTTTTTTGTTGAAAGGTTTCAATTGAACAATCACGCGGCCATTTTATTTTATTTAGAAAGAGGGAAATCGATTTGAATTAGATAGCGCGCGCGCGAGTCAGATGATGGTTGTAGCTGAGGCAAGCACGTAGCTTGGAGGGGTGGTCGCGCATGTTTGTTTTGGAGGAGGCGCATGCAAATTCGTGGTCGAGGCCGTGATAGATGAAGTCATGGGCTCGGTCGTGGCTGGGGTTTGGGCATTCTTCGGTTTGAATTTTTTTGCAAGGTATATACGAATTTATGTTCAATTTAAAATTAATAATATATTTTATAGTAGGTTAAAGTTTTTTAAAATATATTATCAATTTTAAATTGAACATAAATTCGTATATACCTTGCAAAAAATTCTAACTGGAGAATGCCCAAACCTCCAGCCACGACCGAGCCTATGACTTCATCCATGACGACTAGGAGACGAATTCGCATGCGCCTCCTCCAAAACGAACATGCGCGACCACCCCTCTAGGCTACGTGCTTGCCTCAGCTACAACCATCATCTAACTCGCGCATGTAAGCAAATCAGAGAGCATGTAAATTCAAACAAACAAAGATCAAAGAATAATTATATTAGAGGATAATTAATTTATGTGATTAATCAAAGTAATAATATTTGAGGATAATTAATTAATAAAAAATGTTTTAATGGTTAAATATAAAAACTTTTGAAAAAGGATTTCAAAAATAAAAATTATTTTTAATAACTTGATAAAGTTTGAAATTTAAATAATTTGATTTGTGCTTGTCAAATTAATTATTTATTAAGTAATAATTAATTAAGGAATAATTAATTAATAAAAGTAATTATGATTTAATTAATTAACAAATAGGTATTAATTAATTAAGATAATTAATTAAGGAATTAATAATTAACCTGGATTAGTGATTAATCTGGTTTCAATTTATCAGATGATTTAATTGATCTTACTTATGGATATTTGGATTCTATTGAATGCTTTGAATTGTTTGATATCCCTGATATGCGATGCTTTGTAAAATGAATTATTTTGGTTCAAGCTGTGATGAATGTAATTTATTTATCTGTGATGAATGTATATTATTTATTTGTAAATATGTGAATAAGGATAAGTGTTATATGAGTATACCGCTTATCGATATTGATGTGCTTGAATCTGTGATGATTGATGACGTTGTACTATTGTGTAAAACCCCTAGACTACACCATACACACAAAAATATGGATTTCACGGGGAATCGGTGAAGTCACAGATATTTTGAATTTGAACATTATTTGTTTAAAAGATGAATTTTGAATCCAAATGGTTTTGGAAATGGGATTGGGTTAAATATGGAAAGTTTTGAAAAGGAGTTTAAAAGATAAAAGTTATTTTGAATAACTTGATTAAGTTTTGAAAATTTAAATAGTTTGATTTAAATGTGAATTCAGGATTTGAATTATGGTTTAACAAGTTATATAATGTATTTATATGGGTTTTAAACCATTTTAAAAGTATTGTCTTGGGAATTTGAATTTAACCCAAGTTTTATACTTGACGGGCTTTAATTTGTACAAATGTAATCAGATTTTTCCAAAAAAAAAAACTATGTTTTCAAATAATAATAGCTTTCATATAAAGAAAGGATTTTCAATTTTTGTGAAAGGATTTCAAGTTTGAAATAAAAATGGTTTTCCAAGTTATGAATGAATCTTTGGAAATTGTTTTCAAAGCTATGAATTGAATCTTTGATTTAAAGATTGGATGAGTTAATCCAATTTGGAATGGAATTGTTTTGAAGGGCTATAAATGAATCTATGTGAAAGATTGGTGAACTTTGTCAAGTAAAATATTTTTGTTTAAAAGATTTGAAATGGTAATTTGTTTAAACCATTTGAAGAAATTTTTTGGGTAATGAGTTGTGACTTAACTGAGATCCCAATATCCATATGTTTTTAAATATAGTGCTCATTATTCGGTTTAGTCGGGAGAGGACCTTGTGTCATATAACCCATTTCAAATGATGATACGACGTTATGGATAACATTTGAAGACCGGTGGTGAAGACCGGATATTTTCGAAAGCAAAAGGATAACTCGTCGAATGTCTCTGCACCGGCTGATCCCCGGTACAGAGATTTGATCACCCTTTGTGATGGAAAGTCCGGACGTGATTAGGGATTATCCAGATTTGCAAGGGCTTCTTTGGAAGTGCCTTCGGTTCTGTTCGAACCCAGAACAAACTTGTATGGATGTATGTCTGACATTACACTTTGAGATGTAAAGCTGGTTTCTACCAAATACATTTCTGTTTGGTGGCGGAGAATTTATTCTCTTAGCTTAACACCCTTCTTTGAGACGTACAAACTCAGAGATTATGTAGTTGATGGTTACTAGCGATACATTCCCTATTTGGTAATGTGGCATATGAAGTGTTGCTGATCAGGTGTTGATCGAAGCATGGATTTTGTGAAAAGCGTAGCTTTGTGGAGGAGACTTCATCGAGCCTCACAACCCAGAAATGGTCGAAATAGGAATGTTGCGGCAAGGTTTTTAGGGGTCACGCCCCTAAGGTATGTCCATTTCCTTCTGGCTAAAAGATGATATCATGGTATGGAGCCTAGATATTTAAACTATGTGGTTGCTGCAAATTTAATACTTTGTGGTTATTGGTTGAGAGGCGCCTCAGATAAAGGTCGGTTACGACTGGGGATGGCATACTTGTGTGGTAGTTACCTAGTTACAGCTTTATTAAAGCGTGAGGTAGCGTCGGCCTTGTGTTGGCAGAGATCCGGTTAGGTTCTCGGGACCGTCCCTCCAGAGGCATTCCATTTCGATGTACGAAGTTCCTTAGCCTAACCATTTTTTGGAAATTAAAAGAAACAATACGCGCCCTGTACGATTTTACTTGTATAACATGCCATGAAATGTGGCGGTAATTGAACATGGTAGCTATAGTAGGCATACAATAATGGTTGTATACTGGCTAAGATTAATATTATACTTTCGAAAGGTTTTCTGCACTATGCACTAATAATAATATCAAAATGTTTTCGCATATTAAGCATTTTTGACTGTCATAAGGAGAAATATCCTCCAAGTGTGCGCTTGCATTGTGTGTGTGGCGGGAGGCCTTATGGCAATTTCATTTTCCAAAAATCAATGCGGATTTCTTTTTAAAGATAAACTGTTTTTGTTTGCTCATACCAGTCCCGTGACTGACTGGAGTTTATTGTTCCCTTTCTACACTCTGGGTGCCTACAATTTTTCACTCGGACATTCTAGAGTTGGGATTTTCAGATAATCAAATAGTAGTTGTAGATTCGATAGTATTCCATCTTTGGATTTTGGCTATAGCATTTTGGGATCGCATTTGCTACAAGTTCAACTTGATTGGGAGTTCGAGCTATTTCCGGATTGGTTCTTTGGAGATGGAGATTGATGATATTGGATTTCCTTCTTCGGAAGTTCAAGTTTATGTTGCTCTTCCGCGGCTGCTGTTGTATCTTCCACTTTATCTATCTCTGATATTTGTATTGTATCAGAATGTTGTATCATTGTTGTAATTCACTGTTGTATATCAATGTTACATTCATTTTTATTCCACTGTGTTATTGTACTTAATGTGTTATAAGCTCTGGCGAATCGGATTCAACGTTTGAATCTGCAGCATTCGAATATGGGTGAAGTATGGATATCAATTTTCGAACGCGAAAATCCGAGTCATCACAATTAATTAATTAATAGATTAATTTATTTATGAAAGTAAATTAAAGAGAAATTACTTTGTGTAACTAAATAAAAGCTAATCACTTTGTGAAATTGATTTAAAAGCTAATTACTTAGTGAAATTAATAAAGGATAATTAATTAAGAGTTAATAAATTAATTTCTAATTAAAGAATAATTGCTTAACTAATGATTAATTAAGGATAATTAATTAAAGAATAATTAAGTAATTTAAGATTAACTAATTAATAATTAAGGGTTTAAAGACATTTTCTTTCATATTTGAAAAAATATAGTTTGTAAATAAAATCAAAACTGAAAAATAAGGTCAAGTTTTCAAGTCTGGAAGTTCAAATTCAGAAGCAAGCAAGTCAAATTCAAAAGAAACTCAAAGCCTGAAATAATTAAATAGCCTCAAAAACTTGAAAATTCAAGACCTGTAAATAAGATCCAGAAAGAAATCAAATGTTGAATCAAACAAGAAGTTCAAACAGCTTCAAGTATTCAAAGTCTTCAACCTGGAAAAAGATTTAAGCAAGCAAGTTAAAAACATAGAAATCAAATAGCAAAGCAATTCAAAAAAATAGAATCAACATCAAGTTTCAAACAAGAGCAGATCATCTCCCAGTTTTGCAAATTTCCAGTTTTTTTTCAAATGAAAAGCTTCTCTGTTCTTCCCATCTACAGGCGAGCAAACTTCTTAACCTGGAAATGGTCGAAACAGGAATGTTGTGGCAAGGTTTCTAGGGGTCGTGCCCCTAGTGTATGTCCATTTTCTTCTGGATAAAAGGTGGCGGAGAATTTATTCTCTTAGCTTAACACCCTTCTCTGAGACGTACGAGCTCAGAGGTTATGTAGTTGATGGTTACTAGTGATACATTCCCAATTTGGTAATATGGCATACGAAGTGCTACTGATCAGGTGTTGATCGAAGCATGGCTTTTGTAAAAAACGTAGCTTTGTGGACGAGACTTTGTTGAACCTCACAACCCAACAAATGGTCAGGGTAAGGAACTTCCTTACCGAATGGAACGCCTTTGGAGGGAAGCCCCCGAGAACCTAACTGGATCTCTGCCAACACAGGGCCGACGCTACCTCATGTTGTAATACAGCTGTAACTAGGTAACTACCACACAAGTATGCCATCCCCGGTCGTTACCGACCTTTATCCGATTACATGTGAGCGAACTTCATTTTTAAAACCTATTCTCTTGATTCTAATACCTGTGATGATAATGCCTTGAAAAAATGAAGAATATATGTGTATATATCAGCAAGTATATATATTTATGTGTGAATATGTCTGTGCATGTCTGGGAACAGAAATAAATGTCTCTGTTCTACATCTTACAGGTTTAAAACCTATTAGAAAAAGGAAATAAATTGAATCTTTCTTCTTTGATTCATTTTAGGCTTCGTGATCTGAATGAAAAGTGTTTGTATCATCAGGAACTTGGATTAAAAAATATTTTTGGGAATTATTTAAAAATCTGGAAAATTTATTAAAAGTGTTTATGAGTTGATAACTTATATGATTTGAATCTTGATAAAATGAATAAATATTTGATACCAGAGAAATTGGTTAAGCGACAACCGTGGCTATGGTGGGGAATACTCATTAGAGATAGAGTCAGTAGTACTCTAGAATGAGTTTGAGTGTAATATAGATATGAGCGCGTATTTGTTAGTGAATATAAAATTGTTTTGTATTGTGTTGACTTATCGGTTGATTGTTTATATATTCTGGTCGATATGTGGGATGCCATTTTATCGATATGGGTTTCTAAACTCTTAAACAAGATAAACCGACACAGTATTGTTTTCTTAAAAATCGGGTAAATGAAACGTTTTACCCAAACTATTTTTGTATATAAAAGGAATAATTTTCCGTAAATTATTATAGTTGTATATGGTTGCTTGGATGTTAGGAAGTGATAATATTAAGTTATTATCATTGGAATTAAATAAGTAATTGAAATGATAAACAAAGAGCTAAGGAAATAAAATCCATATACAAATGGGAATTGTAAATATAAATTGTAAATGTGATTTATAAATTTGAAAGAGAATTCTAGAGAAATGTTTTCTAATCATTTATTCAACTTAAATGTTTTAAGTTAAATCTTATACTAATGATGATTTATTTTCAAAGGTTATTAAATAAAGGTTTAATGATAATTAAAATAAAAATATTAGTTGAATTAAAAAATTAAAATGGAAATTGAATTATTCGATTATTTCAAATACTAATCAACGGTATAAAATTGTTTATACAAGGTCTAAAATCAAGGAACAAGCCGGAATGGAAAATGGATTGCATGCATTGTTAAAGGTGAGATCTTCTCACTCAAATTATAATAATTGAAAATTTCAGTTATTGATTGATTGTTTAATTATGAAAGTAAAATTTAAAATGGTTGATTGTGTGCTTTGATGATAAATTATTATCAGTTGTATAGACCCTATGCGCCGCATAATAGTAGATGATATTTTATATATATTAAACCCGTATACCGCGATATTCCAACTCGAAGTGGAATTGGTATTATATATGTATTTGGAGTGATTGATTTCCCGCATTATATAGCGGATGAGACCCTATGCGCCGAATAATAGCGGATGATATTTTATAAATCCCATATACCGCGATATTCCACCTCGAAGTGGAATTGGTATTTGATTGTTGTGCTAACGTCTTTGGATGCAAGAAAACAGGTTGGAGGGATCCAATTGGATTCCTCAAACAATTGAATTTGTTTCATATGTTAGGTGTTGATTTAATTATAATCTGTGTGTGATTATATTGTGATTGAAATCGTTGAAGACTATAGTTTAGCCGAATATATTTTTGGTATCGTAGGATACCAGAAATAAATAAGATTGGATTTTTAAAATTCAAGTTGAAAGTTATAATAAAATTTAGTTTTGAAAATTGGATAAATTTAAAAGATGGAATTTTAAAAGGATAAAGTTTTATTTTTGAATCTTATTGAATAAAATTCCAAAATATGGGAAAAAGGCTTAATAAATGGATTTCGGGTAATATTATTCAAAGGTTGAAGAATTTATTTAAAATACAGATTTTAAATAGTTTGGAAGAAATAAAGGGATTTATTTTAAAAGAAAATAAATTTGGAAATCAATTTGGAATTAGATTCGGTGTTTGAAAATAAATATTTAGGAAGCCGATTTGAAATTGATTTGGTGTTTAAAAAAATAAATTTTGGGAAATCAATTTGGAAATCGATTTGGTGTTTGAAATAAATGTTTGGAAAATCAATTTGGGATTTGATTTGGTATTTGAAATGAATTTGGAAATCAATTTGAAAATTGATTTGGTATTGAAAGTGAATATTTGGGAATCGATTTGAAAATCGTATATCAGTGGATATTTGAAATTTTAATTCACAATGGGAATTTTAAAAAGGAAAGGGAAATTTGTTTTAAAAATAAATATTATTTTAATTTTAAGTGTGGAAAGGAATTTACGGATTTGGAACGCAAATTTAAAATAAATCTAGAAAGATTTATAATTTGATTTGAATGAACCACTTTAGAATGGAAGGTGTACTTTCCCTGGATATCCGAGTATGTTTTCAATATAGTTTATAAATATAAATTGAAGTTGTAAAGATGGTTTTAAGGAAAGAATATTTTGGAGAAATTATTTTTTTAAGTTATTTCGAAAATCTTTAAATTAAAGATTTATTTAATTAATTATAGAAGTGATCATTTGAAGATTAAATTGATATTTGTTTTAGAAAATGGTTATTTAAATAGTTATACCCTATCTACTAATTTTATTTCAAAGTTAGTTTGGACTTGAGTTTTATATGAGATATTGGTATAATATTTTCATAACTAACATTTAAATAAATGTTTTAAAATAGTTTTATCTAAATGTTTCCAAGTATATATTTTGGATAAGTAATTTAAAGTATTTTAAAGTATTTGAACTCGGTAGACTTTCAGTGGAAATAAATAATATCGGGAATCTTATTCCGCGAGTGAAAAGTGATTTGAATTTTTTTTCAAAAGATTGAAAGGTGAAAAGTGATTTGAAATTTGTTTTCAAATGGTTGAAGTGTTAAAATTATATCTTGAGAAGATATTTTGAAAATAATTAATTTGGAATTGGAATTGAATTTAATTTATGATAAACAAAGCGAAGTATTGAAATAAAGTTAGTAAGTGAAACAAATTGAAGGAATGATAAAATAAATATGGTTTGAAATTGAATTGAATTCAATTAGTATAAATGAAGGTAGATTGAATTCATATGGAATTTGAAATCCAGTTTAATATAAGTAGATATTTACCGAAGTGGCAAATTGAAATGAATATTGAAATTTTGTAAAGAAATGATAAGCAGGATATACAGGCGTGTTAAAGGCAAAGGATAAATTGGGATTTTGATTTCGAAGATAATTTTGAATTGTCGAAAAAGGTATGTATTTAAATTTCTATATCAAAATTTGAGGATTTTCTTGTCCAGCCGCTTGGCTTTTCATTCTCTTTTGAAATCTGTGGGTCCGCTGTTGCATTTTGTAGTCGTAACGAGCTAGCCGTGCAAAAGAGACGATGGCGAAATCTTTCGAAAATTTAGGGTGTTAGAAAAATTTTGACAAAATTTTGAATATTTACAATGAGAAGAAATAATTTCATTTATTTATCTAATGAAAAATATATAAAAGGTTGAAAAGGAATTTTAAAATATTAAAGGAATTTATATAAGTTGATTTTTGAAATTTATAATCTATTTTTTAAGTGTATATATATTTCTCAAAAGGAAAATTTCTAATTTAAAAATAAAATCACTAGTAAAAAAAATAAAAAAAATAAAACTATTGGTTAATTAAGCTTATCAAATAAGAAAATTAATTTGTTCGACTAATTCGAATATTAATAAAATCTTATGATGTTGTTACAAGGTTTAAAAATCGAGAAACAAGCCGTAATGGAATGAAAATGGATTACATGCAAAGCAAAGGTAAGATCTTCTCACACAAAATAATAATTGAAAATTTCAGTTATTGATTGATTGTTGAATTGTGATAGTTAAATTTAAATTGTTGATTGTGTGCTTGATGATAAATTATTGTCACTTGTATTTAATTACACCCTATGCGCCGCATAATAGCGGATGATATTATATTAAACCCATATACCGCGATATTCCACCTCGAAGTGAAATTGGTATTATATATGCATTTGGATTTATTGACTTCCCGCATTATATAGCGGATGAGACCCTATGCATCGCATAATAGCTGATGATATTTTATAAATCCCATATACCGCGATATTCACCTCGAAGTGGAATTGGTATTTAATTGTTATGCTAACATCTGTGAATGCAGGGAAACAGGTTGGAGGGACCAAACTGGATTCCTCAAATATTTGAATTTGTTTCAATATTGTGTATTGATTATTTATAATATATGTGTAATCATATTTGTTATTGAAATCGTTGAAGGCTATAGTTTAGCCGAATATATTTTTGGTATCGTAGGATACCGGAAATAAATAAAATTGGATTTTTGAAATTCAAGTTGAAAGTTTATAGTAAAATTTATTATTGAGAATTGGGTAAATTTAAAAGAAGAGATTTTAAAAGGATAAAGTTTTATTTTTGAATCCTATTGAATAAAATTCCAAAATATGGGAAAAAGGCTAAATAAATGGATTTCGGGTAATATATTCAAAGGTGAAAAATTTATTTAAAATACAGATTTTAAATAGTTTGAAAGAAATAAAGGAATTTATTTTAAAAGAAAATAAATTTGAAAATAAATTTGGAATTTGAGTCGTTTTTGAAAATAAATCTTTGGGAAACCGATTTGAAATTGATTTGGTGTTTAAAAATAAATTTTTGGAAATTAATTCTGAAATCAATTTGGTGTTTGAAATAAATGTTTGGAAAATCAATTTAGGATTTGATTTGGTATTTGAAATAAATTTGGAAATCAATTTGAAAATTGATTTGGTGTTGAAAGTGAATATTTGGAAATCGTATATCAGTGGATATTTGAAAAATTAAATTCACAATGGGAATTTATAAAGGAAAGGGAAATTTGTTTTAAAAATAAATATGAGTTTATTTTTAGAAAGTGTGGAAAGAAATTTACGGATTTGGAATGTAAATTTAAAATAAATCGAGAAGGATTTATTGATTGATTTAAATGAACCATTTTAGAATGGAAGGTGTATTTTCCCTGGAAAGTCGAGTATGTTTTAAAGTAGCTTTTAAATTTAAAAGTTCTAGAGTTGGTTTTAAAAGAATGTTTTAGAGAAATTATTTTCTTAAGTTGTTTTTAAATCTTTTAAGGAAAGATTTATTTAATTAATTATAGAAGTGATTATTTAATGATTTAATTGATATTTGTTTTAGAAAATGATTATTTAAATAGTTATACCCTATCTACTAATTTTTATTTAAAAAAAATTTAGTTTGGACTTGAAGTTTTATATGAGATATTGATATAATGTTTTCATAGCTAATATTTAAATAAGTGTTTAGAAATAGTTTTTATTCTAAATGTTTCCAAGTATATTTTGGATAAGTGATTTAAATTATTTTAAAGTATTCAGACTTGGCATATTTTCAGTGGAAATAAATAATATTGGGAATCTGATTCTCCGAGCGAAAAGTGATTTGAAATTTGTTTTCAAAGTGATGAAGTGTTAAAATTATATCTTGCGAAGATATTTTGAAAGTAAATAATTGGGGGAAAATTATTTAAATCTTTGTTATTGTTGTGAATGTTGATTGATAGTTAATAACCGACTATCAATATTGGCCTTTAAATGGCATTTGAATTTCTATGCGACAGGGGGTCGGATTCCATATGGATATCCGAAATCCACATCGAATCTTGATGATGAATCTTTGTGATTGAAATATCCACGTGTTTTTGAATTAAGCGCTCACCATTCGGTTTAGCCGGGAGAGGATTTGTGTCATATAACCCATTTCGAATTGTGATACGACGAAATGGATAGCATTTGAAGACGGTAGTGAAGACCGGGTGTTTTTGAGAATGATAGGATAACCTGTCGAATGAATCTGCACAGAGTTGCTTCGGTATAGAGATCTCCATATGTGATGGGGAGTCCGATCGGGATTGTGGATGCCCGGATTGCAAGGGCTTCTTTGGAAGTGCCTTCGGTTCCATTCGAACCCGGAACAGACTTGTATGGTTGTATGTTTAACATTACACTTTGAGATATAAAGCTGATTTCTATCAAATACATTTCTGTTGGTGGCGGAGAATTTATTCTCTTAGCTTAACACCCTTCTCTGAGACGTAAGAGCTCAGAGGTTATGTAGTTGATGGTTATTAGTGATATACTTCCAATTTGGTAGTATGGCATGCTGAGTGCTACCGATCATTTGTTGATCGAAGCATGGCTTTTGTGAAAAGCGTAGCTTTGTAGACGAGACTTCGTCGAGCCTCACAACCCAGAAATGGTCGAAACAAGAATGTTGCGGCAAGGTTTTTAGGGGTCGCGCCCCTAGGGTATGTCCATTTTCTTCTGGATTAAAGGCGGTATCATGGTATGGAGCCCAGATATTTAACATATGTGATTGTTGCAAACTTATTGCTTTGTGGTTTTTGTCGTTGAGGGCCCTCGGATGAAGGTCAATTACGACTGGGGATGGCATACTTGTGTGGTAGTTACCTAGTTACAGCTTTATTACATCGTGAGGTAACATCGGCCTTGTGTTGGCAGAGATCCGGTTTGGTTCTCGGGGGCGTCCTTCCAGAGGCGTACCCATTCGGTGTAGAAAGTTCCTTAGCCCGACCAATTATTGTAAATCCGAAGAAACAATACGCGCCGTGTACGGTTTTAATTGTATAACCTACCATGGAATGTGGCGGTAACCTGCTATTGAACGTGGTAGCTATAGTAGGCATACAATAATGGTTGTATGCTGGTTAAGACTAATATTATACTTTAGAAATGTTTTCCACACTGTGCACTAATGATAATAATAATAAAAAAATTCGTATCAAGCATGTTCGACTATCATAAGGAGAAATCTCCTCCAATTCTGCATTTGCATTGTGTGTGTGGCGGGAGGCTTTATGGTAATTTAATTTTCCAAAAGCATAGCGGATTTTTTTCCTTTCTTTGTGAAAATAACTGTTTTTAAGATCTCACACCAGTCCCATGACCGACCTGGAGTTTATTGTTCCCTTTCTAAACTCTGGGTGCCCATAATTTTCCACACGGGCAGCCTAGAGCCAGGTTATCATTATTCTGGAGGGAAGTTGAAAAAGATATGCTGTAGAGATCTGGAGACCAGCTGGATGGCGAGATGTATCATTATACTATGTATTATCCGCTGCATTGGGATTGCTGAAAGTTCAGTTTTAATAAGGATTAGTTGTTGTAAATGCCTAGTGTTGAATGGTGTTGTTGTAAACTAAATGATTTAAAATATACATAACATTTATTTTGAAAGTTTATTTTAAATAAACTTAATCATATTAAAGGTTAGTTAATGAATATAAAGAATGTTTTAATTGTTAATTAACTTTTAAAGTCTAAGTTAATTTATTTGTTAAAGGAAATTAATTACTTAAAGTTAATTTCTTAATGAATATAATTAAGGTAATTAATTTATGAAGTAATTAATTAATTAAAGGTTAGTTAATTATATTGAGTAATTATCCTTCTAATTACTTTCATTAACAAATTAAATTGGCTAAAATTCGGGAATGTTACAGATTCCCCTTTCAAATATTTTATAGAAAGGTTACACTTTTCCAATTTCAAAACAAAGTTCAACATTCTTCCACAAAGACTTATTCATTGCTCTCAAAACAATTTTATTTCAAATTTGAAAACTTAATTCATATTTCTTTGAAACAATTTTGTTAAAACAGATTACTTTTGTAAATATTAGATGTTAACCTGCTTTTTAAATTTAAAATGAAAACATGTCTAGATTTTTTTTAAAATAAAAGAAAATTGCTTCAGTAGTTTTAGAAAATAAAATCAAGTTGAAAGTATATTGAAAAGAAAAGAAAATAAATAAGTTTCAAAGAAATATGAATTAAGTTTTCAAATTTGAAATAAAATTGTTTTGGGAGCTATGAATAAGTCTTTGTGGAAGATTGTTGAACTTTGTTTTGAAATTGGAAAAGTGTAACCTTTCTATAAAAGATTTGAAATAGGAATCTATAACATTCCCGAATTTTAGCAAAGTTAATTTGTTAATGAAAGTAATTAGAAGGATAATTACTCAATACCCCCGAGACACTCGAATACCCACAGTTCTTCGAGTCAACATCGCAAACAACTCGAGAATTAACTCGATCTCCCCCGTGGCTTCAAAGGTTCCAGAATGACATGCACGTGTGCACAGTGCATAGCTCCCCGACCACCTCTAGATAACCTCCCGATCATCATCAGATTTGAGTCGACCTCACCTAACATTTCAACTACCTACATCGACGAAATCTTCAGCGAAGTGAAAACGAACCCAAATCGTTCATGCCTGGAACCATCATTATTGAAAATTTTCCCCCGCCATCGATTCCGACCATGATGAACCCTTCCGACTTCTCCATAGCTTCGCCATGATTCCCTGCTCCTATCCCCCTGGGTGCGATAGCTTCCCATTCACCCTCGACCACGAAAAGACCTCGACTTCAATAATGTCCAAAACCGTTCACTAAGCCCTATTTCATCACCGCATCGCCATCTCGATGATAGGAAAATTTTCTTATCATTTTTTCCAAGATCCCCCATCCTCAAACACGCTTCAGTAAAAATCTCGAGGCCAATAATTTCGCCAATCACCCGAAATTCGAAGAAAACCCATTTCCGTTCATCTTCAAATTCCTCCCAAAATACTATCTTTAAAATCCTGATTTTAATTTCAAAAATCATGGTTTGTAAACACCAATCTATTTATATAACCAAAACTCGATAATAAAATTATCGAATTTTTAAGTTTGAAAATATCTTACTGTAATTCCTAAAATTCTAAATATTTTCTGAATATTTTCTACTTAGAATTATTTTTAAAATCAAGTTAACACTTCTACCATCATCTTTTATTTAGAAGTCAAGGTTTAAAATTAATTGTATATAGATATTTGAATTTAATTTGGGTGTGATCAAACATGTGTACAACAGAACAGGTGTGTATACAAGTGTATACAGACATGCACAAGCCTTTTTATTTTTATGTGCATGCATTTATATTTATAACTAAAATATTATCACACATCCATTATCACAGACAAACCAAAAATTCAAGTATACAGGCTCAAAAGTTTGGTCACCTGAAGTTTGACAGAGCAGAGACAGGTTTGCTTTGAAAACAGAGAACTTTATGAAAAACCCTAGAAGTTATTTTGCTTTGATTGATCTGGAATTTAAAAACTAGAAATTGATTTAGTTTCCTGAACCTTGGACTTGATGTTGAACCTGAAGATGCTTTGGATATGAGATGCTCTGGTCTGTTGACCTGATTGCTTCATTACCAGGCTTAAAGTTTTTGCTTTCCTGGTTTTGGTTTTGATTTGCTTTTGAGCTTGAAACTTGAAGTTGAAATGATCTAGTTTGATTGAAATGCATATGCATGCTTCAGATTTGAATCAAATTGAGAATTGAAAACTGTTTGATTTTCTTTTTGTTTTGAGTATGATCCGGTTCACTTTCTTTCTCAGGTTTTAGTTGAGAAAAATGAGCAGCCTTGTTTTCATATTAATTTAGAAATAAAGAAAAGAAAAACTAGTGACACTTGTTAATCTTACATATTACAAATCTTACAAATGTTTAAATGTGCTTTTATCTTGTTTACACTTGTTCAAATGAGTGCTTTTATGTTTAAATCCCTTGTTTTAAAATTTATGTTTATATCCTTATACAAATTATATTTATCTATTATTATTTCCAATTTAATTAAATATATGTATACTTATGTTTATATAATTGTCTTGAATTTATTTACAAACTATATTTTTTTTCAAAAATGAAAGAATATGTCTTTAAACCCTTTTGTTAATTCTCAAAACATATCCTTTAAATCAAAATGTATATATATACATATATATAATAGAAATTTTTTTTTTATTAATTTACAAATTTCTTAAATCCAGTTTATTTCTCAAAATATTTATTCTTGAATTTCGAATTTCGAATTTCAAATTCCAAATTCAATTTAAAAATACATATCATTATTTATTTTGGAAATTTTCTGATTAATCCACAAATAATTTCATAATTTCATTTCAAAAATTTAAATTAATTATCAAATTATCTTGGTAAAAATTCGGGAACGTTACAGATTTCCCCCTTAAGAAAATTTCGTCCTCGATATTCTCAAGGGAGACAATAAAGAACAAATGAACACACAAAGATAGAGAATCGACTCATCAATCAAGCCAAACATCTATTCTGCATTTGGCTTACCAAATCAAAATATCATCAATAAATATGAGAATGAACTCATTCGACACTTCACGAAATACTCGAGTCACCGGATCTACGAAATATACAGGGGTATTGGTTAGTCCAAAAGATAACTAACCACTCGTGGAATATATCTGGACCCAACAGAATAAAATATGGATATTTCAACTCAGATCGGAATACCCCAAAGTATACACAATCTTGTCCCTCCTCGGACTGGAATTCTCATAAGAAATTACAACAAAATTTCAAACTTTGGTTTCAACCGAAATTGTTTTATTGATACAATCAAATTTAACTTCATATTTTATTAACCAATTTATTTCAATTTAAAATCTCAAATTTATTTAAGTTGAAACAAAAAGCTGATAAGTAACTGATAAAGGGAATACGAAATATGAGCTTTCTACAATGATTCGCAAGGCCACCATCACACCAAAGCTTCTTTCCGAAGCTGCCACGAAGACATCAGAGAATTTGAAATTGGATGATCAACAAAGGAGATTGATAGAGAAAGTTGTTTCCTTATTGTTACAGGGTATTGACCATTTGTAGTGGTATTTCCCTGTCCTCTATCTCACCCTCTTCTCGCCCTCATACTCACTATAAGTGGATTGTAAGAGAATTTACTGAGGCATTCAGATGGATATCTTAGGGATACTCATTCTAGGGTATACTTCACCCTATCTCTAATGAGTTACCTAATGTGTTATACTCCTGAGCTAAAGTTTCAACCTTCAGCTCTGATACCAAATTTAAATTCAATTCTCTATATACAATCAATTTTAGACTTTGACTTCTAAATCTGTAACGGTCCTGACTCGACCTTCGAAAATCGATACCGAATACATCACCCATATTCAAATGCCGCAGATTCAAACGTCGAATCTGTTTCGCCGGAGTTTATAACACATTAAGTATAACAACACAGCGGAAAAAGGAAATGAATATCAATGTATACAACATCGATACAATATCTGATACAACATGAATCTCAACAATATCAGAGGTAAATATCACTTCACCATCTCCATCCTCAACCTCGACCATCATCATCACGCCGATGACCAGAATTCGGCAAAAACCCCAAATTTGATAAACTATGGGTGCCCATAATTTCCACACGGGCAGCCTAGAAGCAGGTTATCCATGTTTTGGAGTTAGCTTGGATTTTAAGTCTTTTGGAAGCTATTGGATTCTGGAAGCTTTTGGATTTGGAAATCTTTTGAAGTGATGAAGTTTTAAAGACTTTATCGGAGTTGAAGTATGTTGGAAACTTGTTGAAGTTTCTGTTGCCATTGAATTGTTGTATCATATTTGTATCACTCTAATATTGGAGATCGATGTTGTAATGGATATTGTATCAAGTTGTATATGTGTTGTGATCAATGATATTCATTTTATTTCCACTGTTTATTTTCATCAAAATGTGTTACAAGCTCCATCCGAACTGAAGTTCAACGCTTGAATCTCCGACAGTCGAATACAAGTGAGGTATTTGATGTTGATTTTCAATCGCTGGATTTTGGGTCGTGACATTTGTATCGACCTAATTTTTCGACGCTCGAAAGTCGGCATCAATACATCCACTGTATCAAATGCCGCAAATTTCTTTCCACACTTTAAATATAAACCAATATTTATTTTTAAAACAAATTTCCCTTTTCTTTTTAAATTCCCATTATGAATTTAAATTTCCAAAATATCCACTGATATATGATTTTAAAATTGTTTTCCAAATATTCACTTTCAAACACCAAATCAAATCCCAATTGATTTCAAAAATTTATCTCAGACACCAAATACAATTTCAAATTGATTTCCCAAAGATTCATTTTCAATCACCAAATCAATTTCCAAATTGATTTCCAAAATCATTTCAAATACCAAATCAAATCCCAAATTGATTTTCCAAACATTTATTTCAAACACCAAATCGATTTCAGAATTGATTTCCCAAAATTTATTTATTTTTTAAAATAAATTCCTTTACTTCTTTCAAACTATTTAAAATCTGTATTTTAAATAAATTCTTCAACCTTTGAATAAAATTACCCGAAATCCATTTATTTAGCCTTTTTTTCCATATTTTGGAATTTTATTCAATAGGATTACAAAAATAAAACTTTATCCTTTTAAAATTCCTTGTTTTAAATTTATCCAATTTTCAAACAAATTTTTTTCTATAAACTTCCAACTTGAATTTTAAAAATCCAATTTTATTTATTTCCGGTATCCTACGATACCAAGAATATATTTGGCTAAACTATAGCCTTTAACGATTTTAGTCACAAATATAATCACACACAGGTTATAAATAATCAACGCACAATATTGAAACCAATTCAAATATTTGAGGAATCCAGTTGGATCCCTCCAACCTGTTTCCCTACATCCACAGACGTTAGCATAACAATTAAATACCAATTCCACTTCGAGGTAGAATATCGCGGTATATGGGATTCATATAATATCATCTGCTATTATGCGGCGTATAGGGTCTCAAACGCTATATAATGCGGGAAATCAATCACTCCAAATACATATATAATACCAATTACACTTCGAGGTGAAATATCGCGGTATATGGGTTTAATATAATACAACTGATAATAATTTATCATCCAAGCAGACAATCAACAATTTTAAATTTAACTATCACAATTCAACAATCAATCAATAACTGAAATTTTCAATTATTATAATTTGAGTGAGAAGATCTCACCTTTAATTTGCAATCCATTCCAACTCATTTCCTTTTCGGCTTGTTTCTCCATTTTAGACCTTGTATAAAATTTATACAATTTATTAATATTCGAATAAATCGAACAATTAAATTCCTATTGGATAATTTAATTAACCCGTGATTTGATTTTAAACTAATACTTTTAATTTAAACAAATTCCTTTTAACAATTTTTTTTAATTTAGTAACTAAGATAATTTCGATCCTATTAAATAAACAAATCTTCGGTTTCTATAAATATATAATTTTTTTACGAAAAATGATTAATCCAGGTTAATTACAATTTTTTTATTTAATTATCCTTTAATTATTTATTAATTACCCTTAATTAATAAATTATTCAACCCTTAATTATTAAAGAATTATTTAATTACCTTTAATTAATTATCCTTAATAACTTAATTAATAAATTAATTAACCCTAAACTAATTACCATTTAATTAGTTATCCTTAATTAATTACAATAAGTAATTATCCCTAATTACTTAATTAACTATAACCGTTAATTAATTACTTTTAACTAAGTAATTATCTTTAAGTAATTAATTACTTCTAACTACTTACATATTAATTAATCTTCTAATTAATTAATTATTCTTAATTATGAAATTAATTAACCTTAATCAATATTTGATTAAGTAATTATTCTTTAAAATTTCTTAGATTAAATAATTATCTTAAATCAAATAATCACTTAAGACTTTAATCAAATCAAAGACAATCCCTTCATCTTAAATCTATTTCTTTAAATATTAAAGGTTATTTTTTTTAATATATTTTAGACACCTTTTTAAACTTAATAAATTTAAAATAATTTATATTTAAAACCTTTAATTCATACAAAAATAACCATGAATTGCATAAAAGAATTTTTTACAAAATTCATAAAAACTTAACTAAACTTATAAACTTGATTAAAATTTAAACTTAAAAACTGTTTTTCACAAAACCCGGGCCAAACCTTAGTTTCCCCGAGCAAAACTTCAGGCCACACAAAATCTTCATCTTCTTTGAGTTTTTCGACAATTCCCATGCGCTTCAACCCGAGCATCCTTCATCCTTCCCAAACTTCAACAGCTCCAGCAACCCAAGTGTGCACTGGTCACATGCACAGTTCGTCTGAGCAACGACAATCGATGCTACCATCCTCCACACGTCGACGATGATCGACTCGTCTACGTTCGCCACCCAGTTCGAAGAATTCGAATGAAATTCGAAAAATTGGCCATTCACGAACCCATTGAAACCACCAATCAACGAAAAAACCACCACGCCAGACCTTCTTCGACCGTCTGTAACCACGCCGCCTCGTCCAGAAGTTCATCAGAACCTCCTCTTCTTGTTCCCCCAGGTCCGATGGTCTAGAGTTCACCATCGACCACGAATTCCTGCTCCAAAACTTCGACAAGCAATAACAATCCTAAACCCTACTTCAACGATGATCGGCCACCATAGCTTGTTATAAAATCAATCACTATTTTTCCATGAACCAACATCCTCCAAACTACCCTCGCCATTAATCACGACGATCGTGGCTATTTCGTTCAACTGAGATTTCATGCAATTTTCAAATTGAAAAATCTGCATCTTGATAGTAAAATTCACCATTTCTTATAATGAATCTAATTATGAAATCCAAATTTTAATTCGTGATCATTGATTTTTCTGTATTGAACACATTTACTGTAATTTACAAATTACATATGAATTGCCTTATAGTTCTAAATATTTTTAATTTTAATATTTGTATTGCATTACCGTGATAAAATTTTATTCAAAGATCAGTACCTAAATCCTTTTATAAATTGAGATATGAATTTTTTTCTCTTAAATCTTTGTTAACCTATTACTAAAACAGAGACAGGTACGCTCAGATTTTTTTTTCTGTGCATATATATACATACAGCACACGAATTTTATACATGCAAACCAGAATAACATATATCAGAGAAGAAAAATCAATTCAGGCATTCATCCAAACACATAATAGATTTAGGAAAAGTTTGCTCACCTTAGAATTGTTTTTAAATCAAGGTAATTTTGTGAAGTGAATCTTTTTGTTTGAAAGATTGGAAATGGTAATTTGTTTAAACCATTTGAAGAAAAGTTTGGGCAATAAGTTGTGACTTAATTGAGATCCCATATCCATATGTTTTTAAATATTGTGTTCATTATTCGGTTTAGCCGGGATGGGACTTTGTGTCATAAAACCCATTTCAAATAATGATACGACGAAGTGGGATTACATTTGAAAATGGTGTTATTAATGAAAGAAATTCAAGAATAAATATTTTAAGAAATAAATTGGATTTAAGAACTTTGTAAATTAATAAAATAAAAGTTTTAAAGTTGATTTTAAAAGAATATTTTAGAAAAAAAAGAAGGAATAAAGAGAAAAAAAATGAAAAAAAACTTGCTACGACCCGAAATCCGGCGTTCGAGAAACGACATCCATACTTTACTTCTATTCGAATGCCGCAGATTCAAACGTCGAACTCCAGTTTGGTTGGAGCTTATAACACATTAAGAATAACAAAATACAGTGGAAAAATAACGAATGTATCATATATCTCCAATGAATACAATATCCAAATATGATACAACACTGATCACCAACATATATAAGAGTACAAATACAATGCTATGGCGGAATACAAAACACCAGCAGCGGAACAACAGCCGAATACGATATCATAACTTGAACTTCTAAGAGAGAACTCCAATATTTGCATCTCCATATCAAATGCTCCAATCCAAAGCTAGCTCGAACCCCCATCAAGTTGAATGTAGCAAACATGATCCCCAACGCGATTGCCAAACCAAAGACTTCGAGGGCTATCGAATCTACACCTACTTAAATTTCAAAACTTTATCAAGTTATTCAAAATAACTTTATCTTTAAAAATTCCTTTTCAAAAGCTTTTCACATTTACCTCAATTCCATTTCCAAAACCATTTGGATTCAAAATTCAACTTTAAAACCATCCCAAAAATCTGCGACTTAACCAATTTCCTCGTGCAATCCATATTTGTGTGTGTATGGTGTAGTCCAGGGGTTTTACACAATAGTGCTGTTATCCCACCTTTTGGTCAAGGCTGGAATATCAACAAATTGGCAAGGAATGATGGATATTGGGATTGGAGATCGATTGGAATCAAGACTGCAATCGATGTCGTCAAAATTTGGTTGAGCTTCGATCGGGACGAAATTGATTGGAGATGATTATAAGGACTAAGAGAGGCTATGTTTCAAATTTCAGGTTAATCGGAGTTTGTATGAAGGAGATATGATCGATGCAAGGTAGGAAGAACATGTTGTTCGTATCCATCGGTGTGCAGAAAATGGTTCGTATCAATGCATTTCGTATCGATCAGGGATTGTGCTCGTATCGATACCGTTCGTATTGATACCGTTCGTATCGATTGGCATGGGTTCGCCTCAGTGAAGTTCGCATCCATTAGGTTCTGGTTCGACTCGGTGACTTCGCATCAATCGGAGAGGATGGTTAGGAGGATTTCGACTCGATGGCAACGCACCCAGATTGGTAGGAAAGCATGCAGAGGCTTGTTCGAATCGATACGATTCGTATCGATCAGGATTGGGACAGGTGGTGTATTTCGAGTCCATGATTTCGTATCTATCACCGGAGCTCAGTTCGACTCCATCAGGTAAAATCTCACTCGTATCCATCAGGTAAGGCTTCGTTCGTATCCATCATTGAGTTTAGTTTCGTACCCATCTGTTGGCCTTTCATTCGTATCGATCAAATTCAACATTTCATATCGATCGGATCGATACGAAATACTCTCCTGCGATCGATACGAGAGAGCATGCGATGCAAACAGTTGAGTACATGGAGAAGTGATGGTCATGTGCAAGCGTGAAGCATGGATACGTGCACGTCTCCAGGAAAGAAGCATTCAACTCGGCACACCAAGTGGATCAACTCAGTCAACACGCCGCAAAAGTCGAATTGATCCACGAGATTAGCGCCACGTCATTGCGTGCGCGTGCTTCTGATCGAGTCGAATAGGATTGATTCGAACCAGTGGATACGAACGCAATAACATATGAAGATTACAATTTCGTATCGATCATATCTCCCAAACCGCTGATCCAAATGCAACGAAATTTTCACAGCGACTTGCATACAAGATAAAGAACAATCCTGCCAAGTTTCATCTCGATTGGGTCATTTTTTGATAGATACGAAATGGATTCGTATCGATCGCAATTCGAGTCGAAACTTGGTGGGGTCGGTCGCGTGGGCCCACTCACGTGCTAGAAGAAGACTCCCGAAATTTGAGCACGATCTCAACCTCCTATGCCTATAAATAGCCTCCTGAAGCCTACAAAAAAGGACCTTTTGGCTATTGCATGTCCAGACTCTGCCGGATTCATTTCTACACTTCAATATAACTATTGTACTCGAAATTCTTCATCGCTACTGCTGTAATCATCTGTAACCAGCAAGGATAATCAATAAAAAGGATAAAACTTTGAAGTGGACGTAGGCCGGAGATAGCCGAACCACTATAAATCTTGTGTCTCTGTTTATTATTTCTGAATTGCTATTTGTTATTTGCTGTGATCTGATATTTGTGTTTGAATATCGCTGATTTGTGTTCATACACTGAAGCTTTCATGGTATTTGGGGTTTGTGACCATTTTTGGTGCAACCAATCATCACAGATTTAATCATATCAACATCGATAAGCGGTGTGATCTATAATGCTTATCATTCTTTCACAGATTCACAGATAATATACATTTATCACAGATAAATACATTATATTCAGCACAGATAAATTACATTCATCATATCTCAAATCAATTCATATCATAATAGCAGCACACATCGAGGATAACAAATAATTCAACATCCAATAGAATCCAAACATCCATAAGTAAGGTTAATTGATTGTCTGATTAATTGAAACCAGATTAATCACTAATTCAGGTTAATTAACATTAATCAATTACAGTTCATGTAAATTAATTATCCTTTAATTATTTATTAATTAACCAAATGTGACGACCCGAATTTTCACGTTCGAAAATCGACATCCATACTTCAACTCGTATTTGAATGCCGCAGATTCAACCGTAAAAATCCGATTCGTCGGAGCTTATAACACATTAAGTACAACAACACAGCGGAAGAAAATGAATATCGTATAACACCAATGAATACAATATCCAATGATATACAACAATGATACAAATGATATCGATATCTATCAGAGGTACAAGACACAGCAGGGGAACAATAACATAAACTTGAAATCCAAAGAAGGAATTCCAATATCAGCAATCTCCATCACAAATCTCTAAAGCTCTTAGGCAAACAGCTTACAATCCAAAAGCTCGAATCACCATCATCATTGTATTAAGCAACTCCAATTCCAGAGAATCAAATGCTATCGCCAAATCCAAAGGCTGGATGCTATTGAATCTACACCTACTATTTGTTTATCTGAAAAACCCAACTCTAGACTGCCCGTGTGGAAAATTGTGGACACCTAGAGTTTAGAAAGGGAACAGTAAACTCTGGGGCAGTCATGGGACTGGTGTGAGCAAACAAAAACAGTTTATCTTTAACTAAAGCAAAACAAAAGATTTTAAAAGAAATCCGCAATGCTTTTTTTGGAAAATGAAACTGCCATAAGGCCTCCCGCCACACACACAATGCTAGTGCACACTTGGAAGAGATTTATCCTTATGACAGTCAAACATACTTGATACACGAAAACATTCTGATATTATTATTGGTGCATAGTGCAGAAAACCTTTTGAAAGTATAATATTAATCTTAGCCAGCATACCACATTTCGTCGTACGTCTACTATAGCTACCATATTCAATAGCAGGTTACCTCCACATTCCATGGCAGGTTATACAACTAAAACCGTACGGTGCACGTATTGTTTCTTTGGATTTCTAACAATGAACAGGCAACAGAACTTCCTACACCAAATGGAATGCCTCTGGAGGGAAGCCCTCGAGAACCTAACCAGATCTCTGCCAAAACAAGGTCGACGCTACCTCATGCTGCAATAAGACTGTAACTAGGTAACTACCACACAAGTATGTCATCCCCGGTCGTAACCGACCTTTATCCGAGGCCTCGATACCAACAAACACAAAGTAATAAATTTGCGGCAACCATATAGGTTAAATATTTGGGCTCCATACCATGATATCACCTTTTATCCAGAAGGAAATGGACATACCATAGGGGTGCGACCCCTAAAAACCTTGCCGCAACATTCATGTTTCGACCATTTCAGGGTTGTGAGGCTCGACGAAGTCTCGTCCACAAAGCTATGCTTTTCACAAAAGCCATGCTTCGATCAACAAATGATCAGCAGCACTTCGTATGCCACATTACCAAATTAGGAATGTATCACTAGTAACCATCAATCACATAACCTCTGAGCTCGTACGTCTCAAAGAAGGGTGTTAAGCTAAGAGAATAAATCTCCGCCACCAAACAGAAATGTGTTTGATAGAAACCAGCTTTACATCTCAAAGTGTAACGTCAGATACACATCCATACAAGTCTGTTCCGGGTTCAAACAGAACCGAAGGCACTTCCAAAGAATCCCTTGCAATCCGGGTATTCACAATCCCGACCGGACTCCCCATCACATATGGAGATCTCTATACCGGCGCGACTCAGTGCAGAGACATTCAACGGGTAATCCTTTCGTTCTCGAAAATACCCGGTCTTCACCACCGGTCTTCAATCGCTATCCATATCGTCGTATCATTATTCGGAATGGGTTATATGACACAAGGTCCTCTCCCGGCTAAACTGAATAATGAGCGTAATATTTAATAACATATGGATATTGGATCGTAGTTAAGTCACAGTTTATTACCCAAAACCTTTCTTTTGAATGGTTTAGACAAATTACCATTTCCAAATCTTTTAACCAAAAAGATTCACTTCACAAACTTCACCAATCTTTCATAAAGATTCGTTTACGGTTTTCAAAACAATTTCCTTTTCAAATTGGATTAACTCATCCAATTATTAAATCAAAGACTCAATTCATAGCTTTCAAAACCATTTCCAAAGATTCATTCATCACTTTCAAACAATTCCCATTTCAAATCTTTTATATAAAAGATATACCTTTAAGATCCTCTTCGATTTCAAACAAAGTTCAACAATCTTTCACAAAGATTCATTTATAGCTTTCAAAACTATTTCAATTTAAACTCGAAATCTTTCAACACAAATTGGAAATTCCTTTCATTATATGAGAGCTATTATTATTTAAAAACATATAGTTTTCGTTTCGGAAAAATCTGATTATATTTGTACAAGTTAAAGTCCTTCAAGTATAAAACTTGGGTTAAATTCAAATTCCCAAAACAATACTTTTAAAATGGTTTAAAACTTATATAAGCACATTTATAACCTATATAACCTTTTTAAACCATAATTTTCAAACATGGAATTGAAATTTCAAATCTTGAATTCAAATTTAAATCAAATTATTTAAATTTCAAAACTTTATCAAGTTATTCAAAATAACTTTTATCTTTGAAACTCCTTTTGAAAAGCTTTTCATATTTAACCCAATTCCATTTCCAAAACTATTTTGGATTCAAAAATCAAATTTAAAATCCATTTCAAAAATATGTGACTCAACCAATTTCCTCGTGCAATCCATATTTGTGTGTGTACAGTGTAGTCCAGGGGTTTCACACAATAGTGCAACATCATCAATCATCACAGATTCAAGCATATCAATAATGATAAGCTGTATAATCCTATAACGCTTATCTTCCATACATAGATTCACAGATAAATAATATACATTTATCATAGATAAAATATATTACATTCATCACAGCTTGAATTAAAACAATTCAAATTACAGAGCATCACACAGTAGAGATAACAAACAATTCATAGCATTCAATAGAATACAGTCATCCATAAGCAAGATTAATTGATCATCTGATTAATTGAAACCAGATTAATCACCAATCTTGGTTGATTAATCAATTATAAATTAATTAAGTTTAAATTATAAATTAATCAACCTTAATTAATAATTGAATAAATTTTTAATCATTAAATAATTTCCCCTTAATTATTTAATTATTCTTTAATTAATTATTCTTAATTAATTACATTAATTAATTAGTCCTTAATTAATTATCCCTTTAATTAATTATCCATAATTAATTATAACAAGTAATTATTCCTAATTACTTAATTAACTTTAACCATTAATTAATTACTTTTAACTAAGTAATTATCTTTAAGTAATTAATTACGTCTACTTCCTTATATATTAATTAATCATCTAATTAATTAATTATTCTTAACTATGAACTTAATTAACCTTAATCAATCTTTGATTAAGTAATTATCCTTAAAATTTCTTACATTAAATAGTTATCTTAAATTAAGTAATCACTTAAGACTTTTAATCAAATCAAAAGACAATCCCTTCATCTTAAATTTATTTCGTTAAATATTAAAGGTTATTTTTTTAAATATATTTAAAACACTTTTTAAACCTAATAAATTTTAAAATAATCTATATTTAAAACCTTTAATTGATACCAAAATAACCACGAATTGTATAAAAGAATTTGTTTTCAAATTTCATTAAAACTTAATTAAACTTTTATAAAACTTGATTAAAATTTTGAACTTAAAAACTGTTTTACACAAAACCCGGGCCAAACTTTAGTTTCCCCGAGCAAAACTTCGGGCTACACCAAACCATCAACTGCTTCGAGTTATTCGACTATTTCCTCATGCTTGAACCCGAGTGTTTGTCTTCTTCCCCAACATTTTAACCATCCAGGCACAATCATGACTGCGTGCACATGCATGACCACCAAATCAATGATCAATCATCACCGACCCCCTCGCCAATTCACTGACGACGACGTTGCCCCTTCCAAATGCCCAGATCACCGGAATATGTTGAGAATCAAAATCGGGCTTCCATTGGAATCAACTCGATCACCTAAAACCCCTTCATTTCGCCGCCTCTGGCTACCGTGGACCCTGCGACCACGACCACAGATTTGTTAGAACCCCCTCTCCTAGTTCCCCTAGGTCCGATAAACCAGAATGCTACGTCGACGACGCTAATGCCTCTCGAATGCAATTTACAAAATACAGTGCTTAAACCCTATATCAACTTCAATCACCAACCACGCTGAATTATGAAATCATCTCATATTTTTCTCGAGTTCAACAATCACCCAAGCACCACTGGAAACAACCCCAGCACCCAATCATTCGCCGATAACCAGAATCTTCCACAAAACCATTTTCAGTCCATCTCGCAAAGTGCCACCTTAATTCGAAACTAAAAATTCTAATTTTTGTTTTAAAATCATTATTTTCGAAATGGATTTGGATGATGTTAATGAAACTTGGATCCATGCAAGTTGAAAATTTGATAAATTTTGAATTTATACCGTTTTCTCTTCTTCCAAACAACAACCTTCCATAGTATCTTGAAAATATATTTTTAAAATTAAGGTTGTATGAATTTGAACACATTTTCTTTTGACATCCTAATCTAAAAACAATTAGAAGCAGTGTTTTAGGATTTTTTTTCTTTTTGGACATGTTTTTAGAAACCTGGAACTTGCAACGGGGTTGAATATCCCTGTATATCAACATGCACAGTGGATATATATACATTCATACACATATCTGTACTCAGTCAAATAAATCTTAAGCACAAATTCAAACCACAAATCAAATACTAGAGGTTTCAAAAGATTTGATCACCTATTTGGAAGAACAGAGAAGCAATAGCCTGGACTGGATTTTAAAAACTGAATTTTGATCCTGATTTAAAAGATGAAGCTTATTTGCTTGCATTGTATCGGGCTTGATTATCTTGCTTGTTTTTTTCAGATTGAACTTGCATTTGCTTTTCCAGGTTTGATTTTGCACTGCTGTTTCCTTTCTTTTGTGTTACCAGGTTTTGAAATTTGCTTTGAATTGTTTTGCTTTGTTTTTGATCGGATTTGCAGTTTGATTTTTTCTTTCTGGTTTGATAAAATTTGGTTTTGATCTGAGTTTTGTTTTCAGGTTTGAAATCTGAGAAAATATGTACCCAGAGTTTAGGAAGGGAACAATAAACTCCGGGTCAGTCATGGGATTGGTATGAGCGAACAAAAACAGTTTATCTTTAAAAGCAAAACAAAAGAATTTAAATTTGAAATTTGCAATGCTTTTTGGAAAATGAAACTACCATACGGCCTCCCGCCACACACACAATGCAAGCGCACACTTGGAGGAGATTTCTCCTTATGACAGTCAAAAATGCTTTGATACGCAGAAACCTTTTTGATATTATTATTAGTGCATAGTGGAAAACATTTCAAAAGTTTAATATTAATCTTAGCCAGCATACCACATTTCAGCATATGCTTACTATAGCTACCATGTTCAATAACAGGTTACCGCCACATTCCATGGCAGGTTATACAACTAAAACCGTAGAGGGTGCGTATTGTTTCTTTGGATTTCCAACAAATGGTCAGGTTAAGGAACTTCCCACGCCGAATGGAACGCCTCTGGAGGGACGCCCCCGAGAACCTAACCCGATCTCTGCCAACACAAGGCCGATGCTACCTCATGCTTTAATAAAGCTGTAACTAGGTAACTACCACACAAGTATGCCATCCTCGGTCGTTACATGCCTTTATCCGAGGCTCTCAACACCAACAACCACAAAGCAATAGATTTGCGCAACCACATAGATTAAATATCTGGGCTCCATACCATGATACCACCTTTTATCCAGAAGGAAATGGATATACCCTAGGGGCGCGACCCCTAAAAACCTTGCCGCGACATTCTTGTTTCGACCATTTCCGGGTTGTGAGGCTCGACGAGGTCTCATCCACAAAGCTACGCTTTTCACAAAAACCATGCTTTGATCAACACATGATCAGCAGCACTTCGTATGCCACATTGCCAAATTGGGAATGTATCACTAGTAACCATCAACTACATAACCTCTGAGCTCGTACGTCTCAGAGAAGGGTGTTAAGCTAAGAAAATAAATTCTCTGCCATCAAATAGAAATGTATTTGATAGTGACCAGCTTTACGTCTCAAAGTGTAATGTCAGAGACACATCCATACAAGTCTGTTCCGGGTTCGAACAGAACCGAAGGCACTTCAAAGAAGCCCTTGTAAATCCGAGTATCCCCAATCCCGATCGGACTCCCCATCACATATGGAGATCTCTATACCGTTGCTACTCACATATTCATTTCTCAATTGATTATTAGCTTTATCAATTTTTCTTTTCTTTTATTCATATTGATTTTCATTCACTTATTCACAATTATCCATTTTACAACTTCCAGTTTAATCTTCACTCAATTATTAACTTCGTATATTTCCAATACCAATTTACTTAAGAATTTCACCATTTATTTCTTAAGTTTAATATAAAGATTCCATATACACCTTATACATAAACTGGATTTCAAATTCAATATGAATTCAATTTACCTTTCGTTTAAAATTATTGAATTCAATTCATTTCAAACCATATGTACTTTGATCGTTCCTTCAATTAGTTTCACTTACTAGTTTTATTTCAATACTTCGCTTTGTTTATAACAAATCAAATTCAATTCCAATTCCAGTTCCCTTTACTTACAATTTCAAATTCAGTTATTCATTCACAGTTTTATTTTCCACCTTAATAAATTTTATTCCATAACTATTTTTATCAGATTCCAAAGTCTTTCCAACATTTCAAATCATTTTTGAAATCAATTCAAATTATCGTTTTGAATTCCCAAAACCAAACCCAGTTTATAAACAACTTGTCAACCTAAATCTTTTTTTTCAAAGATCCATTATCATTTCAACTAACTTACCAAAATCTTTCATAGATTTCAAACAACCTTGTTTCCTTAACAATTCAAATCTAAATTTAAATTCAAATTAAAAAATTTCTCAAACTTTTTTTCTAACTCCCTAAATTTTTTGGAAAATTTCACCAGCGTCTCCTTTGCGCGGCTAGCTCGGTACGACTACAAATGGCACCATGGGCCCTCAGATTTCAAAAAAAAAAACGAAAAGCCAAGCGGCTAGACAAAAAAGTCATCAAATTTCATATAAATTTCAGCGCCTTTGCTTATCATACGACCACACGACAACTCCGAATGCTACAGAAATTGTAATCCGATAATAATACAGTATCACGGATACAATGGAACTAGTTTCGTCG
The DNA here is from genome assembly GCA_030765085.1 of Allium cepa. Taxonomy (NCBI): domain Eukaryota; kingdom Viridiplantae; phylum Streptophyta; class Magnoliopsida; order Asparagales; family Amaryllidaceae; genus Allium; species Allium cepa. Next base: position 103,675,864 of record CM060939.1, read on the forward strand.
AAATCCGAGACTGTGCCTCGGAAGGCTATTTTTTAAATATCAATTTAAACGATAAAATTTCAAAACTGAATAAAACATTTCCAAATCCAATTCTGAAGCTTCCATTATCTTCAGTATTATCAATATTAATTTTATAAGCTTTTAAAAATATTTTCAATTCCAAATCTTTTATATAAAAGATACACCTTTAAGATCCCTTTTCAATTTGAAAACACAGTTCACCAATCTTTAACAAAGATTTATTTATAGCCTTTCAAAACAATTTTCCTTTCAAATTGGATTAACTCATCCAATTTTTAAATCAAAGACTCAATTCATAGTTATATTTGAAATTCAAGTTAAATCATCATTCCTTTTTTTATTTCACCTAATTCTTTAAAATGAATTTACTTAAAGATGTGACGACCCGGATTTTCGCGTTCGAAAATCGACATCCATACTTCACCCGTATTCGAATGCCACAGATTCAAACGTTCAATATCGATAAGCGGTATAATATATAACGCTTATCTTTCATTCACAGATTCATAGATAAATAATTACATTTATCAGAGATAAAATAAATAAATTACATTCATCACAGTTCAAATCGAAACAATTCATATCACAAAGTATCACACATCAGGGATATCAAACAATTCAACATTCAATTGAATCCAAACATTCATAGGTAAGATCAATTAACATCTGATTAATTTAATCAGATTAATTACTTATCAATAAATTACTAATCCTGGTTAATTAATATTAATTACAAACCATTTTAATCAATTAACCTTTAATCATTAAATAATTAGCCATAAATTAATTAACCATTAATTAATTACCATTTAATTATCCTTAATTAATTATTGCTTAATCACTTGATAAATCAACCTCTAATTATTAATTAATTATCCTTAATTCCTTTCATTAATTTAAAAGATAAACCATTTATCTTTATTATTTAATACTTATTTAATAACCTTTGGAAATAAATCATCATCAATATATTAATTTGCTTCTTTAATATTATTAAGTTTATTTAAAATAAATTTTAAACATAAAGGTTATGTGTATTTTAAACCATTTTAAAACTTGGTTAATTAAAACAATTTTATTTAAAAACCTTCTTAACCAATTTTAAAACGTAGATAACATCTAATACAAAAAGGAATTTGGTTTCAACAAAATTTGTTTTCACGAACTTGATTTTTTTTCTTCAAAATTTGCAAACTGGAAATCAAAAACAGCTTCAGTTCATTCATAAAAATCAGAACAAGTTTCAGGCAAATCATAAATTCAGATCAACAAGCAAAAGGATCAACATTATCTCAAACTAAATCAAGTGGAAAATTTAAACAAAGCATTAAAACCAAATCAAATTCCAGGCTTTTCAAAAACTTTGGCTTCTCTGTTCTAGGTGAGTAAACTCTATTATAAACCCAATCTTTTATCTTAATCTATGCTCTGTGATGATGAATGAGACTGATGATGTTGTAAACCATGTTTGTATGAATATATATATGTGTACAGATTTGAGGGTGCATGTCTGGTTTAAAGGCAATGTTTTCCTCTGTTGATTACAAGTTTTCAAACCTGTCTTCAAAACAATAAAAATTAATCTGCTCTTTCTATGATTATTATTAAAGCGAGACCATTGAAGATAAAATAATGGTATGAATGTGAATTTATTTTTAAAAATAATTCCAAGTCAAAATGTTATTTGAATATTGTGGAAATAAAATTTCACTGTAAAAACATTTTATATCAGAAAAATCGAATCTTTAATTTTTGAAATCTGATTACATAATTAGATATAGATTAGTGTTATGAAATAATGATTTTAGGTGGATATCTCATGATTTTTAAGTAAGAGATGATCGTAAATGTCTAAGTTGAACGGAAAGGGGTTTATTGGTAATTTCTGATGATCAACCAAGTGTTGGACCTCGGGATCGTGGTAGTAGGTGCTGGAATGATCATTGTTCTCGAGAAAAATGCGAGATAATTTTTTAAAAAATATTATCACACATCCATTATCACAGAAAATCTAAAAATTCATGTATACAAGCTCAAAAGTTTGCTCACACCAGTCCCATGACTAACCTTGTTTAGTGCAATGTGATAGGGGGTTCTCTCTTTGCGTTTGGTGGCGAACGAGAGACTCTTACCCCTACACGTCCCCGGGGAGGGGTTGGCTAACCAGGTCATCACATTTGGTATCAAAGCCGAGGGTTGAACTTTAGCTCAGGAGTATAACACATTTGGTAACTCATTAGAGATAGGGTTACAAATACCCTAGAATGAGTATACCTCTTAGATATCCATCTGAATGCCTCAGTAAATTCTCTTACTATCCATTGATAGTAAGTATGAGTGCAAGAAGAAGACGAGGAAGGGGACAGGGAAATACCACTAAAAATGGTCAATGCGCTGCAACAATGGAAATAACTTTTCTCTGTCAATCTCCTTTGATCATTAATACTTTGATTGCCTCATGCCAGCTCGAGGGAGAAGCTTCGGTGTGAAGGTGGCCCTGCGAATCGCGTAGATAAGTTCCTATCTCGTATTCTCGTTATCAGCTTTCCGTTTTAACTTTAATGAAGTTGAAATGTATGCAAAAGAATTTTGTAAACCAGAAATAAAAATTTCAAACCTGAAATACAAACTACAACCTAGAAAAATTCAAGCAAGGATTTAAACACAAATTTATTTAAAGTATAATGGTTGAAAATGAATTAAAAGATTTAAATACAAACTTATGTAAATGTAAGACTTAAGTAAAATTTTAAGCGAAAGGGTTTTAAACCATTTTAAAAATATTATTTTGGAAATTTGAATTTAACCCAAGTTTGAAAGGCTTTAACTTGAGTAAATGTAATTGGATTTTCCTGAAATGAAAACTCTTGTTTTCAAATAATAATAGCTTTCATATAAAGAAAGGATTTCCAATTTATGTTGAAAAGGTTTCAAATTTGAAATAGAATGGTTTTGGAAGCTATTATTAATCTTTGTGAAAGTTGGTTAAATCTTGTTTTGAAATGGAAGAGGATTTTAAATGGTATATCTTTTATATAAAAGATTTGAAATGGGAATTGCTTTAAAAGATTTGAAATGGTATATCTTTCTGGATAAAAAATGGTAACTAATTACTTAAAGATAATTACTTAATTAAAAGTAATTAATGGTTAAAGTTGATTAATCTAGTGATTAAGGAATAATTAATGAAGGATAATTAATTAAATGGTGATTAATAAAGGGTTAATTAATTAATGTAATTAATTAAGGATAATTATTTAGAGGTTAATTTAATAATTAAAGGTTAATTATTTAATGATTAAAGTTTAATTGTTTATCATTAAAGTTTAATCAATAAATGATTAAAGGATAATTAATCAAAATGATTTGTAATTAGTTAATGTTAATTAACCAGGATCAGTGTTAATTCATAAGTAACAAATCAGATAATTAATTTATCTTACCTATGGATGTTTGGATTCTATTGAATGTTGAATTGTTTGACATCCCTGATGTGTGATGCTTTGTGATATGAATTATTTTGATTCGAGCTGTGATGAATGTAATTTATTTATCCATGACAAATGTAATTTATTTATCTGTGATAAATTTATATTATTTGTGAATCTATGAATGAAGATAAGCGTTATAGATTACCGCTTATCGATATTGTTGTGATTTAATCTGTGATGATTGATGTTGTGCACTATTGTGTAAAACCCCTGGACTACACCTTACACACACAAATATGGATTGCACGAGGAAATTGTTTAAGTCACAGATTTTTGGAATGGTTTTAAAGTTGAATTTTGAATCCAAATGGTTTTGAAAATGGAATTGGGGTAAACGTGAAAAGCTTTTGAAAAGGAGTTTTTAAAGATAAAGTTATTTTGGATAACTTAATAAAGTTTTGAAATTTAAAATGGTTTGATTTGAATTTAAATTCAAGATTTGAAATTGAACTCTATATTTGGAAATTATGGTTTTAAAAGGTTATGCAAGTTATAATTTTTTTTAAAGCAATTAATTACCTTTAATTGCTTTCATAACACACATATACATTATTAATTGATATTTGATTTAGAAAAGGGTTATTTAAATATTTATACTCTATCTAATAATTTTATTTCTAAAATTAGTTTGGGCTTGAAGTTTTATATAATATATTAGTATAATATTTAAATAACTATTTTCTAAAAAAAATATTATTTAAATCTTTAAATAATCATTTCTATAATTAATTAAATAAATCTTTACTTTAAAGATTTTCAAAATAACTTAAGAAAATAATTTCTCCAGAATATTCTTTTTAAAACCATCTCTAGAACTTTAATTTATACTTGAAAGCTACTTTGAAAACATATTCGGCTATCCAGGGAAAATACGCTTCCCATTTCAAAATGGTCCATTTAAACCAATTAATATACCCTACTCGGTTTATTTTAAATTTACGTTCCAAATCCGTAAATTCCTTTCCACATTTTTAAAAATAACCAAATGTTTATTTTTAAAACAAAATTCCCTTTCCTTTACAAATTCCCATTGTGAATTTAGATTTCCAAATATCAACTGATATACAATTTTCAAATCGATTCCCAAATATTCACTTTCAACACCAAATCAATTTTCAAATTGACTTCCACATTTATTTAAAATACCAAATCAAATCCCAAATTGATTTTCCAAACATTTATTTCAAACACCAAATCGATTTCAGAATTGATTTCCCAAAATTTATTTTTAAACACCAAATCAATTTTAAATCGGTTTCCCAAAGATTTATTTTCAAACACCAAATCAAATTCCAAATTGATTCCAAAATTTATTTTCTTTAAAAATAAATTCCTTTATTTCTTTCAAACCATTTAAAATCCGTATTTTAAATAAATTCTTCGACCTTTGAATAATATTACCCGAAATCCATTTATTTAGCCTTTTCCCATATTTTGGAATTTTATTCAATAGGATTCAAAAATAAAACTTTATCCTTTTAAAATTCCTTCTTTTAAATTTATCCAATTCTCAAAAATAAATTTTACTATAAATGTTCAATTTGAATTTTAAAAATCCAATTTTATTTATTTCCGGTATCCTACGATACCAAAAATATATTTGGCTAAACTATAGCCTTCAACGATTTCAATCACAAATATAATCACACAGAGATTATAAATAATCAACACACAATATCTAAACAAATTCAAATATTTGAGGAATCCAGTTGGATCCCTCCAACCTGTTTCCCTGCATCCACAGACGTTAACACAACAATTAAATACCAATTCCACTTCGAGGTGGAATATCGCGGTATATAGGATTTATAAAATATCATCCACTATTATGCAGCACATAGGGTCTCGTCCGCTATATAATGCGGGAAATCAATCACTCCAAATACATATATAATACCAATTCCACTTCGAGGTGGAATATCACGGTATATGGGTTTAATATAATATCATCCCTATTATGCGGCGCATAGGGTCTAAATCAATACAACTGATAATAATTTATCATCCAAGCACACAATCAACAATTTTAAATTTAACTATCATAATTCAAAATCAATCAATAACTGAAATTTTTAATTATTATAATTTGAGTAAGAAGAAATGAACTTTGGAAACATTTTTAAGGAGTTAATTATGGTAGATGTTTAATTTGTTAATTTACTTTTAAAATCTAAGTAATTTATTTTGTTAATGAAAATTTAACACATCATTTGTTAAATAAAGATTTTTAATGATAATTGGGTAATTAATTAAGATAAAATGGATTATCTTTTAATCTAATTAAAGTCTTAAGTGATTTAAGATTAATTAAAGGTTGATTGATTAATTAATGTTATTAATTAAAAATAATTAATTTATGATTAGGGGTTGACTAATCCAGTGATTAAAGAATAATTACTCAATTTTTGATTTATTGATTAAAGTGATTAGGGGTAACATTTTATTGTTATTAATCAAGGATAATAAATTAAGTGATAATTAATTAAATGGTAAATAATTAAGGGTTAATTAATTAATTAACGGTAATTAGTTTAAAGGATAATTAAATAATTAAAGGTTAATTATTTGATTAATTTATTAATTAAGGCTAATTAATTAATAATTAAGGGTTAATTAATTTATTTTTAAAGGTTAATTAACTAAAATAATTTGTGATTAATTAATGTTAATTAACCAGGATTAGTGATTAATCTGATTTGAATTGGTCAGATAACTAATTGATCTTAATTATGGATGTTTGGATTGTAGTGAATGCCTTGTATTGTTTGATATCCCTGATATTGATGCTTTGTGATATGAATTGTTTTGATTTGAACTGTGATGAAAGTAATTTAATTATCTATGATAAATGTATATTATTTATCTGTGAATCTGAATGAAGATAAGCGTTATAGGATTATACCGCTTATCGATATTTATATGCTTGAATCTGTGATGATTGATGATGTTGCACTATTGTGTAAAACCCCTGGACTACACTATACACACACAAATATGGATTGCACGAGGAAATTGGTTAAGTCACAGATTTTTGAAATGGTTTTAAAGTTTAAATTTTGAATCCAAATGGTTTTGGAAATGTAATTGGGTTAAATATGAAAGTTTTTAAAGGGAGTTTTAAAAGTTATTTTGAATAACTTGATAGTTTGATTTGATTTAAATTCAATATTTGAAATTGAATTCTATGTTTGGGAATTTTGGTTTAAAAAGGTTATACAAGTTATAGATGTGTTTATATGGGTTTTAAACCATTGTAAAAAGTATTGTTTTGAGAATTTGAATTTAACCCAAAGGGATTTGACTTGGGCAAATGTAATCGGATTTTTCCAAAATGAAAACCTTTTGTTTTCAAATAATAAAAGCTTTCATATAAAGAAAGGATTTCCAATTTGTGTTGAAAGGATTTCAAGTTTGAAATGAAAATGGTTTTTCAAGTTATGAATGAATCTTTGGAAATGGTTTTGAAAGCTATGAATTAAATCTTTGATTTAAAGATTGGATGAGTTAATCCAAATTTGAAAAGGAAATTGTTTTGAAAGAATATGAGTGAATCTTTGTTAAAGATTGGTATATTTTGTTTTCAAATTGAAAAGGTATCTTAAAAGTGTAACCTTTCTATAAAAGATTTGAAAGGGGAATTGTTTTGAAAAGCTATGAATGAATCTTTGTGAAAGATTGGTTAACTTTGTGAAGTAAATCTTTTTGTTTAAAAGATTTGGAAATGGTAATTTGTTTAAACCATTCGAAAGAAAGATTTGATAATAAGTTGTGACTTAACTGAGATCCATTATCCATATGGTTTTTAAATATTGCACTCATTATTCGGTTTAGACGGGAGAGGACCTTGTGTCATATAACCCATTCCGAATAATGATACGATGTTATGGATTGTATTTGAAGACGGTGGTGACGACTAGGTATTTTCGAGAACGATAGGATAACCTGTCAAATGACTCTGCACTGAGTAGCTATGGTATAGAGGTCTCCATATGTGATGGGGAGTCCGATCGGGATTATGAATACCCGGATTGCAGGGGCTTCTTTGGAAGTGCCTTCGGTTCTGTTTGAACCCGGAGCAGACATGTATGGATGTGTGTCTGACATTACACTTTGAGACGTAAAGCTGGTTTCTATCAAATACATTTCTGTTTGGTGGCGGAGATTTATTCTCTTAGCTTAACACCCTTCTCTGAGACATACGAGCTCAGTGGTTATGTAGTTGATGGTTACTAGTGATACATTCCCAATTTGGTAATGTGGCATACGAAGTGCTGCTGATTATTTGTTGATCGAAGCATGGCTTTTGTGAAAAGCGTAGCTTGGTGGATGAGACTTCGTCGAGCCACACAACCCGAAAATGGTTGAAACAGGAATGTCGCGGCAAGGTTTTTAGGGGTCACGCCCCTTGGGTATGTTCATTTCCTTCTGGATAAAAGGTGGTATCATGGTATGGAGCCTAGATATTTAACCTATGTGGTTGCTGCAAACCAATTGCTTTGTGGTTGTTGGTGTTGAGAGCTCTCGGATAAAGGTCAGTAATGACCGGGGATGGCATACTTGTGTGGTAGTTACCTATGTTATTGCTTGGTTAAAGCGTGAGGTAACGTCGGCCTTGTATTAGCACAGATCCGGTTAGGTTCTCGGGGGCGTCCTTCCAGAGGCGTACCCATTTTGGTAAGGAAGTTCCTTAGCCTGACCATTTGTTGGAAATCCAAAGAAACAACACGCGCCCTGTATGGTTTTAGTTGTATTACCTGCCATGGAATGTGGTGGTAACCTGCTGTTGAACATGGTAGCTATAGTAGGCATAGTACGAAATGTCTATGCTGGCTAAGATTAATATTATACTTTCGAAACGTTTTCTTCACTATGCACTAATAATAAAATCCAAAGGTTTTTGCGTATCAAGCATTTTTGACTGTCATAAGGAGAAATCTCCTCCAAGTGTGCGCTTGCATTGTGTGTGTGGCGGGAGGCTTATGGCAGTTTCATTTTTCAAAAAGCGTTGCGGATTTCTTTAAAATTCTTTTGTTTTTTGCTTTTGTTAAAGATAAAACTATTTTTGTTTGCTCATACAAGTCCCATGACTGATCTGGAGTTTATTGGTCCCTATCTAAACTCTGGGTGCCTACAATTTTCCACACGGGCAGCCTTGTGTTAGATTTTCAGATAGTAGATGTAGGTTCGATAGCATTCGAAGTCTTTGGTTTGGCAATCACGTTGTGGATCGAGTTTTCTTAATTCAACTTGATTGGGAGTTCAAGCTATTTCTAGATTGGTGCTTTGGAGATGGGGATTGCTGACATTGGAGTTCTAACTTGGTGGATCAAGTTGATGTTACTGTTCTGCTGGTGTTGTGTATCTTTCGCTGTGATTTGTTGTATCATATCTCTGATATGTATTTGTGATCATTGTTGTATATGATTGGATATTGTATTTCAATGGAGATATATGTTATTACCCTTTTCTTCCGCTATGTTATTATACTTAATGTGTTATAAGCTCCATCCGAACTGGAGTTCGACATTTGAATCTGCGACATTCGAATAAAAGTGAAGTATTTGTTGCCGATTTTCGAACGCGAAAATCTGTATCGTCGCAAGTGGTAAGTTTTGTTAAAAATAGATAAATGCTTAAATAAATATGTTTAAATATTTATTTGAAAAGTTAAATCTTATTAAAATAATTTAATAAAGATAATATAAGTATATTAAAAGGTTTGAAAATATGTTTGTAATCGTTTTATAAAAATATTCAAAATTTATCACATTTTGTTAATGCAACGCCAAAATTCAATATTTTGATATTAACCCTAATGATATAGGATTTTAACCCAGATAGACTTGTTTTAATTCATATTAAAATCATTTAGTAATGGTATTTAAAATCTAATAAGTTTTGTGAAACACAATTTTAATTGGTTTACAAAATGTCCAAATTTTGTCACATTTTGTCAGTTTTGCATACACTGTAAAAATGGAAATTTCGATATTATTCAAATATAATTTTAAAATATGAATAAACATGTTTAAATTTATTTAAGAAAGTAAGAAGTGAAATTTTCAGTTTGGTTTACATAAATAAACAGTTTAACAAAAAATCAAAATATGACCGTAAAACGTTTTGTCGAAAATCAACGTTTTATCGATTTAAAGTTGTCGCAATGTTGTTGCACCTTTATTTTATTATATATGAACATATATTCAAATGGTATAATTACTAATTAATTCACTAAGGAAGTTTACTTTTACTAAACATGATCAGAAAATTCTAGAAAACAATTAGCAAAAGTAAACACAAAAGAACAAAACATGTCACATCAAATCCAACCAAATCTTTACTTTTCTTTACTTAAACATTAATTGATTAATTCATAAAGTGGTGATGTGATAAGGTGATGGTAAGTGTTGAAAAAGTATGGATATTTTGGTAATTTGGTAAGAGGTTAATTTTATAATTTACCACCCCTTTCTTTTCCTATAAATACCCATCCATTCTTCTAATTTTCATCACACTTCTCATTCTTTCTTCAATTTTGAGCTTTCTTTTGCTCATTAATGGTTTCTCCTCTTCAAGAGAGGTAGGATGGTTAAATATAGTGGAGTGCTTAGGCACCAATCCGCTAATTCCTCTCTAACCTCTTCTTAATTCACTTCTTCCTCTTCTCTTCTTAAAAATGACCTTAGGTTGTGAGTTTGAAAGTTGATAAACACTCGGGTCAGACATGGGTCCGGTGTGACTAAACGGGTTTAAAGTTGCTTAACTTGGAAAATCCTTTAAAAAGAAAAGGTATACGTAAGACTTCCCACACTTAAACATAGAAAAGTTTTTACCTTATGCTAACCAAAACATTTGATAGGAAATCTGGTGATATTATAATAGTGTCTAGGGTTTTCAAAATAAAATACAGAAATAGCTGGAATGCTTACATCTCACGTTCCAACATAGTTGGGCACAATCAAAACTGTACAGGCACTTATTGGATTTTGGATTCCATCAATGGCAGGGCTACCGGGGTACCGCCCGTCACAGTACGTGGCCTAGATCACCGTACCGAGGATCACTCCCAATCCTCTGCAACACAAAGCCGGAATCATCCCTTACTGGACAGTCCCGAACAAGACAACCCCGCAGATGGCCGTCGCCAACTGCCCACACAGCCGAAATAAAAAGGGATTCTAGACAGGGGTAAATCTCTTCCTACTTGGGCATGACCCACATAGCCTTGCTGCACCTCCCCTGTTTTAGCATTCCTGGTTGATGAGGCTTGAGGCTACGATTACCTTTATTGGACACATCAATATTAGAATTCTCATCGTCCACTGACGATGTTCTGAAAGCATCCAATCCATACTAGTTCATTCCAGGTTCGAATGAAACCGAAGGCACTATCTCGCTACACTCGTTTTGGAATCATCCTCAGAGTTAACGACAATAGCCCTTGCACTCTGAATCTTCATCTCGAACCTGAAAGTACTACCCCCGTTAAACTCGTATTGGAATCACCCTCAGAGTTAACGACAATAGCCCTTGCACTCTGAATCTTTATCTCGAACCTGAAAGTACTACCCCCGTTAAACTCGTATTGGAATCACCATCAGAGTATTAACAGGAATAGTCCTTACACCTCGAGTCTTCACTCTTCACTTGTGATTCACGGCCTAACGTTTAATTTGGATCGATGTGGTTTTCGGAATTCCAAATTTGGAAACCCGATCTCGGTCTCATCGAAATCCAAACGCCATCTTAAAGTCCAAGTGATTTTAGTTTGAACAATTAATTCAATTCATCATTATCTATACACACACACATAGATAATCCACATATCATAATAGATGGTCACATTCTCATCATAAACAGACAACCCGTATCATCATCACAAAAAGATAATCATCACAACTATATAATCATCACAAATAGATAATCCATATTATCATACTTTAACTAAGCATCCATATCATATTGATATTACTCATCTCATTACTGAGATCACAACCATCCAATGAAATATCAATATCATGCATAGGCAATGATTTATTAACCATAATCTATAATTAATTTAAAATGAATTAAATTAATTACTTCTATCTCTAATTAATTTAAAATAAATTAAATTGATTACTACATCTATAAATCCTGCTTATATATCCATTAATTAATTAACCTAGTTAATTAATCATTCTCAAGCATTCATCTTGATTAAACACCTTTGATTAATCATTCCCTAATTACAATAAGCAATTAGTCTTTAATTAATTTCACAAATTAATTAACCTTAATCATTAGTAATTAACATTTAATTACTTAATTTATTAATTAACTATAATTAATTACATTTATCCTTAATTAATTAATCACTTAATTATTAATTATTACTTAATTAAACAATTCTTAATTACATCATTAATTATATTAATTAATGATCTCTAATTTATATTTAAATTAATTACTTTATTTAAAATTTTTTGGCATGGCCGACGGGGTTAATTGGTCCCCGACCAATTTATTACTCACGAAAACATAAAGTACAAATAGAAAACAAAGAAAACAGAGAAACATTAAGGAACACTCACACAAGCAATACTCAAACACACAAAGGCAGAGACACACAAACACAAACTAAGACAAAAGGAGGACTGTGCACTAGAAATGCATAAACATGTGTATACCGGGATCATGAAAAAACAGCATATCCAAGGAGCTCTTCACTTCATGCCTAATCCAAAGTTTGAATGACACAGCAGACTTACTCTTGCTAGAATCAAAAATTCTAATATTCCGTTCATTCCAAACAGCATAAATAAAGCTTTTTAAAGCCACAGTGAAAATACGCTTACACTGGTTCCTTCCCTTTGTCTTGTTTTGAATTCTGTTCCACTCAACATTGCTGTCAGGAGAAGGAGTACCTCCTTCAATGCAAGCCATGATATCATTCCATCTGCTCAGCACTATGTCACAGTTAAAGAATAAGTGATTAGCAGTCTCTTCATTGATACCGCAGAAGGGACACATCACAGCAATGCTCATGCCCTTGCTAGCCAATTTAACCCTAGTTAGTAGAGCATCCTTCAGAACCTTCCATAGTATCAAATTATGTTTCATACTACTATCTTTACTCCAAACAGTTTTCCACCAAGGCCAGCACAGATTGTCACTGTTACATTGTAATCTCTCATAAACTTCACCAACTTTAAACTCATTATTCTTTTCACCCCATACAATTCTTGCATAGGTAGGCTGCATAGGAGTAAAGTTTTTTATCTTATCCCAAATATTTTGCAAACGCTGATTGGAAGAATTCCTGCCTCCACCCTGAAAAGTGTATAGAACATCCATAACCCTAGCAGAGAGATGAATGCCAGATTGCATTATTTCATTGTAAGTCAGTTCTCTTTTTAAAATGTACCCCTTATCAAGCCAAGGGTCTTCCCAGAAGCTAGCCTTATAGATAGGATCAGTATTCATTTGTATTAGAGGGAGGATAGTGTCCCTTAGTTTGAAAATGCACTGCCAAGTCCAGCTTAAATTTTGTGGTTTGTTCATACTCCACAAGTTTTTTCCTTTGATTACATTATTTTCAGACCAGGAAGTCCAAATGCTAGCAGTATTATTGAAATAAGTGTCAATATGTTTGGCAAAGGCAGTTTTGTTCCACTGTTTGAGATTGAAAAGACCAAGTCCTCCCTTATTTAAAGGTGCCTCGAGAGCATTGAATTTAACAGGAGTAAGATACCTGCCCACAGTCTTGCCAGTCCAAAAGAATTTCATAATTGCACTTCTGATCATTTTAATAAGCTTGAAGGGAAGAACAAACATCCTGGCCCAGTACACTTGCATAGCAAAAATGATTGATTTGATTAGAGTAAGTCTTCCTGCTTGGCTAAGCTTTCTGGTGGTCCACAAATTCATTCTAGCAGTAATTCTTTGATATAAAGGAAGACACTGAGAAATAGTAATCTTGGAAGAAGATAGAGGCAAACCAAGGTAAGAATCAGTGGCCATGCTCAGAGTTAAACCAGAGATACTGACTAATTGAGAAATTTGTTGCACACTCACACCAGCTACAGATATAGAAGATTTTTGAATATTCACTTTAAGACCAGTCATGTTGTAAAAATGATTAAGAGTATTCATAACTTCCTGCACAGTGTCAAGATCAGGAGCACAAAACAATATAAGGTCATCAGCAAACATTAGAGTAGAAATCTGAGGAGCAGCACATTTAGGGTGTAGCCTAATTCTTTTAAGTTGAATGGCATCATTAATCATTCTAGTAAGAAGCTCCATAACTAAAATAAAAATATAAGCAGAGAGAGGATCCCCTTGCCTAATACCCTGTTTGCTTCCAAAAAATCCCTTCATCACACCATTGATGTTAATGGAGAAGGTTGGAGTAGACATACATTCGTAAACCCATGCAACAAAATGTGGAGGGAAATTCATATATCCCATTATGCGAACAATACTATCCCACTGCAGCATATCAAAGGCCTTCATGATATCAAGTTTCATCATAGCTTTAGGGGCAGAGTTTTTATTATTATAGCCTTTAAGTAATTCATGAGCAAGAAGAATGTTATCAAGAATACTTCTGCCAGGCAAGAATGCAGCTTGGTTGCTAGAAATAATAGTGGGAAGGACTAATCTTAATCTAGAGGCTATAATTTTCGAGATACACTTATAAATAGTGTTACAACAGGATATAGGACGATAGTCTTTAACATGCAAAGCATTCTTGATCTTGGGCACTAAGGCAATATTAGTATAGTTAAATGTCCTAAACAGTTTGGATTTTTTGAAGAAAAGACAGATGGCTTTACAAACATCATCAGCAACTATGGGCCAGCAGGCAGTGTAGAAGCATGCATTCATTCCATCAGGTCCACCACATGAGTTAGTTTTTAAAGAGAACATAGCATCATGAATCTCAGCAGTGGTGACTTCAGAGCACAGATAATTATAGTCATTCTGAACAAGTTTAGGTAATACTTCAGAAGGAATGGAATCAATATCAGGCTTGAAATTATTAGAGTTACCAAGCAGAGATTTGAAGTAGTTTTCAAAAGCTTGTTGCACTCCTGCAGAAGTAGAATGTTGAACTTCATCTTTATCAACAACAGTAATTAAGTTCTCTTTGCTCTGATTGTTTTTAAGGCATGCATGAAAATAGGCAGTGTTCCTATCTCCTTTATCCCACCATTTAATTCTAGACTTTTGCCTCATCATCTCTTTTTCAACAGTTAATGCTTCATAGTATTGCTTGGTGAGAGCAGCTTCTGCTTCAGAAAGTTGAGAGTTATTAACATCATTCATCATTGCTTTCTGAGCTTCTCCAAGCTTCAACAGAATAGAGGCACTTAGACCATTCCCTTTACCATACTTGTTGTAAGCCCACTGCTTCAAAACAGCCTTTAAGTCCTTTAATTTTTCCTGCAAAACAAACATACTATTACCTCTTTTAGTCTTGTTCCAAACATTAGTAACAATTTGTTCAAAATCAGGTTCAAGAACCCAAGAGTTAAAAAATTTAAAATTTGATTTTCTTCTCATGTCCATAACTCTCAAGTGAATGATTTGTGGGGAATGGTCAGAGAGGATAGGAGGGGGAAGGAAATTATACAAGAGAGGCCATTGTAGAAGGGCTTTATGATTGGAAAAGGAATGATCAATTCGTGAAAATGTTCTAACACCATTTCTTCTTTTATTATTCCATGTGTATTGCATCCCAACAGAATTCACTGGGATAAGATCAGCATCCATCAGAGTTGAATTTAATGGTTGAATTTCATTTGGGGTCGGTGGGTTCCCTCCAACTCTATCAGATAGGTTTAAACAGCAGTTAAAATCACCAAAAATCAACCAAGGATGTGTATTCTGCCGCAAAGATGGGATGACTTCATGAAGAGTTTTCCTAGCATTAGCAGAGTTCGCTGCATAAACAAAGGTAATATAATAGGTAGAGTTATCATTGATATCTCGCGCATGACAATGAATCATTTGATCAGTGGATAGGAGAGAGGTTAGGTAGATGTGAAGGGGATTAAAGAGGATCATAATTCTCCCATATGGAGAATTACTTAAGTTATGAATGAGCTTCCACTCTTTATTTATGTATTCAGCAGCCTTAAGAGTAAGAGGAAGATTCAGTTTTGTTTCAAGAATAGCTAGGATTGATAAGTTGTTAGAAGCAATAAGGTGTTTGCATTGGTCAAGTTTGATTATATTATGACCCCCACGTATATTCCATGCGCCTATGGTGGACATCATCAGAGTTTGGGGGTATTAAGCATCTCTAACTTCATTTTCCTTGTTACTGCATGCTTTGATGCCAAGTAATTAGGAATAGTTGCTGATAGTGGGGTCAAATCATTATTGGAAGGTCTGTCTTTTATTGGAGATATGAGAGACTTATTGGGTAATGCTTGAGTTGAAGATTTGGGAGGTTTATAAGCCTTAGGAGGGATGATATCAGAATAATGATTGATTTGAAATTGACTGGGAGTAGTTGGATTATCAGAAAGATGAGAAGAGACATCTGTGCATGTCATTGGTATCTTGTGCATGTTATCAGCTGCAGACAAGGCATGGTGACCACCCTGATTTTGAGACATATGGATCTTCATACCATTAGATGTTGTAGCTACTTCATTTAACTTGAATTTATCCTTTTCACACTGCATGTTACCATTCCTAATAGCAGAATTGTATATTGACTGAAGTTCTTGTTGGTTTGCTTGTCTTTTTGGTTTTATTTTAACATGCTTGTTTTTGATACCACCTTGTTCTGCTAATAGTTGAATACATTCTGCCTTGCTTGGTGTTTTTTTTTCCTTTCCCTTAGTTTCTTGCTCTTCTACTTCTGTACTATTTTCATTTTCCTCTAGCATTGCATCCACATTCTCAGTGTCTTCAAGCTCCATCAGAGCATCGAATTTATTAGTTAACAATATGTCCTCAACTGTTACATCAACATTAGTTTCCAAATTATTGCCTATCCCTAATTCATTAACTTCCTCAGTCTCATCTGGAATACAGATTTCCTCCACATCTTCATCAGTTATTTCCCCTTGTTCTTTTGAAGTTTCAATAATAATATTGACATGGTCTTGCTTATTCCCTTCATCATTTTGATTTACTAGCGATCTTTTTTCCTCTACTTCAGAATACTCTTCTACCTTATCCCCCGCAGTATTAATTATGTCTTTATTCCTAATAAAATTGTCTGATTTCTTCCTTACAACTTTCTGCCATGTTCTATCATTCATATTAAGGGGAGGATTGAAGTTTCTATTCCCTTGAACCTTGTTCACTTTTGCTTCTCCAGGAGGGGGTCTATCCTTTTTGTTTCTCTCTTTGGTATTACTTGAGTTACCAGTAACAACAGCGTCACAGTTATTAGTTGCATGTCCAAACTTCTTGCATTTGATACAAACATCAGGCCTCCATTGATACTGTACATAAATTTTTTGAACCCCTCCTTCAACCAGTTTAACCAGAAATTCATGAGGGAGTTCTCTATCTGGTTTTACTTCTATCAAACATTTCGCATAACTCATTCTACTCTGTTTCTCAGTCATCTCATCCATACACAAAAGCTTGCCAAGGTGACTACTCAGCCAATTTATACCAAGAGGAGACCATGCATATAAGGGCAGATTATAGAAATGAACCCACACTGGAACAGAAGGAACAGAACCACTAATATTGCTGACTGTGGCATCATATGGCTTTATAATGAAAAGCTTGTTTTTAATAATAACTGGGTCACATTGTAGAATTTTTTCTCTATCATCATCACAAGAGAAGTTGAATAAAAATACCGTTCCATCAGATTTAACTCTTACTGACCCCTTAAGTTTCCATAATAACTTAAGTCTGTATACTACTGCAGTGTAAGAAAGAGGCTTATCCAAGAAGAAGCCAACCAGAGAGTCCTTCCATATCAAGTCACCAGCTTCTAAAACAACCTTCGGAGGCACCAGCATGTTGTTTTCATACACCGGGACCAGATCAACAGGGATGTACTTCCCCGCATTCAACGGTTTATGCTTAAAAAGGGAAGTCCATTTCTGTTGACCAAGAGTTGGATGGGACGAGTCAAAAGATGAAGATGGGTTCGAGTTGGATGCCAACAGAGTTGGAGGTGGGTCAGGAGGAACAAGTGGCAATGGAACTGGTGGAGTAGGGTCAGAGACAGCGGGACGGGGCACCAGGGGAGCCACATCACAAATGGCAGTGGTAAAAGGGAGAACAGAAGAGTTGAGGTGGACTGATGGAATAGATGGGAGAGAAAGGACGGGGTCGTTGGTGGTGAAGTTGGCAGAGTTAGGGGGAGAGGACGAGGGAAGGACAGGAAGTATGGGAATAGTACTGTTAGTAGGAGAGGAGGAATGGGATAGGACGTGGGTAGGAGAGAGAGGAACAGACATCTAGTAATCAATCTAAAATTTAAAATACAATTATTAATCACCCTTGATTAATATCAAATCCAGTAATTAACAGCCCTTAATTACTTATAACAAATTAATTATCCCATAATTAATTATCTTCATTAATTAATTCCTTGATTAATTACAAAAGTAATTACCCAAATTACTTCGCGATAAATCATCTCTCACTAATTACATTCCAGTAATTATCATTTATTACTTCCCTAAGTAATAATGTTCCATTAATTACATTAAGCAATTACTCTTTTTAAATCATCAAATGATTATCTTAAATTAATTAAACTAAATTAATTAACTTAACCAATCACATTATCAAAATTAATTACAATAAGTAATTAATCCCTTAATTACTTTTATCAAGTAATTATGCTTAACAATTTACAATTGATTATCTTCAATTAATTAATCTAATTAATTATCAAAATTAATCACATTAGTTAATTACTTAATAATCTTTAGATAATTATCCTTATTAGCTAATAACATTTTCTTTAATTATTTACTTAAGAAATTTATCTTAGATTAATCATTATTAATCATCTCTAATTATAAATTAGTCTAAATCATTAATCAAATAAATAAATTACTCCTTAATTCTTTATAAATTAAATTCTTTTTATTATCTTAATTATTTCTAAAATAATTCATTTACTTTATTAATGACTTCATTAACATTCAAGTGTATTTAAAATATTACACTTCTCAATTTAAATTCAAATTCCATTTTGAATTTTAAGATTTCAAATGTTTAACCCTTTAGAAACATTTATCCAAATTTAAATAAATTTATAAACCTTAAAATAAATGTTAAAGAACATTCATCGCTTATATAAGATACTTATATAAGAAAAAGTTTAAAACTAAAATACTTAATTTTATTAAAAGAAATCAAGCTTTAAAAATAAATTGATAATTTAACTTTTCAAATTTAAGTTAAACACTTCATAATTTTTGTTCAAATATTAAAGGAATTTTTTTTTATCAAGTTTAAACATTTATTTGAAAACAAATTCACTTTTAAATCTACTTTAAAACATTTAAATTTGTTCAACATTTAAATTTACAAACTGTTTTAAATTCAAAATCTGGATTCATAGTAAACTTGAAACCATATTTTAGACTTGATTGAAATCATGCTTTAATTTTAAAAATTCTCATTTTAAAAACTTAGGATTCAAAAGTTCCTTTGAATTCAAATTTAAACTTTGCATTTAAAAACCCTGTTTAAATCCTTCTTTAAAAATTTAAATTTCATTCAAATTTTAAAAACCAGAACACTGTCAGGTTTTATAACCTGGAACCAAACATACCCGAGACCACTCACAAGTGCTTCGAGTTAATACCCTAACTACTTCGAGTAAAATACTCGATCTACTCGAGTAAAACTCGAGTCACATCCCTGCACAAACCCAAAATAGTTCATCAGAACAAAATATGCACGGTGCACATGCACCGGCGCTCAGGCAACCTCCAGCCACCATAACCCCCTTCACCACGTCACCGACCATCCCCAAACATGATCACGACCACCAGAGTTTCCACAGAAGCTCGAAATTTAAATCGAGATAGCCAACCCATCCTGGAACTCGACACTGCCACAAAAGCCAAACCTGTCAACACCGCGCAATCTCATCTCCGACCATCAGAATTACTGTGACTCCGGCAATCCCTTCACCTACGTCCCCTCTTCCAATCCCCAAAACCTTGCAACACTCGGTGCACCAGAGAACACGTGAAGCAACAAAAGTTCGACCACCCAAAAACTAGGTTTAGAAACTGGAAAGAGCCACCACTGTCGCCACCAACCTCTGACCATCCACCTGACAATTTTTCCCCACTCATCAATCATTTCTCCACCTCCAAGAAGAACTACAACATCCCAAAACCACTAGATCACCAGATAAACCCCAAAACTCCTATTCTGCTCAACCCAGAATTTCTCACTCCATAGTTAATTAAAAAAAAATGTGATTTTTGTTTTAAAAATCATGGTTTCATATAAGCATTCAAGTTACAAACCTGATTTAATAATTTAAGCTGTTTAATATTTTTGCTTATTAAAATAATGACTGTTATTATTGTTTTCAGAGACAACAAATTTTTAATTTAACTTAATTATAATTTATAAATTAAATCCATACTAAACAAACACTTTTTGTTTACATCTCAAATCCTAACAGAGATCAAACCAAGTGGAAATGGATTTCTATTAAAAATCTTTGTTTAAAAAAACAGAACAGGTATATAGATACCTGCCAACACACATATGTATATTTATATATATATACACACACAAAATATCATCACAGTACAATCATACAAACATTCTTATTTCTGTCAATCCACACGCAACAGATATAATTAAGCTTTTTAAATTGTGAAGTTGCTCATTTTTTTAAAAAATGAAGACAGAGCAGTTATTTACAGTAGTATGATTTTTTTTAAAGTAGTTTGCAACTTGAATCTTGAGTACTGGAAACTTGTTTTAGCATTGATTTTAAAAAGAAAGAACTGCCTTTAAAAATATAAATTTACTCACCAATTTATTGAAGAAGTAGAGGACAAACTGTTGCAATTCATTTTCCTAGAGCTGTTAAATTTGATTTTCCTGTTGAACTTGTTGATTGCTAGTTGAATCTGGGATTTTTAATCTGCTTGCTGATTTGTAGATGATTTTAAAACTGCATTTTGAATTTCTTGTAGAACCTGGTGAATTTTGCTTCCCATTTTAATAACTGAAGTTGAATTTACTTGTTGATTTGTTAATTGATTCTGGTAAATTTGTTTGCTGTTGAATCTAGTGTTTTACGTTTATATATATATATATTATAAATTTGAAAATATTCTTATTAAATTTAAATTTTAAATTAAAATCAAATTCTCTATTTACAATGTATGCACATATATACATTATAAATAAAATATCTTTTAAATTAGCTTAGAAAGATAATTTTATCATTTAAATATTTTAAATTTTGAAAAGAATAAGATTCCCAAATATAAAATTATCATTATCATTATTATAAATTTTGAAAAAATAACATTTGACAACTAAATAATTATTAGTTTTCAAAGGATAATTTTTGTTTGAATTAGATTATTAAATCAACATTTCATATTTTAAAATAATTATTAATGAAAATTATTAAATAAATATTGCCCAAATTTCCAGGACATCACATTCCTCTCCCCTTAAAAGAATTTCGTCCCTGAAATTTAAAAGCAAAGATAATTTAATAATCCCATACAGATTTTAATTTTAAAATAGCAAGCATATGCTATCCACCAAATACTAACAACCATAGCAACCAATTCAAACAAACAATTCAAACTATCCAGACAAAATTCTGGATAGGATTCCCTAGAGTTTCCCGGGTACAAACACCGGGATACTTGCTCTACAAAATCTAAACTAGCTACACCACTCAGATCTAGTGCTCCTATGTATCTAGATCTACAAATCTAAATAGGATACTGGACCATAGACAAGTCCTGATCAACTTCCAAATCTCTCAAAACTACTGATTCTAAAACCAGCGATAGACCATACACGTACTCCCTTAGAGATACGTGAAATACGTAATGAATCCCATCCGTCCGAACTGGCAATTCAATCTTACAGACCAAACACTTAACCCTTAAGAGAAAATAGAAAGATCCAATACTCTTATCCGCAAATCTCTCATATCGATCCTGGCTGCCTTCAACCTTCTTGATCAATCCAATCTTCGTAGATGCTTCACGGAACAAATTAAGACAAAGAAATAAACGATCTCCAGATCCTACTCAACAAAATGGTTCTCCCAAGATCCATCAAAATCCACCAAACAAACTCTACTACATAAATATCAGAAGACTTCCAACATACTACTCCTATTCGGAAACAGAACAGATGCACAAGACAATCAAGCCTCCAGATTCAAAATCAATTTCCTGTAGAAATCTTATGATCCAAGACAAAACAAAAATTCCCAATGAATCGGGTGTTGCTTCTATTCTGGAATAGCTGCCACTATACTTCCGCTGCACAACTCTGATTTGAGAATGCTGTTGATGAACACAAGTACAAACTTGATCAACCCATTTTTGGAAACATTGTTCATCAAATTCTATAAAATCTCAGTGACCTATCCAATTCGGTCACAAACACCACAGCACAAATTCAACCAGAAATCTAGATCCGATCAATCCTGCTAGTTTAAACAGACCTCTCTCACTCAAAGAACCTCCTACTAAGCTGAACCACCGGTAAAGCTCCAAGAACCAAGTCGATACAGAACTCAATCTCTCGATGCGGATGCAAATCTTAATTCCTTCGAAGATATCTGGAAAATATCAAAACACTTTGATAACTCTAACATCCTCTAGAGATGCTTCAATCCAAATAAAGATTACTAAGAGAACTTCTGAACCATCGCAAGTCACTTTTGCGATTCTACTGAGTTCAGATTCCAAGAAACCGTTCTCTCTTCAACAATCAGAACAGCTAAAGCCTTCTAACCAAAAGAAGAAACTAGTGGTCCACCTTCAACCACAAACATCACACCCAGCTGAGCTTCCATAAGAAATGGACAAGCTACACCATTTGCTCGGCCTACTGACAAAAGAATCACAGAGATTCCTGAACCATCGAAGAACAGGCCACTCTACTGCTTTCGGTCTCCGCCTCTAGGATACAGCTAAGCCAAGAGACTATCCTGATAGCGCACACAACACCTTTGAGCTGATACTGCTGCCAAAGACTTTCTTATCCAAAAGCTCATCGAATCACAAAGCTACACCAGCCACTTCCATAATAGAGCCTTCAGTAGACAGATATCCCTTAAGAAACTCGACTCAAACCAAGCACAAATATCTTGTCAAACTGAGTCGCAAACTCAAATACAGTCAAGACTCCTTCCTATGGTTGCCAAGATACCATCTCTTGCTACAGCACTTCCGACTGATCCAAACTCAAGAAAATCCACTTGCACGAGTGCAACCAAGCTTACATTCCAAAGATGAACACCGAACCTTGAAAAGATTTCCTTCAAAGATCGGTGAAATCCCTCACACCAAACCGCAAAACTACTCAAGATGCCCAATACTGCCCTAGCAGATTCACTTCCAACCTCAAACACTCAGACTCCAACCATTGGTAGTTGTGTTACACACACCACTACCCTATCTACCTTTATTACTTATTGGAAAACCCGAACAGGTAACCTAATCAAATAGGCAGATATATATATATATATATATATATATATATATTCAAAATTACAAATACGCTCTCTCAAGAAGGACACCACTCCACAACGTTGGTACTTGCTCAACCTAGTGCTCCGATACCACAATGTAACGACCCGCCTTTCATTCCATAGAAAGACGCATCATTAAGAAGAAAGAAAGGGATAGAAAAGAGAAAAGATAGGAAAGAAAGAAACAAACAACATCAGAATCTCATAGCGGAACGAATAAATTATATTATATCACATAAAATATTACATAGTATCATATACATCAGAGTTATACAGCTGATATAACACAAACTAGACAGTTATAAACATCTGTCTAGCAATTACAATTCAAGTACATCAGAGAAAACAGATACAACTCAAACACGGCGGAACCACTATATATATCTACACGCTGAAGCCTTCTGCTCCATTTCTCCTCCAAAATTCGTCAAAGCAATCCTGACCCTTGACTACTCATACATAATATGAGTACCCAAGAGTTTAATAAAACAAAAAATAAACACTCGGGTCAGACATGCGTCTGGTGTGAGTAAACGGGTTTAAAGTTGCTTAACTTTGAAAATCCTTTGGAAAAAAAGGTATCACGTAAGACTTCCCACACATAAACATGGAAAAGTTTTTACCTTATGCTAACCAAAACATTTGATAGGAAATCCAGTGATATTATAATAGTGTCTACGGTTTTCAAAATAAAATGCAGAAATAGCTGGAATGCTTACATCTCACGTTCCAACATAGTTGGACACAATCAAAACCGTACAAACACTTATTGGATTTTGGATTCCATCAATGACAGGGCTACCGGGGTACCGCCCGTCACAGTACGTAGCCTAGATCACTGTACCGAGGATCATTCCCAATCCCCTACAACACAAAGCTGGAACCATCCCTTACTGGACAGTCTCGAACAAGACAACCCCGTAGATGGCCGTCGCCAACTGCCCACACAGCCGAAATAAAAAGGGATTCTAGACAGAGGTAAATCTCTTCCTACTTGGGCATGACCCACATAGCCTTGCTGCACCTCCCCTGTTTTAGCCATTCCTGGTTGATGAGGCTTGAGGCTAAGATTAGCTTTATAGGACACATTAATCTTAGAATGCTCATCGTCCACCTAACGATGTTCTGAAAGCATCCAATCCATACAAGTTCGTTCCGGGTTCGAACGAAACCGAAGGCACTATCTCGCTACACTCATTTTGGAATCACCCTCAGAGTTAACGACAATAGCCCTTGCACTCTGAATCTTCATCACGAACCAGAAAGTACTACCCCCATTAAACTCGTATTGGAATCACCGTCGGAGTTAACGACAATAGCCCTTGCGCTCTGAATCTTTATCTCGAACCTGAAAGTACTACCCCCGTTAAACTCGTATTGGAATCACCATCAGAGTATTAACAGGAATCATTCAAATTTAAAAAACAGAACACTGTCAGGTTTTATAACCTAGAACCAAACATACCCGAGACCACTCACAAGTGCTTCGAGTTAATACCCTAACTACTTCGAGTAAAATACTCGATCTACTCGAGTAAAACTCGAGTCACATCCCTGCACAAACCCAAAATAGTTCATCAGAACAAAATATGCACGGTGCACATGCACCGGCGCTCAGCCAACCTCCAGCCACCATAACCCCCTTCACCACGTCGCCGACCATCCCCAAACATGATCACGACCACCAGAGTTTCCACAAAAGCTTGAAATTTAAACCGAGACAGCCAAACCCATCCTGGAACTCGACACTTCCAGAAAAGCCAAACCTGTCAACACCGTGCAATCTCATCTCCGACCATTAGAATTACTGTGACTCCGGCAATAACTTCACCTATGTCCCCTTTTCCAATCCCCAAAACCTTGCAACACTCGGTGCACCAGAGAACACGTGAAGC
Source organism: Allium cepa (assembly GCA_030765085.1). Lineage (NCBI taxonomy): Eukaryota > Viridiplantae > Streptophyta > Magnoliopsida > Asparagales > Amaryllidaceae > Allium > Allium cepa. The sequence continues at coordinate 103,700,961 of CM060939.1, forward strand.
AACAAAACTTCAACCACCCAAAAACTAGGTTTAGAAACTGGAAAGAGCCACCACTGTCGCCACCAACCTCTGACCATCCACCTGATAATTTTTCCCCACTCACTAATCATTCCTCCACCTCCAAGAAGAACAACAACATCCCAAAACCACTAGATCACCAGATAAACCCCAAAACTCCTATTATGTTCAACCCAGAATTGCTCACTCCATAGTTAATTAAAAAAATGTGATTTTTGTTTTAAAAATTATGGTTTTATATAAGCGTTCAAGTTACAAACCTGATTTAATAATTTAAGCTGTTTGATATTTTTGCTTATTAAAATAATGACTGTTATTATTGTTTTTAGAGACAACAGATTTTTAATTTAACTTAATTATAATTTATAAACTTAAATCCATACTAAACAAACACTTTTTGTTTACATCTCAAATCCTAACAGAGATCAAACCAAGTGGAAATGGATTTTTATTAAAATCTTTGTTTTGAAAAAAACAGAACAGGTATACAGATACCTGGCAACACACATATGTATATTTATATATATACACACAGAATATCATCACAATCCAGTCATACAAACATGCTTATTTCTATCAATCCACATGCAACAGATATAATTAAGCTTTTTAAATTGTGAAGTTACTCATTTTTTTTAAAATGAAGACAGAGCAGTTATTTATAGCAGTATGATTATTTTTTTGAAAGCAGCTTGAAACTTGAGTACTGGAAACTTGTTTTAGCATTGATTTTAAAAAGAAAGAACTGTCTTTAAAATTAGAAATTTACTCACCAATTTATCGAAGTTGCAGAGGACAAACTGTTGCAATTCATTTTCCTGGAGGTGTTAAATTTGGTTTTCCTATTGAACTTGTTGATTGCCAGTTGAATCTGGGATTTTTAATCTGCTTGCTGATTTGTAGATGATTTTAAAACTGCATTTTGAATTTCCTGTAGAACCTGGTGAATTTGCTTCCCATTTGAATAACTGAAGTTGAATTTACTTGTTGATTTGTTAATTGATTCTGGTAAATTTGTTTGCTGTTGAATCCGGTGTTTTACATTTATATATATATATATATATATATTATAAATTTGAAAATATTCTTATTAAATTTAAATTTTAAATTAAAATCAAATTCTCTATTTACAATGTATACACATATATACATTATAAATAAAATATCTTTTAAATTAGCTTAGAAAGATAATTTTATCATTTAAATGTTTTAAATTTTGAAAAGAATAAGATTCCCGAATATAAAATTATCATTATCATTATTATAAATTTTGAAAAGATAACATTTGACAAACTAAATAATTATTAGTTTTCAAAGGATAATTTTTGTTTGAATTAGATTATTAAATCAACATTTCACATTTTAAAATAATTATTAATGGAAATTATTAAATAAATATTGCCCAAATTTTCGGGACATTACATGTGGGGTGGTGGCTGAACGCTTGAAAAAGGTGGAAGAATGTTTAGGTGGTCGTTCAGTGAATTTTTGGTTGAGTTTAGTAATAATTTAGATGAAGTGTTGTTGTGATTTGAATGTTGGTGGGAAGTTAATCAATTTGGTTAAAGGTGAGAAATTCTCAAGGCTTTTTGAATTATATTTATTATCAAGTTTAATTGTTATGTTAGATAATCACTTTTTGATGATATGGATGTTTGATTGATTATGTTGGATGATCCATTTTAATGTTATGACAATTATCATGTTGTACCCGTATTGGATACGTTAATGTCATGTGATTGGTTGTATGGTTGTTACGTTGATGTGGATATCAAATTTCTGTCATTATTTATTAAGTTACCCCTTTATTAAATAAGACCAAATTTCGGTGATATGATATACTTTAGAAAAATAAGCCTCATTTTAAGTGGAATGGAAATTAAAGTTAAAATAAAAGAGAATTTGAAATTAGAATTGAAATTGGATTTGAAATGGAAAGTTAAATTGAAATTGAGATGAATAATAAAATTGGAATTGAAATCGATTTTGGAAATTAAAATTGAGATTAAGGTTGAAATTTAAATTAGAGTTGAAATCTAAGTTTTAATTGAGCTTATAATTAGAATTGAAATTGGATTGAAATTGGATTTTTAAATTTAATATTAAAATAATAGGAATAAAATAATATTATAATATAGAAATATTGAAAATACATTTCAAATACTTTAAAAAGTGAAAATATTGATTCAAAATGATTCGTAATGATTTTACAAGTAAATAAGTTCAATTTGAATAGATTATTTCAAGTATTGAAAAATAAGTTAAAACTAGGCGCATCGCGCAACGGTTGTTCTCGATTTCACGCCGAAAAGTTCAAATGAGTGTATAGAGTAAAATATAGCTCAAAATTCTTCGAGATAGGAAAATTCCGAGCTATTATATCCATATCTTCTAAACGAAGAAAGAAAATCAAGATTTCGTTATGTACATTTCAAATTAAGTCCAAATCAATTTTGTAGAAAAACCGCGCTAGTGTAGTTAAGTGAGCATAATAGGAAATCTTTTTAAATGGACGTTTTTAATTATGGAAAAAAATGGAATAAATTTGATAAATATATTTAAATAATTTAGAGGAGAGCTGGAGATATCTATGTATGGACGTATTCTTTTACCCGCTGTTGTTTGTTTTTGGTTAATGTTTTTGTTAACAATTGTAAGAACGAATGTTTATAACTGTATAAGCTGAATTTAGGTTAGACTCTGATATACGTATTTAAAAGCTTTTCACTGTAAAGATATTTGTTCAATATTATATATTATTCCATTCGTGTGAGATTCTGTTCTGTCTATCTTTCTTTATTACCCGTGATAATCCAAAATTCTGCGCAATTTGGGTCAGACATGTATGGTTTATTGTCGGCACAAAGGGTACAAAATTTTAGGTCGTCACATTTGGTATAAGAGCTGAAGGTTAAGAGAGAACCTTGGCTTTGTTTGGGTAATTCTCATCAGAGATACGATTAGTAATATCCTAGGATGAGTAACTCATTGGAGATAGGGTTAGTAACTATAATTGATTTGAAACTTGGTAAATGCAATAATTTTACCTACATTTATATTTTGAATATAAAAAAGGGATATTTTTGAAAAATATTAAGTTAGAAAAATAAATGGTTGTTTGAAATATAGGTTAATAAATAAGCATCTTGAATTGATTAAAAACAAGTTAATGAAAAACATCTTAAGATTAGAATTACATGATTTGACTATAAGATATTTCATATAGAATCAATTAGTTGAAAGCTAGAATTTAGAATTTTGATCATATATCACTAGAGATTTGGTTATTAAGAAATAATTATTTAATGATCATAAAAATTGATAGATTTAAAAGCTAAGTACAAATATCTTATGAAGTAAAATTCACGATTTGACTATAAGATATTTAATGATAATATTGAAACTAGAAGTTGTAATTAGAGAAAGTAAAAAGAAAATGCGCATTTAGAAAAAATTCTTATCAACAAGATAGAAAAACATTAGCCTAAATTGAGACTTTGGGTAAATATAATATAAAAAGGTAAGTTCTATAACATATAAGGCAGATAAGATAATTTGAAATTTAGAAACGTTGATTAGGTTAAAATCAAAGTGAAATTTAGGAATAAGAGATATAAGAAATATCATCCTAATATAAAACTTTGAATTAGTGATACATTTAGGGTAACATTTGTAATTCAAAATGGAGCAAGATTAGAAGTGGATAGAGTAGAAAAAGATTAAAAAAGGGAAGTTTTGAATAATATGGGTAGTAGGTTTATTGTTGGATGAAAAAGGTTAATGACAAATACCATATGAATTAAGTTTCACAATTTGACAATAAGGTATATGATGGATTTAAGGTTAAGAAATTTGATTTAGAAATTGATAGGTAAAAACTTAAGTAGATAACCATAGAATTAGTAAGAAAAGGATATACATTTAGTAAAGTTGTCTTATTAATATATGGATAATATAAATAATATTAGATAAATTAAGACCTTAGCTAAATAAAACTAAGGATTAAGTTTTATAACTTTTTAATTTGAGATAATAGTAAAATTCCATAATTATTAAACACCCTAATTAAAGTAATAACGGTTTGAAGTTTGAGGATATGTATATATACTCTTAGAAAGTAAAGTTATATTATACAAGTTTAAGTCATATTTGTATGCTTAAGTAATAATGGATTTAGTAGAAAGTAAATGGTTGTGAAATAAACTTGGATTAGTAGAAATTTTGAAGAAATATATTAGGTAAAAATGAACGTGAATAATATGTAAGTTATATATAAACCATTTTCGGCATACAAAATTTTGATCTAAGATTTGAATACAGAACTTTGAGGTGTTTACACCAGTCCGAGAAATGATTTATCACTCGATTCTTGACGATGAACATTGATGAGGGTTTATAATTACGTACTCAAGTTTTCTATCATAGTTGAGAGCTATGCAAGGAAAGCTATAATTTGTGATCAAGAAGCCTGATCAAAATCCGCACTAGAAAATCGGGGGATTGGTACTAGTTCAAAAGCAAAGTTGTGAATTCGAATAATAGATTGAATCAAATATCATATATAGTATGATGTCTTGGGTCTATCTACATAGTAGTTGGAGTTATCTTAAATAGTATACACTAAAATACATGGGTTGGACTGATGTTTTGGTATGTATATGAACCTCAGGTATAGTACATGCTCAGGTCAGGGAATGAGTTATATGGATGTATTCATTTATGTTGATACAGTATCAGTGTGGTTGTTTTTGGATGTATAGTCTTGTTTGGTTGTTGTATATATTATTCTAAGTATGCAGTATGCAATAGGATGAGTTGGATAGAAGTCTGACTTGATGTATGTATATATAACCTTAAGTACGTGATAAGTACTCAGGTTAGTATGTGGAATCTCTATATGTATGTTTGGTATTGTTTGTTTCAGTGTTGTTATGGTATCAACCTTCTTTTTATATAGAAATTTTTCTATCATCGGTATAAATAAGCGAGGATGTTTGAGGATATGAGTTTGAGATAGATTCTTTACCTAATTTTTATTTCGAGAAGGAAATGCTTTTAAGTAGGGGAGAATGTAAAGACCCGAAATTTCGCTACTTCGAAAATGGAAGAATTTGTTTATTTTAAATTTAAAGAGGATTTAAAACAAATAAATATGCATATATAATAAATAACAATGTAGAAATTATTTATTCTTATATTCAATAATTAAAAAGTATAAAGTTTTGATTTTATCACAAACCAGCAAAAGTTATGTTTTGTTAAAAATAAATAAATGCTTAAATAAATATGTTTAAATATTTATTTGAAAAGTTAAATCTTATTAAAATCATTTAATAAAGATAATAGAAGTATATTAAAAGGTTAAAAAATTATTTGTAATCGTTTTACGAAAATATTCAAAATTTGTTACATTTTGTTAATGCAATGCCAAAATTCAATATTTTGATATTAACCCTAATGATATAGGATTTTAACCCACATAGACTTGTTTTAATTCATATTAAAATCATTCAGTAATGATAATTAAAATCTAATAAGGTTTGTGAAACATAATTTTAATTGGTTTACAAAATGTCCAAATTTTGTCAGTTTTACATACACTGTAAAAATAGAAATTTTGATATTATTTAAATATGATTTTAAAATACAAATAAACGTTCAATTTATTTAAGAAAGCAAGAAGTGCAATTTTTAGTTCTGTTTACATAAATAAATAGTTTAAAAAAGTCAAAATATGACCGTAAAACGTTTTGTCGATTTAAAGTTGTCGCAATGTTGTTGCACATTTATTTTATTATATATGAACATATATTCAAAGGGTGTAAGTATTAATTAATTCACTAATCAAGTTTACTTTTACAAAACAAGATTAGAAAATTCTAGAAAACAATTAGCAAAAGTAAACACAAAAGGACAAAACATGTCACATCAAATCCAACCAAATTTGTACTTTTCTTTACTTAAACATTAAGTGATTAAGACATAAAGTGGTGGTGGGATAAGGTGATGGTAAGTGTTGAAAAAATAAGGATATTTTGGTAATTTGGTAAGAGGTTAATTTTATAATTTACCATCTCTTTCTTTTCCTATAAATACCCACTTATTCTTCTAATTTTTTTCACACTTCTCATTCTTTTTCTTCTTTATTTTTGAGCTTTCTTTTGCTCATTAATGGTTTCTCCTCTTTAAGAGAGGTTGGACGGTAAAAAATAGTGGAGTGCTTAAGAACCAATCCGCTAATTACTCTCTAACCTCTTCTTAATTCACTTCTTTCTCTTCTCTTCTTAAAAATGACCTTAGGTTGTGAGTTTGGGAGTTGATAGGGGGTGGACATGAGCAATATGGAAGGGGGAAGCTGTGGTCAAGAGAAAGAAGGGATGTGGGGTGGTGGCCGAACGCTTGAAAAAGGTGGAAGAATGTTTAGGTGGTGGTGCAGTGAAGTTTTGGTTGAGTTTAGTAATAATTTAGATGAAGTGTTGTTGTGATTTTAATATTGGTAGGAAGTTAATTAATTTGGTTAAAGGTGAGAAATTCTCATCGCTTTTTGAATTATATTGATTATCAAGTTTAATTATTATGTTAGATAATCACCATTTGATGATATGGATGTTTGATTGATTATGTTGGATGATCCATTTTAATGTTATGATAATTATCATATTGTACCCGTGTTGGATATGTTAATGTCATGTGATTGGTTGTATGGTTGTTATGTTAATATGACATCAAATTTCTATCATGATTGATTAAGTAACTCCTTTGTTAAATAAGATCTAATTTTGGTGGTATGATATACTTTAAAAAGATAAGTCTCATTTAAAGTGGAATGGAAATTAATGTTAGAATAAATGAGAATTTGAAATTAGAAGTGAAATTGGATTTGAAATGGAAAGTTCAATTGAAATGGAGAAGAATAGTAAAATTAAAATTGAAATCGGTTTTGAAATATGAAATTGAGATTAAGGTTGAAATTTAAATTAGATTTGAAATCTAAGTTTTAATTGAGTTTAGTTTGAAGTTAGAATTGAAATTGGATTGAAATGTATTTTAAAATTAATATTAAAATAATATCAATAAAATAATATTGTAATATGAAAATGGTGAAAATACATTTTAAATACTTTAAAAAGTAAAATATTGATTTAAAATGATTCGTAATGATTTTGTAAGTAAATAAGTTCAATTTGAATAGATTATTTCAAGTATTGAAAAATAAGTTAAAACTAGGCGCATCGCACAGCGGTAGTTCGCAATTTCACGCCGAAAAGTTCAAATGAGTGTATAGAGTAAAATATAGCTTGAAATTCTTCAAGATAAGAAAATTCTAGACCATTATATCCATATTTTCTAAACGAAGAAAAAAAATCAAGATTTTGTTAAGTAGATTTTGAATTAAGTCCGAATTAATTTTCTAGAAAAATCGCGCTAGTGCAGTTAAGTGACCATAATAGGAAATCTTTTAAAATGGACATTTTTAATTTTGGAAAAATATGGAATAAATTTGATAAATCTATTTAAATAATTTAAAGGATAGTTGGAGATATTCATCTACGTATGGGCGTATATTTTTACCTGCTGCTGTTTGTTTTTGGTTAATGTTTGTCTGCAATTGTAAGGACAGATGTTTATAACTGTCCAAGCTAAATTTAGGTTGGGCTCTGATATATGTATTTAAAAAATTTCTGATGTAAAGATATCTGTTCAATAGTATATATTATTCCATTCGTGTGAGATTCTGTTCTGTTTGTTTTTCTTTATTACCCCTAATAATCAACAATACCATGCAATTTGGGTAAGACATGTGTGGTTTATTGTCGGCACAAAGGGTATAGAATTTTGGGTCATCACAGTTCGTCAAATAACAATATTACTTACCATATTCATGCATGGTCTTGACACAAAGTAATAGCGCATATGCCTCCAGGATAGAACAATATATAATTAATAATAGAGAAAACGTAGAGTTAGGAAAACGCAATGATAATATATAATGATATCATATCCTCCATTATGCATAAGCATTCCCAAGTCGGTCATCTTGTTCCTATATCAAAAATGTCTCGGACTGACCCGAGGATTATAATAACGCACGGGTCGTACTATGTCTAAATCAAAGATTAATATATGTATATAATGTAATAATTAGTATAATAATATGATAATACCTATAATATTAATAATTACATGATAGTGTATACAGTATATGCTCGCAACATCGTAGATGTTAGCAAGAAAATTGTCAACATCCTCAATGCTATGTGAAAGGCAACAAAGCTGTTAGAAAGATCTCTCCTTTATAAATCTACCTTTCGATCAGGTTAATCTAGTCGAAAGGGTTAAAGGAGATTACACTCTCTTTCGACATGGTTGGCTCAATCGAAAGGGTTCAAGGTGTTAACTTTACCTTTCGACCAGGATATCTTAGTCGAATGGCTTTGAGAAGTTAGTTTAGGAATGCAGGCTGAAGAAGTTGCATCCTGCACGAAACAATTCTTTCGAGTATGTCGAAAGTAACTACTCATCTTAGTTTTTCATTCCTTTCGATCATGTCGAAAGGCGTGTCCGACCCCTTTCGATCATGTCGAAAGAGATGCATATTTTAATAGTATGACGCAGCTGCTTTCGACTTCATGGTTTCGTTACTTTTGTTGTGGTACCCCTTCGAAAGGGTTATAGATGGAGATGGGATAAACCCCTTTTGAATGAGTTCCTCTCTATACAATTGTTAGCCAATTATAAACTGGTCCCCTTCGAAACCCCCCTTTCGACTGAGTCGAGTGGGGTTCCACTCTTTCAAAACAAGTCCTACTCATAACTTCCTAAGCATCACTTTGTTTTTGTTGTATAAGACCGACATGGATATTTCCAATTTCACTAATGTCGAAACCCTATCATCGTCCTGTTGGTTTCGATGATAATGTGTTTTGACTGCATATATCCAAGTCAATCCTATGCATTGCATAGACAAAAAGAAATTAAGAGAATATGTTAGAATCATGTGCAATGGATCATTAGACTAGCTAATGATCAAGATGATCTTCCTCATCAACAAAGTCCTTAATGAACCAGCCATCTTCCTTTTGTTGATAATCCAAGATAAGTTACAACTAATAGAGCTTTATCCCAATTTGATTTAGGGTTTCTTGAAGATTTAATTGCAACAAAGAAATTAGAGTAGTAAGAAATGAGTGTGGGATTCCAAAATTCGGTCCCTCGAACCAACCCCTTTGGTCTTATTTATTGATGCAGGTTGGGCCCCTTTCGTGCATGTGCCTTCGACTCAATCGAAAGGTCCCCTTCTTATGTGTCGCCTTTCGCTTTTCGACCTGGTTGAAAGGCCATGTCTTCCTTCGACACTGTCGAAAGGCATCTTCTCTGAGTGCTTTGATTTACTCTTGTGATTCCTTGGTCTTTTTCAAGCCATTTTGACTAAGTCCAAAGGATCCTTTGCCAACTTTTCGTCGTTGTTAAGTTATGAGTATTTTTCCTTACTTCTTCCGCTGGAACACCTTTTGACATTGTCGAAAGGTCTCAAAATGTGCTTTTTCCTTCATGTTGCTTTGTTGTCATTGGAAGTTAGATAGGGTCCTCCGATTCTGTCGATAGTTTGCCTATAAGGGCTTCGACGATGTTGATGTGCTGATGGTTTCGATGATTTTGAGTAGCTTTCGAATATATATCGATGCATTAATGCGGAACCTTCCTCTAATGTCATTGCCTTCGACTGGTTCGAAAGGCTTGTGTATGCTTCCGAAAGGGTTGTTATGAGGGCGAAACCCTTAATTCAAAAAGGTTCGGCGCATTTATGGGACATTAACAATCATTCCTTTAGAAAGGAGCTCCGAAGTAGTTGCTGGCCCACCTATGTCGAATGGTCTTAGAGAGGTGGAAAGGTGGCTGTGTTTTTCCTTTTTCATGTTTTACCACCTGCGAGGGTGCTTGCTACTTGCGACTCTTTCAAAAGCTTTCCCAATGCCATCGAAATCTTCATTCATGATCTTTGTCTAAACCCACTTTAGTAGATGTTGGCACTTTTCATATCTTCTTTCATGTCTTTGTTCTCTGAGTGGATTTTATGACTAACATTTTGCTTCCTTATGGCGCAGATAAAGGCTTACTCCATCTTCCCTCCAGAAGGTGCCTTGAGCTGACCAGAGGCGTGACTAAGGGCTTGTCCGGTGCTTTAACTTGGCCATCTTATGGCATGGCTAAAGGCTTACCCGCCCTCCCTCCAGGAGGTGCTCTGCCTTGGTCAACTTGGCACAGACAGAGGCTTTCTACCATCTTAGGTAGACTGCCATCTTAGGTAGTATCCAAATATAAGGAGCATTTCACTCCCAACCATGTAGATTTTCCTTTTAAAGAAATAGATGCTTTATTCATTCATCTTTTGAAAATATGGCCTTAAATATTTGGCGTTCCATGTTCTTGGAACCATATTGATGTCTGGTCGGCATAATTTGTAAGATTCCGGGGGAATTACATTGCAAATGATTAATGGTCCTTCCCAATTTGGCCCTAAGGGTCCATCTTCTAGGTTTTTGGTATTTGCCATCACTCTTCGAAGTACCAAATCTCCTTCGTGAAATGACCGAGTTCTCACTTTTGAGTTTTAGTACTTTGAGATTCTTCTTTGATACTCAGCAGTTCTTATCGTTGCTTCATCTCTCAATTCATGTATTAAATCTAAGGATTCTCTTTTTAGCTCTTGATTCTTATCGAATGCTTAGGCGATTCTTCGGTATAAGGGTATCTCAATCTCCATTGGTAGCATCGCGTCACACCCATATATAAAAGAGTAGGGAGTATGCCCTATCGCCGTTTTGGTGGATGTTCGATAAGCCTATAACACAAGCGGTAGTTCTTCTACCCAATTTCCTTTTGCCTTGCTTAGCCGCTTTTTCAGAATTTTCTTCATGGTTTTGTTTGCAACTTCACTGCCCCATTCGCTTTTGGATGTGTGATGGATAAAAACTTTTAATGATTCCATTTTTGTGGCAAAAGCAAGAGAATTATTCACTCTCAAATTGTGTCCCATTATCAAATTATTTTCTAAGGAATTTCAAAACTATTATGATATTCTTGATAATGAATCCGAGTACCTTACCAGAAGTAATCTTTGGAAGCGGTTCTGCTTCAACCCATTTGGGGAAATAGTCTATAGTGACTATGACGTACTTTGATCCTCCTTTTGAAATTAGCAATGGGCCGATTAAGTCTATTCCCTATACATCAAAGGGCAATGGACTTGCAATTGGAGTCAATTAACTTGGTGGCAATCTAGGAATCTTTGAGTATTCCTAACATTTTTCACATCTTCTCACATACTAGATGGCTTGGCCTAACCTATGTGGCCAATAAAATCCTTGCCTCATTATTTTCTTTACTAAATTTGTTCCATTTAAATGACCTTCGCAAAACCCATCGTGTGCTTCAACCATTACTTTCACTCCATCATTCATGCTCATATGTCTTAGATAGGGAAGAGCATATCCCTTTTTATAGAGGATTCCATCCATTATTACAAAGGTTGGAGCTTGTCTCCTAATTTTCCTTGCATCACCTTTATCAGATGGGAAGGTTCCTTTAACAAGGTATTCAACAATAGGTGACATTCAGGTGTCATCATATATGTTACTTGGTCTCGGTTGGTCAACCCTTTTATCTGATATTTCTTTATTACTTTCTCTTCTCTTTTCCACTTGTGATTTTGCTTGAGACCTTGTCAGGACTAACAATTCCTTTCCCTGTTCGGATGCCTCCTCTCACCAATACTTGGAATTTCTTAATATCCCACTCTAACAATACGTGTTTCCGGGACTCCGCTTGAGCTTTCTAGTTTTTCTAGGGAGTCTGCTTGTGAATTTTCCGCTCTTGGGACTTGGTGTATTGAAAAGTATTCAAGTAAAGCAAACATTCTTAGTACCTTCTTCACGTATAAAGATAGTTTGGGGTCCTTTGTTTGATATATCTATTTCACTTGGTTCACCATTAGTTGAGAATCACTAAAGATAAGCATTCGTGGAATTTTGAGTTCTAATGGAAGGATTAATTCCGCTACCACAGATTCTTATTTTGACACTTTGTTAGTTGCCGGAAATCCCAATTTCATGGCATAATGTAAACGATGTCCATCCGGTGTGATGATTACATATACTACACCAGCCCCTTGTTCCTTTGATGCGCCATCAACAAATAGTTGACACATAGACCTCTAGTCTTTCACCTTTTTTGATTGTTCCTTGATAAAGTTAGTGCACTCATTAATGAAGTCTGCTAATGCTTGCCCCTTGATTACAGCTCGTGGCTGAAACTTTATGTCATATTAGCTGAGCTCGATTCCCTATTTTACTAACCTTCCTGAAGTCTTTGGTTTACTAAGGACTTGCTTAAGGGAAAATTTGGTCAATACCCTAATTGGGTGTGCTTGAAAATATGCTCTGAGCTTTCGAGCTGTGAGAATCAAGCAATAGGCTAACTTTTCAATCATTGGGTATCAGACTTATGCATCCTTCAACCGTCTGCTCACATAATATACTGGAAGTTGTGCCCCATTCCCTTCTCTAATTAACACCGAACTAACTGCATGCTCTGAGACTGCCATATGTAGGTATAAGGTTTCCCCATCCTCGAGGTGAGAAAGTATCGGTGGCTTTTCTAGGTGGCTTTTTAGTTCCTGAAAGGCTTTCCTGCAATCTGCCCCCATTCAAAGTTCTTCTTCTTCCTAATCACATTAAAGAAGGGTACATACTTATTAGTGGCTTTAGAGATAAATCTACTTAGGGTAGCCACCATTCCATTCAAACTCATCACTTCCTTGCTAGTTTTAGGTTCGGCCATGTCCCTAATGGCTTGAATTTGATCTGGACTAGCTTCGATCCTTTAGGGACTTATAAGGTAGCCTAAAAACTTTCCAGAATGGACTCTAAAAGAATATTTTTATAGGTTCAGCTTCATTTGATATTTCTGCAATACCCTAAACATCTCTTCCAAATCTTTAAGATGACATTTGGGTTCGCCAGACTTTACCAGCATATCGTCCACATAAACTTTCATGTTCCGGCCAATTTTCTCCTTAAACATTCGGTTGACCAATCTTTTATATGTTGCCCATGCACTTTTTAACCCAAATGGCATTTCCTTGTAACAATAAATCCCCCACCCAGTTATGAAGCTAGTGTGCTTCTCATCAGATTTAAACATTGGTATTTGATTGTACCCTGAATAAGCATCCATGAGAGATGAAAACTTGTGACCGCTTGTTGCATCTACTAATTGGTCTATTTGCGGCATTGGAAAGCAAACATTTAGACATGCTTTGTTCAAATCCATGTACTCAATGCAAGTCCTCCATTTCCCATTTGATTTCTTTACTAGAACTGGATTAGCTAACCATTTTGGGTAGTATATTTCCCGAATAAATCCATTTTCAAGGAGTCTATTAAACTCTTCTTTCAAAGCATTTGATCATACCTTGTCCATCCCTCTCTTTCTCTGCCTTATGGGGTTGCTCCTGGATTAATGTTGAGAGCATGAAACATAACCATTGGATTAATTCCCACCATACCGGTATGTGACCAAGAAAATACGTCTTTGTTGACTTTTAGAAATTGTATCAAATCCTACTTCAAGTCACCATTAAGATCTTTTCCCACCATAACCACTTTGGTAGTATCATATGAATCTATGTATGCTTCCTCAAGATCCTCTATGGGTTTTATCCTTTTCTTTTCCATTCGGCAATCGAATTTTGTGACTATTGGGCTTTCTTCTGCTAAGTTTGCATCAATTCTCTTTCTCTTGTCTCCAAAAGGAATGTACCTTTGATACATACGTTTGTTAGATTTATTAATTTTGATCTTTGTTTCAAATGTTGGATGTGAGAATCCATCATCCGAAGGCTGTAAAATAGTAGAAGAATCAAAGTAAGCAGAATACTCTCTTTTATACTGGTCTAGAGTAGCAAAATACATTTCTCGGGAGCTAAACTGCTCCCCTCAGACAGTCCCCCATCCTCTTTTTGTCAAGAATTTTACCATAAGATATTTTGGAGAGACGAAGGCATCTATATCGTCGAGAGCTTGCCTGCCAAAGAAGGCATTGTAGTATAAGGGTTGGTTGATTATCACAAAGATAGTTTTGAAGGTTCTGCAGGTTGGAGTCACCCTCATTTGCATGAGTAGCTTTATCTGTCCAACCGTGGTTGATCCTTTGTTTTTGAATCCAACTATGGGTTCCATGCTTGGTTCAAGTTTGTCTTCAGGAATGTTCATCTAATCGAAGGCGTGCCTAAAGATTACGTTGACTGCACCGCCTGTGTCAACCAAAATTTTAAAGACAATAGATAATCTAGTTTGTGCAGTAATCATTAAAGGATCATTATGAGGATGGTGAACCCCCTTTCTTAGCTCTTGAGGAGTGACAACAAGGTTCAACATCTGAATTTTGAGATGTGGATTCTTTATTAGAGGTTCCTCTTGGACAGAGTTAATGCCTTCTTTAGCTTCCTTCATATACCTGTTGTGGGCCCCCTTGCTATTTCCCACTGGGTGCGGTCCGCCGTGAATTGCAACAATTCTATTTATTGGTGGGCTCAAGCTTAGAGGGTCTTCATCTTCCAATACATTTACAGCATTGCCATGGTGTTTCTATAGACCATTCTCTGTCTGCTGGGCTTTTTGTTGGTCTTGAATGAATTCCTTCAAATGACCCTCACGGATCAGTTTTTGGATAATGCCAGCTAGGACCCTACACTCATCGGTCTTGTGAATGTTTGCCTTATGATATGAACAATAATCCCTTCCCTTTCTTTGTTAATGGTGGTTCTTGGCTTTAAAGGAGGTCAAAAGGCTGACTCTTTCCTTAGCTGCGACCTAAATGTAAGACAATGGCTTGTTTAAAGCAATTGCATTAGTGATTGGCTCTTCCCATCTTGCCCTTTTGTTTCCTTGATCTTTGACAAATCTTCTCCCTTCTTTCTTGGAGATAGTTTTCATTTTAGCATAGTAAAGCTCATCCATCCGAATGAACTTGTCAGCTTAGAAATGGAAGTTTTGTAAATCTTTACAGCCATTGGCAAAGAGCTGCTTCCAAACGGGGGTGTTTTCTATCAAGCCAGAATGAACTGCTATAAGCCTGTCTCGATCATTCATGGCTTTGCTTTTAGAGCATTCAACATTGAATCTCCTCAGATAATCTCCTAAGGATTCTCCCCATCTTTGTTTTATATTGTCCAAGACTGTATAGTCGATCATGGGATCTTTGTAAATGCAGAATTGGGCGGAAAATTTTCATAAGAGAACTGCTTCCATGAGTATATGGTTTTCTCCCAGTACTATCTATACCATTTTGCTGCAGCTCCCTGGAGAGTGGCTGGGAACAATCGACATCTGACAGCTCCAGATGCATTGTATAGATCCATTTGGCTATCAAAAACCATTAGATGATCGTTCGGGTATGTAATCCCATGATATTTCATTGATAGGATCTTTACATATGGCGAGATGACTGTAGCCATGATCTCATCAGTGAAGGGTGGCACTCTTTCATTGTTATTAACATTTTCATCCATTGTTCTTTTCCTTTTCGAATTCATAGCATTCTTTACTGCTTTTTCAGCTGCTTCTTTTAGATAAGCCTCAACATTATAGTAATTTTTCTAGTATGGGCAATAATCCTTTGATTTTGAGCTTCCTGATTGTTCAAGCAACTTGTCGAGAACTCTTCCTTGATGGTTAGCTTTTGACTAAAGACGCTCCTTCTTCCTGGAGGATGTTAAGTCTATTTTACTTTTGTATTCGGTGGAGTTGGCTTTTAAATTTCTCCTAGGGGAAAACACCTCTTCCCCTTGAGTTGGTTTTGGTGTCTTTGAAGATTTTTGAGGTAGTGCCATTTTAAGTAGCTCTTACATCTCTTGTAGCTGCTGCACCAAGTGTTTAATCTTTGTTGCGTTATCATCTTGTCATGCTGGTGATGAAGGCTGTCCTTGAGCAGCCCCATCCAGATTAAAAGATTGAATTATGTTCTCCTCAAGAGTGGTGGTGTGGACAACTTCTTCTTCAATTCTGCTTAATCGTTTAGATCTCATTTTCCTACACAAATCGAATGAACTAAAACTAGTCTATAATAGAGTGACAAGGTCGGAGGTTCGAGCCCTCCTTCTAGCGCCAAAAATGTTAACAAGAAAACTTGTCAACATCCTCAATGCTATGTGAAAGATATCCAAGCTGTTAGAAAGATCTCTTTGTTTTAAACCTACCTTTCGACCAGCTTGATCTAGTCGAATGGGTTTAAGGAGATTGCTCTGTCTTTTGACATGGTTGGCTTAATCGAAAGGGTTCAAGGTGTTACTTTACCTTTCGACTAGGATGTCTTAGTCAAAAGGCCTTAAGAAGTTAGTTTAGGAATGCAGGCTAAAGATCCTGCATGAAACCATTCTTTTAAGCGTGCCGAAAGTAACTAATCATCTTAGCTTTTCATTCATTTCGCTCATGCCGAAAGGCTTGTCGGACCCTTTCGATCATGTTGAAAGGGATGTATATTTTAATAGTATGACGCAGCTGCTTTCAACTCCATGGTTTCGTTACTTTTGTTGTGGAACCCCTTCGAAAAGGTTACAGATGGAGCTGGTGATAAACCCCTTTCGAATGAGTTCCTCTCTATACAATTGTTAGCTAATTATAAACCGGTCCCCTTCGAACCCCCCCCCCTTTCGACTGAGTCAAGTGGGGTACCACTCTTTTGAAACAAGTCCAACTCATAACTGCCTAAGCATCACTTTGTTTTTCCTGTATAAGATCGATCTGGATATTTCCAGTTTCATCAATTCACCAATGTTGAAACCCCATCATCATCCTATTGTTTTTAACGATGATGTGTTTTGACTGCATATATCCAAGTCGAACCTATGCATTACATAGCCAAAAAGAAATTAAGAGAATATGTTAGAATCATGTGGAATGGGTCATTAGACTAGCTAATGATCAAGATGATCTTCCTCCTCATCGAAGTCGTTAATGAACTAGCTATCTTCTTTTTATTAATAATCCAAGATAAGTTACAATTAATAGAGCTTTATCCCAATTTAATTTAGGGTTTCTTGAAGATTTATATGCAACAAAGAAATTGGAGTAGAAATAAATGAATTTGGGATTCTAAAATTCGGTCCCTAAAACCAAACACCTTGGGTCTTATTTATAGATGTAGATTGCCCCATTTTGCGCCTGTGCCTTCGACTCAATCGAAAGGTCCCCTTCTTATATGCCACCTTTCGCCTTTAGACCTAGTCAAAAGGCTATGTCTTCCTTCGACATTGCCGAAAGGCATCTCCTTTGAGTTCTTTGATTTACCATTGCGCTTCCTTGGTCTTTCTTAAGCCATTTCGACTAAGTTGAAAGGATCCTATGTAACCTTTCGCCGTTGTTAAGTTATGAGTATCTTTTCTTACTGCTTCCTCTAGAACACCTTTCGACGTTGTCTAAAGGTCTCCAAATGTGATTTTTCCTTCATGTTGCTTTGTTGTCGTTGGAAGTTAGATAAAGGCCTCTGACTCTGTCAATAGGTTGCCTATAAGGGCTTTGAAGATGTTGATGTGTCGATGGTTTCGATGATGTTGAGTAGCTTTTGAATGTATATCTGTGCATTGTTGCATAACCTTCCTCTAATGCCATTGGCTTCGATCGGTTCGAAAGGCTTGTGTATGCTTCCAAAAGGGTTGTTGTGAGGACAAAACCCTTAGTTCAAAAAGGTCTGGTGCATTTATGGGAGATTAATATTCATTCCCTTCGAAAGGAGGTTCCGTAGTAATTTTTGCTGGGCCACCTACGCCAAATGAGCTTAGAGAGGTGGAAAGGTAGCTTTGTTTCCCCTTTTCTCATGTTTTACTACCTGCAAAGGTGCCTGCTACTTGTGACTCTTTCGAAAGCCTTCCCAATGCCTTTGAAACCTTCATTCATGATCTTGGTCAAAACCCGCATTAGTAGATGTTGGGCTTTTCTTATGTTCTTTCATGCCTTTGTTCTTTGAGTGGATTTTATGGCTAAAAGTAGATAATCCCAAATGTATCATAACATTTCATATATCATGAACCATACATAAAGATGTCATCACCTACATTGCAGTAAATCAAATCAACAAATCACAGAATCAACTATAAATGGGTGAATAATCCATATCTAGAAATCATCATCAAAATTGTAGCACCCCAAATTTTAGATAACATTATTCAGGAGATATAATTAGCTAAATTAAATAGAATAATGTTAAGATTAAATTGGTAGGGGATTGAGGTTTGTAATTAATAGAAGGGGAGACATGCCTATTTGAACTAATGAACTAGGAGAATTAAAATGAATTAAGTTAGGGTAGTACACAAGAGCAATATAGGAATAAGTAATAACTTTATACCTCAAACCATTACACACATTCATTTTCACAACCTAAAACAAAACTCAGAGATCAGCAACCATTAAAGAAGAAAAGGGGAAGATAAGCTAAATCAAGAGGAAGAAGCTAATCAACTTAAATCCAAGATCAAATCTCAAATCATTAACATCAAAGATAGGGTGAATAATAGGTTACATCTCATGCTTTTGTTTTTCAGTCACTAGCATGACATCTTTAATTTATTTGCAAAAGTTTTGCCATGTTTTTAATGATTAATGGATACACACACACTTGTTGATTATTTAGGCCATTTATATGGATGTGATGATAAATATTGATTTAGAAAACCTATTAAATGACATCTAAAAGACTTGAAATTTTAATCCGAGGTCAGAAATATCATGTTGGAGATGGGTTTCAAGTTTTATAATTTTCTGAATTATTGTGGATTTATTATGAATTTTCTAGCGATGAAAATGCTATTTTGGGTTTAAAATTATTTAAGGCCAAATTATAACGGCTTTGGGTCTGAAATTTATATATGTTAAAAATCATATTAATAGTGATTGATTGGTATTTTTGGAGAATTTTCCTAAATTTCTTTGTTAAGCATATTAAATTATTTAAGGTATGAGACATAAATGTTTTATATGATAAAAATAGGAGAAGGGGCATTTTGTAAATGTTTTAAATAAACAAGTTCTAAATTCGGAAGAACTTTTAGGAAAGATCTTGGAAAATAAATTGGCAACCAAATATATTATGACAAATAAGAAAGTTAGTTGGAATAAAATTACTTTATTAAGCAAGAAAACAGTTTTTGTATGTATATGTGGTTTCTCCATCTTCGACAGCTGCCTTTCGACCACGTTCCTCCGCCTCCATCTAGTTCGAAACCAATACATAGAGTATCAAAGACTTGGTACATAGTGAATTGGAAATAGGCGGAAGGTATAGGGTCGAAGTAAGGGGTTCCGAAGGGGTCGAAACTATGTTTTTGCTTTTAAAAGAAAACACGCTTGCTTACCTTTGAACGAGATGGCTTTCGACTTGGTTAATTGGTGTAAAGATAGCATTCGGCTTAGGTTGTCGCCTTTAGTTTTTAAATGTATTTCGACAGTGTCGAAACCCTTATTGCCGCAATTCTACCTTTCGACTTAGTTGAGGCCGTTGCCTCTAAACATGGTTTTGAAGGGATC
This sequence comes from Allium cepa, assembly GCA_030765085.1. Classification (NCBI taxonomy): domain Eukaryota; kingdom Viridiplantae; phylum Streptophyta; class Magnoliopsida; order Asparagales; family Amaryllidaceae; genus Allium; species Allium cepa. The sequence goes on from CM060939.1 coordinate 103,720,562, forward strand.
CTTTCAATTCTGTTAAAAAAGCACTTTCCAATGCTTTCAAAAGGGATGGTGTTGAAACCATCTACTTTCTTTACTTAGCGAAAAATGCTTTCAAAAGAGTGCTTTCGACTTGGTTGGTTTAAGACCCTGAGTTTCGTTGAAAGATAAACCCATAGGTTTTGACTTAAATGGTTTTAATGGTTCCAAAACTATGTTCCACAAGCTTTTACTTGAACCCAATGCTTTTGGAAAGTTTTTTTTTAAGTAGTATACCTTAATTCTTTCGAAAGGTAACTAATATCGGTTTCGAAGGGGAGGTTTCTCAGTAGAAAAGGTTCGAAGGGGTGACTCCCCAATGGTTTTAAAAGATACTTACAGTATTTTAAATGGAAGGTTTCCAATTACTTTCGAAAGACAAGTTTTATGTTTTGAAAAGAGGACGTCTAAAGGTTTTGAAAGAAAGGTTTACAATGTTTTCGAAAGGACTATTATAAATGATTTCGAAAGGCATGTTTTGTCCTTTCACCCTAAGGTTATAAAGTTTTACTTATATCGAAAGGGGTACTTTCAATGGTTACAAAAACGGCACTTTCAATGGTTTCGAAAGGGTTGTTTAAAGGTTTTAAACAAAGGTTTCGAATGATTTACCTTGGCAATATAGCCTAAGTGTTTTCAAGTTAAAAAAAGGCTTTATCTTATTTTGGAGGGATAGGTAATCATTAATATATTTCATCAACATTATTTTGAGTAAAGTATATATAACATGGGAAATAGCTTTGAGTAAAGCAAAGAGTTTATTTTCCATGTATAAGCATGACTTAAAGGTTTAAATTATTTTGAAAGGGTTTTCAAGAAAAATTAAAGGGTAGTTAACCCTAAGAAAAATAACTCACATATTAGAAGACCAAATGGGACTGGGGTAAGGTCGCACCCTATACATTAGCTATTGCCCCTAGCTAATTTTAGTCCAAAATTCCAGTGTGAAGGACTTAGTCAGAGGTAGAGTTAAATGATAGTTACACATAGAAAGGAATATATGTATAGAATAGAAGATAGGTTATTGGTGAGCCCGTAAAACCATTAAGATCAGGAGACCCTTGGAAATGTAAGTAAGGGATAGACAATCCAGAAGACTTATCTAACTTAGATAGATCATATTTATTATTTTGTCTGGTAGGCCCGAGTTAGCCAATGGTTAGTAGTTAGCCAAACAAAACTACATTTGTTTTGGACAGTTGATCCATTTGTTACCAGTTTTGAGCATTTATGATATTGCTATTATTAATATAATCAGTTTGATTAACCAGCTTGGTTGCAGGATTATTATCTACAATAAGATATGTTTTGAAAGAGATATTAGTAAGTGGAAACTCGTTCCTCTAAGCGGTGTGGTCTCACATAATACAAATAACCGAGACGTATTGTGATGTCCCAGAAATTTGGGCAATATTTGTTTAATAATTTTCATTAATAATTATTTTAAAATGTGAAATATTGATTTAATAATTTAATTCAAACAGAAATAATCTTTTGAAGATTAATAATTATTTGGTTTGACAAATGATATTCTTTTCAAAATTTATAATAATGATAATTTTATATTTGGGAATTTTATTCTTTTCAAAAGTTAAAAATATTTAAATGATAAAATTATCTTTCTGAGCTATTTAAAGAATATTTTACTTATAATGTATATATGTGTATACATTGTAAATAGAGAATTTGATTTTAATTTGAAATTTAAATTTAATAATAATATTTTCAAATTATTATATATATATATAAATGTATAAATTATGAATTGATTAAATTGATTGAAATTAGTATTGAAAATTTTCAAAGGTTAACTTAAAAATCTATCTTATATTTTCAAAAGAAATATAAGTAAAAATCTATTTTGTTTAAAAATATAATAGTTTAAATTGTATTTTATAATAAAAGTTTATATTGTTTTCTTTAGAAATAAACTTAGTTCATTTATATTAGAGTAAAATATTTTGGTTTGAATTTTGGAATAGAATTGAATTCAACATTCTTTTTCTTTTTAAATTTTCTCTTTTGAAAAATTTAGCTTTAAAAATATTCAAGCAAACATTAAAATGTGTAATTTTATAAAGAAATTTACATGTAAACATGTAAGGCTAAATATTGATAAAAACATTTAAAAACATTTTAAGTTAAATTAGAAATTATTTTAAATACATTCATAAATTAGGAATTTATTTTTATATTAAATTTGTACATGTGTTAAGCATTCAAATCATTAAGAAGACACTTGTAAATTAATCTACCTCATTAGATAACAAGTGGCAATAATTAATTTATTTTTGAAATTTATTATCATAGATAAGAAAACTTAGCAATGCATTATTGATCAAACCATTTATCTTCAATTGAATCTGAAAATCAGATTTTAGAAGAAATCTACAAAACCAATTCTGCAAAACCAAATACAAATTGAAATCTGAAAACAAATTCTACAAAACAGGTTTAATATAAAATCTGCAAAACCCAATTCATGTTTAAGAATCTGCAAAACCAATCTGGTAACAAAATTCAAGCAAATCTGCAAATTTGAAATCTGTTCAAATTTTCAACATCAAATTGAAGTTCAATTCAAATCCAAGCAAAGAAGAATGAAGTTCTGCTGCAGTTTAAATTACCTACAAATCAGCAAGTAATTCAATGGAAGCAAACCAGATTCAACTTGAAATTTGCAGTTCAAGTGTAAATGCAAATCTATTTCAGGAAATTCAACTACAACAGCTCCAGGAAAATGATAATGCTTCTCTGCTTCTTCTATAATAATGTGAGTAAACCTTTTATTTAAAAACAGTTTACAAACCTGCGATGAAATCTATTGCATGTGTAGAAATATAGTTTATAATGCTTGCTTGATTTTAATGTGTGAATATAAGTATGGCATGACTGTAAAATGCTCTCTACTTTGAAACTGGTGAGTAAATAATCTATATAAAAGCTTTAGCTTGTTTATTATTGCTGCATATGATTGATATATAAATTATTGTTATGATAGTTGCTTGCTTGAATGTAAATAATGCTCGTCTGTTTATAAATATAAACCAGTTAAGTAGGCATGTTTGTATATATAAACAAGTACCCTCTGTTTTGTTTTACAGTTTCAAAAACAATTTAAAAATTTATCTTGTCTTCCTTAAATCTTTTACAGTTTATATTATTTAGACAAAGTATGCTTGGATTATCAAGATTTAAGTTCTAAATTAAGTATAATATGTTTAAATTTTATCTGGAAATTTAGAATACAGTGAAATACTCAAGAACATGTAAAATTCAAACATGATGATTCTCGTATTTACCTATATAGTCTGGGTTGCCTTTGTAAGCTAGGAATTTTAAAAGTTAAATCATAATTTTTAAATTGATATTGAATGGGATTTTCGAGGTTGATCACAAAAAGGGGTTTTGGGATTTTCTGATGATCGTTGCAGTCGTGAGGGGTGGATTTGCTATAGGAGGTGGTGAGGGTGTAGAGGAGCATGGGAAAAATGCTCGATGGTTTTTACGGTCGTCGTGGTGATGGCGAATCGATGGAGTAGGGTTTTTGGGCTCGGTTATGTTGTTAACGATGATGGGGTTCGTGCGGTGGCTGTCGCGCACTGGACTGGATCGCGCAAGGGGGAAGGGCTTCAAGGGTTCGAGGCGCAATAGGGGTTGCAGCGGTTTGGTTTCAGGTGGTCTGGTTCATCGCCGATGGTTGTTTTTTTTCAATCATGTGCTTCTACTTGATTCGATCGAGATGGCCATTTTAGGTTTTGCTTCGTTATGCGTAGTGCTACTTCATCGTGGTTGTTGACGAGGTCGAGGATGGGTTGGTGATGGTCGAGGAGATGACCATCGATGGTCAGGGTTGATGTGCATGTGCACGATGATGATCAGTGCACGTTTGTTACCTGATGATGGTGGTTTCTGTGTTGCAGTGGTTTGCTCGGGTTGTTCGCGTTTTTGTCTCGAAGCATTATTGGGGAGGGTTCTCGGGCATGTTGGTTTCAGGTTACAAAACCTGATAGAATTTTTTTTCAGGTTTTGTAGACCTGAAATTGTGCATTTTTTAAATTTTGAATGAAATTTAAAATTAAGGCAGGGATTTAAGCAGGAATTTAAATTCCAAGTTTTAGATGAATTGAATTCAAAGGAACTTTTGAATTCAGAGTTATTAAAAATGAAAATTTTAAATTTAAGTAAGATTTAAATTATGTTTTTAAAAATCAAGTCTAAATATAGTTCAAGTTTACTATGCATTTGAATCCTGAATTTAAATCAGTTTGCAAGTTTAAATGTTGAACAAGTTTAAAATGTTTTAAAGTAGAATTTTAAAATGATTTGTTTTCAAATAAGTTTTAAACTTGATAAAAAATTCTTTTCTTTAATAATTGAATTAAAGTTATGATGTGTTTAACTTTAGTTTGAAAGTTAAAAAAATCAATGTATTTTAAAAGCTTGATTTCTTTAAATAAATTAAGTAATTTGGTTTTAAACTTTTCTTATATAAGTAATGAATGTTTTCACTTTTATTTTAAGGAATAAATTTATTTAAATTTGGATTAATGTTTAAATAGTTAAACATTTTGAATATTAAATTTTAAATTGGAATTTGAATTAAATTTAGAAAATGTATTGTTTTAAATACATTTGAATGTTAATACAGTTATTAATAAGGTGAATGAATTATCTCAGAAATAATTACGATAATAAAAGAATTTAATTAAGGAATGTCTTAATTAATTGATTTTAATTAATGTTTTAGATTAACTTAATTAGAGTTGATTAATGATAATTAATCTAAGATAATTTTCTTAAGGAAGTAATTAAAGAAAAGGTTGTTAATTACTAAAGATAATTATCTAAAGATAATTTAGTAATTAATTAATGTGATAAATTTTGATAATTAATTGGATTAATTAATTGAAGATAATAAATTGTAATTGGTTAAGCATAATCACTTTATAAAAGTAATTAAGGGATTAATTACTTATTGTAATTAATTTTGATAATGTGATTTGTTTAAATTAATTAATTTAGTTTAATTAATTTAAGTAAATCATTTGATGGTTTAATAAGAGTAATTACTAGCTTTGCCAAAAAAATAAAAGTAATTACTTAATGTAATTAATGGAGCATGATTACTTTGGGAAATAATAAATGATAATTACTGGAATGTAATTAGTAAGAGATGATTTTTTTTAAATGAAGTAATTTGGGTAATTACTTTTGTAATTAATCAAGGGATTAATTAATGAAAATAATTAATAATGGGATAATTAATTTGTTATAAGTAATTAAAGGTCGTTAATTACTGGATTGAATATTAATCAAGGGTGATTAATAATTGTATTTTAAATTTAAGATTAATTGCTTAATGTAATTAATTTTAAATAAAGTAATTAATTTAAATATAAATCAGAGGTCATTAATTAATATAATTAATGATGTAATTAAGAATTGTTTAATTAAGTAATAATTAATTAATCAAGTGATTAATTAATGTAGTTATAATTAATGAAGTAATTAAATGTTAATTACTTATGATTAAGGTTAATTAATTTGTGAAATTTATCAAAGACTAATTACTTATTGTAATTAGAGAATGATTAATCGAAGGTGTTTAATCAAGTTGAATATTTTGTGAATGATTAATTAACTAGATTAATTAATTAATGGTTATATAAGCAGGATTTATAGATGTGTAATTAATTTAATTTATTTTAAATTAATTAGAGATAAAAGTAATTAATTTAATTCATTTTAAATTAATTATAGATGTTGGTTAATAAATCATTGCTTATGGATGATATTGATATTTCTTTGAATGGTTATGATCTCAGTAATGAGATGAGTAGTTTCTATATGATATGGATGCTTAGTTAAAGTTTGATAATATGGATTATCTGTTTGTGGATTATCTGGTTGTGATGATTATCTGTTTGTGATGATGGTACAGATTATCTGTTTATGATGAGAATGTGATTATCTATTGTGATATGTGAATTACCTAACTGTGTGTAAATAGATAATGATGAATTGAATTAATCATTCAAACTAAATTCACTTGGACATTAAGATGGCGTTTGGATTTTGATGGGATCGTGATCGGATTTCCAAATTTGGAATTCCGAAAACCACATCGATCCAAATTAAACGTTAGGTCGTGAATCTCAAGTGAAGAGTGAAGACTCGAGGTGTAAGTACTATTCATCAGTATAACTCTAAGGGTGATTCCGTAATGAGTTTGACGGAATAGTACTTTCAGGTTCGAGATGGTGATTCAGAGTGCAAGGGTTATCGTCATTAACTCTGAGGGTGATTCCAAAATGAGTGTGACGAGATAATGCCTACGGTTTCGTTCGAACCCGGAACGAACTTGTATGGATTGAATGATTTCAGAGCATCTTCAGGTGGACGATGAGCATTCTAAGATTGATGTGTCCTATAAAGGTAATCGTAGCCTCAAGCCTCATCAACCGGGAATGGCTAAAACATGGGAGGTGCAGCAAGGCTAAGTGGGTCATGCCCAAGTAGGACGAGATTTACCCCTGTCTAGAGGTCCCTTTTTCTTTCGGTTGTGTGGCAGTTGGCGACGGCCAATCTGCGGGGTGGTCTTGTTCGGGACTGTTCAGTAAGGAATGGTCCCGGTCTTGTGTTGTAGGGGAGCGGGCGTACTCCTCGGTACGGTGATCTAGACCACGTACTGTGACGGGCGGTACCCCAGTAGCCCTGCCATTGATGGAAACCCATTCTTCCTACGAGACCCTACGGTTTTGTTTGTATTACCCACTTTTATGGCTAGTAGCTGGAATTTAATTATGTAACAATTTCGACTATTTCTTATTTACTTGAAAACCCTAGACACTATTATAATATCACTGGATTTCTTATCAAATGTTTTGGTTAGCGTAAGGTAAAAACTTTTCCATGTTTATGTGTGGGAAGTCTTACGTGATACCTTTTGTTTACAAAATATTTTCTAAAGTTAAGCAACTTTTAAACCCGTTTACTCACACCAGACCCATGTCTGACCCGAGTATTTATTTTCTGTTTTATTAAACTCTTGGGTACTCATATTACATATGAGTAGTCAAGTGTTTTCAGGATTTCTTTGACGAGTTCTGGAGGAGATACGGAGCAGGAGGCTTCAGCGTGTAGATATATATAGTGATTCCCCTGTGTTTGAGTTGTATCTATTTTCTCTGATGTACTTGAATTGTAATTGCTTGACAAATATTTATAACTGTCTAGTTTGTGTTGTATTAGTTGTATAACTCGGATGTATATAATGCTATGAAATGTTTTATGTAATATAATATAATTTATTCGTTTCCACTATGAGATTCTGATGTTGTCTATTTCTTTCTTTTCTTTCTTTTCTCTTTTCTATCCCTTTCTTTTTCTTAATGATGCATCTTTCTATGGAATGAAAGGCGGGTCGTTACATTGTGGTATCAGAGCGCTAGGTTGAGCGAATACCTAAGCTCTGGGGTGGTGTCCAGCTTGAGAGAGCGTATTTGTAATTTTGATATATATATATATATATTAATTTATTTCTACCTATTTGATTGGGTTACCTGTTCGGGTTTTCCAATATAAGTTCTAACGGTAGATAGGGCAGTGGTGTTTGTAAACAACTACCAGTGGTTGTAGTTTGAGTGTTTGAGGTTGGAAGTGAATCTGCTAGGGCAGTATTGGGCATCTTGATTAGTTTTGCAGTTTGGTGTGAAGGATTTCACCGATCTCGGAAGGAAATCTTTTCAATATTCAGAGTTTATCTTTTGATTGTAAGCTTGGTTGCACTCGTGTGAGTGGATTTTCTTGAGCTTGGATCAGTTGGGAGTAATGAAGCCAGCAATGGTATCTTGGCAACCTTAGGAAGGAGTTCTATCTGTATTTGAGTTTGAGACTCAGTTTGGCAGAGTGTTTTGTGCTTGGTTTGAAGTCGAGTTTCCTGAGGGATATCTGTCTACTGAAGACTCTATTGTATAAGTGGCTAGTGTAGCTTTGTGATTCGATGAGCTTTTGGATAAGAAAGTCTTTGGCAGCAGTAGTAGTGGAGTGGCCTATTCTTCGATGGCTCAGAAATCTCTGCGATTCTTTTGTCAGTAGGCCGGGCAGATGGTGTAGCTTGTCCATTTCTTCTGAAAGCTCAGCTGGGTGTGATGTTTGTGGTTGGAGGTGGACCACTAGCTTCTTCTTTTGGTTAGAAGGCTTTAGCTGTTCTAATTGTTGAAGGGAGAATGATTTCTTGGGATCTGAACCGAGTGGAATCGCAAAAGTGACTTGCGATGGTTCGGAAGTTCTCTGAGTAATCTTTGTTTGGATTAAAGCATCTCTAGAGGATGTTTGAGTGATCGAAGTGGTTTGGTATATTCCGGATATCTTCGAAGGAATTAAGATTTGCATCCGTATCGAGAAATTGAGTTCTGTTTCGACTTGGTTCTTGGAGCTTTACCGGTGGTTCAGCTTAGTAGGAGGGCTCTTTGAGAGAGATCTGTTTAAGCAGGCAGGATTGATCGGATCTAGTTTTCTAGTTGAATTTTTGCTGTGGTGTTGTGACTGAATCAGATAGGACATTGAGATTTTATGGAATTTAATGGACAATGTTTCCGGGATATATAAGTTGATCAAGTTTATACTTGTGTTCATCAACAGAATTCTCAAATCAGAATTCCGCAGTGGAAGCATGGTGGCAGCTATTCCAAAATAGAAGTAACACCCGATTCATTGGGAATTTGTGTTTTGTCTTGGATCAGAGGATTTCCATAGGAAATTTATTTTTGGATCTGGAGGCTTGGTTGTCTTGTGCATCTATTCTGTTTTTCGAATAGGAGTAGTATGTGTGAAGTCTTCTGATATTTGTGTAGTAGAGTTTGTGTGGTGGTTTTTGATGGATTTTGGGAGAACCATTTTGTTAGGATCTGAAATCGTTTATTTCTTTGTCCAAATTTGTTCCGTGAAGCTTCTGCGAAGATTGGATTGATCTAGAAGGTTGAAGGCAGCCCAGGATCGACAGGAGAGATTTGTGGATAAGAGTATTGGATCTTTCTGTTTCCTCTTAAGCGTTAAGTGTTTGGTCTACAGGATTGAATTGCCCGTTCAGATGGCTGGAATTTATTATGTATTTCACGTATCTCCGAGGGAGTACGTGTATGGTTTATCACTTGTTTTAGAATCAGTAGTTCTAGGAGATTTGGAAGTTGATCAGGACTTGTCAGTGGTCCAGTTTCCTGTTTAGACTTGTAGATCTAGGTATATAGGAGCTCTAGATCTGAGTGGTGTAGCTAGTTTAGATTCTGTAGAGCGAGTGTCCCGGTGTTTGTACCTGGGAAACTCTAGGAAATCCTATCCAGAATTTTGTCTAGATAGTTAGAATTGTTCGTTTAAATTGGTTGCTATGGTTGTTAGTATTTGGTCGATAGCATATGGTTGCTATTTTAAAATTAAAATCTGTATGAGATTAATAAATTACCTTTATTTTTAAATTTCGGGGACGAAATTCTTTTAAAGGGGGAGGAATGTGATGTCCCGAAATTATGGGCAATATGTATTTAATAATTTTCATTAATAATTATTTTAAAATGTGAAATATTGATTTAATAATTTAATTCAAACAGAAATAATCTTTTGAAGATTAATAATTATTTGGTTTGACAAATGATATTCTTTTCAAAATTTATAATTATGATAATTTTATATTTGGGAATTTTATTCTTTCCAAAAGTTAAAAATATTTAAATGATAAAATTATCTTTCTGAGCTTATTTAAAGAATATTTTATTTATAATGTATATATGTGTATACATTGTAAATAGAGAATTTGATTTTAATTTAAAATTTAAACTTAATAAGAATATTTTCAAATTATTATATATATATATATATATATATATATGTATAAATTATGAATTGATTAAATTGATTGAAATTAGTATTGAAACTTTTCAAAGGTTAATTTAAAAATCTATCTTATATTTTCAAAAGAAATATAAGTAAAAATCTATTTTATTTAAAAATATAATAGTTTAAATTGTATTTTATAATAAAAGTTTATATTGTTTTCTTTAGAAATAAACTTAGTTCATTTATATTAGAGTAAAGTATTTTGGTTTGAAACTTTGGAATATAATTGAATTCAACATTCTTTTTCTTTTTAAATTTTCTCTTTTGAAAAATTTAGCTTTAAAAATATTTTTTTAAAAATATTCAAGTAAACATTAAAATGTGTAATTTTATAAAGAAATTTACATGTAAACATGTAAGGCTAAATATAGGTAAAAACATTTAAAAACATTTTAAATTAAATTAGAATTTTTTTAGAAATGAATTTAAATACATTCATAAATTAGGAATTTATTTCTATATTAAATTTGTACATGTGTTAAGCATTCAAATCATAAAGAAGACACTTGTAAATTAATCTACCTCATTAGATAATAAGTGGCAATATTAATTTATTTTTGAAATTTATTATCATAGATAAGAAAACTTAGCAATGCATTATTGATCAAACCATTTATCTTCAATTGAATCTGAAAATCATATTTTAGAAGAAATCTGCAAAACCAAATACAAATTGAAAACTGAAAACAAATTCTACAAAACAACTTCAATATAAAATCTGCAAAACCCAATTCATGTTTAAGAATCTGCAAAACCAATCTTGTAACAAAATTCAAGTAATTCTGCAAATTTGAAATCTGTTCAAATTTTCAACATCAAATTGAAGTTCAATTCAAATCTAACCAAAGAAGAATGGAGTTCTGCTGCAGTTTAAATCACCTATAAATCAACAAGTAATTCAATGGAAGCAAACCAGATTCAACTTGAAATCTACATTTCAAGTGTAAATGCAAATCTATTTCAGGAAATTCAACTACAGCAGCTCCAGGAAAATGATAATGCTTCTCTGCTTCTTCTATAATAATGTGAGTAAACCTTTTATTTAAAAATAGTTTACGAACCTGCGATGAAATCTGTTGCATGTGTAGAAATATAGTTTATAATGCTTGCTTGATTTTAATGTGTGAATATAAGTATGGCATGACTGTAAAATGCTCTCTTCTTTGAAACTGGTGAGAAAACAATCTACATAAAAGCTTTAGCTTGTTTATTCTTGCTGCATATGATTGATATATGAATTATTGTTATGATAGTTGCTTGCTTGAATGTAAATAATGCTCGTCTGTTTATAAATATAAATCAGTTAAGTAGGCATGGTTGTATATATATAAACAAGTACTCTCTGTTTTGTTTTACAGTTTCAAAAACAATTTAAAAATTTATCTTCTCTTCCTTAAATCTTTTACAGTTTATATTATATAGACAAAGGATGCTTGGATAATCAAGATTTAAGTTCTAAATCAAGTATAATACGTTTAAATTTTATCTGGAAATTTAGAAAACAGTGAAATACTCAAGAACATGTAAAATTCAAACATGATGATTCTCGAATTTACCCATATAGTCTGGATTGCCTTCGAAAGCTAGGAATTTTAAAAGTTAAATCATAATTTTTAAATTGATATTGAATGGGATTTTCGAGGTTGATCACAAAAAGGGGTTTTGGGATTTTCTGATGATCGTTGCGGTCGTGAGGGGTGGATTTTCTGTCGGAGGTGGCGAGGGAGTAGAGGAGCATGGGAAAAATGCTCGATGGTTTTTACAGTCGTCGTGGTGATGGAGAATCGATGGAGTAGGGTTTTTGGGCTTGGTTATGTTGTCAACGATGATGGGGTTCGTGCGGTGGCTGTCGCGCACCGGACTGGATCGTGCAAGGGGGAAAGGCTTCAGGGGTTCGAGGCGCAATAGGGGTTGCAGCGGTTTGGTTTCAGGTGGTGTGGTTCAACGCCGGTGGTTGTTTTTTTTCGATCATGTGCTTCTGCTTGATTCGATCGAGATGGCCATTTTGGGTTTTGCTTCGTTATGCGTAGTGCTACTTCATCGTGGTTGTTGACGAGGTCGAGGATGGGTTGGTGGTGGTCGAGGAGATGACCATCGATGGTCGGGGTTGAAGTGCATGTGCACGATGATGATCAGTGCACGTTTGTTACCTGATGATGGTGGTTTCTGTGTTGCAGTGGTTTGCTCGGGTAGTTCGCGTTTTTGTCTCGAAGCAGTATTGGGGAGGGTTCTCGGGCATGTTGGTTTCAGGTTACAAAACCAGATAGAATTTGTTTCAGGTTTTATAGACCTGAAATTGTGCAGTTTTTAAATTTTGAATGAAATTTAATATTAAGGCAGGGATTTAAACAGGAATTTAAATTCCAAGTTTTAGATGAATTGAATTCAAAGATTTTAAAAATGAAAATTTTAAATTTAAGTAAGATTTAAATTAGGTTTTTAAAAAATCAAGTCTAAATATAGTTCAAGTTTACTATGCATTTGAATCCTGAATTTAAATCAGTTTGTAAGTTTAAATGTTGAACAAGTTTAAAATGTTTTAAAGTAGAATTTAAGAATGAATTTGTTTTCAAATAAGTTTTAAACTTGATAAAAAATCTTTTCTTTAATATTTGAATTAAAGTTATGATGTGTTTAACTTTAGTTCGAAAGTTAAAAAAAATCAATGTATTTTAAAAGCTTGATTTCTTTAAATAAATTAAGTAGTTTGGTTTTAAACTTTTCTTATATAAGTAATGAATGTTTTCACTTTTATTTTAAGGAATTAATTTATTTAAATTTGGACTAATGTTTAAATAGTTAAACATTTTAAATTTTAAATTTTAAATTGGAATTTGAATTAAATTTAAAAAATGTATTGTTTTAAATACATTTGAATGTTAATACAGTTATTAATAAGGTGAATGAATTATCTTAGAAATAATTAAGATAATAAATGAATTTAATTAAGGAATGTCTTAATTAATTGATTTTAATTAATGTTTTAGATTAATTTAATTAGAGTTGATTAATGATAATTAATCTAAGATAATTTTCTTAAGGAAGTAATTAAAGAAAAGGTTGTTAATTACTAAAGATGATTATCTAAAGATAATTGAGTAATTAATTAATGTGATAAATTTTGATAATTAATTGGATTAATTAATTGAAGATAATCAATTGTAATTGGTTAAGCATAATTACTTGATAAAAGTAATTAAGGGATTAATTACTTGTTGTAATTAATTTTGATAATGTGATTTGTTTAAATTAATTAATTTAGTTTAATTAATTTAAGTAAATCATTTAAGTAAATCATTTGATGGTTTAATAAGAGTAATTACTTAATGTAATTAATGGAGCATGGTTATTTTGGGAAGTAATAAATGATAATTACTGGAATGTAGTTAGTAAGAGATGATTTTTATTAAATGAAGTAATTTGGATAATTACTTTTGTAATTAATCAAGGGATTACTTAATGAAGATAATTAATTTGTTATAAGTAATTAAAGGTAGTTAATTACTGGATTGAATATTAATCAAGGGTGATTAATAATTGTATTTTAAATTTTAGATTAATTGCTAAATGTAATTAATTTTAAATAAAGTAATTAATTTAAATATAAATTAGAGGTCGTTAATTAATATAATTAATGATTTAATTAAGAATTGTTTAATTAAGTAATAATTAATTAATTAAGTGATTAATTAATGTAATTAGTTAAGGATAAATGTAATTAATTTTAGTTAACTAATGAAGTAATTAAATGTTAATTACTTATGATTAAGGTGAATTAATTTGTGAAATTTATTAAAGACTAATTACTTATTGTAATTAGAGAATGATTAATCGAAGGTGTTTAATCAAGTTGAATATTTAGTGAATGATTAATTAACTAGATTAATTAATTAATGGATATATAAGTAGGATTTATGGATGTGTAATTAATTTAATTTATTTTAAATTAATTAGAGATAGAAGTAATTAATTTAATTCATTTTAAATTAATTATAGATGATGGTTAATAAATCATTGCTTATGGATGATATTGATATTTCTTTGAATGGTTGTGATCTCAGTAATGAGATGAGTAGTATCTATATGATATGGATGCTTAATTAAAATATGATAATATGGATTATCTGTTTGTGGATTATCTGGTTGTGATGATTATCTATTTGTGATGATGATACAGATTATCTGTTTATGATGAGAATGTGATTATCTATTGTGATATGTGAATTATCTATCTGTGTGTAAATAGATAATGATGAATTGAATTAATTATTCAAACTATTTCACTTGGTCATTAATATGGCATTTGGATTTCGATGAGACCAGGATCGGATTTCCAAATTTGGAATTCCGAAAACCACATCGATCCAAATTAAACGTTAGGTCATGAATCTCAAGTGAAGAGTGAAGACTCGAGGTGTAAGGACTATTCGTCAGTATAACTCTGAGGGTGATTCCGTAATGAGTTTGACGGAATAGTACTTTCAGATTCGAGATAGTGATTCAGAGTGCAAGGGTTATCGTCGTTAACTCTGAGGGTGATTCCAAAATGAGTGTGACGAGATAATGCCTTCGGTTTCGTTCGAACCAGGAACGAACTTGTATGGATTGAATGCTTTCAGAACATCGTCAGGTGGACGATGAGCATTCTAAGATTGATGTGTCCTATAAAGGTAATCGTAGCCTCAAGCCTCATCAACCGGGAATGGATAAAACATGGGAGGTGCAGTATGGCTAAGTGGGTCATGCCCAAGTAGGACGAGATTTACCCTTGTCTAGAGGTCCCTTTTTCTTTCGGTTGTGTGGCAGTTGGCGACGGCCAATCTGCGGGGTGGTCTTGTTCGGGACCGTTCAGTAAGGAATGGTCCCGGTCTTGTGTTGCAGGGGAGCGGGCGTACTCCTCGGTACGGTGATCTAGACCACGTACTGTGACGGGCGGTACCCCAGTAGCCATGCCATTGATGGAAACCCATTCTTCCTACGAGACCCTACGGTTTTGTTTGTATTACCCACTTTTGTGGCTAGTAGCTCGAATTTAATCATGTAACAATTTCGGCTATTTCTTATTTACTTGAAAACCCTAGACACTATTATAATATCACTTTTCCTATCAAATGTTTTGGTTAGCGTAAGGTAAAAACTTTTCCATGTTTATGTGTGGGAAGTCTTACGTGATACCTTTTGTTTACAAAATATTTTCTAAAGTTAAGCAACTTTTAAACCCGTTTACTCACACCAGACCCATGTCTGACCTGAGTGTTTATTTTCTGTTTTATTAAACTCTTGGGTACACATATTACGTATGAGTAGTCAAGTGTTTTCAGGATTTCTTTGACGAGTTCTGGAGGAGATATGGAGCAGGAGGCTTCAGCGTGTAGATATATGTAATGATTCCGCTGTGTTTGAGCTGTATCTGTTTTCTCTGATGTACTTGAATTGTAATTGCTAGACAAATGTTTATAACTGTCTGGTATGTGTTGTATTAGTTGTATAACTCTGATGTATATAATACTATGTAATGTTTTATGTGATATAATATAATTTATTCATTTCCGCTGTGAGATTCTGATGTTGTCTGTTTCTTTCTTTTCTTTCTTTTCTCTTTTCTATCCCTTTCTTTCTTCTTAATGATGCGTCTTTCTATGGAATGAAAGGCGGGTCATTACATGTATTGTATTATTCGCACCAGGCTTTATGTCTGACTCGAAATTTATGTTTTCCACTTAAACTCTCGGGTGCTGAAAATTGATTTGAGTAACCCGAGGGTTGAGGATTTACAGGTTTTAGTGGGTGGATGAATAAAGCTTCTGGAGACGAGCAGGAGACTGAAGTTAGCTGTACCTAGGAGTTGTTTTTTTATTTCCGCTGTATTTTATTAAGTCTGTTATGACTATTTTGTACTCTGATCAACCATGGGGGCATCTTCATATGTCGCTCTTGGCGTATTTATGTAATAATTATATTGGATGTGAACTTGGGAAACGATTAGGATTATGTAATCTGGATATGAACATGTTTTATGAAATGTAATCGAAAAGGTTTTTTTTGAAATATGTTATTTTTTTCATGTTCATGTGCTTCTGATATTATGGATACCATTAACATTACCTTATTTGGTCACTGGAAGTTAATACTATGGATGACTGCAACATCTGTAACGCTTAGCTTCGGACCTCCAGATAGAGGATGTTACAACTAAGTATCCGAGCATCGATTTATGAAAAACTTAAACTTAAAATGATTTTTGAAAACATAATCCTTAGGAATTAGAGAAAAGATTAGGGTAGGGGATAACGTTATAGTAACATACTTGTATTTGTTATATATAAGCATATGTTATATCTCTAGTCTCCTACCTTTATTAGATTATTGTTCTCTATCTCACGAAGGCTCGAATGTAGATATGGATGCTAGAAGTCTTAACATTATAGGGGGAAGCACCACAATAAATGGAAATGCCAGCCCAAATACTAGGATAAAACCAGGTTAGGCACAAGCTGAAAATATGGGCGCTGGAGTCCCGCAAAGCGGATATGGGAGTAATGTATCAGTTCTTCGCAAACATGATGCAAGCGGGAATTGATGTTGGAGTAGTTAGAGGAAATGCTATAGGAAAAAATTAGGAAGCTCCGGTGGTGATTATCTATGCTATTCTAAGTAGAGATTATGCCCGGTTAGGAGGAAAGTCGTTCATTGGAACTAAGGATGCAATTGAAGTAGAAAACTGGTCGCTTCATTGTGAAAGGATTTTCGCTAATCTAGGGCTCAACGATGAGCAGAAAAGAAGACTTTCATCAAGACAGTTGCAAGGAGCAGCGCTGCATTGGTGGAACAACATTACAGTCGGAGTTCATGAAGAAGCCATGACATGGGATGAATTCAAGAGAAGGTTTGGAGAAAGGTTTATGACTGAGATAGTTAAGTCTAGGAAGTTTGCTGAGTTGGAACAGAGAGCAATAGCTATTTTTGAGAATGCTATGAGGTTTGAGGAGCTAGCGAGATATGGCTATGATACTATAGATACTGTGATTAAGAAAAATGAAAAGTTCATTCCGGGGATTGAAGCCTGAGCTTGCTAAAGCTATGTTACCGCACATTAGTGATCCATGTGATGTGGTTGTAGAGATGGCTTTGAGGAGAGGAGATGCTTGCTTTTATGGAAAAGAATAAAGCCAAGGAAGCTCAAGGAGGGCAGAGTTAGAAAAGAAAGTTCTTCTATAAGAAAGGAGATCAGAAGGGTGGAGCTGCTAAGAAAGGGAAGGCAGAAGTGGTCTGTTGCAAGTGTGACAAGAAGGGACATTATGCCCATGAGTGTCGGATAGGCAAGGAAAAGAAAGCTATTGAGAAGAAAGGAGTAAAGTGTTTCAACTGATCAGATTGGGCACTATAAGAACCATTGCAAAGAGCCAGCCAAGGATAGGAAAGCAAAGTATTTGCATTGGAACTAGCTACCACGAGACTAACAGCGTAGGAGAAAGGAAAAGCAGCATTGGGAGGTACGCTTTTGATTTATGGTGTATCAGTTATAGTTCTCTTTGATACTGGTGCATCGCATTCTTTTATATCTCGTTGTTTGGTAG
The DNA here is from genome assembly GCA_030765085.1 of Allium cepa. Taxonomy (NCBI): domain Eukaryota; kingdom Viridiplantae; phylum Streptophyta; class Magnoliopsida; order Asparagales; family Amaryllidaceae; genus Allium; species Allium cepa. Next base: position 103,738,048 of record CM060939.1, read on the forward strand.
ATAAGCTTAAACTAGAACCCTCATACCTAGTTACTTCCTTAAGGGTTGCAAATCCGATAGGAGGGTATGCGACATTTGGGATGAAGTGTGACCACCTAGAGTTTTATTTGTTAGGTCATACCTTTGTTTGCAGCTTGCATGTGTTTGATTTCATAGGGCTTGGAATTATTTTGGATATGGATTGGTTAAGTAAGTACAATGCAAGGATATTTTGCCATGATAGGAAAATATTGCTTAGACACCCTGATTGTAGTGCTTGGATTGCATATTCTGTAAAAACCCCAGCTGTGAGGTGAATGCTTTGTTGGGTGTTGTGGAAGTAGAAGACGGGTTGAGTCGAGTTTTCACTGTTAGAGAATTCGCAGATGTCTTTGAACCCATAGTGGGACTATCATCGAAATGAGCTATTGAGTTTTAGATAGATTTTGTACCAGGAGCAGAACTAGTGAGTAGACCGCCAAGCAGAATGACACCTACTGAGATGAGGGAGTTAAAGGTGCAGTTGGTGGATTAGGAAGGCATGAATTTTATTAGACCAAGCAGTTTGCCTTGGAGAGAAACCGCAGTGTTTGCTAAGAATCCATACGGATTGTTAAGGTTATGCATCGATTATCGTAAGTTGAATGTGAAGACGATAAAGAATCATATATGTTGCCTAGAATTGACGATTTGTAAGATCAATTGGGTGGAGCCTAGGTATTTTCTCAGTCGGATTTAGAAAGAGGTTTCCATCTGCTTACAGTGGCAGAGGTTAGTATTCTTCGACGGCGTTTAAGACCGATATGGATCGTGCAAATGGTTTGTAATGTCGTTCGAACTGACTAATGCGCTGACAGCCTTTGTGGATTTGATGAGCCGATTTTTCCGATAGCACTTGGATAAGTTCGTGTTGGTTTTCATAGATGATATTGTGGTATACTCTAAGGATGAAAGAGAGCGTGAAGTTTATCTTAGAGTGGTGCTTGAGACTTTAAGGCGGCTTCAGCTATATGCAAAGTTTTCAAAGTGTCATTTCTTGAAGAAGGAAGTAAAGTTTCTTGGTCAGGTAGTTTCAGAGAAGGGGTTGTCAGTGGATCCAGCTAAGATCGAGGCAGTGAAGAGTTGGAAGAGGCCAGAAAAGGTGACAGAGATAAGAATTTATTAAGGATTTTTGTGGATAGCAGCACCAATGATTAAGCTAACTCAGAAGGATGTGAAGTTCGTCTAGACAGATAAGTGTGAGGATGCATTCCAGAAGCTGAAACACTTATTGACGAATGCACCTATATTAGTTGTTCCAGAAGGAAATCAAGACTTAGTAGTATATTTACAGATGCATGTAGAGTTGGATTAGGAGCTGTGTTGATGCAAAGATGTAAATTGATTGCCTAGGCTTCTCGACAGCTCAGACCGCATGAGGTTAGATATCCAACTCCTGATTTGGAATTACCTACAGTGATTTTTGCATTGAAGGTGTGGAGACAATACCTTTTGAGAGAGAGATTCGAGTTATTTACGGATTATAAGCCTCTGAATTATTTATTCTCTCAGAAGGAGTTGAATATGCGACATCAGAGGTGGCTCGAGTTTTTAGCCACTTATGACTTTAGCATTGAATATACACCAGGAAAAGGCAACAAAGTTGCAGATGCACTTAGTAGAAGACATCAAAATGCAGTGTTGGCAATGATAGCCGAGTGGAAAGACTTGGAAGCATTGACTACATGCAAAGTACAGTGGAGATCTAAGAGTAGTGTAATGGCCTAGAATTTCAGTCATTCTAAATTGGAATATTTAATTTATTTTTAATATTCACAATTAAAATTTATAAGTTGAATAACTTATATTTCAAATCTAGTAATTTAATTGGATAATTAAATTGTTAATTTAATGTTTGAGATTGCAGAAATAATTGGAATTTGAATTTAATGTGAATGAAAATGATTTATAAAGTTGAATTAAATTATTTTTGAATTAGAATGTTGTTAATAAACATTTAAATTTATTTAAAAGTTAATTTATAGAAATTTAATTATTAAAATTAACGTGTAAAAATAGTCATTTTTGACACAGTCTTGGATTTCGACGAAACTCATTTCATTGGATCCGTAATGTTATAATATTATAGGATTTCAAATTTCATGTCGATCGGACTGACGGTTTGGTCGTACGAAGCTGAAACGCATAGAAATTTGTTTAAGCAAATTTTAATTTAAATAATTCAATTTGAAAACATATCTTCCAAATACGATCGAATTGGCTCCTGATATATATTCCATTGTATTCGAAATAGGGGTAAAATATTATAAATGCCAAGCGACATGCTTCGATTGGAGTTTGAAAAAATTTCGGATAAATTGTGCGCGATTTTTTTTTTTATATAAGACCTCATTTTCACAAAATTGCTCAAACCCTAGGGTTTTCTTCACAGCTACCACTTATATATCGAACGGCCGAGAATCTTCGATTTTCCTCCTCAATTATCTTCCAATCCGTAAACAATTACGTAAAACTTCCTTCTGCAATATTATAGATCATATCGTGATCTTCACATCCAACGGTGATGATCGAATTTCATGGAGAGGATCAACTGCAAAAATTATATGAACGCATGCGTTCGAGCACGAAATTCGAGACAATGGCCGAGCTAGGGGGTTTTAGCCGCTGGCCAGTGGGGGAGCTCACGTTGGCCTTCGACGTGGTATGCTCCGAACATCTTCTAAGGCACGAGTGGTGGGGCGTTTCGTGGTCATAGATCGTGGGTGCTATGGGTTTAAACACGATTTAGCCTGGAATTTCGAACAAGGAAGAAGATGTAGAATGTGGCCCAAATCTCGTTTTGATGAAATCAACGGCCTGGATCTTGTTTTTTGAAATGAACGGCCAGATTTATTTGATGGTATTTAAAATTAAAAAAAGTATAAATTAATTTATATAAATTCGTGTAAACTTTAAAATGATATAACTTCTTCATACGAGGTCCATTTTTGACGAAACAAGTTGCGTTGGGTCCGTATTGACAAGCACTATATTTTGGATCTAGTTTGGAGTTGATTGAAGCTAGCGAAAATTTTGGGTAAAATTAAACGCTTGTTTAATTTTATTCAAATAAAAACGATGCAACATCTATTAGAGCCAAAGTGAGTACAACTCACTCTTTTTGTCTCTCTTATATTTTTATATAAGTGAGAATAAATTTATTTTAAGCTGCTTGATGATTATTTGGATGATATATGTTATATTATCTATATATTGATTGGTATTTGGAAATATTCCTGCCTATTGGAGCAGATGAGAACCTATACGTTCTCGTGTATGAGCGGATGACCTTTTGTACGCGCATCTGCCTCGAAGCGAACATTGTACATATTTCTAATATATATATTTGTTGCAGGTGACAGGTTGGAGGGATCCAACTGAATTCCTCACCAGTGTTGATTTTATTTACAGATATTGATATATATGTTGTTATCACGTGAAATATGATGTTCTGCATGCCGTGATTGATGTATTTAGTGTTGTTGCTATATTGGGCCTACTTTTGGTAATTTAAAAAAGTTGAAGTGATGATTTCAATTTAAAAAGGATTTTCAAGTGATTTTGAAAATAGATGTTTGTAACAACTCGGGATTTGCATTACCAAAAAAAATTAGGATTTTATTTAAATGGAGCAAATGGATTTTTGGGATAAGGATAATTTATTTAAAAATATTGACAAGCACCATCGTCCCAATGGTTAAGTGATTTGGCTTTGGTGCGAGAGGTCACAAGTTCGAAACTTGCCTAGCGTGCTTCGAACGTTTATTGACATGTGATATTTTGTCACAATGATTTGTATCTTAACCAGGTATGGACCTGGCCAGAATGATCATCTACAGGGTGGATCCGATGAGAGATCCATTAACCTGTTAATCACACCATGGAAACGGGGCCACATATCATCAACCAGGCTGAGTTGCCTTCCTCCTTAAGTTATAAGGATAAAGTAGTACGAGCCTATAGAACAGATCCTGTTCAAGTAAGGTCGTACTACTTTATCCTTATAACTTAAGGAGGAAGGCAACTCAGTCTGGTTGATGACATGTGGCCCCGTTTCCATGGTGTGATTAACGGGTTAATGGATCTCTCATCGGATCCACCCTGTAGATGATCATTCTGGCCAGGTCCATACCTGGTTAAGATGGATTCGGGGATGTCTGACAGACCCCATCCATCTTAACCAGGTATGGACCTGGCCAGAATGATCATCTACAGGGTGGATCCGATGAGAGATCCATTAACCCGTTAATCACACCATGGACCACATGTCATCAACCAGACTGAGTTGCCTTCCTCCTTAAGTTACAAGGATAAAGTAGTACGACCTTACTTTAACAGGATCTGTTCTATAGGCTCGTACTACTTTATCTATAACTTAAGGAGGAAGGCAACTCAGTCTGGTTGATGACATGTGGCCCCGTTTCCATGGTGTGATTAACAGGTTAATGGATCTCTCATCGGATCCACCCTGTAGATGATCATTCTGGCCAGGTCCATACTTGGTTAAGATAAATTGTTTCAACTATTTCTCAATTTGCATGTCATTCATTAATGGACCATGTTAGGCATCATCTCATCTCAAACGTACTTATATATCTGTGAATGAATAACAAGTGTAATTGTAGAATCATTTTACTTCATTTCGTGTGACTGTGATATAAATTGATGATGTTAAAATCCTGTTATTAAACCTACACATCATCAATTATATTATATACTGTTTTATTTATGATGTTACACTATTTATTTATGTACTGTTTATCACTGCCAGTTCCCTGTGGAAAAAAATCGTTACGGGTTGAAATGATAGGCCTGGACGATATTTATTTATTTATTTAGTCATTTATTTAACTTGGGATTGCGGGTTTGAAATGATAGGACCCGGTTTCTTGTAAATTACGGATTGAAATGATATGTTATCCGTTTCACTTGACCTAGGTTAGAAAATATTATACAGACCCGTGGTTATATATATATCTATTTGGAAATATTAAATATTTTAAATGTTAAATTCTTTGTTTAAAATTGGATAAAAATGATTTTTATAAGTATAGTGATATTTTACAAGTTAAAGATGTAAATAAATAAATGTTAAGAATATAAAGTGTAAATTTATTTTGTAAAATTTGACGTGAAAAAATTTAAATGGGATTCAAGTTAAGAAATTGAATATGATGTTTTGGTAAATATTTGAATACAAGTAAATAAATAAAGGGTTAAGTTGCTATGGTAGAGTGGTAATAGATGGCCGTTATACATCTCTACATAGATGTATCGTTGTTGGCATCTCTACTTAGATGGCCTGTTATACATCTCTACTTAGATGTATCGTCTTTGACATCTCTACTTAGATGTTTTTGTTTTGGCGTTTGTGCTTACGTTATGCCGATGATATGAGGCTTGTTATACATCTCTACTTAGATGTTTGTTTCTTCTCTATGTGAGAGATTTTGGTCTTTATTACTATGATATATGTTTCTCTTTTGGAGATTATTATGTTATATGTTGCCTCATTATCTTATCGTGATTATTGTTCAGTTTATCTAACTGATTTGTTTAGCTAGCCTGACCCGAGTATTTTATGCTCGGGTCAGACCGAGTTGTTTCAGGTTAGGTCGCTTTGGACTTAGCTTGCTTCAGTGCTTCCGCTTTGGATATATCCTCTATACTATAGATAGCTTTACTTGTTATCCATCCTTTATGATACTCTGATATTATGACTATCTTATGTATATTCATTTGACTCACGAATGTGTGAGAAGTGGCTTTGTACCCACTTTTATATTTGGATCTGTACTTGATGTTGTATTGTGCTGAGACTATTTGCTTATTATCTGATGCTGTTCTGTGATGATGTTCATTCTGCTATTATGTTTTGTTCTGATAGATCTTTTAGCCATTGTAGTTTTTTCTCTAAGTATTTATTGAATATGTCGAACCACATGCAAAAAAAAATAGATTCCATTTTTCATGTGTTCAGTAGATAGTTAAAGTAAGATTACACATGGTCGTTTCCATTATACTCTATTGTCCGCATTAGCAGACCGTATTATCCATATAATACTCTTTGTTAATGAGGCTCCCGGAGTAGGGCATTACAATGTTCCTTTAAATTTTGAATTGTTAAAGGAAATGAATTTATTTTAAATAAATAAGAAGTTATAATTTTTATGTTATGAAAATTTTGATTTTTGTGAAATATAACCAGAATGTGATTTTTGGAATATGGAGTTAACTATTTAGTAAAATAGTGTAAATGAGAATTTTGACTTATTATAAACGGCTTATAGATAAGATTTATAAAATTGAATTTTTATAAATCAAATTAATGGAATTTTAAACGGGTTTTTAAGTGTTAAAATGAAGTTATAAAATTGAATCTTGTAAGTGAATAAGATTTATAAATTTATGAAGTTATAAAAGAATGAATTTGTAAATAAAGAGATTTATAGGTGAATTAACTTATAATCGGATTTATCATATAAATGAAAATATAAATAAGATTGGTTAATAAAGGAATTTTATATATGGAAGTTTTTATAAAATAGAAATGTGAATTATAAACATTGTTTTATAAACCCAAAATTAATTGAATTTGATAAGTTAAATATGAAAGTTTATTAAAGGGATTTCATTCATGATTTTGGACAGTGGATAATCCTTTAATTAAATGTGTAGAAGTTTTGAATTTGGTAAGAGAATTTTATTCACGATTTTGGACAGTGAATAATCTTTTAAATTTAATAAATGTTCTGGAACGTGATATTTTAAGTGGAGTTGAATTGTCGAAGATGTTTTAAAATGGGTTAGGTATCGAATAAATAGATTTCAACATTCATTGTTGAAATAAACGTTTTCGAGAAGGAAATGATGGACTATAACACGGTTGTTATAGTAAATGATTTTCCAAAGGAGATATTTTGTATAGGATATGTGATTTATATATCTATCTAATTATCGAATCCCTATACTAGTGATTTTGGGTTGTCGTAACGATGTTTTACGCAACATTCGTTTTGATCCAAATAAATATGTTTAAGAGAATGTTTTCCTTAAAGAATGAAATATATACTTAATCATGATTTAAGTATATGAAATATTTTCTAAGTGTTGAAAATAAAGAGATTTGTAATTACTTATTATTGAATATGTTTAAGAGAATGTTTTCCTTAAAGAATGAAATATATACTTAATCATGATTTAAGTATATGTAATATTTTCTAAGTTTTGAAAATAAAGAGATTTTGAATTACTTATTATCAAATATGTATATGGAAATGTTTTCCAAATAGTGAAATGTTGAAATGTGGTTGGAATTATATCCTTTTAATGATAATTTGAAGTGAATACTTGGAAAGTGATTTAATTAATAAAAGATTAATTAAAAGGTCCCAGTGATTGCGTATGGTGCTAAATATTTATTTTTTCCTTTGATAGTTAAATAACCGACTATCGAATTCGGCCAGTTTAGTTCCTCAACTTGACGTGAGAACTATTTAGTCATATACTTAGTACGTAGCCATATGTGTAGGCTTGATTATCATTTTTGTTGAGGTTGTTGATTCATGTAGTGCGGAGTATTACAACAATTTATCGAGCTTCCTTCTTGGTCGAAGGATAACAAGTTGAAATTGGGAGATGTGATAAGTCTATGAGACTTAGTTTCTGTGTGAGGTTGAGAAACGCTTTTGCGTTGTTGGCGCGAAGAGACCGGGATCGGTTTATCTGAAAACTATTTCAGACCAACATTTACCCGACGATTGTGCAGGTTGGTTGTGATGATATTGATATTCAGGATTTTCATAGTGAAGGACTACTTGTTGATCGTTTGGGGTTAAAATCCAAATATACATATAATAGCAGTAGTCTCTTCATTATGAAATACCCAATGCAAGGACTATTCGCTACTAATCCTAGGGATTTCCCGACAAGATGTGGTAGGAAAGTACCTTCGATTTGTTCTGTTCCTGGACAACTTGTTTGGACGTTTGTCTGACATTGCATTTCTAAGATTACATACATTGGTTTTTACAAATGTACATTAGTGGTGGCAGAGAATGCAACTTCTTATAGCTTAACAACCTCCTTGAGACGTACGAGCTCAAGGGTTGTATTTTTGTGGAAGGCAATTAGTAGTCAATGCAAATGGCCGTGTGGCATTCAAAGTGATATATGATATGTGAAAGGTATTCGTTATCTTAGGCCTCATCAACCAGAAATGACCGAGACAGGGTTAGATGCGCCAAGGCTAAGTGGGTCATTCCCAATTAGGATATGATCATCCTTTTCTAGATATATTTCTTCCCGCTATAACGTTTGGGATGTAAATTATTGTGGTTTGGATGCTACGAAGGCCCTCAGAAAAGGTCGGTAACGACCGGGGGATGATATATTCGGTACTACCTAGTAATAGAGGTGGGCCAGTCTTGTGTTGGTAGAGGATCCTTTATGATGGTCCTTGGTACATTCCTCTAGAGATGTACTGTCGGAAGGTTGTCCCTTCACATGATCATTTGTATGGAAATCAAAACTTTTCTATGTGCTAGCCATTTTAATTGTATTACCCACTTTGGGCTATATGCTGGAATTTAATCAATGTAACAATTTCGGCTATGATTAATATTATTTGCGCAATAGACACTATTATAATATAACATGATTTGATATGAAAGGTTTTGGTTATCGTAAGGAAAAACATGTCTGTGTTTATGTGTGGGCGTGTCTTACGAGATATTAAAGTTTGGTAATTTAATAAATTCAGTTTGAGTGTGTTTCTCATGTTGGTTTACTAGACTAATCCGGGCAATCTTTCCTTTCAATGCTCGGGTCAGACCGAGTATATTTACAGGTCCAGATTGGTGCTTTTGGAGCTTCGGCAGGAGAGCTGGAGATCTTCATTTTCGTATACACGTATCCGTTTATTATCAGCTTTGTGCATTGTTAGTTTTTATATTGTCAGCATTTGTAAGGATAGGTTGTTATAACCGTCCAGGTCGATGATTAGTGATTGATTGCTGAACTTTGATTGATGTATGTATATACAGTTTCTGTTTCGTAAAGATCATTGATATGATATTATATGTTTTCCAATGCGATGTGAGATTCGGTATTATTCTGTTTGGTACTACCTTCTCTCTTTCTTCTCTTCTCTTCTTCTCTCTTCTTTTCTTTCTCATGACTTTCCGTCAGTCTGTACTTTTTGGGTCGAACATGTGTGGTTTATTGTTGATTAAAAGGGTACGGGTTTGCGGGTCGTCATAGGTAGTTCAAGTACCGAAACTGCTATGTTGTCATGTTTAGAAGTTTGACCAGTAATGATCGAAAAGATTGCTTCTAATCAGAGGGAGGATCCAGTATTAGTTAAACAGATCAAGAAGTTAAGGGATGGAGCAGAGAATGATGACTTGAAAGATTCCAGTCTTGACTAGAATGGGTGGATAAGGAAGAAAGGAAGACTATGTGTTTCGAATATAGGAAGCATTAGGAAGGAAGTTCATGAAGAGTGTCATCGTTTGAAGTTCATTATTCATCCAAGAGGAACTAATATGTATCAGTATATGAAGAGGAGTTTCTTCTGGGAAGGAATGAAGAGGGATGTAGGCTTATGTGTAAAGCAGTGTGTAAGTTGTCAATAGGTAAAGGCTAAACATTAGAAACCAAGTGGGATGCTTCAGCCATTAGATGTTCCAGTTTGGAAGTGGGATTTTACTTTTATTGATTTTATAGAAGGATTACCAAGATCTAATAGAGGAAATGAAAGTATATGGGTTATAGTGGACAGAATGACCAAGTGTGTCCATTTCATTCCAGTTAAGTCAACCAGGATGGCACCTGTTTTGGCTAGGATATGCCTGAAGAATATAGTTAGAATTCATGGAATTCTTAGTAGTATAGTAAGCGATAGAGATTTCTTATTCACTAGTGAATTGTGCAATAGTCTACAGGAGGTTTCGGGTACCACGCTCAATATGAGTACCGTTTAGCATCCGCAGACCGACGGGAAACTGAAAGAGTTAACAAAGTCTTAGAAGATTTGTTACGAGCTTGTGTGCTAGATTTTGTGGGATCATGGGAAGACCATCTAAACTTAGTCGAGTTTTCGTATAACAACAGTTATTAGACTAGTATAGGGATGGCATCATTGGAAGCTTTGTATGGAAGGCTATGTAAATCTCCTATTTGTTGGTTAGAGACCGGGGATAGGTTGGTTCTTGGTCCGAATTTAGTTAGAGAAGCTATAGAAAAGATTGAGTTAATTCAAGATAGAATGAAGGAAGCTCAGTCTTGGCAGAAGAGTTATGTTGATAGAAGAAGGAAAGACTTGGAGTTCTCAGTTGGAGATCATGTTTTCGTCAAGGTATCATCGACGAAAGGTGTAATTCGATTCAGAAAGTCGGGGAAATTGGCACCGAGGTTCATTGGACCATTTCCTATCGTAGAGAGGATCAGGAAACCCGCATATAGAGTAAAGTTACCGAACAGTTTGGCAGGAGTCCATGATTTTTTTCATATTTCTCATTTAAGGAAATGTATTCAAGGTTCAGAGACTACTATTGCACCGACTGTGTTAGATGACTTAGTAATGGAGCCGAATTTGACTATAGTTAGAAAGCTAGTTCGTATAGTCACGAGAGAGGAGAAGAAGCGAAGGAACAAGATTGACAGATTAGTCAGAGTCCAGTGGAGTGATGTCGAGAGAGATTGTACTTGGGAAACCGAGAGCAGGATTCGAAATACTTATCCTGACTTGTTTCACTGTATGTTTTGCCTTTATGATTGGTTTTGGTGAGTGCCTTATCGTAATTTCAAGGATGAAATTCTTTAAGGAGGGGAGTCTTTAACACCCAAAATTTTAGATAATAGGAGATATAATTAGCTAAATTAAATAGAATAATGTAAAGATTAAATGGTTAGGGGATTGAGATTTGTGATTAATAGAAGGGCACCCTTGCCTATTTGAACTAATGAACTAAGAGAATTAAAATGAATTAAGTTAAGGTAGTAGACAAGGGCAATATAGGAATAAGTAATAAACTTATACCCTAAACCCTTACACACATTCATTTTCACAAGCTAAAACAAAACCTAGAGGCCGACAATCATTAAAGAAGAAAGGGGAAGATAAGCTAAATCAAGAGGAAGAAGCTAATCAGCTTAAATCCAAGATCAAATCTTAACTCTTTAACAACAAAACAAAGGTGAATAATAGGTTACATCTCCTATTTTCGGTTACTAGAATGAGATTCGAAATTTATTTGCAAATGTTTTCCATGTTTTGAATAATTACCGGATATATATAGTTGTTGATGATTTAGGCCATTTATATGGATTTTATGATAAGTATTGATTTAGAAAACCTATTAGATGACATCCAAAGGACTTGCGATTTCAATATGAGGTCAGAAATATTATTTTGGAGATGGGTTTCAAGTTTTATAATTTTTTGAATTTTTATGGATTTATTATGAATTTTCTAGTAAAAAATTGCTATTTTGGGTTCAGATTATTTACAGCCAAATTATAATGGCATTGGGTCTTAAATTTAAATATGTTAGGAAACATATTAAAAGTGATTTATTAGAATTTTTGAAGAATTTTCCTAAGTGCTTTCACTGAGAAGGACTAGCACATGCTGCATCGGATAGAAGTTTGGATTTGGAAGACAATGGCTAGGCAAAACAGTAGAAGGCTAAGGGCTGAGAGAAGCCAACAGGAAGGAAGTCAACAAGCATCCTCCGGAGGTGAGGAAGTACCAGCTTCGATCTACATAACCCAGGATGAAATGGAAGCTATAACAAATTCACTGCAAGAGAGGTTGTTAAAGAGTCAACAGGAGATGATGCAGACTTTCTTGGAGCAAATGAGAGCTGCAGGGACCCAGAACTTAGGAACGGCTACAGCAGCCGTGGATGCAGGACAAGGAGCTAGGGTTATGGAACCCAATGGAGGACAGGATGCAGAGCCAGAGGGAAATCGACAAGGACTTGGGGGTAGGTCCGCAGGATCCAACACAGGAGGACCTTTGGAAGGAGTTCAACAGGCTAGAACTAACGTTGCTGCTAGCGAGCCACATGAAGAGTATGTACCGGAATTCCCTCGGGGGCAACCCCCGACAGACAACGCTGGATTGGTGGATATAATCAGGAAGACTGTGCGAGGTGGTTTGACCAACGGAGACTTGGAAGGAGTGAACAAGAGTCCGTTTTCTCGGGAAATAAGGATGGCTCGGAATCCACCTAAGTTCAAGCTACCTAGCGTGGAGGTATACAATGGCAAGACAGACCCTACGGATCACTTGATGAGGTACACCAGACACATGGAGGTGCTGGGGGCATCGGAGGAAGTGATGGCCCGATGCTTCCCTTTGTACTTGACGGACTTAGCCGCGATGTGGTTTAGGCAGCTGGGAGAATGATCTATCAGGACTTGGAAGGAATTGGTGGAAAGGTTTTTGGGACAGTTTCGGGTTCATGTCAAGAGACCGAAGAACGTGATGACATTGACATCGGTAAAGCAAAGGATCGATGAATCGCTTAGAGCCTTTCTAACTCGATTCAGTGCCGCGGTTGCTTCGGTGGGTCGGCCCGATCCATCGATGGTTTTAATGGCAGCAGTATCAGGAGTCAGGGAGAACTCGGATTTCAAGGTATCTCCGATACGAGATCCCCCACGGGATCTCGACGAATTCTTTCACGAGGCAGAAAGGTTCCTTCGACAAGAAGATGCGAGTACGGATTTAAAGTTAAAAAAGGTTAATGCAGTGGAGGTTGGAGGACCATCCAGCAAAGGTTTGGATAAAGACAAAGGAAAAAGGAAGTTGGACGATGGTTCTGGAAATGCTAGGAAGCAATGGAAGGATCCAAAGTTTTCCACGTACACAGGATTGAAAGAGACGCTGGAGCAGATATACCTGGATACTCGGAATCTCCTTCCCTACCGGAGGCCGGCTAGGAGAGAACCAACAGAACGGGAAAGGACATCAGGAAGGCACTGTCTCTTTCATGATTTGGATGGACACGACACCAACAGCTGCAGGCACCTAAAGGACATAATTGAGGAGCATGTAAGGAATGGACAACTGCCACAATATGTTGGACCTCGGAATGCAACGGCGGGGCAGGAGCAACCGCCGCCTACCTCAAGCTACGATGGTGGGAGGCCCAGGAATGATGGTCGGTTGATCATCCATTGACCAGGTTGATATGAAATAAGTAGCGAACTATTGGCAAGCAACCAAGTCATTTACACATGTACGGGGACGGAGATAGCCCTTAGGCATGCTCTGAATGATGATAAACTGCAATGCTATGGTTTGTGAAATTTGTCTTTTGCTTTTGGATTGGACACTGCTTTTCTTTTTGGTTTTCGGTTTTGGAGCTTGGATTGAGCTCCTGGTTTTTCTTGCTTTTTGATTTGGATTTTCCTTTGGATGATTGTTTTCGGTTTTGGATGCTGGTTTGGATTTCTGGTTTTGATTTGGATTTTGGATGTGGATTTTGGATTGGATTTTGATTGGATTTTTATCTGATTTTTGATAAACGGTCGTCGGGTATGGATTATGCCTGGCAAGGGGTGAGTCGCTTTGCCCGAATGTGGTAAATTGACTCATTCAGGTCGTCAAGTATGGAATATGCTCGGCAAGGGTCCGGAGTGACCAGGATTCGGCCTAGGACTTAGGCCTTGTATTATCAATTGTTATTTTTAGGTCGTTGAGTATGGACTATGCTCAACAAGGGTCCGGAGAGACCAGGATTCGGCTTAGGACTTAAGCCATGGCATTGTACAGCGTCCAAGGACACTGGACCAAGGTCGTCAAGTGTGGATTACGCTTGGAAAGAACCCGGAGAGGTTAGCTCAACGTCCAGGGTCACTGGACCAAGGCCATCAAGTGTGGATTACGCTCAACAAGAACACAATGAGGCTAGCTTAACATCCAGGTACACTGGATCACGACCGTCAGGTGTAGATTGCGCTTGGCAAGAGCCCGGAGAGGTTATGGATTTGGATATCGACCCGGAGAGGTCCTGGATTCAGTTATTGGCTATTGGATAAGGATGGTTTGGGACTCGGTTGTCGAGTTTGAATAGAGATGGAATTGGCTCAAGCTTTGGTTTTTGGATTTGGGATTGGATATCGACTCGGAGCAGTCAAGGATGATAAACTCTGGCAATATGGTTATGGACTTCAGATATTGGATTCGGAATTATTCAAAACACACCTTGTTATCACAAGGCATGTTTTAGGAGGCAAAATGTTATCCCACTTTTTGGGTAAAAACTGGAATATCAACAAATTCGCAAGGAATGATGGATGTCGGGATTGGAAATCGATTGGGATCAAGGCTACGGTCGATATTATTAAAATTTGGTTGAGTTCCGATCGGGACGAAATTGATTGGAAATGATGATAAGGACTAGGAAAGGCTATGTTTCAATTTTCAGGATAATCGGAGTTCGAATGAAGGAGATATGATCTGCTGGGCACGTTTTTACCTATTACCGGTCCAAAACAATGCCGTTCCAAGCTCCATCTTCAAACAATGCCGGTCCAAAGCATAGCCGAACCAGCCATCTTCCCTTCCCACCGAACCAACTCCACTTCCTCTCACCACCGAACCAAGCTCCACCGGTCCAAGGCCTCGCCGAACCAATTCACCACCGAGTCAAACCAACCACTACCGGACCGGGGCTACCGAACCAACCCACGCTCCACACACTACCGGTCCAGTCAACACTCCACTCACCGCCGAACCAAGGAGCTACCGAACCAACTTTGCCTGGCCAGATTGCATTAGCCCAGGCCCACCAGCAGTTATATACATCCAAGACCTCTGCCCCCAGCCTCACTCTATAAATAGAGGGGCAGGGGTACAACAATGGCGGACAAGTTTGAGAGCTCAAGCCTGAAAGGAACTTTCAAACAACTTTGATATACTTGTAATCAAAGCTTTGTACTTGTAATCAGATCGAAAAAGGAGAATAACATATAAAGTGGACGTAGGCACATTCTGGCCGAACCACTATAAATCTGTGTGTCTTTTTCAGTTTAGTCCCTGTTTTTTACATATTTGCATAAACCATCGAAATCACTACGAACAACATAAAATCAACTAAATGATACGACTTGGAGGTGTTTGCCCATTTTTTGTGCAAACATATTTGGGTTATTTGCTGAGATTTGTGAATTGTGTTTGAATATCGCTGATTTGTATTCATACACTGGTGCTTTCACGGTATTTGGGGTTTGTGGCCAATTTTGGCGCAAACAGTTTTAAATAAAAAAATTCCAAATTGAGTAGCACTTTTAAAAAAGATTTTGGAAAAGAAATTGGCAACCAATTATATTATGACAGATAAGCAAGATAGTTGGAAAGAAATAACTTTATTAAGCAAGAAAATAGTTTTTTTTATGTATATGATGTTTCGCCATCTTCGAGAGCTACCTTTTGACCACTTTCCTCCGCCTCAATCTAGTTCAAAACCTATACACCGGGTATCAAAGACTTGGTACATGGTGGTTTGGAAATAGGCGGAAGGTATAGGGTCGAAACAGGGGGTTCCAAAGAGGTCGAAACTATGTTTAGGCTTTTAAAAGAAAACACGCTTGCTTGCTTTCGAATGAGATAGCTGTCGACTTGGTTAATTGGTTTAAAGATAGCTTTCGACTTAGGTTGCCACCTTTGGTTTTTAAATGGCTTTCGACAGTGTCAAAACCCTTATTGCAATAATTCTACCTTTCAACCCAGTTGAGGTTGTTGCTTTTAAACATGGTTTCGAAGGGATGCTTTCGATTTTATTAAAGAAGTCACTCTCCAATGCTTTCGAAAGGGATGGTGTCGAAACCATCTACTTTCTTTACTTAAGGAAATATGCTTTCGAAGGTCTGCTTTCGACTTAGTTGTTTTTAGACCTTTAGTTCCGTTGAAAGATAAACCCATAGCTTTCGACTTAAATGGTTTTATTGTTTTCAAAGCTATGTTCCACAAGCTTTTACATAAACCTAATACTTTCTAAAGGATTGTTTTAAGTAGTATACCTTAACGTTTTCGAAAGGTAACTAATATAGGTTTCAAGAGGGAGGTTTCCCAGTATAAGGGTTTCGAAGGGGTGACTCCCCCTTGGTTTCAAAAGATACTTAAAGTATTTTAAATGGAAGGTTTCAATTACTTTCAAAAGGAAAGTTTTATGTTTTGAAAAGAGGATGTCTAAGGTTTTAAAGCTATCGAAAGAGAGGTTTTCAATGTTTTCGAATGGACTATTGTAAATGGTTTCGAAAGGTATGTTTTGGCCTTTCAGTTTAAGGTTATAAAGTAAAGTAGTTTACTTATATCGAAATGGGTACTTTCAATGGTTATGAAAGGGGTTTTTTCAACGGTTATGAAAGGGTTGTTTAAAGGTTTTAAACAAAGGTTTCGAATGATTTACCTTAGCAATATAGCCTAAGTGTTTTCAAATTTAAAAGGGTTTTAACTTATTTTAAAGGGATAAGTAATCCTTAATATATTTCATCAACATTATTTTGGGTAAAGTATATATAATATGGCAAATAGCTTTGAGTGAAGCAAAGAGTATATTTTCCTTGTATATGCATGATTTAAAGGTTTAAATCATTTTGAAAAGGTTTTCAAGCAAAACTAAAGGGTAATTAACCCTAAGAAAAATGACTCAGATATTAGAAGACCAGATTGGACTAGTGTAAGGTCGCGTCCTATACATTAGCTATTGCCCTTAGCTAATTTTAGTCCAAAATTCCAGTGTGTTGGGCTTAGTCATATGTGGATTTAAATGATGGTTACGCACAGAAATGAATATACGTGTAGAAAAGAAGATATGTTATTGGTGAGCCCGCAAAATCGTTAGGATCAAGAGACCCTTAGAGATTTAAGTTAGGAATAGACCATCCAGAAGACTTATCTAACAGATGTTAGATCATATTTATCATTTGTCTGGTAGGCCCGAGTCAGCCAAAGATTAGTAGTTAGCCAAACAAAACTACATTTGTTTTGGACAGCTGGTCCATTTATTACCTGTTTTGAGCATGTATGATATTGCTAATATTGATGTTATCAGTTTGATTAACCAGCTTGGTTGCAGGATTATGATTTACAAAACATATGTTTTAAAAGAGATATCAGTGAGGGGAAACCCGTTCCGCTAAGTGGCGTGGTCTCACTTAATATCAGATAACCAAGATGTATAGTATTATTCACACGAGGCTTTATGTTTGACTCGAAGTTTATGTTTTTCCCCTTAAACTCTCGGATGCTCAAAATTGATTTGAGTAGGCTGAGGGTTGAGGATTTACAGGTTTTAATGGGTGGACGAATAAAGCTTCCGAAGGGGTGCATGGGGCCGAAGTTAGCTATATCTAGGAGTTGTTTTGTTTTATTTCCGCTTTGTTGTATTAAGTATGTTATGACTATGTAGTACTCTGGTCAACCAAGGGGGCATCTTCATATGTCGCTCTTGGCGTATTTATATAATAATTATATTTGATCTGAACCTGGGAAACGATTGGGATTATGTAATCTGGATATGAAACATGTTTTATGAAATGTAATCAGAATTTTTTTTGAAATATATGATTTTTTTTCGTATTCATGTGCTTCTGATATTATGGATACCATTAACATTACCGTATTTGGTCATCGGAAGTTAATACTATAGATGACTGCAACATCTGTAACACTTAACTTTAGGCCTCCAGATAGAAGATGTTACAAAAATCAAGAAATCATCAATAATGAGATGTCATCAAGTATAGTTAGGATAGCTCACAACAATGCCCAAATACATCTCTCCATCTCAATAATAAATGTAATCTCACCAACATACAAAATAGAATAGGCTGCCTATCAAAACATAATAAAAAGATATGAGAATACACCATATTATGGATACCCATTCCGATATAATCTCCTCTCCTCGTATATGAATAAATCAGAATAGTATGGATATAACGGGGACCGACTATACATTAGATATAAGATCTTTAGTATTGTCAAACTCATCGTAGGATTTTGGGTAGTATACGCCGATCCATCATATACACAGGAACCGGGCAGGAGACTAACAACACGTCTTCTTGCTCTAGGAGTCACATATGTGTCCATCTGACATGACACCTACAGCCATTGATTACCATTACCTCTCCCCCAGTATCGTGATAATGATCCACCAATGGCTCGACTGCGCATAGACTCTTCGATCACAACCCGACATGTGCCCCTATGGTAACTGACAGCTAGCGTATGTGGCACAATGGGCAACCACAAAGCAACTACTAATAATATAAGCTTGTCACAGATTCGGGCATGACCCTGCAATCAGGCCACGTAGGTGGATACTGGCCAATTTGGTTCACTCCCGAAACATAAAGAGAGCTAGACAAAGATGGATGACATATAGTACTCATATCCAATAACCACACGTAGCTCCAAACGTACGTCAAAGCACATCTTCACATAAGTCAAACATGACTATAACATACTGTAACGACCCAACTTCCTACGCCCAGGAAGAAGTATCGTTAATAAGAAAAGAAAGAGGTGAGAAAATAGAAAAGATAGAGAAGAAAGAACAACAACATCAGAACCTCACAGCGGAACGAATAAATTATAATAATCACATAAGTATTTACATAATATAGAACATCAATCAGAGTTATACAGATAATACATCACATATTAGACAGTTATAAACACCTGTCTAGTTAATACAACTCAATACAATACAACTCAACAATATGACTCAGAGATATCAACACAGCGGAACTATATATATATCTACAACGCTGAAGCCTCCTGCTCCAATGCTCCTCCAGAATTCGTCACAGTTAAACCTGAATCCCTTGGCTACCCGTAAAAATTTGGGTACCCGAGAGTTTATGAAAACAAAAATAAACTTTGGGTCAGACATGGGTCTGGTATGAGTAACTGGTTAAAGTTGCTTAACTTTGAAAAACATTTGAAAATAAAAGGTATCGCGTAAGACTCCCCGCACATAAACATGGGAAAGTTTTTACCTTACGCTAACCAAAACATTTGATAGGAAATTTCTGTGATATTATAATAGGTCTAGGGTTTTCAAGTGAATAGAAAATAGCCGAAATTGTTACATCTATTAAATTCCAGCTACTAGCCACAAAAGTGGGTAATACAATCAAAACCGTGGGCACTTATTGGATTTTGGATTCCATACAATGGCAGGGCTACTGGGGTACCGCCCGTCACAGTACAGGGCCTAGATCACCGTACCGAGGATTACTCCCTTCATCCCCTGCAACACAAGGTCGGAACCATTCCTTACTGAACAGTCCCGAACAAGATAAACCCCGGCAGTTGTCGCGAACCAACCGCCCACACAGCCGAAATAAAAAGGGACATCTAGACAGGGGAAATATCTTGTCCTGCTTGGGCATGACCCACCTAACCTTGCCGCTTCTCCCCTGTTTTAGCCATTCCCGGTTGATGAGGCATGAGGCTACGATTACCTTTATAGAACATATCTCTTAGAATGCTCATCGCCCGCCTGACGATGTGTTGAAAGCATTCAATCCATACAAGTTCGTTCCGGGTTCGAACGAAACCGAAGGCACTATCTCGTTACACTCATTTTGGAATCACCCTCAGAGTTAACGACGATAACCCTTGCACTCTGATTCACCATCTTGAATCTATAAGTACTATTCCGTCAAACTCATTACGGAATCACCCACAGAGTTATACTGACGTATAGCCCTTCCACCTCGAGTCTTCACTTGCTCCACTGGGATTAACGACCTAACGTTTAATTGGAATCGATGTGGTTTTCAGATTCCAAATATGGAAACCCGATCCCGGTCTCATCAAAATCCAAAATGTGTCTTTTAAGGCCAAGTTGTCTATTTAGTCTTAACAGTCCAATTCAATATCATCAATATGCACACAGATAGATAATTCACAATATAACAATAGATAATCACATCATCATAAACAGATAATTCATATTATCATCAAAACAGATAATTAAATTTTATTATACTTAAACCAAGCATCCATATTACATAGCATAAATATCTCATATCTCAAATCATTCAAGGCAAACAATATCATCCATCCATACATAAGAAATCACTTCAGCTATAATTAATTTAAAATGAATTAAATTAATTACTTCATTTCTAATTAATTTAAAGTAAATTAAATTAATTACTTCACCATTATAAATCTTACTTATTTCACTATTAATAAATTAACACTCAATTAATTAGTCATCATCCAATTATTCATTTTTAATTTATTTTCTTTAATCACATTTAAATAATGATCCATTAATTATTTTCACAAATTAGCTATTCTTTAACCAATATAGAGATTAGCCTTAAATTACTAAATTAATTTCATTACCTTCTAATTATTACATTAATGAATCAATTCATTTATTTATTATTTCCAAATAAATTCATTAAATTATTAATTATAACAATTAATGTTCTCTACTTATTTTCTATTTAAATTAATTACATTAAGTAATTAATCTTCAATTAGATCAAATTGTTAATCACCCTTGATTAACCCCATTCAGTAATTAATTACCCTTAATTGCCTTTACCAAATAAATTAATTACTCCAATATTTATTCCTCTAATTAATCCCTTGATTAATTATACCAAGTAATTATACTCAAATTACTTTCATCATCAAATCACCCTCAGTTAATTACATTCGGTAATTATCATTAATTACTTTCTTAAGTAATTATACTTATCACACCATCAAAAGGTTATTTAAATTAATTAACTTAAACAATTCATATTAACCTTAACTAATTACAAGGAGTAATTAGTTCCTTAATTATTTCCAATTAAGTAATTACACTTAAACAATTGACAATTTATTATCTTTAAAATTTATTAATTTAATTAATCACATTAATTTATAATCCTTAGTTGATGTCCTTTATTAACCATTAACCATTCTCTAATTACTTTCCTAAAGAAATTAGCTAAGATTTATTCAATATTAATTACAATTAATTATTCTCTAACAGCTCATTAATTAATCTATAATTATTTAATTAATTAAGTGTTAGACTTGTAACTTAACCAATCTTTAATTATTTTATTAATTAATCACTAATTATTAATTAAATATTCAAATCTTATTTAACTAATGATCCTTCATTACCAATTTAATTATCCTAATTTAATAATCTTAGATTTTAATTAACTAGTTTAGACTCTTAATTACTAAATTAATTAATTCAAATCATTAATCAATTTAATTGGTTAATTTATACATTTTAATTGATTTATTGATTACAAATCCTTAAATCTTCATTTTGTTCCAGAATAATGACATTTCTCTTATTCATGATCAATTTATCATTAGCGAGGTACTTAAGAACAATTTTACTTTTGAACTTCACTTTTAAATTTCATTTCAAATCAAAGATTTGAAATATTGACCAATTCAACTTTCAACAAATTCAAACCAAGTTAAACTCCCTTAAAATCAAATGTTGTAAACCATTTTCCTCTATAAAGAAATTTATAAAAGAGTTTACACCAAATCATTTAACTCAAAACATTTTAAATTATTCCTCATACCCCTTTTAAATTATTTAAATATTAATTAATTTTTTTATTTTTATAAAACTTCCTTTATTTTTAAATTAGGATACAAAATCTAATTTGAATCTATATCTCAAATTTTGATTTTAACTTAATATAAAAAATCAGGTTTCAAGTTCTACTATTCTGTTTTAAAATTTAAACTGACAGTTCTAAACCTGTCATAATGTAAATGACCCGAGACCATACCAAAATACTTCGAGACAACCTCATCCTTGCTTCGAGCCTTACCCGCTACTTACTCGAGAAAATCTCGAGCAACATGCTCCTCTTCAAAACCATCCCAGCAGAACACAAAGATGTCCACCGTGCACATGCACGGTGGCGCCGCTCAACGATGATCGTCAACACTGACCTCCACGTATCTGAAACCATCTAGGCATCCAAATTCGATCATCAGATTGCCACTCAAAGCCCGTAGTCAAATTCGAGTTTGACATTCCCAAAACCTGGAAGTGACGAACCGGAACCACCTCCGAACCTGGGAAACGCCACGCCTTCACAACCTCGACCACCAGAAAGTCAGCAATTCCGGCCATCCCCTCGTCAACTTCTATGCTATCATTCCCCAGAGCCTCATCGAGCTCGATCCTCAACAGGTGACGAACGAGACCAAAAACTCCCAACATTCCAAACTAGGTTTACGAGAAAAAGATGCTCACCGCCTTCACCACGATCATCGAACCACCATACAAATATTTTTCCTGCGACCACCCTTCCCTCTTGCGCCTTCGTCCAAGATCCCATCCACCACAACCCCATGGATCATCAGAGATCGACTAAAACTCACTTTTCGAACAACCCAGCACTACACTTTCAAACCCTATCTAAAAATTCCAATTCTTGTCTTAAAATTCAAGTCAAGGTATAAGAATTCATATTATATTTTTGAATTCGAGAATTAAAACATTCGAAATTTTGTATATATGATGATATTGCTCAGTACTGTGCTTTTCCAGAGTTATTTCAATTGTTTTTAACTCAACTATATGTTTAAATCTTTAGTTAGAATATAACAATCAATATTTGTTTTATTTCTTAGCTCAAACAATTCAGAATATCCAGAGAAATGATTCTAACATCAACCATTAGTATTTAGGAACTCAAACAGGGTACTTGAGTAACCAACAGCCTGAGATAACAATTCCAGTTGTCATTTATAATCAGGGGATCCACATACATACATACATACATATATATATACATACATATAACCTATTCACAATTATATAAACAACAACGAATTTAAACTTCAAATTTTTAAGAAATAAGTTACTCACCTGTTAAAATAAGTTGAACAGAGAAACATTCTTGCTTTTTTGAAAACTGAAATCCTTACTGCTTTAAAACTGGAAAAATGTTTTGCTCTGGTCCTCTAATCTTCTTGCTCTTATTAAGTTGTATGATGTTGTTAAGTTTTGTAAAAAAAGAAAGGCTTACTTATGTTTTCTGATTAGCTATGTTGAATCGAATTGAATCGAGAAGACATATATAGAAAGGAATTACAGGATTTGCATAAGCTTGTACAGACATTATCTGTTTGTATCAGAGATTTTCTTCCATATCTTACCCAGCAAGATATTGTTTTAGAGGCTGAATTGATTTATTTTACATTTCGGCTGACAAAAAGTGTGCTGGTATTAAATGAATGGTACTATATGTTTTCAGACTTATCCTATTTAGTATGTTGATATTTCTTTTACTTCTCTGGTTTGTGTCTTTTATGTTCATACTTATCCTCTTTTATATATGTTGCTACTCTCTTTTACTATGTTCTTCCTGGTTGCTTTCACACTTGTCTATTTATGTTAAAAGATTTTTTTTCTCTTTTTTTTTTTATAAATATATATATATATATATATATATATATATATACATTGATAGATCTTTTATACTTTGTTTCCAGATTTTCCCTTTTTCTACTTAGTTCTTGTCTGCATATCTACTTCACATTCACATTCATTTTGCCAGGTTGCTTTTACTTCTATATGTACATTTATATATATTCTGTTTTAGTTATGTTATAATTTTTTTTTAACTTAACTATAAATATATACTTTTATATTTAAACACTTTACAGTTTTATCTTTCCTTTATTTTTAAACTTAAATTATTAAACATTTAAATTACTTGTTATTTATTTTTATACTTATGTTTAAAATTTAATAAGGTTTATTTTATTTAAACGTTCTTGAAAGAATTATTTTAAATTTTAAAATCATAGCTTTCTTTCAATATATATACATATATGTATTTAAATAAATTCTGAAATAGCAATTTCTATGTATATATAAAAATCCATTTGTAAGAATATTACATTATTTATATTGTTTAAAAATAACTCATTGTTAAATTAAAAATGATTTACAAAGGAAATTATCTCATTATTAATCAATTGCTTATTTTATCAAGCTATACTTATAACAAAACAAACCCTATCATTTAAATTTAAGCTTAAGCTAAATCATTTTAAACAATTTAGTTTTTGAGTGTTTTAAAGTCACATGATTATTTATTCAATAGCTTAACATTAAATTTAATCAAATTTCCAAATTACCAGAAATATTAAAGTTAGAAACATGTCTTTATTTATTAAATTTAAAACAAGATTAACTATTTACAATATATACAAATATATATATATATATTATAAATAGAAGGCTAATTGATTAGCTTTTAAAAGATGAAATCATCCAATTAAATATTTATCAAAGAGTATTCAAATTTATCATTAATCATATTGTCAAATCAATTTAATTTGTTTACTCAGATTATTAAATTGATATTGCCAAAAATTCCGGGATATCACACATACTATAGCTCTAATCCAACACCGTCACATGGCTAATCTTATAGACCAACACATGGCAATAATATACTCACCCCAATGAGTATCATCACACGTAAGAGTAATCCCCGTCTGAGTGACATTACTTACAATGAATAATCAAACAAATTACATATCGTCTTATACCACCGCATGTAATTCGAATATTTACTCAATCCTTATTAACTACACTCTATCCATGCTAGATATCTCTATGTAACAACTCCGATGAATAATCGGAAAAGTATTACCGAAAGTCTGATGCCAGACGGTATCTTGAATTCGTTTATTCAAATTTCTCATCACACAAAGTCAAAAAATATACACATAACCAAATATAATTATATTAGAAATACATAAGTAAATATACAAGAGATATAAATGTTAATATTGAAAACAATAATAGTTTTATTAAAGAAGTGATATATATATATATATATATAAAATTATATAAATTTTAAACATTATAATAGCTCTTAGAACGATTTTAATATATTATAAATTAAACATCAATAATCATTAATTAAATAAATAATATAAAATATACAAAATAAATTTTTCAAAAAACTAATATGTACGAGTTCAATCGACTGACCAAGTCGACTAAACCCATCAACATGTTGACTGAAATGGAGTATTGCTTTTGGGTTGGGATTTTGCACTAGTTTAGTTGACTGGATATTTTTCTTAGTCGAGTGAATTGGGTTTTAGTCATGGAATTTTATTTTAGTCTACTGAATTTTTGAAATTTAGAAAATGACTTCGTGTCTTCTACTCTTTGATTCCTCTAGGTGTCACAATCTAGTTAGCATTATTCTCTCCTATTCTCTAATAATTCTTCTATACTATAATCATACATAAAAATTATACCAATGAAGCGCAATTCTCATATATGAAGGTGTGATAGCTATACTTCCAATGTGTAACTTGATCATTGTCTTATGGTCACTAAATAAATTCAACATAGTTGTGAGTAGGAGAACTCATCTTGAATTGATGATCTCACTAGCTTCTACTCCTTCCTTGCTTCCCTCTTCTTACCCTCACTACATAATTCACCATTTCAACTTAGTTGATCACCTTGTGCTTCAGTAGATTGGTTGGTGTAGATGATTGTCAAGAAGCTAGAATTTGATTATATGAAATCGTAATATTTAAGTGAGTTTATTTTAGTTTCTAAAGTGATGGAATTTTGGTGGGAAATTCAAATATTTATTATGCTTAAAATATCGAGGTTGGGGTTATAATTATAATGGAGGATGAAACCTCTAAAGTTAGAAGACTCTAGAACCAATCTTCATGAAAACAATTTACATTTATTTCCTTATTTTAGGTCAACTGATTGGGCTTGTTTCACTTTTAAATATTTCTTTCTTAGCTTTGTTTACATGAAAACAATTTCACACATCACTAGCTTTCACTGTTTACATGAAACCATATTAGGTTTGGGCTTGTATAGTAATAGGCTTTGCTTTAATAATTAAATTTATTTCTTTCTTTTCCATTCAAAATCATATCCAAATTCATTTTAAATTTTTTTAACATTATAAAATCTTTGTTAACCTCTACTTAAATTCCAACTTATTTATTTCAATTCTCATTCACTATAAAACCCTATAAGGTATTTGTTTGTCAATTTATTTTAAATAATTAATCCATAACTTCAAATTTTAAAATTAGTAACCATATAAATTATCAAATCAAATCAATATTCATTCTAAATTAAGTTCTTTTCATGTAATAAACTATTTTCAATCAAATTCCTAAATCATTTCCTTAATTTTATCTTAATTAATTCGAAAAAGTCATTTAATTCATTAATAATTATTAATTATCATTAATTAATTTGTCGCTTTACAAGGGTTGTTAAAGACTTCCCCTTAAGAAGATTGCATCCTCATAATTACTATTTTAGGAGAATCTATAACTACCTAGTTTAATTCTAACTCATCTGCATCATCAGTTAACTTACATTCAATACCACATAATCAAATTTGTATTGTTGTATCGTCACTATTATGCGTTAGCATGTACTATGATCTGCCTCAACCCTATAAGTATATACATAGAGCAATACAAATTAATAATAGACCTTACATCAATGGCATAATAAACTTGGATTTTTATCTTCCTTACCCATTGTTTAAAATTATGGGATATGAGTTCATATAAACTCATTTGGAAGATTATAATGTTTTCATCAGGGTTTACAATATTCATTATTTGTTGTGACTTCTGGGACGCTTCGGAGTAATCTCTATGGCATGAAGTATACCCCGAAAACCCTCAACACTCAAAGTATCATATAAATATTCAAATAGATTCTTTTATACTTATAAATACTAAGTACTTATTTAGCAATAATTCATCAAAGCACCAACTCATGTTTTATTTCTTTGAAATTAACCTAACCTAAATTGGGTAAAGATAAAATCAATTCAAAATTCGATTTCAAATTCATTTTCAAAGATTATAATTTGCATAACTCCTCTTTTTAGTAAAAGGCTCATTACAATCTATATTGGGTGTTTATCTTTACTTAAATCACAAACTTTCACTTCTTTTGTTAATTTCTAAATCATTGTGTCCACATGCCTCGTTCTAGTGTTTATGAATCTCTATCGATAATGTTGGTCGGACACATCGACCAAAATTATTAAAGCACTTAGCGGAACGATTAACACTAATTAAATTTCAAAATTCTTCAAGTTATTTTATCTGTTCATTTATGTAAAATCATATTTCAAGCAATAATCATTTAATTGAAACTTAATCAAACGCCACTTTTATAAATACAAATTTTATTAAAAGCTTTCTAATTTAAAGATTTCTTACTTTTATAAAATAGTCTTCTTACTCTTTATATTAATAATGTAAAACCATATTTGTTTTTACTTAAATATTTACCAAAAATCTTTTCAATAATAAATCATTTCCAACAATTCAAAGAATATCAAGCAAGCATTAAATTATAAAACTACTTTACAAAATATTTTTAACAATGTACATATATAACTAACAAGTTATAAAAACTAAATTTTCAAAATTCCTAGTGATAGCTTCAACACTGAAAGCACCACATGATCTTAATATCAATAACCATAAATTAAGATAGATAATCATCATCCAATCAAATATAAATATAAATAAACATCAACGTGCTTAGTGGGAAGTAATCCATACATTTCCGCTTTGCACTCTAATAACCAACGATCAGAACACGATAATTTGTTGCAAAAATCCAAAATTTCATTTATTTGAATTCGAAATATTTAATTGATTTGAAATATTGAAATTTTAATTTTATAAGTTAAATAGCTTGAATTTCAAATATAAGGGTTATTTGAATAATTAGAATTGTTTAAATAATTAACTCTTGAAATTAATGTGAATAAAGGTGATTTAGAAAGATGATTTAAATTCTATTTGAATTAGTATGAAGCTGCTAAACGTTTAAATTTGAATTAAAAGTGATTACACATATTTTTATAATAATCATTTTAATTAACGTGTGAAAATGGCCTTTCGGGACATTGTCTCGGATTTCAACAAAACCACTGCTATTGCATCCGTAATAGTAAACTATTGTATGATAATGAATTTCGTAGTGATCGAAAGTATCGTTTGGTCAGGTGAGCTCAAAATGCATAGAAACTAATTATAGGAATTTAAATTAATATAATTTGATTTTGGAAGGCTAACTTCTTTATACTCTTGAATTGGGTCCCAATAGTAGTTCCATTATATTCGTAATAGGGGTATTACATATAGGACGTCATGCGACATGCTTCGATTGGAGTTTGAAATATTTATGGATGAAGAGTGCTTTGAAAATTTTCTATAAAATGATCTTGACCTTCTCCATTTTGCGAACCGTAAAACAAAAATAATGCAGCCGCCATTTTTTAACGTCCACCATCCATCGACTGAGATTTCTCTCGATGATCGAAGCCACTTCAGGCCTCGACTCCAACAAGAGAAGTGTGTGTATGGCCAAGGTGAGTTGATCTATGGTGGTTGATCATTAAATGGCAAAGCGTGGCGATAGGAAATCGATTCCGATGGTGATGGGGTTTTCGGAAAAAAATTCCTCGATGGCAGCGATTTATGGGGTAAGGCTGGTGGTGATGGGAAGCTGGAGGATGGGGCTAACTTCGTTGAGTTTACGACGGCTTGCGATCGACCGTGGCGGCGGCGGTTTGAAAAAGAATGGCAGCTGAATTTGAAAATGAGCACCGCCTGGGATGAATTAGAAGAACGGTAATTAAGTTTAAAACTTAATTAATTAAAGTTAACTTATAATTTAATTATCTCTTAGTTCAAACGTTTGTATCCTGTCCATACGAGATTGGATTTGGACGCGATCAATCGCGTTGCACTCATTACGAGGAATACGTTATGGAGTTGGATTGGATTAGTTTGAGTCTAGTAGGAATTTGTGTTAAAATCGAATGTTAGTTCAACCTTAATTTAAACCAGAACATTTTGGCAATAGTTGGAAATTTCGGTGTGTTAAACTCACCTCTCTGGCCCTCTTATATCTTATGTAAATGTGGATATTTTTATTTTTGCTATTTTTTGCTTCTTTAGATGATTTACTATTTATCGGTTGGTTTGGATATATTCCTGCCATTGGAGCGGATGAGACCCTATTACGTTCATATATAAGAGTGGATGACCCTTTGTATACGATCCAGCCTCAAAGCAGTTGATTTATATTGTAGGTGATGCAGGGGAATAGGTTAGAGGGATCCAACAGGATTCCTCACAACTATTGATTTTTTATTTACACATATTTATATATATGTTGTAACATGTGATTTGTGATGTAGGGGAACATGTTGGAGGGATCCAACTGGATTCCTTACCTTGTTGATTTTACTTTTCATATACTGTGATATATGATGTATTAGATGCCATATTTGATGACATGGATGATTTTCCCTATTTAGTGCTATAATAGGGCTGGGCCTTATTTTTAGTATTTTGAAATACAATAAAATAATGATTTTTAATGAAATGATTTTAAAATGATTTTTTAATTTTACGTGTTTTTAATAATTATTATCAAATTATTAAAAGGAATGAATTTATTTTAAATAAATAAAAATGTATGATTTTTGATGTTATAGAATTGATAGTTTTGTGAAATATTTTAAATAGAGATTTTTGAATAGTTTATATAAAGGATTTATAAAAGTGATTTTTATAAATAAAGTACTAAATTTATGAATGGTATTCTATAAATATTAAAAATGGACTTGTAACCGATATTTTGTAAATGGATTTATAAATGGATTTTTATAATGGATCTATAAAGAATGGGTTTAAAAATGGATTTTATATAAAGGAAATACGTCCACGTTTCAAAGTTAGAACAATCATTTAAAATGACTTGTTTTGAAAATGATATTTCTAAATGGAGTTTAAAAGTGATTTAAAAATTTTAAGCGACAAAAACATGGATTTCAACATTTATTGTTGTAATAAAAGTTTTCAAGGAAGGCATGAACTGTAAAGTGTTTCTATAGTAAATGATTTCTGAATGGAAATGTTTTCTATAGTATATGGGGTTTATATATATATATATATATATATATATATATATATATATATATATATATATAGACACACACACACACACATATCATATATTTGATGGTAATATTCGAGGTATGTAATTTCTATCTAATTAGAAGTTAAGAATGTTGTTCAATCATGGTTTGAGAGGTAACGATACCTTAACTTGAATGGCTTCATTGTTAATTACTAAATAGTTGAAGTTCGACGGCGAAGATTAATTAGTCAAATCCTTATAGTAATATTTTTGGGTTGTCGTAATGATGTTTTACGCAACATTTGTTCTGACCAAATAAAGTGTGTTTTGAAGAATACTTTCCTCAAGATTTGCATATATACTTATTTCCGTTTAAGTATATAGAGATATTTTCTAAGTGTTGAAAATGAGATAGTTTGTGAACATACTTATATCGTTAATATAAGTATATGGAAATGTTTTCCAATACTGAATGATTAAAGTGGTTTTGAGAATATATCTTTTTAAAGATAATTTGAAGTAAATATTTGGAAACTGATTTAATTAATAAAAGATTAAATAAATGGGCCTAGTGACTATTTATGTGTTAAACATTATTTGTTCTTTGATAGTTAAATAACTGACTATCAAATTTGGTTAATTTTTGGTTCCTTGACTTGATGTGGGAGATGATTAGTCATGCACTTTTATCGTTTAGTGTTAAGAATGATGAGTAGGGTAGGGCGGAGTGACTATAGTACTCCAATCTACTGGGCTTTCTTCTTGGCCAAAGGATAGCTAGTTGAGAGTTGAAAACGTAATAAGTCTATGAGACTTGGTTTCCATATGAGGTTGAGGGCCTCTTATCATTGTTGGTCCGGAGAGACCGGGATCAGATTTATCCGAAAACCACTTCGGACCAATGTGTGCTTTCGAAAGTGTAAGGTTATGATAATGATTTTTGAAGATGGAGATCTTAATGATGCAGGGCTACATGCTACTAGACCCATGATGCATGTTATATATATGGTGGTAGTAGTGCTTTGTTATGAAAATCTTCGATATGCAAGGACTTCTCTCTACTAATCCTAGGGATGATTTTCGACAGGATATAGTAGGAGAGTACCTTCGGTTTGTCTTGTTCTTGAATAACTTGTATGGACGAATATTTGACGTTGCAAGTCTAGATCACATTGATTGATCTCTATAAACATATCATCTGTTCGTTGGCCGAGAAGGAAACTTCTCTTAGCTTAACACCCTTTCCTTAGGAATACCAACTCAGAAGTTGTATATTTGTAGAAATAAGTCGTGTGATTGTGGAATGGCAATGTGACATTCAAAGTGGAATATTTTTTATGTGAAATGTAAACGTTACCCGAAGCCTCATCGCCCGGAAATGGCTTAAACAGGGTATGCCGTAATGCTAAGTGGGATGTTCCCATTAGGGTACGGTCATCACCTTTCTAGATTATCCTCTATATTTTGGGTATGTTGTGTATGCTTATGGCCATGGATAGGTTGGGAACGACTGGGGTGATGTCATATTCGGTTCTATCCGCCACTATATGAGTCTACGAGTAGGTTAGTCTAGCCAGATGTCGAGGTTTCAAAGCTGTTATTTCTCGGTACATTGCACTAGAAATGTACTATACAGAAGGTAGTCCATTACATGTCGTTATATGGAATCTAATCTCAAATACGTGCCGGCCATTTTGTGTGTAGAAGCTACTTTTAGCTGGTATGCTAGAATTTAATCAATGTAACAATTTCGACTATAATTAATATCATTTGTATACTAGATACTAGTATAATATAACAGAATTTGATATGAAATGTTTTGTTTTCATAAGGTAAAAACCCGTCTGCACTTATGTGTAGTGTGATCTTATGAGATGCCTTTTGTTTTGAAAAAGAAAAGTTTTTTATACAACTTTAAAATTCAATTGAGATATGTTTTCTCATGCTAGTTTACCATGCTGATTCGGGCATTATTCCCTTTTAACAATCGGGTCAGACCGAATATATTTAAAGATTTAGATTTGGATGCTTTGGAGCTTTAGTAGATGAGCTGGAAGTCTTTAGGTCGTATTCATATATATGTTTTTTCTGTTGCATTGTTGTTGAAATTATCAACATTTATGAGGACATGTTGTTATAACTGTCCAGGTTGATGATTCGTTATTTGTGTACTCTGATTTGATGTATGCATAATACATTTTCTCTTTTGTAAAAATAATTAGTTTATATGATATGTTGTTCCAACGTGATTGTGAGATTCTGTTTTTTTTAGTTTCCTTTTCTCTTCTTCTTTATTTCCCATAACTATCCGTCTTTCTATTCAATTTGGGTTGGACAAGTGTGGTTTGTTGTCAGCTTGAACTATGTGGATTTGCGGGTCGTTACAGTTGGTATCAGAGCTTAGGTTTAGTGAACTCCTAGGATTTGGTTGGGTACTCATTATGGATAGGATTAGTAATACCCTAGAATGAGTATGAGTGTTTATATATATGAGCGTGGATTTGTTATTGATATAAAAAATATTTTATATTATGTTGATTGATATGTTGAGTGGCTTATGTATTCTGATCAATACGAGTAATTAATCTTATTGATAGAGGTCTCTAAACACTTAAACATGGGATTGGACATGGTATTATTTTAAAATTGGGTAAATGAAATATTTTACCTTGGTTATATTTTAAATATAAAGCAATAATTTTTCAGAAATTATTGTAGTAATATATGGCGTGTTTGGTTGTTAGTGAATGATAATATTTGATTATTATCATTTGTTGTTTGTTGTTTGTGTTCCAATAAAGGTTTTTATTATTATAATGTAAAGAAAGATAAAAAATTAAGAAATGGTTTCATACAACCAAAGTGTAATTATATATAAGGAAAATTTGTAAAAAGGATTTGTAAATAAAAAGGATTCAAACGTTGAGAATTTGAGAATTTAAATCACGTAGATTTTGAAAATTGTTTTTCAAAGTTTTGAAGAAATAATAATGATATTATTTAGAAAGTACTCTAAGTAGAAATATTTTTAAAAGAATTTAAAAGAAACAGAAAGCACTGAACTCATTTTAGTCACTGGGAAATAATCCGGGTGATGACTACAACATCATTAGTATTCATTTGCGAGTTTCTAAGTGATGGATTTCTACCATTAGAGTTTTATTTTGGTAAAACAAGTTCCTTTTAAAATTAAAAAAAGTACGATTTGATATGTAAAGGAGTTATGTATATATATGATTTCAAAATAATTTGAAGTAAGAAAAGAGTTTAAATTCTGAATTTTTTTACCTAAGTATTTTTTTGAAATGGTAAGAAATCAGTTTTTGTAACTTATAAATAGAGGAATAATAAGTTAAAACAAAATGTTAAATTGTCAAATATGAATGTTAAGAAAACTAAATTTGAAATTGAACAATGAAATAAAATTTAAGTTAACTAAAATCAAATGAAATTGAATAATGAAATTAGTTATGTGAAATTGAATTTGATTTATAATGAATTAATAAAATGAGTGAAATAAAGTGAACTAATCAAATGAATTAATAAATTGAATATGGTTTGGAATGTTATTTGCTAGAATTGAAAATGAATTTAAGTATTGAAGTGATAATAAACATAAGTCGTGTTACATAAAATGTTTATGAACTTAAGTAAATTTTATGGAATGGCTTATAAATGATATTAGTATTAAAAGAAATATACTAAATTGATAAAATATGAATTAAATGAATGTAAATGGACTGAATGTGAATAAAAAATGAATACAAATAAATGAATATGAATTAAGGAAATTGGTATAGTTAAGAAACCAGTTGAAATAAATATGTAAGTTGTACATAGATCATTTTATTCGCATAACTGTTTGATTCAAATTCGATTACATGATTTCGAGGTGATTTACACTGGTCCAAGTTAGAATTTTTCATTCGATTCTTAACGGTAAACACTAGATACGAATTTTAGATTTATCCTGATATTCTGTATTATAGCATATGGCTATGCAAGGAGAATAACTGTTTCTATTCAAGAAACTGGATTCGAGTCCGCACTAGAGTGGTCGTATAAATGATATTAGTACGAAAGTGAAATTGTGTAATCGAGCGAACGGATTAGATATTGCGCATGAATGGTATAATACATTATATGAACTTTAATAAATTAAATGTCTACATTGGAAAATATAAATTGATATGGTTATGAATTAATTGGATGGATATTATTTGTTTGATGGTTTCTCTAGCTACATTTGTTACATTTGCATATAGTTATTGTATTAGTGCATGTTATATATTGATATTACTTTCTATATGCATATTTTCATTAGTTGCTAGGTGTTTAATAGGTGCTGACGGTGTATACTTCGCATTTGGAGCTCGCTTTTGCATTATATTGGTTGAATATGCTTGCCAATATAAGAAAAGGTATACATTTCGGATTACTTATCGTATTTGTTTTATATTTTTCCCTACGGGATGCCTCATCCTCAAGGATGAGATGTATATTTGTGATTATATATATTGTAAAAAAATTCTGATCGAACCGTGTAAAGGAGACACCGACAAAATATTTGGTAAATTTAAGGCGTTATAAAAATTTTAAGAATTTTAGAGAAATTTTGATAACTAAAATTGGATGTTTACATTATAACTTGGAATGGTATTAATTAATTCTATAAATGAAATGAAAGATTTAGTAAATGTGAAAAAAAATTCAACTAATTGATTCTGAAAAGTTAAAGGCTTAAAGAATTTGGTCATCCATTTCAACTAAATTGATTTTGAAATGTTAATGGGTATGGGGCATTTTTCTTACGTGCTAATTTCGAGGATGAAATTCTTTTAACGAGGAAATATGTAATGACCCAGAATTTCAACCATTTGAATGTGAAATATTTAATTGATTTTAAATATTGAAAAGTTAATTTTCTAACTTAAATAACTTCAATTTCAAATATAAAGGTTATTTAAATAATTGGAGTTGCTTAAATAATAAAATCTTGAAATTAATGTGAATAAAAATGATTTAGAAAGCTGATTTAAATTATATTCAAATAAAAAAGAAGTTAGTAAACTTTAAAATTTTAATTAAAAGTGGTTAAACCGATTTTTATAATAATCGTTTTAATTAATGTGTGAAAATGGCCTTTCGAGGCACTATTTTGAATTTCGACGAAACCAACATCATTAGATCAGTAATAGTAAACTATTATATGATAACGAATTTCATGGCGATCAGATGTATTGTTTGGTCAGCGTAGAAATTAATTAAAGGAATTTAAAGGCTAACCTCTTTATACTCTTGAATTGGGCCCCGATACTAGTTCCATTGTGTTTGGAATATGGTTATTACATATAGTACGTAAGGCGGCATGCTTCGATTGGAATTTGAAAATTTTAGGGATGAATAGTGCTTTGAAAAATTTCAATATAAGGACCTTAACTTTCTCCATTTTGCAAACCCTACAACGAAAATAACATGGCTGCCATTTTTTAACGTCCACCATCCAGTCGAGATTTCTCTCGATGATCGGAGACATTTCAGGCCTCCACTACAATGAGAGAAGTGTGCACGCGGCCAAGGCGAATTGATCCATGGAGGCCGATCATCGAACGACGAAGTGTTGCGGTGGGAAATTGAGTCAATGATGATATTGTTTTTTAAACAAATTCTCCTCGACGGCTGTGAGTTATGGGGTTAGTCAGGTGGGGATGGGAAGCTGGAGGATGGATTTATTTTTGACGAGCTTGTAGTGGCGTGTGATCGACCGTGGCGGCGGTGGTTTGAAAAGGAAAGGAAGCGTCGAATTTTAAAATGAGCGCTGCATGGGACGAACGATAAAAGAAAGTAAATTGAGTTTATAACTTAATTAATTATAGTTAAATTGTAATTTAATTATCTCTAAGTTCTAACGTCAATATCTTGTCCATACTAGATCGGATTTGGAGCAGTCAGTTACGTTGCGCTCGTTATGACGAATACTATGTTATGGAGTTGTACTGGATTAGTTTAGAGCTAATAGGAATGTAACACCCCTAATTTTAAATAAAATTATCCAAGAGATTTAATTAGATAAATCAAATAGAATAATGTAAAGACTAGACTGATAAAGGGATTGAGATTTGAAGATTTAATAGGGTAGTGCCTTATCTAAATGAATTCATAATAACGGTTTATATGTAAATACTTAAGAGAATAGGGCAATGGTAATATGGAAATAACCGTATATCATAACCCCTAACCCTTACCTCATTCTCATTTACATTTTCATAAAACAAAAACATAAACTAAGGAGATTAAGGCCAGCCATAACCTTAGGAGAAAAGGAGATCAAAAATCAATTAGAAGCTAAGATTCAAGTTAGGAAGATTAAAGCAAGAGGAAATCTCAAGTTCTGTATCCAAACAAGGTGAATAATAATATAAACGATCTCATATTTATCTTAATAAACATATCAATTTGGGGTTTAATGTTTTAAAACCATTTGAATGGGTTGAATGATGATATGTTCTGATTATATGCCATGTTTGATTTAAACAAATATTTTTGTGTAAAGGTATAATTCGATTTTAAGGTTAAAATCATGTAAAATAGGTTTTGAATACCATGAGGGTTGAATATGTATTGTAAAACATTTTTTTAGAGATGGGTTTAAATTTTCATAACATTCCATGTTATGGACAATTTATTATGAATTTTGAATGGAAGAAATAGATAATTTGGGTTTAAAATAAATTACGGCAAATATAAAAGGATTTCGGGTCCGAAATTTTATATGTTAGAAAACATATTAAAAATGAATTATGATAATTTTTGGGGATTTTTCCTAAGAATTTTAGTATGGTTATTAAATTGTTTAAGTTGAAGGACTTAAGTGTTTAAATGTTTTATGGAAAGGAATGGCTTAATTGTTAAAATAATTTCAATTATAAATTATTGAATTCGGAAGCCTTATTAGAAAAAGATTTTGGTAAAGAAGTTGGCAACTAATCATGTTTTGACAAATTGGGTAAGTTAGGTAAAAAGGAATTTCTTTTAGAGGCATGAAACCAGTTTTGTTTTAATTTACAACTTTGCCACTTCCAACTGCTAGCTTTTATCACCATACTTCTTCTAATAAACCCATTCGAAACTAATACATGGTATCAAGCCATTTATACATAGTGGATTGGAGAAGGGTAGAGGGGCTATGTCGAAGGCAAGCTTTCGAACACAATACTTGCCTTTGGTTTTAAAGGATGCTTTCGAAGGGTTTGAAGCTTTGGAATTAATCAACTTAACTTTGTTCAAAGAATCGCTTACCTTCGTTTTTAAAAGAAGCTTTCTAATGTGTTGTGGCTTGATTGTTTAAAAGGAGCTTTCGAAAGGGTAGTTGCATTTTTAACCTATTCGAAACCTAAATGCCGCATTCATGCCTTTCGAATTAGTTAAAGGTCGCTTTCTTTATAACTTTAAATCAATGCTTTCGGAAGGCAAGCTTTCGCCCTTGTAAAAATTTGAAGCCGCCTTTCAATGCTTTCGAAAGGGTTTGGTAGATGCTTCTATCAATGTTTTCAAAAGGGTGGTTTTGAAGCTATCCTTTTCCCCAGTTCTTTAATTTGAAGATCAATGCTTTCGAAAGGGTTACTTTTGCTTTTGTTTTCTTTGAAACAGAAGTTATATTTAATGTAAAACCCAATGATTTCGAAAGGAACACTTTTAAATGGTTTTTCGAAGGAATGCCTTAAGTCTTTCAAAGGGTATTTTTAGGCATTTCAAAAGGTATGCTTCAAGTATTTCAAAAGATAAGCTATAAGAGTTTCGAAAGGTACATCTTTAGTGGTTTCTAAAGGAAGGTTTCAATGCTTTCGAAAGAAATTTTTTGAGTGTTTCGAAAGTTATATCTTTAAGAGTTTTGAAAGGAAAGTTTAAATACTTTCGAAAGGTATGTTTTTAATGGTTTGAAAGAAAAGGCCTAATAAGGTTTCGAATGCTTTAGTTTTCAAACAAGAAACACAATCTCATTTTTAAGGTAAAGCCATGGCAATATGAAAGAGTTCTGAAATGGCATTTAAAACTTTGGTGTTTTTAAAAAAGCTTTCCTTGCTAAATATAATAGGTTAAAGATATTAACAATGTTTCATTTGAAAAATGATTACAAGGAAATTAAACCATATATGTTTATATTATTATATGATTAGTTATCATGTGTGCTTCTTCTGTAAACATATTCACCTTATAGTCAACCCATAACTGCATATTGGGGTATTAAGGGCAGAATAACCAGTTAGGTTGACCCAGTAGTGAATATATATTGAGTTAACTCCTATGTAAGTAGAATTGCATCAAGGAGGTTAGGTAGACCAGAACGTAGGATGCCCAAAGACTGATCAAAGAATTATTAGTTTATACACGTTCTCAGTAAGCCCATGAAAACTATGTATGGAAATTGTTATTGGCAGAGGCCAATAGGTTGTTAGTGATCTCATGAAAACTATATCCGAATTAAGTTATTGACAGAGATCAATAGGTTAATAGTAACCCATGAAAACTATGACATGAGAGAAGTTATTGGAGAACTCAATTGGTTCATAGTAATCCCATAAAAGTTATATTTGGATGAAGTTGTTGGTAGATACCAATAAGTTCTTAGTGGTCCCATGGAAACTATGAAACCAGACAAATGGTCCGTAAGCTTGGTACAGGTTATTAGTCAGCCTATGAAAACTAATAGGTTAATAGTGACTCTAGAAACTATAACCAAAGACAGATAGTCAGAAAAATGGGGATGGGAAATCCAGAGCACATTGCATGTTTGCATAATATCATGATGCATTTTACTATGTTATGTCTAAACCATTGTCGATGCAGGTGCACAGTACATGGTTATTATAAATTGGGTGAGATATTAGTGAGGAAAAAACCCGTTCCGCTAAGTGGCATGGTCTCACTAGATATCTATATGGTTCAAGATGGTAGGTTATTATTCATACCAGACTTATTGCCTGACTCGAAGTTTATGTTTTCCCCTTAAACTCTCAAGTACTCAATTGATTTTGAGTAGTTTGAGAGTTAAGTTTTTCAGGTTCTTCTTTAGACAAATACACTTTCGGAGATGTGCAGAAGGCATGCTAGCTAGTAGGAGTTCTTTCTGCTTGATTCCATTGTGTTTTGGTTGTAATAGCAAAGTTGTTTTATTTGCCTATATTTAGACTCTGATCAACTAAGGAGGCATCTTTATATGTCACACTTGGTGTATTTTGTAATAATTATATTTCTTTGAATGTGGTTTATGAACCGGGATTACGTAATGAATTTGAAATGTGATTTGAAGTGGAATGAGAAATTTATTTAATGATTATTTAATATTCATGTGTTTCTATTTTATCAATGTATCTAATATTACCGCATTTGGTCACCGAGAATTAATAACTATGGATGACTGCAGCATCCATAACAGTTAGTTTTGGGCCTCCAAATGGGGGATGTTACAAGGTATTTGTGTTAAAATTGAACCTTCGCTCGATTTTG
This sequence comes from Allium cepa, assembly GCA_030765085.1. Classification (NCBI taxonomy): domain Eukaryota; kingdom Viridiplantae; phylum Streptophyta; class Magnoliopsida; order Asparagales; family Amaryllidaceae; genus Allium; species Allium cepa. The sequence goes on from CM060939.1 coordinate 103,777,569, forward strand.
ATTCAAACAGGAATGCTATGGAAATAGCTGCTCTCTGTCCTACTTATATTTTATATAAGTGTGGATATTTTTATTTTTGCTATTTGTTGCCTGTTTGGATGATTTACCGTCCATCAATTGGTTTGGATATATTCTCACCATTGAAGAAGATGAAACCCTATTATGTTCTTGTGTAAGAGTGGATGGCCCTTTATATACAATCTTGCCTCGAAATGGTTGATTTATATTATTTGATTATATACTCTATTTGATGTATACCCATGTAACAGGATTCCTCGCCACTGTTGGTTTTTATTTACACATATTAATATATACGTCGTAACATGTGATTTGTGATGTAGGGGGATAGTTTGGAGGGATCCAACTGAATCCCTCACCGTGTTGGTTTTACTTTTCATATACTTTGATACATGATGCGTTGGATGCCATATTTGATGACATGGATAATTTCTCATATTTAGTGCTATAGCAGCATTAGGCCTTATTTTTAGTATTTTGAAATACTATAAAATAACAATTTTGAATTGAAATGATTTTGGAATTTTATATGTTTTTAATAATTATTATCGAATTATCAAAAAGAATGAATTTATTTTAAATAAATAAAAATGTATGATTTTTGATGTTATAAATTGATAGTTTTATGAAATATTTTAAATAGAGAATTTTGAAAAGTTTATATAAAAGATTTATATAAGTGGTATTTTATAATAAAGTATTAAATTTATGAACGGTGTTTTATATATAATAAAAATGGATTTGTAATCGACATATTGTAAATGGATTTGTAAAAGGATTTTTATAATGAATGAGATTTATGAAGAATGGATTTATAAATGGATTTTTATAAATAAAGAGATTTTATAAGAAAAGAAGTTTTATAAAATAGTAAAGAGATTTATAAACATAGTTTTATAAATATGAAAATGATTTTTTTTGTTGAGATTTAAATATGGATTTTATATAATGGAAATGCGTCCACTTTAGTTGGATCTCGACATCGCTGAGCTTTCGAAGAGGCATATATATTTTGGCAAACTTTAAGTATGAGCCAAGGAGTAAACGATTGGGCCACATCTTCTCCAAGTCTTTCTTTTGGTCTCCAAATCAAGTGCGGAAGTTGATGAGTGGACGGCCAGTCATGTCCACATTACATTGGGGTTTGTCCTTGCCAAGCTCTGAGTAAGGCATTAATGTCCTATCAGGATTGAAGCATAAAATAAGAGGTGGATGGTCGAGTCACGCTCACTTTCCATTTCAAATTCTTACCCCCGAGTCAGCAACATATGGTCGTCGATAAGCGGTCAAATTACGCTCGTCAAGATGATACTCCAAAGGTCTGATCATAGCCCGTGGAGGTGGTTAGCACCCAACTCTAAGTACTTGGTCACCAGCATCATTTGGAAGTAGTTTAGTTCAAGTTGGTCGTAGTTCACAACAAAATTGAAATTGGAATAAATCTTATTGATAAGTGAAGTAGAGTCGTATGCTCACTACTCCACTTCGCCTCAGCTCTTCTTAGCTAGAAGTCGACCCTATGTGGTCCAATTGAAAATCAAGTTCTTTATTGATCGGATGTTCCATGCTCGCTATTCCGTTGGGTTTACGCATATGGTTGATGCTTTCCTTTCCGGATTAGCTTTTCAATCACATCTCGAAGGTGTCTGTAATCGCTGGTGTTATAACCATGTGTATCTTGAAATACACAACATTCCCCCGAATTTCTTCTAGGTTTCGGTGGACTCTCACGAGGCTGGTTTGTAGTACTACTTAGAGTTGTGAATCTCTAAGTAGATGTTTTTGACTGAATCATTCAAAGGAGTATATGAGTCGAATTTTGGGATTATGGGTTGTCTCCTAGAATCCGAGTCCTCATCTAAGGCATCGTTATTGCTGGACTCACTTTAAATCCCTTTAGCCAATGAGCCTACACTATTCTTTTCCCTAATCTGCTTTGCCTTCTCTTGGCTTAGGTTCTAGTTCGCTTTGTAATTGAAATGGTTTAAGGTCATAGGAGGCTCTCCAAGTAACCAATCGCCAAAGCTTGTCTCAGGGTCGATTTCCATTATCAAAGCCATCAGTATGATATTCTCGTTGGGATTGCTCACTTCGGTGACAGTGGTGTTAAATCTCTGCTAGAAATCTTTCAACGGCTCACCTACCGCTTGGAATAAATTGGATAATGGCATCACATCCTTGGTCTGAGTCGCATGCATACTGAATTGCTCGACAAACTTCTGATACAATTGATCGAATGAGGAGATGGACCCAGGTTGTAATTGCGTAAACCACCTGATCATTGTTCCTTCGAGGAATATGGAAAAACATCTGCATTCCATGGCACCCGTTGCTCTAGCGGGATCCATGTGCCACTCGTACTTCATGAGATGTTGTCGGGGGTCTATGTTCATAAAATACGCTGGCATAGTCGGCACATTGAATTTCCTCGGATATTCCACATGCTGAACGGCTTCCATGAATATATTTTGGCTGGGGGAGATGCTCCAACATCATCAGTCCAGTCCATTTTAAAGTTAAGGCTACTTTTAATGCTTGTGAATGATGTATGCATGGTTGTCCAATATTTGAATGGTTGAGAATGTTGATCGAATGGCGAATCGGTTTGGATAGGGTTGTTGATCGGCGACGATCGCCAAATTTTCACCCAACTAGGGTGCGATCTATATAAGGCGGTAAGGAAGGCTTCTTGAGGTTGCACAGCAAGATTCAAGTTATTTAGAGTCCATGTGCCAAATTTATGACCGAAACAGGATGGACCGGTGTTAATGAATTGGTGATAATTTACTAGGAGTCCAACCTGAGAAAATTTGCTATTTGCTTAGAATCAGTCCTTGGTTCGCTTAGAGTCATTGAATTTGAAGTGTTGGGTTGGTGATGAACGATGCTTGGAGTCATATTCGTTCTCGCTTCGAGAAAATTTTGGTTTTACCCACCTTGGGCCAGAATTTCCTAGGTTTGCTTCAAGTCGAATGGGTGATTACTGCGGGTCTGACTTCAGGTCAATGTTGAAGGGAGTTTCTTGACAAATGTTTTTACGATCTTTGGTGGTTTCTGATGACTGCCCCTTGTGACTCGATGATGGAGGTTTCATGATGGTAAGTGCTGATTTCAATGATGGATAACTATACTTTCATATGGCATAACAAGCGGCATAGTTTGGTCGTCGCACAAGCCATCGTACATAGCTGCCAAATCAAGCGTTCGGAAGTTGGTCAGCTAAGAGCAATCGTAATCTAGCCTAGAAACCTGATCTGGTAACCGATCCCAATTTGTGGCGTATCATCTTGGTTCTCTAGCCTTTAGGAGTACGGTATGAGTAGAAGTTTCTTGTCCGCTCCTTGGCTGCAATTCAGCAGCTACCTTTTGAACCCGTATGCCTCGGTCAATCACAGAACGTAAGGGAAATGGATAGAATGCACCATCTTTAAGTTGAGTTCCAAATCGATGGATGCGAGGACATTGCGTTGTCGCATGGGTTTGGGTACTTGGCACCGGGAAAAAAAATTTAGAGCTCATTTTAAAAAAAAATGGATCGTATCTGATCCATATTTTTTTTGTTATTTCACGAGTGATGATTTTTTTTATTTGTAGGCCAATTCCTTTAAATTGCGCACTGATCCCCTCTTTCTTTCATTTCTTCAACATATATATTCTCCACCGATCCCTCTCTTTTCATTTGTTCACTTTCGTATATTGATCCCACTTCTTCTTACTGATCCTTTCCTTCTTTTATTTTCTTACAACCGAACCCTCCCTTTTCTCCTTGCTTCCGCTACTACCAACCTTGATTTTGATAATCAATTCGAACTCCTTAAGCTTGCCATCGATTCAAGTAGGCATCGAACTGCCTTTTGCAGATCTGTCTTTGGTTGTAACCATCCTTACAGGAGCGCTCGCATTCATATAGATAGGTGAACGGTAGGAGTGACGAAGGAGATGATGAGGTCGACTTGTGAATTTGTGGTGGAGGTTGGATGTAAAATCGGGGGTAGGTAGTTGGTTAGGCGTCATTAGTAGGTATGGAGGGATCAATTGTTTCAGACAATAGGGATCGGTTATTGATATTTTGGATTAAGGTGGGATCGGTTATGCCAAACAATAGAGATCAGTTGTGCTGGTTTGGAGAGAAGGATCGGCCATTTTAGCTTTGATAGAGGGATAGACCATTTAGGCTTTGAGAGATGGATCGGCCATTTTGGATTTGAGAGAGGGATTGGCCATTTTGGCTTTGAGAAAGGGATCGACCATTCTAGCTTTCACAGAGGGATCGGCCATTTTGGCTTCGCTGACTTGAGTGCAAACTTCAGCATCCGATCCCAAGAACTTGCATACATGAGTGAATTCGACCCCTTCCAAATGGACATGAACACCTGAACAACTCCAAACAAGAACACTGGTGTTAACCCAAAAATTGGATTAACACCCCGATATGATTGTGTAAGCACCAGCCCTATTTATCAGGACAAATAAGGTAGAGCAAAACACTCTCCAAATTGCAGAAAAGACAGAATAAAGTAGAGAAACACAAGATTTTTATAGTGATTCGATTGTTAACAAAGCCTACGTCCATTTTATAGATTTTATTGATAGATTAACTATTGATCGGGAGTACAATTTATTTACAATTCTAATAATTGAATGAAGTAAGATCGGACCACCATTGAGGGTGACAAAAGGAATGGTCTCAATTGTCCCATGGAAGCCATTATGAAGAGGAAGATAGTTGAAGAACTATAGTAGCAGAGTTTCCCCAGTGATCAGAGCAGCCAGCCCCCTCTCTGTTGAAGATAGGATGGTATTTATAGTATTTAGATAGCTCTTGGATAAGAATCAGAGTACCAAAAGCATGTAGTTATCCATAGGAGAAGGCATGCATAGTTTAGGGTGATTTCGAACTAACTTTTTGGATAGGATCAGTGCCGATCCAAAATGTTGTGCAATTTTTGCACAACTCCTTCATAATTGGCTTCTTTTCTTTCATGTCGGTTCCCCATGTGATTTCACAGCTTGTTGACATATTTTAGTGATGGTTCACCTATAAATTAGATTGAAATGAACTCCAAATCAGATAAGTCGTTACTTCGTCAACTCGAATGCTCGAAATTTCATCAAACTTGGTAGATAAGTTTAGGAGAAATGTAGGAATATAACGTATGTGGATTCGAGAATCCATATGTCAATAATTTAGATTGGACCCATGCCGATCCAGTTGGATTGGATCTATGCCGATCCAAAAACTTGGCATATTTTTAGTCCAAACTTATGGGGTTTCTTTGTCATGTACTTTTAGTCTTTCAGTCATGTTTTGAGTCATTCTAGCGCAATTTGAATGTTCTAACTCCTTAATTCTACTAGGTTAAAAACTCGGTTAACAACTAGCATCGTCATTTTCTTCAACTCCATGGGAAGTTGATTTAATTCTTCTAACCATGGCTATCAGCTTCCTTTAGATTTCCTTCAAATTTGAGTAGAATAGAAAGTTTGTCGGTAGAAAACCGGATATATTTTGCAAATAAGGGAATCCATAAGTTGGTGATGAGATCCAATCAAGCTGAAAATTCACTTCTTAACGAAGGCACCAAAATGTTGATGCTAAAAATGGGCATCAACACCCAATTGAATCTGGTACTAATTAACTGAAAAATGAAATTAAAACAGAGCAAAAATCATAAATGAACAACAGATTTTTATAGTGGTTCGGCAATCTTGGCTTACGTCCACTTCATATTTTTATTGATCTTGCACTTGACCACAATTACAAAAATGTTTGGATCAGCTGAGATTCATTAGTACAAGAATAAAGAATAAAAATGGAAGAGCCTTGGTAGCAGAAAGAAGGATCCCTATTCTAACACCATGCCTGTTGTATTTATAGGGAAAGACGTGCACGGATCAGGCGAAAATTTTAGAAGAAGAACCTCCAGGCCAAGACGATGCCACATAAGAATTTTGAGGCCCATTGAGGCCATAATAGAGGTCAGCCCGACTCCTATTTTGGTGTCCAAATGGGGTGCGATCCCTCTGGTGGGTTAGCCATGTATATTTGTACACGGTCTCGATACAAAGCAATAAACATGTATGCCTCCAGGACAGAACAATACACAATATATAATCAGTAATAGAGAAAACACAAAGTCAGAAAAATGTAGCGATAATATATAATGACATCCTATCCTCCATCTATGCCCAAGCATCGCCAAGCCGACCATCTTGTTCTTGTACCTGAAATGTTACGGACTAATCCGACTATTTTAAATAACACATGGGTCAGACTATATCTGAATCATATATATATATATATATATATATATATATATAATGTAATATATACAGAGAATAATAATATGATAACATCCATAATGTTAATAATTACATGATAATGTATATAGAGTACATGATCGCAACATCATAGATAATCCCAAATGTATCATATAATTCCATATATCCCAATCGTACATAAAGATGTCATCACCCATAACAAAGTAAATCAAATCAACAAATCATGAAATCAACTATAAATGGGTGAATCATGTGTGATCGATTTCATCCTAGAGGGGGAGGGTGAATAGGGTGATAATAAAAATTAATGTGGAAATAAATATAGTAATTGCAGCACAGATAATAGCAGAATAATAAAAGTAGAAATAGAACAACACAGATTTACCCAGCTTCGGCAAAACCCTGCCTACGTGATGCCCCCAAGGTTTCTACTAGAAATTAAGTATTCAGACGATTACACACGTAAACTTGCGACACCCGCTAATGACTAACCTAACTCTACGCTCAAAATCCTGCCACAACTCAGCAACTGAGTTGCGCATTCTCGAATTACACCACCGTAGTTCGTAGCCTAGTTACAAAACTAGAAACTCACCAAATTTTAAAAACGTTACAAATAAAATTAAAACCAATACAAGAAAATCCTATAAAATTTAAAGCCAAATAAAATAAAAGACCGGCCCACTCAAATAGTAAAGACGTCTCCCTTTTATTTTTATTTTTTACTTTTATGAGCCGACCCCTTTTGCTTCTCTTCGTGGCCGCCTTGTTTTTTTTCCGATCTGAGTTAAGGCTTTGTTCGAATTGAAGAGGCCTGTTGTATTTGATTAATTGCAGTGATTATTTTACTTTCTTTGGCTTGGTCAATCGATTCTCTGGCTTTTATAACCTACGGTTGCTTCAATTGTTGAGTTCGAGTGAACATAAATTGGTATGTAATTTTTGCTTTATTTCATTGTTGATTTTGCTTGAACTCCAATGCACCCCTTTGCCGATGATGATGTGGGAAATTTATAGGGCTCGAACCCCTTAATTTTCGTTTGTATATTTCATTTGAATTCGTCTACTAATTTTGCCCGGCCATTAGATAATTGCTTGAACGATGATCATTGTACTGACTTGTTCAATAGTTGGTGGATTTGAAATACTTGAGTCGGTTCCATTATTTTCTCTGATGTATTTGAATTTTTGGTTAAGTATTTTTCTGCTATGACATTGGCATCGTGAATTTTATGATAAAACATGACTTCAACCTATTCAATTCCTTTCTGTTATGACTTGTTCATCGTGTCAGTATACATACGAATTTAAAATGCCTTTTTACCGCTGCTATAGGATCGATTTCACCCTAGAGGGGGGTGAATAAGGTGATACTAATAATAAAAATTAATGTGGAAATATATATAATAATTGCATCATAGATAATAGACGAATAATAAAAGCAGAAATAGAATAGCACAGATTTACTTAGCTTCAACAAAACGCTGTCTACGTGCTGCCCCCAAGGTTTATACAAGAAATTAAGTAGTCAGACGCTTACACACGTAAACTTGCGACATCTGCTATCGACTAACCTAACTCTACTCTCAAAATCCTGCCACAACTCAGCCTTTGAGTTGCGAATTCTCGAACTACACCACCGTAGTTCGTAACCTAGTCATATGACTAGAATTTCACAAAAGTTTAAAAGAAAAAATAAAAAAACAATAACAAAAAAATCCTTTTTATATTTAAGCCCAAATTAAAATAACTAGACTGCCCCGCTTTAGAAAATAACTTGAGAAAAACATCTTCCCTTTATCCTTCTGCGGCCGTTCCTTTTCCACTTCAAAATTTAGGGTTTATTTTGCTTTAAGGCCGTCGCTTAGTCATTGATCGATTTTACTATCGAACCTCAATTCAGTTTGATGCTTCTTCGATCTTTGTTCTTTGCTTAGCTTCGGCTGCTTCAAATGTGTCTAGCTTGAATGCTATGAATAGGTACGTGATTTTCTGTTTCGATTTCGATTTTTCTCGACTTCGATTCGAGTTACAAATTTTTTCATGATTTGGCTTACTCTAGTATTTTGCTTGAATTCGATTCGATTTTTGCCAATGATGATGCGGGGTTTAATTTATAGGGTTGAAAACCCTAAATTTACGTTCGTATTTTTTCGTTTGAATTTTCCACGTTGCTATGCTCGGCCATTGATTTTTGTATGAATGCTCGTGATAATTCTGACTTGTTCTTCATATCTGAGTTACCCCACATTTTTCTGATGCATTTGAATCTGCTTCATTCTTCACCACCTTGACCTATTCATCGTGTGACCCTCTGTGACTTTATTTGAACCGCTCCCTTGTTTTATTACTCGACTGCATATATATCTCGAATTTATTTCCCTAGTTGATAAGTTTAAAATTGCTGCATATTTCGATTCTTCTTGTTGCAAGTTCATTTAAGACATGCACTTTTGGCTATGACTTGCTCATTGATTCACGGTTCATGTAAGTTGCTAACACAAGTTTTTTGAACTGTTAAATGCTCTATTACTTGCAACTATTTTGTAAACTGAAAATTTAAACTGTGTATATTTGTCGTTTCATTTAACTAGAGATATTTTCCTTGTATTGTCTTGCACTAGTAATCTATTTTGTCCATGTATATATATACATACTGGTATGTGTATAAGTTTGTTGTCTCCTTCAAAGTTGCAGTCTTGTTATTGTTTTTGGACTTGCATTCTTGTACAATTGGAGTCTTCATTTCTGGGTTGAAATGTTAGTTGAACCTGTTGTTGCTGGCTTCATGTGTACATCACTTTATACATGTGCACTGAGCATGTTTATACGGTTGTATTTTAGGTCTGGTTGTCTTGATACATATTTTCACGTGTGTATATTTTGTTAAGGCTCCATGTTAACTGTTAGCTCGATCTGACTTTGTTCCTTTTTAATTCTGGTCTTCAGTTCATGTCTGTTGTATGTTGAACTTGTGATTTTTCGTGTTGAGTTCCTTTTGGTTAAGACTTGGTCTTGTCCGAATTTTCTCATTTAAACTGTTGTCTAGTTTGAGTATTCATGTTGCATTGTGTTGTTGTGGCCTTGTAGTCTGGTTCACTTCAGAACTGTAGTCACTGCTCCATTGTTGTCTCCTCTGTTTCATATGTTTGGGTCTATTGGTCTTCACGTTCTTGTAGTCTTTTCTGTTGAAGTCTGATCTGAGTTGCATCCCTTTGTTACATGCATATACTTGAGTTTGTTGAACTGAGTCTGGTTACAATGTTGCTTTGTTTTGATGTTGCTCTTGGTTTTGGTCTCCATTTGCTCTGATCTCTTAAATTTGCATTGATGACAGTTCTTATGAACTGATACATGTGATGAGTTATTTGCATTTATGCATGTAGTCTGCATTGTCATGTGGTTTGCGCCTTTGTGCCATGCAACTAGCCTGAACACTTGAACTATTTTGTGCACCACTTCGAACTGGTTAAAGTTTATCATTGTCCATTCGATGTCTGGTGAAATGTTTTTGCGTATGAACTTCAAGAGCTTTCTATCCTGAGTTTTGGAGTCTGATCCAAATATGAGTCTGTCCTGAGTTTGGTTTCACATGTTTTCATGTTTGTTGAACCATTGAACTTGAGCATGGTTATGTTGATTTGGTCAAGACTCATATGCACTTGAGTTGAATCTAGCCTAGGCTCGGGTTTGACCTTGTGCTCATATGACCCTGCAATTTTATCAAGCTAGTGTATATCGGTATGCCCGGCCTTGTGGCACGTACAATTATACAATGTGCATGTCAAAAGTTGTTCGTGTAAGATGAATTTAAAATAAATATGATGACGAACAACCCAAATAACTGAGGAAAATAATATTTTAAAAACATACTTTATTTTGCACTGCAAAATATTTCCTTTTTCAATTTTACTGCGTCAGTGTTTATTTTGCAGATAGTTCAGATGCTGGATACAAGTGGAGCAGATATTAGATTAGATAGGAGTGACGAGTGAGTGTATATAGTGAGGTGAAATGGTAGAGTGAAAAATGTGTTTTAATTTAAATTGTATTGTAATTGAAAATGTATTTATGTAGTGAGAGCTTAAATTTGTACTATTCATAAATGTAATAAAATATTTGTTTGAATTTAAATTCTATGTTATTTATTTTATTCAACAAATATTTATTTAATTATGTGAAAAATAAAATAGTACAACAACAAATACATTTAAATGAAAATATATGTATACATGTTTATTATGATCAAACAATAATCATATACTAGCATATTCAATAATCTCCCCCTTTTGGATAACAACAAACATATATTAAGATTTTGAATGTATCAAATGTATTTGGTCATTGATGAGCTCTATTTTCTCCCCATATTTGAATGCTCCCTCTCTACAACGAATCTCCCTCTTCATATATGCATGAAAATAAATAAAAAATATGAAAATGAACTTATATGGAAACATGCAAATAAAAAGAAAATATTTTACCTTTATTTGCTAAAATCTTAACTTTTCTCTCCCCTTCTTGTTATCAGCAAAGAGTAATAGTGTTAGAGAAATAGAGACAAAGCGATAGACATTAATACAACATTAATACCCAATCGAGTATAAATATTAAATTTCAGTAAAAAAATACTCTATTTAGCGTATATTCCACTTTACAGTGGTAGGGGTGATGTTGGCATATAAAACCATATAGTTGCGTCTATTTGTGGTATATTTATATCAGGAATTTGAATATCCACTAACCATGCATAATCGTTAAGACTTTTAAATGAGATTAGTAGTATTCCCAATTTTTGTATAAAAATGAATTTCAAGCATCTTCTAACTATGCATAACCGTGAGGACTTTTAAATGGGATTAGAATCAACTTGTTTATTTAATAACCAATTTTGATATGTGTTCCATACATGCATAATCGTGAGGACTTTTAAATGAGCATGAAAGCACATAGACAAATATTCCAACTCATTCACCCATGCATGACCGTGAGGATTTTTAAATGAGAATGAATACTTTGGATGTTTTTATTAAAAAATAAAAATAAAATGAATAATTTCCTATTTAAAATACCACATGTTGACATACTATATTGGATATTGATGAGTGATGGTCGTTAGAAATATGATAGAAATAGAGATGGTCATGGAATTTTTACGTACAAAAGTTATTATAGGTCTTGTTTAAATTTTTAAATTTGTTTACTAAATATACCGTCTCAAGTAATAATATATGATAAATATCAAAACTCATCACTTTTTCATCACTATTTATCTTTTCGATAATAAGTAGGGAGTTTGGTAAGTTAATGTAGTCATTTAAAATTAAATCCAAAAATAATTATAAAATTAAATTTTCTAAAATGACTAATTTGAAACGAAGTCAACAAAAACTATTTTCTGGAAGGGGTTTTATAAGAAAAATGTCTGCTAATTAAAAATCAGTTGAAATGAAAAATATGCATTTTTTTTGAAAATGTGATGCAACTAATGAATGTCTCTACATAAAACACGTTCCACTAGTAATTTTTCTTTCAACTAGATTACCAGTGTAATCTGCATTCGAATTTCCCTTTGACTTAAGATTATCAGTAGTGGATGTCATAGACCAGATCGTGAAGTTGCAACAAATACCTTAAAATCTTTTTACAGCTTTTAAGTGAAATTCTTTTGGATTTGAATTGAAACCATGCAAATAAACAAAGAGTGAACATAATGACAGGTCTAGAATTAGTAAAATAAACAAATATATCCACGAGTATCTTGAGTAATCATCAATCAACGCCAAAAACAACATCTCCTATCACCAATACTTGTAGTATAGTTAGTCCTAGCAAATATATATGAAATAGTTCAAGAATGAAAAGATGATTGGTCAACATTGTCATAATTCAGATCAAAATCAACATTTATCTCAATATCACAGAACTAGCCGATTAAATTACGGTGCAGATTTTCACATTTAATAAATCGTTCAAGATAAATATACTGTTAAATATTTTACCTTCACAATAATATTTGGTTGTTGTCCACTGTGATTCTGCCACCTTTGTACTAGACTAAGGAACTTTGATTTGTCGCCCGTTATGTTCCTGGAACAGCCAGAATCCAGTAACACTGTTGTTGTTCCTTAGCCTGTCACCATACCTACACGAGAAAAGATTTTTGTGACCTATTTGTTTTTATAGGTCCATGGTTGTTAGTCGCAAATGATTTTGAAAAATACATTCGAGTAGATCCAAGACAATTTATATTTGTTCCTTTTGACACCCAGATTAGTTTAACTTTAAGGGAATTTACATTTGTGCCTTTAGGAACCCAAATTGGTATGGTTTTTACGTGTTTGGGCCTATACCAACAATTGTTTTGATTGCGCCCAATATTTCTACAAATTGTGCACTCGGATTTGACTTGATTAATTTTGCTTCTAACAAGTTCAGATTGATTATATCCAAGTCCTTGTCTAACGGTATTAACAGTTTGTTTCCCTAATAACATATTTAGCGATCTTTCTCCTTTTGAAATTTTCCTAAAGTCGTATACAATTGTTGGACTTGTGTTTTAAGGGATTCAATTTTGTTCAATAACAAAGTGCATTTTTTAATAGAATTTTCTCCCCTCATGTTTTCACTTTCTTTCAAAATTAGAATTTCATTTTCAAGTGATTTAATTTTAATTTCTGATTTTATAATTTCTTCTTCGAATGATGGACACTTGTCACACTTAGGGTTTTTATTTAGATAGTTTTTGACTAGTTGGTCAAGTTGTTTAGTTAATTCTATCAAACTATCTCTTTGTGATTCAATTTTAGCGTACTTCTCCTTAAGTCTTTCAAAGAAGTCATTTACTTCATGAAAATATATAAGTAACTCAGAGTGAGTGAGTTTTGATACCTCGCTTTGCTCGTCATCATCACTATCGGTTATTTCTCCTTGAAGGCATAGATTTCCTTTTTCACTCTCACTACTAGTGCTTTTATCATCTTCATCTATTTCATCCTAAGTGGTTGCAAAACTTCTCCTTTTCTGTTTCTTTCCTTAGCTTACTCAATTCCGAGGACAATTGGGCTTGATATGACCGGGTTTGTTGCAGTTGTGACAAATGATCTCTTGCTCTTCTAAGTTGTCTAGTACTTTGACTATTCTACTTTTCAATTGTTGATTTAGAGCTGGATTTCCATATATGTGGTTCCACCTTTTGAATCTCTTTGTTAACAATGCCAGTTCTGCTTCACCATCATTGTCATCATCATCTTCACTTTTGGTTGTTCCTTTTAAAGCTATTGATTTCTTTCGAGTATCGCCTCCTTCACGTTCTTCCTTGAATTTTATTTCTAGCTCATAAGTGGTGAGATTTCCAATCAGTTCTTCAACTTTAAATTGTTTCAAATACTTTGATTCTTGAATAGCAGTGACCTTGGCTTCAAAATTTAGTGGTAGAACTCTGAAATTTTTTTGGACTATTTCTAATTCTATGTATGATTTTCCAAGAGCTTTTAATTTGTATACGAGATTATAAAGTCTTCCATACATCTCTTTGACATTTTCATCCTTGGACATTGTGAATTTCTCGTATTCGCTACTAAGTAGTATTCTTTGACTTGAGAGGTTCCTTCGTGAGTCACTTCTAGTCTATGCCATATTTCCTGCACAGTTAGACAATGTAGGACATGATTGAATTCAATTTGATCTAATGAACATATAATAGAATTCATAGCTTTAGCATTAACATTCTGTGGTTTATTTTCAAGATCTGTCCATTGATCCATCGGTTTTTCTATTTCTTGATTATCTACCACTATAGTAGTTGTCCTATATCCCATCTCAACAATATTCCAGGCATCAATGGTTTTTAGAAAAAAATTAATTCTATTTTTCCAGTAAGCATATTCACCATTGAACATAGGTGGTCTAACTATGGACTGACCTTTAGCAAAAGCATTATTAAAAGAATCCACTTAAAAAATCATATTTTTAAAACAAAAATTTGTTTTTGAAAAATTCAATTTTTAAAACAAAACTCGATTTTTGTTCCTAGCTCCCATACCTCTTGTAGGATCGATTTCACCATAGAGGTGGGGGTGAATAAGGTGATACTAATAGTAATAAAAATGAATGCGGAAATATATATAATAATCGCAGCATGGATAGTAGCAGAATAATAAAATTAGAAGTAGAACGATACAGATTTACCCAGCTTCGGCAAAACCCTGCCTACGTGCTGCCCTCAAGGTTTCTACTAGAAATTAAATAGTCAGACGCTTACACATGTAAACTTGCGACACCGACTATCGACTAACCTAACTCTATGCTCAAAACACTGCCACAACTTAGCTACTGAGTTGCGAATTCTCGAACTACACCACCATAGTTCGTAACCTAGTCACACGACTAGAATTTTACAAAAGTTTAAAAGAATTTTTTTAAAAAAATATAAACAATAACGAAAACAAAACCTTTTTTATATTTAAGCCCAAATTAAAATAACTAGACCGCCCCACTGTAGAAAATAACTTGAGAAAAACGTCTCGCCTTTATTCTTCTTCAGCCGTTCCTTTTCCACTTCAAAATTTAGGGTTTGTTTTGCTTTGAAGCCATTGCTTGGTTGTTGATCGATTTTACTATCGAACCTCAATTCAGTTTGATGCTTCTTCGAACTTTGATCTTTTCTTAGCTTCGACTACTTCAAATGTGTCGAGCTTGAATGTTATGAATTGGTACGTGATTTTTATTTGAATTTCGATTTTTCTCGACTTCGATAAAGGGGTTCTAAATGCTTTTGGGAATGTATAAAGAATTTTATAAAGGGTTCCAGAGGTTTATAAAATAATTTATAAATGGTTTTAGAAATTGTAATGGTAACTATAAATGATTTTAGAATTGAATCAAAAGGAAATCTTCGTCCGAATTGTGAATATACTTATACCGTTGAGTATATGAATACTTTTCCAAGTATTACAAATATAGGGACTTGTGGGTATATCTTTGTAAAGGTGTTTTTATACAAATAATTTACAAAGTGATTTCAAATAATGAAAAGATTAATTTAAGAGGCTAGTGGATGCTTGTGTGTTTAACCAATGGTGGTTTTCCCTATGGAATTAAATCCCTGATTTGAATGTTTGTTTTGTTGATAATTAAATAACCGACTATCAAACATGGACCCAAACATAACTTTTGAAATATCTAGAAGAAACATGTGAGTTATATGGCACAATGATAGGGAAATCCATCCACTAATGGTTAGGAGGTGATTTTCGCTCTTACCTTTGATTGTTCATTTCCTAAGGAACCAGGGTTGGATATTATCGAATGTTGCATTGAAGAGACTGAGGTCGGATATGTTATCCAAAAACCACTTCGATCCAACTCAAGTGTTTCGAAGTGAAGATATCTTGAAGATGATGGAACTGAAGACAGACTCTCAAGCATTTCGTTCAGTCCTAGAATAAACTTGTATGGATGAATGCTGGCATTACATTATTGTCTAGAGGGCAGTGTTAGCAGTCTAAGTGGGAAGTGGCATATAAAAGGTAAACGTAGCCTCAAGCCTAATCAACCAGGCAATGAAAAAAATCGGACATGCAGCATGGCCAAGTGGGTCACTTCCACGTAGGTATGGTCATTCCAACTCTAGATCAGTATTATCTCTCATTTCTATGCTTCGGGGCCCATTAAAGGAGGGGTAATCATATTCGATACTACTAGTCAAGTGGTAGGCTAAAACTATGTGGTAGGGGTACCAGATGTTCATATCAGACCTCTGTGCATTTTATCTAGAGAAGTACCTTCGGAAGGTAGTACCTTACCTTGTCATGGTATGGAATCCACTTTCTTATACGAGCCTTTACTGTTTTAGTTGTATACCTATTATGTTGGAATTTAATTAATGTAACAATTTCGGCTATGATTAATAAATATTTGTACTCTAGACATTATTATAATACCATGGGATTTTCTTTAAAAATGTTTTGGTTATCGTAAGGTAAAAACCTGTCTGTGTTTATGTGTGGCGTGGTCTTACAAGATACTTTTGATTTCAAAGGTTTTATAACTTAAAAAATCCGGTTGGGTGCATTTTCTCAAGTTGGTTTAATAGACTGACTCGAGTGTTATTTATTTATAATGCTTGGGTCAGACAAAGTATATTTACAAACAAATTTGGATGCATTGGAGCTTAGGAAAGGAGCTAGGGGTCTTCATAACATATTCTTGTATTTGTTTACTTTTTACTACATTGTTTTTGAAATTATCAGCAATTGTGAGGACGGGTTGTTATAACTATCCAGGCTGATGATTGTGATTTGTTGTACTCTGATGGATGTATGTGTATTATAGTTTCTCTTTATAAAGTTCATTGATATTATATTATATTTTGTTCCTTGGGATAGTGAGATTATGTGTTGTTTAGTTTCCTTTTTCTCTTCTTCTATCTTTATTCTTCTTTCTTTTCCCTACACAATTAGGTTTTTCGGCATTCGATTGCTCGACATGCAATACAGTGGACATGTTAATGTCGATTTTCGAGGGTCGAAAATCTCGGTCTTATATCATGGTATCAAAGCGCATGGTTAAGCGAGAACCTTGGCTTTTGTGAGGTAACTCATTAAGAGATGAGGTAATGGAATGCCTTATAAAGAGTTTGAGTGTATTATAGATATGAGCGCCTATTTATTAGTGATATAAAAATATTTTATATTGTGTTAATTTATCTGTTGAGCGGCTTATGAATTCTGGTCTGTACATGGGTCACGACGATATCGATAGAGCTTTCTAAACAATTAATCAAGGAAAACTACCACAATATTGTTTTATGAATGGAGGGGCGAGGTCAGTGGCGTAGGGAGTTGTGGAGGCTGGGCTATTGATGGAAGCAAGGCGTCGGTAGTAGCGAGCAAGAAAAGGATCGGCCATGGTGAAATCTCATATTGGAAGGAGCGGGATTCAGATGGTGGAAGTGAGACTTAAAATTTAATTAGGTAGTTAATTTTGGGATTATTTGTTTATATTATAATTTAAAAATCGATAACTAATATCATGTATAAATCTCTCATACGAGGTCCAATTGAGGTGGAGATTATTGTGTTGCACTCGTGATGACATTAGCTTCGTAATGGAATTGGATTGGGGATGTTTGGAGCTAGTAGAATTTTTCGTTGAAATCGAACGTTGTTCGAATTCAGGTGAAACCAGAACACCACAGCGACGACTGGAATAATTGTGAATTAAACTCACTTTTTTGGCTAACTATTAAAATTATATAGTTTATAAAATTTTTGATTAGAAGTTTGGATGGTTTACTGCTTTATCAATTGGTTTGGATTTATTCTCAGCCTGGGAGCGGATGACACTTTATATATAACCGCCTAGTAGCAGATGACCTATGTTATACAGTTATATATTGTTTGTTATGCAGAGGGGCTATGTTGGAGGGATCTAACAAGATTCCTTACCATTGTTGAATTTATATATATATATATATATGTGTATATATATATATATATGCTGATATATATATATAAAAGTTATGATGTAGGTGGAAATAGGTTGGAGGAATCCAACGAGATTCCTCTCCATTTATTGAAATGTTGCTCAATTATATTTGTAACACCCCCAATTTTATTAAAATTATTCAGGAAATTTAATTAGAATAAATTAAATAGAATAATGTAGATAAGGAGATTGAGGTTGATTAATGAATTAAGTGGTCATGCTTATCTAATCAAATGAACTTATAAATGTTAAGATGATAAACATAAGGGCTTTAGGGTAAATAGCCGCCCATATTTCCCACCCTTATGCTATTCTCCTTAGGCATACATATTCATTTTACTTAAAATAAAATCTTATAACTGTGATAAGCGAGGCCGGCCATTAGGAAGAAAGAAGAGAAGAGAAAATCAACTTAAAGCTTAGGATTCAAGTTCGAGGGAATCGATCTCAACCAACTTCAATTTCTAATATAATCTAAGGTGAATAATAATTTCTACATCTCTATTTTAGTTTTATGATCATATGGTTTTGGATTTTTGTGTAAATCTATTTTTATGATTTGCTGAATGATGATGTGCTTGATTTATGATTTATATGGATTGAACAAGGTTGTTTAAGAAGAAGAT
The DNA here is from genome assembly GCA_030765085.1 of Allium cepa. NCBI lineage: Eukaryota > Viridiplantae > Streptophyta > Magnoliopsida > Asparagales > Amaryllidaceae > Allium > Allium cepa. The sequence goes on from CM060939.1 coordinate 103,795,985, forward strand.
ATACACGGTTTTAGGGTAAAACCAAGATGAAATTATTTTTAGATGCCATGGGAAAATTATACGTTATAGTAAACACAATTCTAGAGATGGGTTTCAATTTCCATAATTTTCTACGTTTATGTGGATTTTATATAAATTATCTAGTGAAGAAAATGATTTATTGGATTATAAATTATTTACGGCTAAAATAATGATTATTTGGGTTTGAAATTTTTATATGTTGGAAAACATATTAAAATAGAATTTATGGAATTTTTTCAGATTTTTCCTAAGTTTTTTGATGAATATATAAAATTATTTAAGGTATGTGACTTAAATGTTTTATTTATTTAATTAAGGAGAAGTGACATTTTATAAAATAAAATTATTATTGAAATTATGAAATAAGTGGTAGCACTTTTCTAAAAAGCATTCGTTAACTAATAAGAATTTGACAAATAAAGGAAGGTTAGTTGAAAAGTTATATTTTTAAGTTAAAAACAAAGAAATCATACTTTAAGCATGTTTCAACCAATTTTAGCATCAGACCTTCCAACTCGGCCTTTCGACTTAGTTGAAAGGTAAGCTCTCGAAAAGGCCAAGGTTCAATGCATAGGGTATCATATTACTTGGTACGAAATGAATTGAACAATGTCCAAGGATACTTAGTCGAAAGATTGATTGCCAAAGAGGTTGGGAGATGTTGTTTTATAAACCGAAAGCATTCACCCACACGCTTTCAAAAAGAAGCTTTCGACTTAGTCGCTTTTGACCAGGTCAATTATTTAAATAAAGGTTTTAAACCTTCCAACACAGTCGAAAGGTTACTTCCGCTTATTTGTGTTTTGTCTGAACCTTCCGACACAGTCAAAAGGTTATTTCTGCTTTTTTAACCTTTCAAAGCTGTTGCTTTCGACAAAGACGAAAGGTTTACTTGTTTTAAAACTAGCCGCTTCTCCAATGCTTTTGAAAGGTATCACGCTTTCGACTTAGATGACTTACCTTTTTTTATAACCGAAGTATAAGCCAAGCTTTTGAAGGAGTTGTTTTAAAGGCGGAGGCCTATTGTTTTAAATGAAAGGTTTTAAAGCATTCGAGGCAGACCTTTCGACAAAGTCGACGGGTTTCTTCCAATGTATTCGAAAGGTTTGAAGAGAGAATTTTTAGAATGTTATAAAGTGAACCCAGTAAGCTTTTGGAAGGTTTTGATTCAAAAGTTTGTTATGAAGACCTTTTGACAGGGTCGAATGGTTTGGTTTTGAATGGATTTAGGAGACCCTTCGACAAGGTTGAAGGGTTAGGTGTTAAAGGGTCGAATGGTTTGCTTTTCAATGGTTTCGAAAGGTCTTAAAAAAACCCATTCCCTAAATTTATAAGGAAAACCCACGACTTATAAAAAGGAGTTTCGTAATGACTTTAAGTACATGATTTTGAAGAAGTATGGCCTTGAAAATAAAAATATAAGTAAAAATATGTTGACCATGTTTTATGAAATATGTTTCAAGGACCTTAAACCCCTTGGAGTGGTCTTGTTAATTTGTGTTTTGCTTCTTCAAATACGAATATATTCACATGATCACCCATAACTGTGTTTTGGGGAAAAAGGTAGAATAACCATTTAGGTTAACTCAATAGTGAATATAAAATTACTTAAACTCCTGAATGAATAGAATTGCATCTAAGGAGTCAGGGTGGCCAAAAATATAGGATGCCTAAACTTTAGGTGGATTTAACCAAAAGGTTCATAGTAAACCCATAAAAACTATGATAAAGCAGTTATTGGTGTAATCCAAAAGGTTCATAGTAAACCCATGAAAACTATGATTAAGTAGTTATTGGAGAAAACCAACAGATTCATAGTTAATCCATGAAAACTATGTATTAAGGACAGTTAGTAGGGGCTAATTGGTTTATAGTGAACTCATGAAAACTATATCCAGATTTAGAATTGACACTAGTCAATAGGTTTCTAGTAAACCCAAAGCTAGGATAAGGTAATTAGTTATTGGAAAGACTAATAGGTTTAAGAGGAACCATGAAATGATTGAGTTAACAAGCTGGAGCCTTAGGTTCTTAGTGATCCTATGAAAACTTTGAAGAGGACATGGTGTCTATTTGGTATAAAAAGGTTATTAGTAAACCCATGAAAACTAAAAAGGTTAATTGTGACCCTACAAACTATAATTATGACAAGGTGTTTGACTAAACTGGGAATGAGAAATCCTAATTATTTTCAAGTATGCATATCATCATAATATTTTGAAAATGTACGTTTTAACCATTGTAGATGCAGGAGCATAGTATATGGTTTTATAAATGTTTTATGATATTAGTAAGGGTAAAACCTGTTCCGCTAAGTGGTGTGGTCTCACTAGATATCTAAAAAGGATCGAGATGTTTGATAACTATTCATACCAGTCTTTATGTCTGACTCGAAGTTTTTGTTTCCCCTTAAACTTTCGGGTACTAAATTGATTTTGAGTAGTCTGAGATTTAAGGTTCTCGGGTTTTCTTCTCTAATGAATAAAGCTTCCGAAGGCGTGCAGGAGGCGGATACTTAACTAGAGTTTTTCTTTATGCTATGTGTTTTCGTTGTAAAGGTAGATTTATTATCCTTGTTATATACTCTGATCAACGAAGGGGGCATCTTCATATGTTGCTCTTGGCGTATTTGTAATAATTATATTTTACTGAACGTAGTTAACATAATTTGGGATTATGTAATGAACATGCATTGTTTTGATTTGAATGTGGAAATATGTTTTGAATTGTTAAAATATTTTCATATTTCAATGATCTGTGTATCAACGTATCTAGCACCGCCGTATTTGGTCATCGAAGATTAATAATTATGGATGACTGCAACATCCGTAACCATTAGTTTTGGGCCTTCAAGTAGGGGGATGTTACAAGTTGGTATCAGAGCATAGGTTTAAGAAACTTTAAGAAGAATAGTTAAACCTAAAAAGCTTTTTCAAACATAATCCAATAAATTTAACAACATGATCGGGGTTTGGGTTAACACTATATTAATGTACTTGTATTTGGTACATAGGTATATATCTAAGTACGTATTCCCCTCTCTCTTGGACTGTTCTTCTATATCTTACTAAGGCTCATATGTAGATATATGAGAAAGAGGATACAGAGGCAAGAAACGGAAGAGGAAATCTAGGTGGAGGACGCACCACTACTAATGGAAATGTTCGACCTAATACTTGGAGGAACCAAGGTCGACAGGCTAATGCTGACCAAAATGCTAAGGCTAATATAGGTGTTGGAAATCCACCAGTAGATGCGGAGATGGTGTATAAGTTGTTGGCTATTCTTTTGCAAGTAGGATCTGCTGGTAATGTGGGAGGAGCTAATCCTATATTTCCAGCTGGTTATAATTATGCTAAGCTGAGTAGAGACTATGTCATCTGGGAGGAAAGCCGTTTGTTGCAACGAAAGACGATGTTGAAGTTGAGAACTAGCTATTGAATTGTAAAAGGATATTTATAGACTTAGGATTGAATGATGGAGAGAAGAGAAGGGTAGCCTCTAGACAGTTGCAAGTGTTAGCAATTCATTGGTGGAACAATGTGACGGTAGGAGTGCTATAGGAAGAGTTAACTTTTGCTGACTTCAGGAGGAGGTTTGAGTAGAGGTTATTGTCTAAGGTTGCCAAATCAGCGCTGATGAGGAAGTTTATGGATCTTGTCCAAGGACAGATGTCGGTGATCGAGTATGCTGCTAAGTTGATGAGCTATCTCGATATGGTTATGCATTGGCTGACATTGATGTGAGAAGGAATGAGAGATTCATTAGAGGTTTGAGACCAGAGCTAGGCAGGATGGCTATGACTCATATTAGAGAACCTTATCATGTGATGGTGGAGATGACCGTCCGCCATGAGGAGATGCTTGTTATTTTAACTAGGGAGAAGCCAGTTGAGTCCCAGGGTTCTCAGGAAGGAAAAGGAAATTGTTTAACAAGAAAGGAGCCGAGAAAAGGGAAGCCACTAAGAAGGTAAAGGCTGATTTGGTGTGTTATAAGTGTGACAAGAAGGGCCATTATGCCCACGAGTGCAGAACTGGTAAAGGAAAGAAGCCTGCAGAGAAGAAGAATGTGAAATGCTTCACCTGCGACCAAGTAGGGCATTACAAGAACCAACGTGCTGAGCCAGTCAAAGAGAACAAAGAGAAGGTGTTTGCTGTTGGGCCACCATCTTCTTCTAGACCTACTATAGCATAGAAATGGAAGACTATGATGGAAGGTACGCTTTTGGTACAAAGTATACCAGTTAGGGTACTTTTTGATACTGGTGCAACTCATTTATTTATATCACATTATTTGGTTGATAGGTTATGTATAGAACCCACATACCTTGTTACTTCCATAAGGGTTGCGAATCCAATAGGAGGGTATATAACTATTGGGATGAGATGTGACCAGTTAGAATTAGATTTGTCAGGTCATAAGTTTGCATGCAGTTTGTATGTTTTTGGTTTCGTAGATTTTGGGATCATTGTAGGTATGGATTGGTTGGGTAGGTATAAGGCTAGGATATTTTTCCAGGATCGGGAAATATCATTGAGGCACCCAGATAGTCATAACCATATCATCTTCTCAGCGGAGAGTTCCAGTAAGAGTGTTTGTGCTTTATCAAGTGCCATGGAGGTTGGAGATGAGCTTAGTCAGGTTCGTGTAGCAAGAGAATTTGCAAATGTATTTGAGCTGGTCGCTGGATTACCCTTGAAATAAGCTACTGATTTGCAGATAGACCTTGTACTGGGAGCTGAAGTTGTTAGTAGATTACCTAGCCGAATGACGCTGACAGATATGAAGGAATTGAAGGTGAAGCTAGTGGATCTTGAGGGAAGGAAGTTTATCAGACCAAGCAGTTTTCCTTGGAGAGCAACCACGATGTTTGTGAAGAAACCAGATGGGTCGTTAAGAATGTGCATCGACTATCATAAGCTAAACGAAAGGATGATCAAGAATATGCACCCTCTGCCAAGGGTAGATGATGTGTCGATCAGTTGAGTGGAGCTTGAGTATTTTTCCAATTAGATTTTACGGCGGGGTTCCATCGGCTGAGAGTAGTGGAGGATAGCATTCCTTTGACGGCATTTTAGACTAGGTATGGTTCGTATGAGTGGTTGGTGATGCCATTTAGATTGACAAATGTGCCTACTTTCTTTGTTGATTTGATGAACTAGGTTTTCCATGAGCACTTGGATAGGTTCGTGTTAGCATTTATAGATGACATTTTAGTGTACTCTTAACATGAAAGGGAGCGTGGGATTCATCTTAGACTAGTGTTGGAGACGCTGAGGCAGAATCAGCTGAAGGCGAAATTTTCCAAGTGCCATTTTTGGAAGAAAGAAGTTAAGTTTCTTGGTCATGTGGTTTCAAATAAGAAATTGTCGTCGATCAAGACAAGATCGAAGCTGTTGTTAGGTCCAGCAGGCCCTGTCTCTCCATATGCTGGCTCAACTTAATCCCTTGTCTAGTCTTGATCTACACTTAAATCAATGAATTCTGCCCTTCCTATTTCTTTCTTTCCCTACTGCTATTTCGTTCCCATACTTATTGACTGGATTGGAAACATCAACATGAGCCGACTCACCTTACACCAATGACTTCCCTTTCGAGGCTAGCTCTCCTTCGGACCCTTGCCTTGACTGTTGTGTAGTTAATGCCCCGCTATTACCCCGCTATAACCCCTCTATATCTCATAGCGGATTTCTACTGCTATGATTTTTCCATATAGCCCCAGAATATAGCCTTTCCGCTTTAATCCCCGCTATTTCCGCTATATCCCATTATTTCCGCTATATTTTGTTATTTCCGCTATATCTTCTTTAATAAAATGAATTAAAAAATTGCATTTATACATTATAAAAATTATGAAACTAGTTTATTTGATTTAATTTTTAATATATTTTCAGAAATAAAAATACTCTAATATTCTACTAAATTCAATTATGTTATATAACATTTTACGTTTATTTAAAGTATATTAGCACATGTTTTTGGTTTAAAATTATTTATGTATTAATTATAATTCAACTAAATGATAATTTTTCATTTAATTACCATTTATATATTTGTAAAAACATTAAGTACGAGTTTTATATGATATTTTAGAGCCATCAGCTATATCCCGCTATATCCTCGCTGTATCCCCGCTATGACTTTTTGCACCTCCACCGCTCCGAATCTGCCGAGCGCTTTAACTGCACAGATTGACTGCTTACCTCGCCTTTACTGCCGGCACTTGGCTTTCTTCCATTGGCTTTCATTCTATCCCCCTTTCGTTGAGAGGCTTGCTTCGGTCCTATCAACACTCTCTACTTGCCTGCCTCTCTGGAACTGTCACTTACTTCAAGCCTTCGAGCTGATACAGCCGACTATGAATAAGCTACTATTGGAAGAGCCTTATTCAATTACCCAACTTTCAGTGATTCTCTCTCTTTCATGATAAGCTACATCAAGGCCAGTCCTACTTGGAACAAGTGGAAGAGACCAGAAACGGTGACCGAGATTAGAAGTTTTCTCGGACTTGCTGGCTAGTACTAGATATCCATCAAAGATTTCTCGTGGATAGCAGCGCCTTTGACTACTAAGTTGACCAAGAAGGACGTGAAGTTTGTTTGGTCCGACAAATGTGAGGAAGCATTCCTTAAGTGAAAGCATTTGTTGATCAATGCTCCAGTGTAAGTAGTTCCGGATGGTGAGCAAGGATTAGTAGTATACACTGATGCATGTGGTACTGGATTGGGAGCAGTATTGATGCAGAAGGGCAAAGTTAATGCTTATGCATCTAGGCAGCTTAGACCGCACGAAGTTAGATATCCTATTCATGATTTGGAATTGGCTGCGGCGATCTTTGCCTTGAAGATTTGGAGGCATTATCTTGTGGGAGAGAGATTTGAGTTGTTTACCGCCCATAAGTCTTTAAAGTATTTATTCTCTCATAAGGAGTTGAATATGAGACAGCAGAGATAGCTGGAGTTTTTGGCTGCTTATGATTTCGGTATAGAGTATACTCCTAGAAAATGAAATAAGATTGTAACGACCTGGAATTTTGGACATTCGAAATTGGAATATTTGATTAATTTTAAATATTTAAAAGTTAGTTTTTAACTTGAATTTCAAATATCACCATTATTTGGATAATTTAATTTTTGGATTTAATAACTGGAAATTGGGTAAAATATGAAAAATGGAGTTTTAAACTTGTTAAAACTAATTTGAAGGCTTATAAAATTTATATTGATAATACTGAAGGTAATAGAACTTTTAAAATTGAATTTAAAAGAGTTTTGTTCAGTTTTGAAAATATATCATTTAAATTGATATTTAAAAATATCCTTCCGAGACACAGTCTCGGATTTCGACGAAACCAGTTCCATTGGATCTGTAATAGTGTATTATTATCGGATTTCAAATTTCGTAGTGTTTGGAGTTGTTGTGGCCGTATGAAGTATAAACGTGCCGAAATCTTTATCGAAAATTAATAAAATAATTGGGTCCAAAAAGCTATCTTCCCCATATGATCGAATCAGAACTCGAAACCTTTTCCATTGTTTTCGAAATAGGGGTATAACATTATAAACGTCTGGCAGCATACCTCGATAGGAGATCGAGATTTTAGGCTTCGTTTTCTAAACGATTTAAATGTAAATTTAAATATAATATATAATTGGTTTGACTGGTCGAAGTATTCACATCGGAACTTTTTAATTTCAATTCAAAACACTGTAGCTAGTTGTTCAAAACACGTTAACATTGGAAAGTGTTTCCTTGCCTTTTTAATCACGTACCATACGTCGCACTCGTTTTTTTAATACCCAAATCAGATAACGAACGAAGAAAAAGAGAAAGGGAGATGGCTGCGAATTCATTTCAAAGCGCCTCTCCAAATTGAATCCTCCTTAGTAAATAATGGCGAATTGGTAAATTAAAAATCAAACTAAAAAAGAGAGAGGGGTCGCTCGATCGAGACTCAGCGACGAGTGGCAACGCGTTCTTGAATCACTCGAGCCTGGAGCTTCCATGTGAAATGGAAGGGAAGTCTGGCGATCGAGATAAGGGATCTGCATTGCTTTCAAAGCCGCGATAGGAACCACGATCGGAATTTGCGCCTATTCATGATCGAGCATGGAGTAAGGCGTGGGTTAGGCTCAGAGCAGTTAGGGCAAGGAGCGAGAATCGACGGCATCGACTTTGGTGTTCCTGCATTTCAATGAGCGACGGCAGTTTTGTGGTATCGGGATTCTCGTTCACAGCCGGTGTTCCTTGGTGGTTGTCATTGTCTTCGGCAAGGAGAGATGGTGAAGAGCTGTGCTGTGACGTATTCGAATCCTTTTTCCCAATTAAATTTTGATTTAATATATATATATATATATATATATATATATATATAGAAGAAGAAGAAGAAATATAACATATAGATAGATAGGTTTTAAATCTGTAGTAAAGGGAAATATAATACAAATATAAAATATATGTATTCCTGACTATTTTAATTTAAATATATATAGGTAAAACAGATATATATATATATATACACACACACAAGGTTTGGAAAATATAGGGATTTTAAATGTTGAGCATTATGTATAAAAGTCAAATTTTTAAACCCATATAGATTATTTTTATAAGTATATAGTTTAAAAAGAAAAATAGATATACACCTTTTAAATCTACCGGTTTATTTCAAAATAATGTAGTATGGAGATAAATTTATTTAATAAACTTATTTAAATTATTTTAGTTACTAAAAGATTTTAAAAGGGAAATTAGTTTATAATTTAATTATTTGTTTAAATTAAATTATTAGTTAAAATTAAAATAAATTTATTAAACGGTAATTAATTGTTCGATTAGTTCAAATATTGATAAATCATATAATGTTATACAAGGTCAAAACCATGAAATCAAGTCGGGACTGAGGTGGACTGCAAACAAAAAATCAAAGGTGAGTTAATCTCACTCAACTTGGATTTCTGGTTAATTTAAATAGTTTAAATTTAAATTATTGACTGTTTGATTGAATTGACTGGATGTGATATTATATAGTAGTATATACTGGAGTGATTGATTCCCGCATTATATAGCGGATGAGACCCTATGCGCCCCGCATAATAGCGGATGACCCTATATACCGTGATATCTCCCTCGAAGTGGGATTGGTATTTTATATTGTGCTAACATCTGTGGATGCAGGGAAACTGGTTGGAGGGATCCAACTGGATTCCTCAAAATGTTGAATTTATTTTATATTCAGCGATGTGATTTATTTGATGATCTGCGATAGATTATATTGATTATATTGGGGATTGAAATTATTGAATGCTATGCTTGACTGAATATATATGTGTATTTTGAGAAATGGAAAAATATATAAAAAGTTTGGATTTTTAAAGGAAATGAAAAGAAAATTCTTAAGTAAATAATTATTAGGAAATGGATAAATCGAGTAATAAATTTTAAAGGGAATTTAAAACCAGGAAATCGATTTGAAATCGATTTAGTGTTTTGGAAACTATGATTTAAAGGAAAATGAGAAATTGGAATTTGTAAACTGGGTTTATAAATGAAGTCGAATATTTATCAGTAGATAAATTGGAAGTATAGATTCCGGTGAAATTTATAAGAAAAGATGCAATTCATCATTTCAAAAATAAAAGGGTGATTTTATTTTTAAAAGTTGGGAAGTATATTTCTCCTGGAAAAAAATTGAGTATAATTTACCTAAATATTTGATATAATAACTTTATTTTAAAAGGAAATTGTGGTTTAAGTTTTACTCAGAAAGTCTTATAAATTTCTTAAGCATTATTTTAATTTAAGTAATTTTAGTAGGCTTAATGTAAATAATTTAAGTATATATTTTTGAAAGTGATTATAAGGAGATGTAAATGTATTATAAAAATAATAAGTGGTTTTATTTTTAAAGTGTGGAAAAGAAATTTATGGGTTTGGGACGTAAATTAAACGGGAATGATTCGAGATGGATCTATAGATGATTAGACCGTTATGTTGGAATGGAAAGTGTAATTTTCTGAAAAACCAAGTATGTTTTCAAAGCAGATTTTTAAGTATAAGTTACAAGTTTTAAAGTGGTTTTAAAAGAATGTTTTTAGAAAGAAATTATTATTTGGTGGTTTTAAAATTTTTAAAAGTAAATATTTATTAAGTTAATTATAGTAGTAATTATTTTAAAGGTTTAACTAGTATTTGATTTAAAAGATGGTTATTAAATATTTATACTTCATACAATAGTTTTATTTAAAATTAGTTTTGGCTTAACTTTTACATGAGAAGTTATTATATAATTTCATAACTAGTATTTTAAATAAAGTGTTTAAATAGTTTTTGTTTTAAGTGTTTTAAAGTATATATTTTTGGATAAAGTGATTTAAATTATTTAAAAACCTAAAGTATTTAGACTTGATGATTTTCAGTGGAAATAAAACAATTGAGTGGAAATTTATTCCATGAGAGAAAAAGTGATTTGAAAACTATTTTCAAAGGGTTGAAGTGTAGAAAAATATCTTACGAAGATCTTTTGAAATAAATAATTTGGAAAATTATTAAGGCCTGATGGTTGTTTGTGGATGTTATATGATAGTTAAATGACCGACTATCAATATTGGCCAATGCGCTGATCGTTTCGAAGAGACCGAGATCGGGATTAATTTCTCGAAAACCACTTCGATTCGGTTTGAACGTTTTCATGAGGAAGACAAGAACTTGAAGTCGAAAATGGAGCAGTGAAGTGCAAGGGCTTGTATGGACTAATGCTGAAGGTGATTCCAAAATGGATGTAGTAGGAGTAGTGCACTCGATTCCGTTCGGACCGAGAACGGACTTGTACGGACGAATGCTATCAGAACATCGTAAGGGGGACGATGAGCATTCTAAGTGAGATGTGTTCTAAAAAGGTAACACATAGCCTCGACACTCATCAACCGAGAATGGCTAAAACAGGGAAGGTGCAGCAAGGCTAAGTGGTTAGCAACCAATTAGGGTAAGGTCATCCCTATTTAGATGTCCCTTTTTATTCGGCTGTGTGGGCGGTTGCTAATCCCAACCGTAGGGTGATCTTATTCTGCCTATCCAGTAAGGGGTAGCTCCGGTCTTGTGTTGTAGGGGATCAGGGTGGATCCTCGGTACGGTGATCTAGACCACGTACTGTGACGGACGGTACCCCAGTAGCCCTGCCATTGATGGAAACCCAATCTCCAATAAGCGCCTTAAGATTTGTTTGTATACCTATTATACTGGAATTTAATGAATGTAACAATTTCGGCTATTTGAATAAGTATTTGTATATAGACATTATTATAATATACGAGGATTTGATAAGAAATATTTTGGCTATCGTAAGGTAAAAACCCGACATGTTTATTTTTCGCGTGGTCTTATGAGATACCTTTGATTTTTTAAAGGATTTGGAAACTTTAATAATCCAATTGAGTGTATTTTTCTCACGCTAGTTTTGTAGACAGACTCGGATGTTATTTCACTATAATGCTTTGGTCAGACCGAGTATTATATGATACAAGAAAGGATGCTATGGAGCTCAGAAGACGAGCTGGATGGCGAGACATATCACACGTATTTAATATATATATTCCGCTGTGTACGGTTAACTTCTTATTCAGTTTTGTAGGGACAAGTTAATAACTGTCCAATATTTTGCTATTGATTGTGTTGTACTATGATGATGTAATGTATAAAAAAGATATAGTTCTTTTTGTTTAAAGATCAGTCATTTACCTATTATATATTGTTCCGCTGCGATTGTGAGATTCCGATATTCTTTTCTATTTCTTCTTCTACCTCCTTCTTCTTCTTAAACCCTAATGGTTCGTATTTCCGTCCACTTTGAGTTGAACCGTTGGAGAATATTGTCGGCTCAAAGCGGTATGGATTTGCGGGCTGTTACAAAGATAGCGGATGCTCTCAGTAGAAAACATCAGAATATGGCGTTAGCAATGTTGGCAGAATGGAGGGATCTAGAATCTTTAGCCAGTTATTAGGTCTGGTTGAGATCTACTGCTAGTTTTAGTCAGGATATTGCCATGTTATCCTATTTAGAAGCAAGACCAGCGCTGATCAAGAGGATAGCTTCTAAGTAGAGAGAAGATCCAGTTTTAGCTGAGAGGGTCAGAAGGCTTGAGGATGGATTAGAGATTGATGACCTATAGGATTTTAATCTTGACCAAAGAGTATGGTTGAGAAAGAAGGGAAGATTATGTGTTCCACATGTAGAGAGCTTAAGGAGAGAAGTTCTAGAGGAATGTCAATAATAAAAGTTTACGATTCAGCCTGGAGGAACCAAGATGTATCAAGATATGAAGAGGAGCTCTTATTGGGAAGGCATGAAGAGGGATGTTGGCTTGTGGGTTAGGCAGTGTGTAAACTGTCAATAAGTGAAAGCTGAACATCAGAAGCCGAGTGGGTTACTTCAGCCTTAAGATATCCCAGTCTGGAAATGGGATTCAATATCGATGGATTTTATCGATAGGCTGCCAAGGTCAAATCAAAGAAACGAAAGTATATGGGTTATTGTGGACAGACTGACCAAGAGTACCCATTTCATTACGGTAAAGTCAACCCGAACGTCACCTGTTTTGGCTAAATTGTTCATCAAGAACATAGTTAGACTTCATGGGATTCCTAGAAACATAATCAGCGACAGAGATGCATTATTCACTAGCCAATTTTGGAGAAGTCTACAAGAGGTATTAGTTACCAAGCTCAAGATGAGTACAAAATATCACCTATAGATGGATGGGCAAACAATAAGAGTCAATAAGATACTCGAAGAATTATTGAGAGCTTCTGTGTTATACTTTGGTGGATCTTGGGAAGATCATCTATATCTGATTGAGTTTTCCTATAATAATAGTTATCAGACTGGTATAGGAATGACACCTTTTGAAGTTTTGTATGGAAGATCATGCAAATTGCCTGCATGTTGGTTGAAACTGGGGACAGATTGGTCTTAGGTCCAAACGTGGTTAGAGAAGCATCAGAAAAGATTGAGTTAATCCGAGGACAAATGAAGGAAGCTCAATCCCGATAGAAGTGTTACGCATATAAGAGGCATAAAGAACTGGATTTCATAGTGGGAGATAGGGTTTTCATTAATGTATCACCAATGAAGGGTGTGGTATGATTTGGAAACTCGAGAAAGTTAGCCCTGAGATACGTTGGATATTCCAGTTTACATAAAGGATTAGAAAGCATGTATACAGAATAGAGTTGCCAAGCAGTCTGGCACGTGTCCATAATGTATTCCATGTGTCTCATCTTCGTAAGTATGTGCATGATCCAGAGGCTAACAGAGTTGGAGGACTTGGTAGTAGAGCCTGATTTGACTTTTGTTAGACAACTAGTTCGGATTGTAGGGAGAGATGAGAAGAGAATGAGGACCAAGACAGTCAAGTTGGTGAAGGTACGGGAAGCGACAACGAGAAAGACTACACTTGAGAGACGGAAGATAGGATTCTAGAGGCTTATCCTGAACCGCTTTAATAGTATTTCTATATTAGATTTATATAGATTGTTGCTAGTTAGGTAGGATAGTATGGTTGTTAGGAGATGTTACAGATGGTTTCTATGTTTGCTAGTTAGTCCTTCCTGAATTTCGAGGATGAAATTCTTTAAGGAGGGGAATTTTTAACACCCCTAATTTTATTAACATTATTCGGGAAATTTAGTTAGAATAAATTAAATAGAATAATGTAGATAAGGAGAATGAGGTTGATTAATAAATTAAGTGGTCGTGCTTATTTAATCAAATGAACTTATAAATGGTTAAGATACTAAACATAAGGGCATTAGGGTAAATAGCCACTCATATTTCTCACCCTTATACTATTCTCCTTAGGTCATACGCATTCAATTTACTTAAAAGGAAATTTTATAACCATGAGAAGCAAGGTCGGCCATTAGGAAGAACAAAGAGAGGAGGAAATCAGCTTAAAGCTTAGGATTCAAGTTAGAAGGAATCAATCTCAACCAAACTTTAATTTCCTTATCTAATCTAAGGTGGATAATAATTTCTACATCTCTATTTTAGTTTTATGATCATATGGTTTAATATTTTAGTGTAAATCTACTTTTATGATATATTGAATGATGATGTGTTTTATTTATGATTTATATGGATTGAACAAGGTTGTTTAAGAAGAAGATATACACGGTTGTAGGCTAAAACCAAGATGAAATGAGTTTTAAATGCCATAGGAAAATCATATGTTGTAGAAAACATAATTCTAGAGATGGATTTCAATTTCCAAAATGAAATGAGTTTATGTGGTTTTTATATAAATTTCCTAGTGAAGAAAATGATATATTGGGTTATAAATTATTTACAAGTAAAATAATGATTATTTGGGTTTGGAATTTTTATATGTTGGAAAACATATTAAAATAGATTTTCTAGAATTTTTCTAGATTTTTCCTAAGTGTTTTCATGAATATTTAAAATTATTTAATGTAAGGGACTAAAATGTTTTATATATTTGATTAAGGAGAAGGGCCATTTTATAAAATAAAATTATTATTTAAATTCTAAAATTAGTGGCAGCACTTTTCTGAAAAGTATTCGTTAACCAATAGGTATTTGACGAATAAAGGTAGGTTAGTTGAAAAATTATCTTTTTAAGTTAAAAACAAAGAAATCATACTTTAAGCATGTTTCAGCCAATTTTAGCATCAGACCTTCCGACTAAGACCTTTCGACTTAGTCGAAAGGTAAGCTTTTGACAAGGCCAAAGTTCAGTGCATTGGGTATCAAATTACTTGGTACGTAATGAATTGAACAATGTAGAAGGGTGCTTAGTCGAAAGGTTGATTGCCAAAGAGGTTGGGGTATGTTTCTTTATAAACCAATAGCTTTCACCTGCAGGCTTTCAAAAAGAAGCTTTCGACTTAGTCGCTTTTGACTAGGTCAACTATTTAAATATTGGTTTTAAACCTTTTGACACAGTCAAAAGGTTACTACCACTTATCTATGTTTTTTTGAACCTTCCGATACAGTTGAAAGGTTATTGCCGCTTTTTTTAACCTTTCGAAGTCGTCGCTTTCGACAAAGATGAAAGGTTCACTTGTTTTTAAACCAGCCGCTTCTCCAATGCTTTTGAAAGGTATCAAAGCTTTCGACTTACATGACTTACCCTTGTTTTATAACTGAAGTATAACCCAAGCTTTCGAAGGAGTTGTTTTAAAGGTGGAGGCCTGTTATTTTAAATAAAAGGTTTTAAAGCTTTCGAAGCAGACCTTCCGAAAAGTTGAAGGGTAGCTTCCAATGTAGTCGAAAAGGTTTTAAGAGAGAATTTTCAGCATGTTTTAAATTGAACCCAATAAGTTTTTGAAAGGTTTGGATTCAAAAGGTTGTTTTGAATACCTTTTGACGGGATCGAATGGTTTGGTTTTGAAAGTATTTAGGATACCATTCGACAAGGTCGAAGGGTTGGGTGTTACAAGGTTTTTTAGTGTTCTTTAAGCTTTCGATAGGTCTTAAAAAAACCATACTCTAAATTTTTAAGGAAAACCCATGGCTTATATAAAGGAGTTTCGTAATGACTTTAAGTATGTGATTTTGAAGAAGTATGGCCTTGGAAAAAAATGTAAGTAAAAAGATGTTGACTATGTTTTATGAAATGTGCTTCAAGGACCTTAAATCCACTGGAGTGGTATTGTTAAATTATGTTTTGCTTCTTCAAATATGAATATATTCACATGATAACCCAACTCTGTATTTTGCGGAAAAGGGTAGAATAACCATTTAGTTTAACTCAGTAGTGAATATAAAATTACTTAAACTCTTGAATGAGTAGAATTGCATCTAAGGAGTCAATGTGACCAAAATTATAGGATGCCTAAACTTTATAATGGAGGTAACCAAATGTTTATAGTAAACCCATGAAAACTATGATAAAGGAGTTATTGGTTTAATCTAAAAGGTTCATACTAAACCCCATGAAAACTATGATTAAGTAGTTATTGGATAAAACCAACAGGTTCATAGTTAACCCATGAAAACTATGTATTAAGGATAGTAGGCAGGGGCTAATTGATTTGTAGTGAACCCATGAAAACTATATCCGGATTAAGAATTAACACCAATCAATAGGTTCCTTGTAAACCCATAAAAACTAGGGTAAGAATATGGCTAATGGAAGTATCAGTAGGGTCCTAATCAAACCATGAAAACTAGGACGTGAAACGAGTTACTAGATAAATCCATAGGATCCTAGTAAACCCGTGAAAACTAGGATAAGGTGATTGGTTATTGCAAAGACTAGTAGGTTCAAAAGGACCCATGAAATGATTAAGTTAACTGGCAGAAGCCTGTAGGTTCATAGTGATCCCATGAAAACTTTGAAGAGGACAGGGTGTCTATTAGGTATAACAAGGTTATTAGTAAACCCATGAAAACCAAAAAGGTTAATGGTGACCCTAGAAACTATAATTATGACAGGGTGTCGGACTAAACTAGAAATGGGAAATCCTATTTATTTTCAAGTATGCATATCATCATAATATTTTGAAAATGTATGTTTTAACCATTGTGGATGCAGGAGCACGGTATATGGCTTTATAAGGGTTTTAGGATACTAGTGAGGGAAAAAACCATTTCGCTAAGTGTCATGGTCTCACTATCTAAATGGGATTAAGATGTAAGATTATTATTCATACAAGGCTTTATGTTTGACTCGAAGTTTTTGTTTTCCCCTTAAACTCTCGGGTACTCAATTGATTTTGAGTAGTTTGAGATTTAAGGTTCTCAGGTTTTCTTCTCTGACGAATAAAGCTTCCGGAGGCTTGTAAGAGGCAGACAGTTAATTAGAGTTTTTCTTTCTGCTGAGTATTTTGACTGTAAAGGCAGATTTATTAGCCTTGCTATATACTCTGATCAATCAAGGGGGCATCTTCACATGTCGCTCTTGGCGTATTTGTAATAATTATATTTTGTTGAACGTGGTTAACGTAATTTGGGATTATGTAATGAACATGAAATATTTTGATTTGAATGTGGAAATTGTATTTACATTGTTAAAATTTTTCCATATTTCTGTGATCTGTGTATCAATGTATCTAGCACCGCCGAATTTGGTTGTCGAAGATTCATAACTTGGATGACTGCACCATCCATAGCCGTTTGTTTTGGGCCTCCAAGTAGGTGGATGTTACAATATTTTTGTTGAATGATTATGGAATATAAAATCTGATTGTTAACCCTATTGTTTACGACATTGTTATATGAGCAACCAAAAATCCTGTAGTGATAGGAAATCAATAGATATTGATTAAGCGTTGTTAGCTATTGGTCTCAAATTTGTATTTAAAAATGATATAAATTGACATTTGAGTTGAAATTGGTTTTTGAGACAGAAAATGATTTTAATATCCGAATTAGGGCTTCGAAAATATTTTGTTCTAAAAGATTTAATTTCTATTTTATTCCAACCCTTTTATCTATCTTTTACTAAGGTATTTATTTATAATGAATATTGTTTTAAGATTTCTTATCAATATGTTAATATTTAGAATATTAATTACTTAAATAATTAATATGGCTTGAAATTAATAATAATGATTTATTAATACCGTTTTAGAAATTTATAATTATTATTTACGATATTGTTGAAAATTAATTATTAGTGTTTTATTAATAATGTCTTTGAAATTATTAATTATTGTTTTAAGATGTTTTTAAGGTTAATAATTATTATATATTAATTTATAATGTTTATTATTAATAATTTTTATTATATAATTGTTTTTAGGAGTAAATGATTTTTATTTGTTTATAAATGTTTTTGAGATTCATAAAAAGAGTTTTATAACGGACTTGGGTTTATAAAAGGTGTTTCATAAAATGGCTAAGAGTTCAAAGAAAGATTGTTTCCAAGGTAAAGTAGTTTTATAAATTGTTAAATATTTATAAAAGAACTTTTAGAAATGGGTTACAAATTTATAAAAAGGGTTTTATAAATAGGTTTATGGAGTAATAAAGGGGTCCTTAATGATTTTAGGACTATGTAAAAGAGTTTTATAAAAGGTTCTATAGATTTATAAAATAATTTATAAATGGTTTTAGAAATTATAATGGAGATTATAAATGATTTTAGAATCAAATAAAAAGGAAATCTTCCTCTAATTTGTGAATATATTTGCACCGTTGTGTATATGAATATTTTTCCAAGTATTGTAAATATAGGGATTTGTGGGTATATCTTTGTAAAGGTGTTTTTATACAAGTAATTTACAAAATGATTTCAAATAATGAAAATTTAATTTAAGAGGCTAGAGGATGATAGTGTGTTTAACCAATATTGGTTTTCCTTATGGAATTAAATCCCTGACATGAATGTTTGTTTTGTTGATAGTTAAATAACCGACTATCAAATATGGACCCAAATGTAACTTTGGAAATATCTAGGAGAAACACATGAGTTATATGGCACAGTCATCTCCAATGATGTTGTACTATGCGTATAAATCTCGTTTCATTCTCCTAAAATAATGATAAGGAAATCTGTCCACTAACGGTTAGGAGGTGATCTCCGCTCTTATTCTTGACTATTTATTTCCTAAAGAATTAATGGGGTTGAGTTTACCTGGAATCATTGAATGGTGTTTCAAAGAGGCAGAGGTTGGATATGTTATCTGAAAAACACTTCAATCCAACTCAAGCATTTCGTAGTGAAGATATCTAGAGGATGATGGAATTGAAGACGGAACTCTCTAGCATTTCGTTCAGTCCTAGAAAAAACTTGTATGGACGAATGTTGGAATTGCATTATTGTCTGGAGGGTAGTGCTAGCAGTCTAAGTGGGAAGTGCTATGTAAAAGGTAAACTTAGCCTCAATCCTCGTCGGTCGGGAAATAACAAAAGTCGGGCATGTAGCAGGGCCAAGTGGGTCGCTCCCTAGTAGGGTATGGTCATTCCAAATCTAGATCAGTATTATTTCTCATTTTTTGCTTTGGGGCCAACTAACAGAGGGATGATCATATTCGATATTGCTAGTCAAGTGGTAGGCCAATCATGATTGGCAGGGATACAAGATGTTCCTGTCAACCCCGATGCATTTTACCTAAAAATGTACCTTTGGAACGTAGTTCCTTACCTTGTCATAGTATGTAATCTATTTTACAACACGAACCTTAACGGTTTTAGTTGTACAGCTATTGTACTAGAATTCAATTAATGTAACAATTTCGGCTATGATTAATAAATATTTGTATTTTAGACATTATTATAATGTCAGTGGATTTTCTATAAAAATATTTTGGTTATCGTAAGGCAATAACCCGTTCGTGTTTATGTGCGGCATGGTCTTACGAGATACTTTTGATTTCAATGGTTTTATAACTTAAAAATCCAGTTTGGTGTGTTTTCTCACGATAGTTTTCATGACTAACTCGGGTGTTATTTATAATGCTCAGGTCAGACCAACTATATTTTTAGATTGTTTTGGATGCATTGGAGCTCAGGAAATGAGCTGGTGGTCTTCATAATATATACTCGTATTTATTCACTTTTCCACTGCGTTGTTGTTGAAATTATCAGCAATTTTGAGGACAGGTTGTTATAACTGTCTAGGCTGATGATTGTGATTTGTTGCACTTTGATGGAAGTACGTATATTATAGTTTCTCTTTGTAGAGATCATTGATATTATATTATATGTTGTTCTGATGCGATTGTGAGATTATGTGTTGTTTAGCTTTCTTTCTCGTTTTCTTCTTCTATCTTCTTTCTTCTTTCTTTTCCACAAAAAATCGGGTTTTCCGGCATTCGATTGCTTGGCACGCAATATAGTGGACATATTAGTGTCGATTTTCGAGGGTCGAAAATTTCGATTGTTACATTACTATTTTACCCTTTATGTAAAATTAAAATTGTACACTTTAAATTTAATTATTCGATTACGAGGCGTTATAAAAATGTACTGGGCTTTGGTTTTAATTTTTTCTTTTCCATACAATGTAAGTGCGAATCCTTTAGCCAAACCATATTGCAACTCAAATAAATTTGTTTAGTTTATTGAATCAAAATGTACAATCTAATTTGTATAGTTAACAATTTATTGAGTGATTTGACTTATGTATTTCTTTAATTTATCAGGTGATCTAACAAAATATACAATTTAACTTGTATATTTGTTTAATTTATTGAGTGATATAATTTTTAATTTTTAATTTGTTGAGTGATTTAACAAATGTACAATTTAACTTATATTTTTTTAATTTGATTTATATATTTTGTTTATTCAAACAAAATAATATATATATATATATATATATGTATGTATGTATGTATGTATGTATGTATGTATGTATGTTTAATTTGTTGAAACAAAATATATAATTTTACTTTAATTGAAAATTAAGGTAGAAATGAAAAATATCAATTAATTATAAACATTTATAACATCGATGTATTTTTTATTTTATTTACTTCCTAAGATAAATTTTAAATATTCATATAAGTGAAACACAAATTAATTCATTTTAAGTTCTTCTATAGAATTTGAAGTTTAATAGTTTTTTTTATTGAATCGGAATATCAGTGTTTCGACATTGCCATCTTTTTCTTAATTAAAAGTGCTATTTAATTCAAAAATCACAAGTTCTATTTTATTAATGCATCAATACCTCTGAAATGTTTCTATTTGCAAGATAACCGTTTTCTATCATCCTAATCACAATTAAAAACTTTACAGTCATTGTTTGTAACGACTCGTAAATTTTTATTAATTATAATTGTTAATTTAATGAGATTTTTGAAATTAATATTGAAGAAACTAAAAATTTGTGAATTATTAATAAAGGTTGTAATAGTGTAATAATGAAAATTAACTAAGAGGAAACGTAACAAGGTTAATTTAAGTTAATAATTAAGGAATTTGAATGAAATTTCAATTAAATAAAATAATTTAAATGTTATGACTTAGGTATAATGGTGACAAATGGTCGTCGTTACCAGTAATTTACCAATTTAAAATTAATTAAATTTTATTTTAATGATAATTGATATAATAACGGAAAAGTGAATGTAAATTGAATAGAAACGTAAATTTATTTATAAGGCGGAAATTGATGTAATAAAAAGTTTGAAACCAAGTAAATAAATTTATTGAGAAAGTTTAATAGTAAATTAATGTAATAAGGTTGATGCAAGTTGATAAGCAACTAAATTAGTGCAATACCTATTAATTGAAACAAATTGTAAGGGTATAATTGACTGGAATTAGGGAATTGGGGAATAAATTCAAAAGTTATATTAATTGATGAAATAATGCGTAATAAATTGCAGTTTGATAGAATAAATGATAGATAAGTAAATTTAATAATTGTTAGTTGATAATTAAGTATGAATCTGAGCAAAGTTTGGCGATAGTGATAATTATTAATTGTTTACCCATTCATTTAATTTTTGGATTAGATCTAAATCAATTGCAACCTTTGTTTTTTAATAATAAGCTTATAAGTGAAATTAAACGTTAAGGGTAACAAGTATTGTAAGTTAACCATTTATTTAGTATGTGAAATTAAAACCGGTAATCAATTGCAATAAATCTAAATTAAAGGTTATGTTAGTATAAATTAAGGTAATATTTGAAAATAATGTCAATTCCATTTATAATATGACAATTGATTGATTCAAGGAATAGAAATCAAGATTTATTAATTTATTTGAATTTAAATTATAGAAATTGGGTTTATTGCAAATAAATGGAATTAATTATTTAGATATTATGTAAAAGGGAAATTAAGATAAAATTTGAAGATTTTAATGTAATAAATCAGGAACAAATGTTAGGTGCATCCTTATTGTGATAAAAGATGTGAATAATAAGGCTTAAAAATTTAATAAATGGATTTTGGGAAGTTTAAATTTTAATTTCGGGATTTAATGAAACTGAAATTTAACACTACAACTGATGGATTAATCAACTTCAAATTGACATCTAAATTTGTTTAAATTGCTGTAATTGTTTAAGAAAGTTAAAATTGATGAAATTTGTTAATTATAGAGTTGAAATTGAAAAGTGATTTAATTAATTTATTTTTAATTTATTTAATTAAATAGAAAATAGCCATTTTGGCCACTGACTTGGATTCCGATGAAACTAGTTTCAACGGATCCATAACGGTGAATTGCTGTAGGATTTCAAGTTTCGTAGGGATCGAACTTGTCGTTTGATCGTACGGACTCGAAACGCCTTGAAATAAATTAAATTAAAATCAATTTGAAATAACTTGTTTTTCGCATAACTTCTTCGTACGATGGAATTCAGACATGAAACCTTTTGCATTGCGTTTAAAATATTTAAAAACATCTACTTTGTTATATGGGTTGACCCAATTTCGTTCCGGAGTCGAAACGGGCTTTCCGGGCCATTTTATCATTCAACGCGTATATCCAATCGATCCGATCCATTCTATTTCAGCTTTATCTATAAATACCCTGTTATAAACCCTAGTCTCTCTAATTCTCATTTGTCTGTACGCACAATTCAGCTATTCCTCCTCCTCAATGGCTGACAACAAAATTTCAGATCCAAATACAAATCTCAAATCAAATCCAAAGCCAAAAATTCAAACTCTCCAAACAATATCAAATTTTATATGGATTCGAAGCTCTCGAAGAGCGCATGTCAATTCCGCTATCCATTATTCAATTTAAGGTTCGATGTGGCCAGAAATCGAGCAAACATTCACGGCCATTCATCGCGCGTCGATGAACGTTGTCGGATCGTCAAATCATTTCTGGGTATTGTAGAGTGGACGATGGGCAGTGCATCGGTGGTGTTCGTTCTGTGATTTGACAGTTGGATGCAACATAAAAATTCAATTAGGGTTTTAAAGTTATGGCGGATGCTGTGGTTATCGCATGGAGGACGTGTCGCGTCAGCCTGTGGGGAGTTCGTGGGAGCGTGGCCTGTAGAGGGCGAGTAGCCGGGAGCGGCGCAGTGCTCAGGTGTTGACGGCGACGTGATTCGTGGCCTGGGTGCGTTCTATAGATGTAAGCGTGTGGGAGAAAAGGGATGGAGTCGGTACAGGACGCGTGGGTTCTGGGCAGAATGTGAAGCGATGACGTGGCAGTATTGTGGTTTGTTTTTTTTCTTTTAATCTAATTTAATTTTCAACTCGTTCTAACATCAATAACTCTCGCGTACAAACTCTGTTTTACGCGCGGTTTCTTTTGTTAGGATCGTATTGAATTTTCGAACATTGTGGTGCTGGTTTGGATGAATTCTGAGACTATGAAAATTTTGGATTTAAATTGGATTTAAATTCAAAGTGTGAGTGTTTTAACCCACTCACAACTTCTAAATTTTTTTATGTTTGTTAAATTTATTTTTGATGTGATTAGAAATTTATTTATAGCTGTTTGGTATATTTTTATCATCATTCCAGTTAAATTTACTTTATTGGATTAAATTGTTATTCAATTTTTTATTGCAAATAAACTGCCAGTTAAAGTAATATATTATTGTATATAAACTGCCAGTAATTACCTGTTATTTATTATATGTTCTATATAAATGTTATTGTTTGAATTGGATGATGATTGTGATAATGTTTGATGATTGATATTGGATGAATGGGTGTTTTATTTATATTGTTATAAACTACAAGTTATTATCAAATTTTATTTCATTCGGGATTACGGTTTGAAATGATATAACCGTAATTTTTATTTTAAATTACGGATTGAAATGATAAATATCCGTATCACTTGACCGTAGGATAGAAAATTTTATACGACACCGTGGTCTATATATGAAAATATTTTGAAAGGATTTCTATGGTTTGTAAAGAAATATATGATTTTTGAGATATTGATTTGGATATTTTATGAATGTTATTTTATATATAGTTAAATTCTAGGTTTTAAGCTATGAATAAAATTTGTTTAAAGTACAAATTATAGTTTAATGTTAAAGTTGATTTGATTAAAATATAATATGGATAAGTATTTCCTTAAATTATATTTTAATATAGAGTCTATGTTGATTTTTATAAATCAAGGTTGACGAGATAGTTTTTAAATTGATTTGAGATTTTATTTAATTAAGAATTATATTTAATAAGAATCCATTTGAAACTTCTTGAAATTGAGATTTTAAAAGAATTTGGTTTTATAACTTAAATCGGGTTTAAGGTGTTTAAGTGAATAAATTGAGGAATATGCAGTTTTGAAATTTGAAGTTTTATTTAAAGGATATTGGTTTTTGTAAGCAAATACTTCAAAACTAAATAATAGTAAAAGTGAAATTTGTATATAGATGTATTATAAAATTTAATTTTGAAATATTGAATATTTAAGCATTGAAATATATTAAATTTAAAATTCAGAAATTCGGGTTGTTTTGGAATTGATTTGTGAAATTTAAGAGGCTAGTTTGTTTTATAAAATATTTTAATATTTAAATCCATGTAAGGGTGGAAGTTATGTTTCAAAGTTATTAATTTCAAAGTATTACGTTTTGGAAGTGTTATAGTTTTAAGCCTTTGGTTTCGAAATTTATAAGTTCGAAATACTATGATTTTAAATGATATCATATTGATTTGGTTTTTAAAAGGAAAATGATATCGTATTTACATGGTGTTGAAATTGATATTTTATTCTGGTTTTAAAAGTATAAACTATTTTGAAAGACCGCGGTGTTATAATAACATTTGGTTGTTGAAGAGACCGGGATCGAAAGTTGTCATACTCTTTGCCTAGTCCGAAAAACACTTTAACAACCATATACGCGGTGGAGATTCTAGAATGAAGTAGGATGGTGGCGGCGTTTCCTTTAAGGTAAATATGTGGACCCGACTCCCGTGAGTTGGCATAAGGTGGCTAAAACAGGAGCGATCGACGGGCTAACAAGGTAGCACCTTTTATCGGACACACTCCTTTGATACCATTCTATTACCTTGTGATTGTTTGGGGCCCTTTTTGATTTTGGAGGTGTTTTTCGAGGTGGGCGGTAGTAGCTGCTACGCCCTACTACCGGTCCGGAAGCGTAATTGGGATATCTACCCTAGCATTGCCTAGTTGTGCCGTGTCACCTACCCTAGCGCGCCTTGTACGAGTTTGGTTTTATCTCGTAGCTCGTGTGGTATCCTCTGGTGGCTTCCCGATCAGGAGGGACCATGATATTGGATGGATTACTGGGACTATTACGTGTTATGGACTATATGGGTAACCCCTTAATGCTATTAAAAAGTAAGTTTATTCTATAATACACATTATTATAATAGCGAAATATTACTACATAGTAAATAGTTTAACGGATCCTTAGGAGATGTGAATCCGGAGCATCTCTTAAATTACTGCACTCATATTTATTTCTGTTGATTTAACTCACATAAGATATTTTAGTTCTGACTCGAGTGTTTTGTCTTTTCAATTCGCTCGGGTCAGCCTGAGAATTTCAGCATTTGGAAGACCGCATTTTAGAGGACGAAGACGAAGATTTATTATTATTTATTATAGTATTCCACTACATTCATTCTGTTCCGCTGCATTATTTATTGTTCTAGTTGGTATGTATAACTCTGATATATATTGTATAAGTATAATCGTATATTTTGTAAAACAGCTTCATGAACTGTATATTTGACTATTATATTTTATCGTTCCGCTGCAAGATTCTGTTTTGTTTTTTTCTATCTCAACTTTTTCTTATTTACCCCATAACAATCCGCCCTTCTGTATGGTTAAAGTCTAACGTGTACGGTTTATCGTCGGTTTAAAGCGTACGAAAGGCGAGACGTTACATCTGTTATCAGAGCTTTGGTTTAGTGATAAAACTTAGCTTTGTGGTGTCTAACTCTTTATTAATAGGGTAGTAATACCCTATGATAAGTCATTGAGCGTATATATACGAGAGAGCGTATTTGTTAGTGTTATAAAAAGGTTTCGATATTGTGTTAATTTGTTATGTTTTGTATTCATAAATTCTGGTTGGTGCATAGGACGATGTGGCATCAATAGGGATTTCTAAACACTTAATAGGACAGACCTACATAATATTTGTTTTGAATATAGGTGAATGAAATAATTTTGCCTATTATATTTTCTGTATATATATAAAATAAATTTTTATAAATGATATATATTTGGTTGCAATATATTTGTTGGTAGGTAAGGAAATTTATAGATAATAGTTGAAATGAGATTGAAAATAAAATAAATGGAAATTGGAAATTTAGAACTTAAGTTCTGGGGTTTTGAAACTTTCTTTTGAATGATTTCAAAATATAA
Organism: Allium cepa; assembly: GCA_030765085.1. Taxonomy (NCBI): domain Eukaryota; kingdom Viridiplantae; phylum Streptophyta; class Magnoliopsida; order Asparagales; family Amaryllidaceae; genus Allium; species Allium cepa. The sequence continues at coordinate 103,822,256 of CM060939.1, forward strand.
TAATAATATTTTAGAAGTATTTTCTGATATATATATTTCAATATAATTTGAAAGAATTATTTTAAAGAAATTTTGGAAAGAAATAAGTTCTGTACTCCTCTCTCTGTCGTTGGAAAATAATTTCGGTGATGAGTGCACGCATATTCGACATTCATTTTCGAATTTCAAAGTAGGAAGGCCACTGTAGTAGTTTTACTACAAGATTTATTTTGATAAACAAATAAAAATTTCAAATTGTTTTAAATATAACTGGATATATATTTTTAAGTGTGTACATCTATCTATTATTTTAAATAATTTGAAATCAAACCCGGTATTTAGTTCTTAAGTTTCCGTTAATTGATAGTTTCAATTATTATAGTAAAATGGAATTTAACAAATAATTGAAACCCTAATTGAAATAAGAGATTAATTATTGAGTTATAAATGAAACTATAAGAAAGTTGAATTTGTAAATTATAAACCAAAGGTTATAATTATTGAATATTAGATTAAATTAAAAGAAATGAGGTAAAACTTGTATAAATTGCAATTGCATTCCTTAACATATATATAACTTACCGACTATAAAATATTAAAAGAAAATGTATGGGAAATTTTACAAGTAAAATTTAAAATAATGAAAGTATTTAATGAAATTCTTTAATAAATAAAATTTGATGTTGTAGTTATTATAAACTTAAGTACAATTGAAAATTGTTAGCACCAAAATTGGTCACTAACACCCTAAGAAAGATTGTGTAGAGAGATTAATGAAGAAAGTAAATTAAAACGGAGAACGGAATGTAAATTCAAATGCAGAAAGTAAGAACACCAAATTTTTAGTAGTTCGGCGTAGTAGCCTACGTCCACTTTGATGTTGATCTTTATTCCTTTCATTGATGCTTGATTACAAATACAATCCGCTTCTAAGTACTTGAATACAGTTGCAAGATACAAAGAAATAAGGTATGGAATGAGTCTTGAAAATGGCAGAGTTTCCCCAGTGTTTTCTGAAATCTCCCCCTTTTTTCTGTGTCCCTGCCCCTCTATTTATAGACGAAGGTGGGTTGGACTCCCCTGGTGGGCCTGGTAGCTGAATATCCTGGCCCAAATGGAGTGGTCTCTGCGCGCCGAACTAGAGAGGTCGGACGATCAAATGTCGAACGTCCAAATGCCGAACGTACCCCTCTATGCCGAACGTACCCCTCTATGCCGAACCATCTCCTTTAGCCTAACGAGATGAGGCCGAACACATTGAATGCCGTAAGGGGCACTTGTGCCGAACGATACTAGAAGATGAATCAATAACTCGGCCGAACGATGGTTAGGCTGAACGAGATGAGGCCGAATGCTCTGAGTGCCGGACACATCCTAATGCCGAACATGGTGCGGATGCCGAACGATACGGACTGTCAGATGATCCTACCATGCCGAACGCCCAGCAATGACGGACGTCACTTGTAGGCCGAACGTTCATGGATGCCGAACGTTTCTTGACGATGGATGCTCCTTGATGCCGAGCGTTGTCCCATGCCGAACGGTCTTAACATGTCGAACGTTCATTGATGCCGAATGTTCCATAGACATCGAATGAGCTTGGACGTCGAGTTCTTCTTGGATGCTGGTCGTATCGTGATGTCGAACGATGGGGAGGCCGAGTGCTAAGTTGCCTGGCCAATACCCCAGGAAACACTTGCCCCCCAAAGTGTATTACGTGACCGAACGTGATACACTTAGAATTACATATCCTCCATGCTCCGCTCCGGACCTTTGTTAAATCTTCATAGAGATGCCTTCTTGAGAATATCAGTGATGAAGGTGTGTGCCAAATGTGGTGTAAATGCCGAACGATGCATTCGAAGCCGAACACTCCTCGTGTGCCGAGCGGCTTTGTGCGCTGAAGCCGAACGTTGCGGCTTTGACTGGTTCCACCGGCAATAGCCTCTTCGACTTCTTCTTCCTCCCTATAAAGTCCGGCTCCTCCCACCTTCTTCTCTTTTCACATTTTTTACCACCGCCGGTTTGTACTTGCTGAACATTCCAGTCACCAACCTTCAAGATTCATCAATCCCTTCCAAACTTCGGTCTACTAATTAGGTATTGTCTTCTCTGTCTGATTCCTCTCCATGATTAAACAGAAAATAGAGCCGTGGTTGAAAAGGTTCGTGGATTCAAACTGAATGTTGGTATGATTAGAGATGAGCTTGGTAGGAATCTGTTGGGAGATGTGTGGCGGTTTGGCATAGTTCCTCGCACCGAACGAGATTGGAGGAAGAAAGACTAGAGGAGGAGAAGGAGATGGTTGGGATGAGGAGGAGTAGGAGATAGTTAGGACGATGAGGAGCAGGAGATAGTTGGGGTGTCGAACGGCATGGCCCGGTGTGACTTGCCGAACGATCGGCCATCGTCGTTCGGCATGGATGGTGGAAGAGAGGAAAGGATTAAGGGTGAAGTGTCGATCATTAGAGCTTGGCATAATTCTGGTTCGGTGTGACTCACCACATGCCGAACGGTGGGATGGAAGGTCTGGGAGGAAGCACGAGTTAGTGGGGAGGATGCTGAGTGTTGTCTCGGCCGAATGGAATTTTGGCCGACCAACACTTTGCCGAGCGCTAACTAATTCGAACGGTGGTTAGGCCGACCGAGAGCTTGGTCAAACAATAGCTTGGCCGAACGATCATAAATGCCGAACCATGTTAAGGCCAAACAACATAAATGTTGAACCATATAAGGCCGAACAAACAATTGCCTTGCCTAATCTCATAACATAACAAGGACAGGAACTCCATCATACTAGCATATCAAACTGGTCTGAACTGACAACTTCCTAGTTTCAGTAGACATAAACTTGAACTCAAGTCGACATAACCGGATAACTTCTTCTAACGTTTTCTGAATTCGAAACCGTAATCACCGTAAGACAGGATTTCGGAGACGGTCAGCGATGACGGTCTTCGAAGTCGACGATTCGTAACTTAGTTTTATATTAGTAACCGTGTGACTTTCAATTTTTTAATGCTTACACATGATTGATCGCACTAGTTCACACACCACATGGGAGGAATACTCGTGCTGTTAATTCTAACGTTGAACATTTTCCAAGTATAGTTCTCCCAGGTGCTTCCGTCAAACTCAATATTTATCGAAGATGTTTAAGAGATCTAGCTCCTCCACGCTTTCTGACAGACCCAGGCTGTCTTATAAACGAGGGGTTGCAGATTCTCCTAACCCGTCGACTTCCCCCACTCATGATTTAGCTCCTGATGCCCTGGAGGCATCGATTCTTTTGGATAATCCGATCGATTCACAGGCTTCGAAGATTAATGAAGTTGCGCTCCGGCGAATACGCTCTATTCACGGAATCCCTTTCGCCGGCGTGTTGGTTCCGTCGGGGCATGATCGCGCACACCTGCCCCCGGTTGGATATATCACCTGTAATAAGTTTATTTGCTGGGTGGGCAGCGTCCCTCCATTCAATTTATTTCTTCGGGACGTGTTGCAATACATGGACATCGCCCCTTCACAGCTGCACCCGAATGGCCACGCATTCATCTATGGCACATACCTTCTCTTCATGACCGTCTTTTCCTGGCCTCCAACTCCCGGCGACATCAGATATATTTATATGATCAAGAGACGGAGAGATAGCCCCTCTTTTGTGTTCCTCGAGCCGCACCACAAATGCCAAATTTTAACCGGGGCATGGAGCAAATTTGACCTGTACAAACAGGAATGGTTCTATGTATGTTGCCCCCCGGTTTCGCGGGGAGATGGGTTGAAGGAAGTAAGTTTTTCTCCTGGAACGATGCTCATGTTTCGATCAAGGCTATGCCTTTTCTAATTCTTGATTCGTCTTTTCAGGTGTCAATCCACATCCCGACGACCGCGGGTATTCTGAGGCTGTTGAAGCTATTAGAGCTCTTCCCGTCGAAGAACGAGACATCCAAACTCTTATCTCAAATGAGTCACTATCGAGGTTCGGGTTGTTAGCAAAAGGTCGTCGGGTAAGTCTTCCCGTAGGCGTTACTGTACTCAGGCCAGTCTCCGGCAAAGGGAAAAAATTAGCCGAATCGTCAGCACGCCACACCCCTGAGGTACAAGAAGAGTGGGAAATCAAGGAGGGTGAAACACCCGAAGCACAAGGTGAGAATATGGGTCCAGCCCAAGATCCTATAGTTGAAGTGCACGATATCGAAACATCATCTTCTCCTTCACAGAGGAAAAAGGGATTGACGTACAAAATCAAAAAGGAGAAGGTAGGCGGAACTTCGAAGGTTACGCTTATCCCGACGGAAAAAGAGGCTTCTTCACACCATGTAGAGAGTTCTTTAAAGGGCTTAACGAACCTCTCCATTTCGGAGGATCTGCTCAATTATGACTTTGACGATCCGGAGGTATTCAAACTTCATTCGCCCATCATAGGCGACGTGGGCGCTCCGACCCAGAGTTAGGGAGAGAAAACTCCTATTAGCAAAGCAACTGGTCCATTGGGGGGAAACACTAGGACACACATGAACACTTGCACTCCAATTTTCGCTTAGATTTTTGTCGTCACACTATTCTTTGCTAATTCGATGTTATTTGAATTCTGTACAGGTGGTATGGGGAGTTCACATGGATTCGATCGCCTTCACGGTTCGTCGGTTCTTCATCATTCCGGACAGGACTCGGGTTTCGGAAGACGCCGAGATAGGGATGGTGATGGCGACAAAGACTATCATTCCCGGGATTCGTCATCTCGGAGGAAAACTCATTACCAACCAAAATACCATCAGGACACATCTTTTCACACGAAGCAAAGTAGAGACAAGCGCGGCCATAAGAGGTCGCAAACTGATGCTCACTGGCACCAACACTCTGATTCTTCTTCCACTCATCAGTCCCGAGATTCCTACAGAAGGGGCGAACTTTCGAAGCCGTCTCCTCCCGCTCCTGCAACGGACCCGTCAGTGCCGGAGAGGCTGGCCATGCTTAAAGATAAATTCCCAAAGATCTGCTTCGATGGCCTGAAATTCCTTCCGGCTATTCATCCTATTCCTAGACGCGCTAAGCAGAGCGCCCTTGCCTGTACGAACGACGTCTACGTTCAACATGACGCGTTCGTTCACCTAGCCGAAAAGCTTTCTGAAGTTTCCATGGAGCGCCAGCATGAAATCGACCGCCTGAAGCTTGAGGCTATCCACGACAAGGATATAATTAAAGCTCAGGATGAAGAAATGGCCACTTACAGGTCTGACCTCGAGGTTGCCCGTCAGAGAGCTAAGGACAGTGCTGAGGCCGTTATTCGTCTGGAGTCGACTCATAAGAAAGAACTTGACGAGGCGGTTCAACGGTGTGGGGCTTTGGCTCTAGGGAAGGACTCCATTCAAAAGGAGAGGGACACGCTCAGCCTCCGAGTCAAGGAGCTTGAGGAGCAGCTTCGTAGGGAGAGCGAAGAGAAAATGGCCGCCCAAGAGGAGTCACAACGATACTGTGACGAGATCGTTGCCACTCGACTTTTGAAAGAAAAACTTGAGGGCGGGCTTTCCAGGGTTGAGGCGTTAAAGAGGGAGGCCCGTGAAGAGGGCGAAAGGATTGCGTCCATTGATATTAACTTGCGTCTTGAGGCGGCTAGAGAAGAAGGCAGGGAGGAGGTCAAGAGCATGTTTGACCAACTAATTGCTGAATTCAACGCCCGCGTTCTCATGCATCGTGACTTGACTTTCTTAGGCGAGGGTTATCTTGAATCTCTAGCCGAGGCATGGGAGGCATTGATAGAAATCAGGAAGGCCGAGCACGGAGCCGAAGAGATTGATGAGGGGGAATTGATAAAAGAATATCTCAGGGGAAACGAGCCTTCAGACTTGTTTGCAGCTAAAACTATATATGGCAAAGGTTCCCCTTCAAGGAAAGGGAAAGAAGTTATTACTGGCCCATCCGGGGCCGCGCCTCCAGCTCATGTGACTATTCGGTCGGCCGATCGGCCGATACTTGATCCTTTTGAACAGCACATTGGCTATGACCCGGAAGCTCCCGGCCTGGGCGTTCATGTTTTGTCTCCCATCCTGGAGGGTGAGACCCCCATGACAGCTGGAAATCAACCGGACTCTAGTAGGCAATTCTTTTTCTTTAACATCCCAAGTGTTTCCCAGAAAGCTGTCCCATTGTAATACTTGCTTTTCGTGATTTTGTGCAGGTCGTTTCGATCTTGAACCCACTCTGAGGAGCGATGTCGCCAAGGAGGAGGAGAAAGAAACTAGTGAGGCCCCTCATGCTGGAGAGGCTCCCAGTCCAGACGCCCAAGTGATCGGAGCGCTTGACGAAGATAAATCTGAGGCTTCTTCTCCCATTGACGAGAGTTATGGAGTTGAAATTACAGGCGTCTACGATCACACATCTGAGCTTTGCATGAAGGAGAGGCTTGAGAAAGAGAAGGAAGAGACGACCAAGATCAAGGTCGAGCCTCAAACTGTGGATCCGGATGATCCCTTGACCAAACCGTTGAAGATCATTCTCCCCGGCGGGTCCAAGCCCGTGGATGTCCCCCCCCCCCCCCCCCCCCCCCCCCGCTTCTTCAGTTGTTACCCCTCCATCAAGGAAGGATCCCAATGGTAAACGATCTGGGGAGGAGTCGTCTTGGAAGAAGAAGAAGAAGAAGCACAAGAAGTGATCATATCCCCGTCCAACGAGAGTATATCTAAGTCATGTAATAATTTTTTGTAATTTTTGAAGATAGACCGTCGACTCCGAAATTTGGAGTGTTTGTAGTAGAAAACTTTTCCTGAATAATGATTAGTTTCCTTTTCTGTCTTTTCAAAAGATTCTTATTATTCAGTTTTCTGTGTGATTGTGATTTAAATCCAAGTTGTTGTGAATAACATGGATTTCTTGATTCATCTTCATATAGCTCGGAAATTCTTTGAGAACCATCTGTTTTCTCTTCCGCTCCCCAAGCACTGAGAACATTTTCTAGTATGCACGCTGAAGGCTCGATGTCTTCAAGTCATTTATATCTAGTCTGTCTTCAGCGGATCTGGTCATTTAATCGTTTATACTCGAGTCCGCACACCGGGGAATTAGAGTATTCCAGCCCGCACTCTGGGGACTAGAGATTTTAAATCATTTATACTCGAGTCTGCGCTCCAGGGACTTCGAGTACTCCATTCCGCACTCCGAGGACTTGGAGATTTTAAGTCATTTGTACTCAAGTCATGCTCCGGGGACTTAGAGTACTCCAGTCTGCACTCTGGGGACTTGGAGATTTTAAGTCGTTTATACTCGAGTCCGCGCTCCAGGGACATAGAGTACTCCAGTCCGCACTCCGGCGACTCGGAGATTTTAAGTCATTTATACTCGAGTCTGCGCTCCAGGGACTCAAAGTACTCCAGTCTGCACTTCGGGGACTTGGAGATTTTAAATCGTTTATACTCGATTCCACGCTTCGGGGACTTAGAGTACTCCAGTCCGCACTCCGGGGACTTGGGGATTTTAAATCATTTATACTCGAGTCCGCGCTCCGGGGACTCAGAGTACTCCAGTCCGCACTCCGGTGACTTGGAGATTTTAAATAGTTTATACTCGAGTCCGCGCTGCGGGGACTCAGAGTACCCCAGTCCGAACTCCGTGGACTTGGAGATTTTAAGTCGTTTATACTCGAGTCGACGCTCCGGGGACTTAGAGTACTCCAGTCCGCACTCCAGGGACTTGGAGATTTTAAATCGTTTATACTCGAGTCCGCGCACCGGGGACTTAGAGTACTCCAGCCCGCACTCCGGGGACTTGAAGATTTTAAATTGTTTATACTCGAGTCCGCGCTTCGGGGACTCAGAGTACTCCAGTCCGCACTCTAGGGACTTGGAGATTTTAAGTCGTTTATACTCGAGTCCGCGCTTTGGGGACTTAGAGTACTCCAGTCCACACTCCGGGGACTTGAAGATTTTAAGTCATTTATACTCGAGTCTGCGCTCCGGGGACTTAGAGTACTCCAGTCCGCACTCCGGGGACTTGGAGATTTTAAGTCATTTATACTCGAGTCCGCGCTCCAGGGACTTAGAGTACTCTAGTCCGCACTCCGGGGACTTGGAGATTTTAAGTCGTTTATACTCGAGTCCGCGCTCCGGGGACTTAGAGCGCTCCGGGGACTTAGAATACTCCAGTCCACACTCCGACGACTTGGAGATTTTAAGTCGTTTATACTCGAGTCCGCGCTCCGGGGACTTAGTGTACTCCAGTCCGCACTCCGAGGACTTGGAGATTTTAAAATGTCCCTGCGCGTTCGCACGTTAGCCAGAATAACATAATTTTATTTGCCCGTCACAGGATCATCATTTGTAGAGAAATTAGTAGTTCATGGAAAAGATGGCTTCAAGCCTTTACTAATGAGAGCAAGCTAAATTGCCTTATTACACTCCAAGAATTAGAAATAAAAGCATACTGGAAATGAGTGCGACTAATACATGGAAGAAATAGACTAAGTATAACAATGCCGCAAGTGCTCGTTGTTCCATGCTCGGGGGAGTGTCGCACCATCGACAGTCGCTAGCTTGAAAGTTCCTTCTCCAAGCTTCCATTCGATGACATATGGACCTTCCCATGCGAGATTCATATGAGACAGGATCGGGAAAACTCGTTTCAAAACGAGGTCTCCCACATTAAAAGTTCTTGGTCGGACCTTCTCATTATAATATTTAGTGACTCTATGTCTGTATGCGGCCGCTCTCAAATTGGCTTCTTCGCGTTTTTCGTCAATGAGGTCCAACAATTCCAATAAGAGATTCTGGTTCGACTCGGGGTCGTAATAAGTTACCCGCTGTGATGGGACCTCGAGTTCCATGGGTATGACAGCTTCCGTGCCATATGCCAATGCGAACGGAGTGTGGCCAGTCGCGGTTTTGTGGGTGGTCCTATAGGCCCAAAGTGTTGTTGGAAGTTCATCCACCCACTTGCCTCTAGCCTTTTCCAGACGTTTTTTCAATATGGACTTGATTATTTTGTTTACGGCTTCTACCTGTCCATTCGCCTTTGGATGAGCAACTGCTGCAAATTTCTTCTCAATGCCATATTTCTGGCAAAATTCTTTGAACTCCTTGCTCTCGAATTGAGTTCCATTGTCCGTGACGATGGTCCGTGGAAGGCCAAACGGAATATGATATTTCGTACGATGAAATTTATAAGCTTCTTGGCGGTTATCGTAGCCAGAGGCTCTGCTTCTGCCCATTTGGTAAAGTAGTCGACTGCAACTATTGCATATTTCGCTCCACCTTTGGCTAAGGGTAAGGAGCCTACTAGGTCGATCCCCCACATTGCAAATGGCCAGGGACTAACCATTTGTGTGAGTTCCATTGGCGGAGCTCTCGGGATCTTTGCATATATCTGGCATTGGTCGCATTTTCTCACATAGTCTGCAGCATCCCGATTGACAGTCGGCCAATAGTATCCGTAACGGAGGATTTTCTTTGCTAATGTTTGCCCCCCAGTGTGGTTACCGCACTCTCCCTCATGGACTTCCTTTAATACTCGTTTTATCTCATCATGGGCCACACACCGGAGTAAGGGGGTCGAGAATCCCCTTCGATACAATATACTGTCATGTATTACATAACGCGAAGCCTTATGAAGGACTTGGCGTCTTTCGTTCCTCTTTTTAGGTAAATCCCCTTGTAGCAAGTACTGTCTGATCGGGGTCAACCACGATTCCTTCTCAGGTTCAGTTTCTAACACGAGATCTATCTCTATCATCTCTATACTCGGAGCATGGAGGGTCTCAACAGGGAATAATCCTATTTGCTGTGCATCGCCAGTGCTTGCGAATTTTGCCAACGAATCGGCTTCTCTATTTTGTTCGCGCGGGACATGCGAGATGTCGTAATATTCTAGATTCGCCAGCAGCTCTTGAACACGGGCAAGGTAGGGGGCCAGTCTCTGTCCCTTCGCTTGATAGTCTCCCCGCACCTGATAAAGTACCAGTTGCGAGTCACAGAAGATTTCAATTGACTTCACTCCCAGTTCGTTAACAAGTCTCAGGTCAGAAATCAATGCTTCATACTCGGCTTCGTTATTTGTCGTTGCAAATTAAAGCTTCAAAGCGTAGCAAATTGATCGGTCTTCCAGAGTCACAAGGACTACACCAGACCCCGCGCGACGGTCGTTAGATGCACCATCGGCGTACATCTTCCATCGAATGGGAGGTATGACACTGTGACTGCTCAGTTCATCTGGCACAGTGAATTCAGCAATGAAGTCGGCTAGTTCTTGTCCTTGTCCTTGTATGGCCCTTCGCAGAAGATAGGTAATATCGAACTGACTTAACTCAATATTCCATTTCAGCATCCTTCAGGAAATTTTCGGTCTTTGGAGTACTTGTCGCAAGGGTTGGTCAGTGTAGACACCAATTGAATGTGCCTGAAAGTAGGGGCGAAGCTTGCGTGATGCAATCACCAAGCAATAAGCTAGTTTTTCAATCTTTGGATAATTTCTTTCCGCCCCTTTCAAGCACTTACTGACATAGTAAACTGGCCTTTGAATCCAATCTTCCTCGCGAACCAAAGCTGTACTGATAGCATGCTGGGATACCGCTAAGTATACATACAACATTTCATGGTCTATCGGCGTAGACAGTACATGGGGACTTTCCAAGTGCCTTATCAGAGCCTGAAATGCTTCTTCACAGTCGAATGTCCATTCGAAGTTCCTCTTTCCTTCCTTTATAGTGTTGAAGGAGGGAATACACTTGTCTGTAGCTCTGGATATGAATCGACTTAGCGCAGCCACTTTTCCATTCAAGCTTTGCACCTGCTTTATGGTTCTAGGTACTTGTATATCTCGGATAGCCTGTATCTTCTCTGGGTTAGCCTCGATTCCCCAGGCATTCACAATGAATCCCAGAAACTTTCCTGATGCTACGCCGAATGAACACTTCAACGGATTGATCTTCATTCCATTATGCCTGAGTATGTCAAACATCTCCGCTAAGTCTTGGATGTGGTCGTTTGACTGCCGTGACTTCACGAGCATGTCATCCACATAGACTTCCATTATTTTACCAATCTGATCTTTAAACATTCGATTCACTAGGTGTTGATAAGTCGCTCCTACGTTCTTCAATCCAAATGGCATTACTACATAGCAATACAATCCCATGTTCGTGACAAAACTGATGTGTTCTTGGTCTGGGAGGAGTATTGGGATTTGATTGTATCCAGAGTACGCATCCATAAATGATAATAACTCATGCCCGGCAGTTGAGTCGACCAGCTGGTCAATCCTAGGCAATGGGAAACTATCCTTAGGACATGCTTGTTTAAATCAGAATAATCAACACAGGACCTCCACTTTCCATTTGCTTTCTTCACTAGCACCGGGTTAGACACCCATTCAGGGTAGAGGGCGTCACGGACGAACCCGCTGGCTTTGAGTTTGTCCACCTCCTCTTTGAGAGCCGCAGACCTCTCCGGGTCCATGCCTCTCCTTTTTTGTTTCACAGGTACATGTTTCGGGTCTATGTTCAGCATATGACTTGCGATCGTAGGAGAAATCCCGCACATATCAGAATGTGTCCAGGCGAAAACATCAAGATTTGCTCGGAGGAAATCAGTAAGGTTCTCAGCGGCCAAAGGGTCGAGTTGCGACCCAATTTTAAGAACTCATAATGGGTTGCTCCGGCTAACTGGGATGTCAATTGTGAGTTCAGCCGGTGCTGCATTAGTTTCCCTTGGTTCCCCATCACCGTCTCTCGGATCCATGTTCCTATAGATCTGAGAATGTTGCCCAAGCCAGGGCTTGGGCGCTACTTGTCAATCATCAGCATTTCGGCTGCGGACGAAGCGGTCCTCAACCTTTCCTTTCTCTCTACGTTGAGCCTCACTCGGCTCAGCCACATGACAGGCACGTCCGGTCGCCTGATCGCCATGCACCACTCCGACACCGCTGTCTGTAGGAAATTTTAATGTCAGACACCAAGGGGCACATGCTGCCCTATGTTCTGCCAAGGCGGGGCGTCCAAGAAATACGTTATATGGAGAGTCAACGTCCAACACTATGAATGGTAGGATTCGTACCCTCCTACGCTCGCCCTGCCCCAGTTCAACTGGTAACTCCACGTATCCCACTGCATCCGTTGTCGCGCCGTTAAAGCCATGGATTCTGGCATTAGATGGTTTCAAATCCTTAGCTTCCAGTTTAGTTTGGTCATATGCCTTATTGAAGATGATGTTAACGGAGCATCCATAATCAATGAGAATTCTCTTCACATGCGCCGACCCGATTGTCGTAGATATGACCATCGGGTCGATGGTAGGGGCATCTACCTTGTCCGCATCTCGGCTCCTGAATACGATATCATCATTCATCGTGCGCTGCTGCTTTACAGAAGTCCCATCCTCCACATTCGAACAACACTCATACTCCGCATGTCTTAAAGAGTTAGCATATCGCTCTATGTCCTGCCAATTCTTATCTTCAGGATGGGGTCTGCCAACAATCATGTTAATAACCAATCTTCCCATAGTTCGAGTAGGTTGTTCTGATTGGTGTGGGACCGGCTCACGTCCGGGGTCCGATGTTTCTTGCCTCCCATCCTGTAGGTCTTTGACAAATTCCTGCAGCTTTTTCTGTCTTATCAGCTTTTCTGTAGCATCATGGAGGTGTCTGCACTCCTCCGTGTTGTGCCCATAAGACTCGTGAAAATGGAAATACTTCCCGGTCTGCTTCTGTTCTTCCGTCGATTCCTTTAGACATGGCTTTCTATATTGGAAAGTGTTGCAAGTGGATAGGTAGATGTTTTCAAGAGATGCGTTCAACGGGGTGTATTCATTGTATGTTGGGATCCTTGATTTCCATTTCCCTGTTTCTTTTTTCTTCCCGGGATTTCCACCTCCGGATCCTTTAGACTGCTCAGGCTTGTTCTGGATGTTAACTTGAGTTTTTCCAGAATTATCTCCGGTTTGTTTCACGGCGACGTTACTTTTAACAGACTCTTGAACGGGCCCTGATGCCTTGTCTCGCCTTGTCCACCGAGCTTCCTCCCTTCTTATGAACTGATGAGCTTTCGAATAAAAACATTCCAGCGTAGCTGGGGGCTTCCCCGCCAACCAATCTCCAAACTCAGAATCTGGATCCAATCCACGCATCACTGCCATCAGAATGGCGTGGTCATTAGGATTTCTCACCTCGGTAGCAGCAACATGAAACCTTTGTAAGTATGCTTTTAATGACTCTCCCGGAGCTTGGATTATGCTTGATAAGGACATCACGTCCTTTGGGCGAGTGGTGTGTATCCTGAATTTTTTTATGTATTTTGTTGCTAATTCGTCAAAGCTGGATATAGATCGAGGTGGGAGTCGAGTACACCACATGGTGGCAATACCAGGCAAAGTGATTGGGAAGCACCTACACTTGGTCGCATCATTGGCTCTTGCAGAATTCATCATCTATCCATACCTCATCACATGTTGCCTGTGATCAGTCTTCCCCTCATAGGCTGGGATAGTCGGCATATTGAACTTCTTAGGGTACTCAGCCCGCAGGATACCATCCGTAAAAGGGGTATGGCTTTTGGTCACTCCCCAGTCTTCATTGGTCAAGCCTAGGTTTTCTCTCATCAACTGTCTGACCATAGCTGTTAAGTCCGAAGTTTGTATGGAGGATGGAAGGTTGGGTCCCGTTCCACGGGACCGTGCGGGTTGATGTCCCGCCTGATTTGGGTCTTGGAGATTAGGGCGCCTAGTCTCTTCATGGGCTTGATTTCTAGTAGATCAATTAGTGGCACCCGCTTGTGCATCTTTATCCTTACGGCGTCTACGCCTAGGAGGTTCATCAGCTGAAGTGGAACTATCATCTTCAGAGTAGGGGACGGGGCTACCTCCAGCATTCTGATGCTGCTATTATGTAAGCTGAGTTATGAGGTTAGCGTTGGCTTGCATTTGCTCAGCAAGTTGCCTTCTATTTTCTTTAATCTCTCTTATCAAGTCATTGAACTCTGCTTGGGAAACAACTTTCGCTTGGTTTTGGCTGGAGGGCCCTGCGCCTCGAATCGCTTGCTGATTGCTAGTTCCCAGTTGTTGCGCACTAGCGGTTTCGTGGGCATCTGCATTTTGAGAGGCTGGTCTAGTTCGTGGTCTTCCCATGGTAGAGTTGTTGGTTGTAACTCTGAGTAGAATCAACAGATGCCTTATAAATGATTAAGGATCTCCTTTGGGGGATTTATGCAATCCAGTAGCTGCAAAGTAGATCCTAATAGCCTGAGAATTCAACTCTCAGTGAAAGCACCAAAATGTTAGCACCAAAATTGGTCACTAACACCCTTAGAAAGATTGTGTAGAGAGATTAATGAAGAAAGTAAATTAAAACGGAGAACAGAATGTAAATTCAAATGCAGAAAGTAAGAACACCAAATTTATAGTGGTTCGGCGTAGTAACCAACGTCCACTTTGAAGTTGATCTTTATTCTTTTCATTGATGCTTGATTACAAATACAATCCGCTTCTAAGTACTTGAATACAGTTGTAAGATACAAAGAAATAAGGTCTGGAATGAGTCTTGAAAATGGTAGAGTTTCCCCAGTGTTCTCTGAAATCTCCTCCTTTTTTCTGTGTCCCTGCCCCTCTATTTATAGACGAAGGTGGGTTGGACTCCCCTGGTGGGCCTGGTAGCTGAATATCCTGGCCCAAATGGAGTGGTCTCTGCGCTCCGAACCAGAGAGGCCGGACGATCAAATGCCGAACGTCCAAATGACGAATGTACCCCTTTATGCCGAACGTACCTCTCTATGCCGAACGATCTCCTTTAGCGGAACGAGATGAGGCCGAACACATTGAATGCCGTAGGGGGCACTTGTGCCGAGCGATACTAGAAGATGAATCAGTAACTCGGCCGAACGAGATGAGGCCGAATGCTCTGAGTGCCGGACACATCCTAATGTCGAACATGGTGCGGATGCCGAACGATACGGAATGTCAGATGATCCTACCATGCCGAACGCCCAGCGATGCCGGATGTCACTTGTAGGCTGAACGTTCATGGATGTCGAACGTTTCTTGATGTCGGATGCTCCTAGATGTCGAGTGTTGTCCCATGCCGAACGGTCTTAACATACCAAACGTTCATTGATGCCGAACGTTCCACTGACGCCGAATGAGCTTGGACGCCAAGTTCTTCTTGGATGTTGGTCGTACCGTGATGCCGAACGATGGGGAGGCCGAGTCCTAAGTTGCCTGGCCAATACCCCAGGAAACAAAAATGTTACTATGAGTAAATGTAATAGAAAGATAAGGATTACAAATAAATGATTATAAACTTAAGTAAATAAATTAAAATGCTGAGAAATTGAATAATCGTAAGAAATAAGTGAGAAAAAAATGTAAATTAAAAAGATAAATCACTATATGAAAGAAAATAAATCAAACAACAAATATTATGAAATGAAATAAATAAGAATGAATTTGATCTATTTTCTGAAATTTTTGGTTGTTTGTTTGGTTTATGGTTGTTTGGGTAATGATACTTTAAAATTGTTTGATGTATGAATAATTTATTTAGTTTCACCTAAGACAGTTGAGTAAATGATGAACTTAGTAGTTTATTTTCATTCTGTACAATTTAAAGTTTTTAAACCCGAACAACTATTTGTTTTGTTTGATATGAATGAATGATTGATTTGTATTGATTCTAGGTGATGGTTGTATGCCTTGTTGCAAGTGATTGTTGTATTGATTTATTTGTTTATGGTTGAAATAACTTTAAACATTTCATTCTATATAATTAAATCCTTTTGGATTATATAAGTGAAATACAGGTTATGAAGCAATTGCTACTGCTTTTGGTTTCATAATCAAGCATTAATTGCCCGACAAATAGGTACGTTTTCGGATTACGGTTTATAGCCCTATTATATTGTTTTTCCCGTGTTGGGATATATATTATTTTGGAAAATATTTGTGGTATATTTTTATATTTGATATTATATTTTCTCTCGAGCCTCTCCGTACAAAGGAGACTCTGCCAAAATTTTCTGTAAATTTTGGACTTAGAAAAACTTTGAAAAATATTTTCCAAACTTTATTAATTTGAGTATATAAGGGATTTAATAGTTATAAACTGGCATATTTTATTTAAATTAATTAATTTTGTAAATTTATTTGTTTATAAAGTTACTATTTGAATAAGATGTATTGACTACTTAATTCTTCTTTTCCCTTCTTTTCCTTTTCGGGGACGAAAAGTTTTGAGTGGGGGAGAGTGTAACGACCCGTAAATTTTCATTAATTATAATTGTTAATTTAATGAGAGTTTTGAAATTTAATATTGAAGAAACTAAAAATTTGTGAATTATTAATAAAGGTTGTAATAGTGTAATAATGAAAATTAACTAAGAGGAAACATAACAAGGTTAATTTAAGTTAATAATTAAGGAATTTGAATGAAATTTCAATTAAATAAAATAATTTAAATGTTATGACTTAGGTATAATGGTGACAAATGGTCGTCGTTACCAGTAATTTACCAATTTAAAAATAAAAGTAATTAAATGTTACTTTAATGATAATTAATATAATAACGGAAAGGTGAATGTAAATTGAATAGAAACGTAAATTTATTTATAAGGAAGAAATTGATGTAATAAAAAGTTTGAAACCAAGTAAATAAATTTATTGAGAACATTTAATAGTAAATTAATGTAATAAGGTTGATGCAAGTTGATAAGTAACTAAATTAGTGCAATACCTATTAATTGAAACAAATTGTAAGGGTAGAACTGATTGAAATTAGGGAATTAGAGAATAAATTCAAAAGTTATATTAATTGATGAAATAATGCGTAATAAATTGCAGTTTGATAGAATCAATGCTAGATAAGTAAATTTAATAATTGTTAGTTGATAATTAAGTATGAATATGAGTAGATTTTGGCAAAAGTGATAATTATTAATTGTTTACCCATTCTTTAATTTTTGGATTAGATCTAAATCAATTGCAACCTTTGTTTGTTAATAATAAGCTTATAAGTGAAATTAAACATCAAGGGTAACAAGTATTGTAAGTTAGCCATTTATTTAGTATGTGAAATTAAAACCGGTAATCAATTGCAATAAATCTAAATTAAAGGTTATGTTAGTATAAATTAAGGTAATATTTGAAAATAATGTCAATTCCATTTACAATATGACAATTGATTGATTCAAGGAATAGAAATTCAAGGTTTCTTAATTTATTTGAATTTAAATTATAGAAATTGGGTTTATTGTAAATAAATGGAATTAATTATTCAGATATAATGTAAAAAGGAAATTAAGATGAAATTTGAAGATTTTAATGTAATAAATCGGGAACAAATGTTAGGTGCATCCTTATTGTGAAAAAAGATGTGAATAATAAGGCTTAAAAATTTAATAAATGGAAGTTTAAATTTTAACTTATGGATTTAATAAAACTGAAATTTAACACTACAACTGATGGATTGATCAACTTCAAATTGACATTTAATTTGTTTAAATTGCTGTAATTGTTTAAGAAAGTTAAAATTGATGAAATTTGTTAATTATAGAGTTGAAATTGAAAAGTGATTTAATTAATTTATTTTTAATTTATTTAATTAACTTGAAAATAGCCATTTTGGCCACTGACTCGGATTTTGATGAAACCAATTTCATCGGATCCGTAACAGTGAATTATTATAGGATTTCAAGTTTCGTAGCAATCGGACTTGCCGTTTGATCGTACGGACTCGAAACGCCTTGAAATAAATTAAATTGAAATCAATTTGAAATAATTTGATTCTGGCATAACTTCTTCATACGATGGAATTCGGACGTGAAACCTTTTCCATTGTGTTTAAAATATTTAAAAACATCTACTTTGACATATGGGTTGACCAAATTTCATTTCGGAGTCAAAACGGGCTTTTTGTGCCATTTTATCGTTCAACGCGTATATCCAATCGATCTGATCCATTCTATTTCAGCTTATTTCTATAGATACCCTGTTATAAACCCTAGCCTCTCTAATTCTCTTTTGTCTTTACATACAATTCAGCTATTCCTCCTCCTCAATGGCAGACAATAAAATTTCAGATCCAAATACAAATTTCAAATCAAATCCAAAGCCAAAAATTCACACTCTCCAAACAATATTAAATTTTATATGGATTCGAATCTCTCGAAGAGCGCATGTCAATTATGCTGTCCGTTTTTCAATTTGAGGTTTGATGTGGATAGAAATCGAGCAAACATTCACGGCCGTTCATCGCGCGTCGATGACCGTTGTCGGATCATTAAATCATTTCTGGGTATTGTAGAGTGGACGATGGGGAGTGCATCGGTGGTGTCCGTTCTACGACTCGATGGTTGGATGCAGCGTAAAAATTCGATTAGGGTGTGGTTATCGCGTGGAGGACGTGTCGCTTCGGCCTATGGGGAGTTGGTGGGCGCGTGGCGTGTGGGGGGCGAGTAGCCGGGGGTGGCGCAGTGCTCGGGTGTTGACGGCGATGTGATTCGTGGCTTGCGTGCGTTCTATAGATGTGAGCGTGAGGGAGAAAAGGGATGGAGCTGGTACAGGATGCGTGGGTTCTGGGAGGAATGTGAAGCGATGACGTGGCAGTATTGTGGTTTGTTTTTTTTATTTTCTTTTATTCTAATTTAATTTTCAACTCGTTCTAACATCAACAACTCTCGCGTACGAACTCTGTTTTACACGCAGTTTCTTTTAGTAGGATCGTATTGAATTTCCAAACATTGTGGTGCTGGTTTGGACGAATTCTGAGATTGTGGAAATTTTGGATTTAAATTGGATTTAAATTCAATTTAAATTCAAAAGGTGAGTGTTTTAACCCACTCACAACTTCTAAAATTTCTTATGTTTGTTAAATTTATTTTTGATGTGATTAGAAATTTATTTATTGTTGTTTGGTATATTTTTATCATCATTCCAGTTAAATTTAATTTATTGGATTAAATTGTTATGCAATTTATTATTGCAAATAAACTGCCAGTTCAAGTAATTTATTATTGTATATAAACTGCCAGTAATTACCTGTTATTTATTATATGTTCTATATAAATGTTATTTTTTGAATTGGATGATGATTGTGATAATGTTTGATGATTGATATTGGATGAATGGATGCTTTATTTATATTGTTATAAACTACAAGTTATTATCAAATTTTATTTCATTCGGGATTGCGGTTTGAAATGATATAACCGAAATTTTTATTTTAAATTACGGATTGAAATGATAAATATCTGTATCACTTGACCATAGGATAGAAAATTTTATACAGACACCGTGGTCTATATATAAAAATATTTTGAAAGGATTTCTATGGTTTGTAAAGAAATATATGATTTTTGAGATATTGATTTGGATATTTTATAAATGTTATTTTATATATAGTTAAATTCTTGGTTTTAAGCTATGAATAAAATTTGTTTAAAGTACAAATTATAGTTTAATGTTAGAGTTGATTTGATTAAAATATAATATGGATAAGTATTTGCTTAAATTATATTTTAATATAGAGTCTATATTGATTTTTATAAATAAAGGTTGAGGAGGTAGTTTTTAAATTGATTTGAGATTTTATTTAATTAAGAATTATACTTAATAAGAATCCATTTGAAACTTCTTGAAATTGAGATTGTAAAAGAATATGGTTTTGTAACTTAATTCGGGTTCATGATGTTTAAGTGAATAAATTAAGGAATATGCAGTTTTGAAATTTGAAGTTTTATTTAAAGGATATTGGATTTTGTAAGCAAATATTTCAAAACTAAATAATAGTAAAAGTGAAATTTGTATACAGATGAATTATAAAATTTATGTTTGAAATATTGAATATTTAAGCTTTGAAATATATTAAATTTAAAATTTAGAAATTCGGGTTGTTTTGGAATTGATTTGTGAAATTTAAGAGGCTAGTTTGTTTATAAAATATTTTAATATTTAAATCCATGTAAGGGTGGAAGTTATGTTTCAAAGTTATTAATTTCAAAGTATTACGTTTTGGAAGTGTTATAGTTTTAAGTCTTTGGTTTCGAAATTTATAACTTTGAAATACTATGATTTTAAATGATATCGTATTTATATGGTGTTGAAATGGATATTTTATTCTGGTTTTAAAAGTATAAACTATTTTGAAAGACCGTGGTGTTATAATAACGTTTGGTTGTTGAAGAGACCGTGATCGGAAGTTGTCATACTCTCTGCCAACTCCGAAAACCACTTTAACAACCATGTACGCGGTGGAGATTCCAGAATGAAGTAGGATGGTGGCGGCGTTTCCTTTAAGGTAAATACGTGGACCCGACTCTCGTGAGTTGGCATAAGGTGGCTAAAACAGGGGCGATCAACGGGTTAAGAAGGTAGCACCTTTTATCGGACACACTCCTTCGATACCATTCTATTACCTTGTGATTGTTTAGGGCCCTTTTTTATTTTGGGGGTGTTGTTCGAGGTAGGGGTAGTAGCTGCTACGCGCTACCATCGGTCCGGAAGCGTAATTGGTATATCTACCCTGACATTGCCTAGCTGTGCCATGTCACTTACCCTAGCGCTCCTTGTACGAGTTTGGTTTTCTCCCGTAGCCCGTGTGGTATCCTCTGGTGGCTTCCCGATCAGGAGGGACCATGATATTGGATGGACTACTGGGACTATTACGTGTTAAGGCCTATATGGGTAACCCCTTAATGCTATTAAAAAGTTAGTTTATTTTATAATAGACATTGTTATAGTAGCGAAATATTACTACATAGTAAATAGTTTAATAGATCCTTAAGAGATGTGAATCCCGAGCATCTCTTAACTTACTGCGCTCATATTTATTTCTGTTGATTTAACTCACATAAGATATTTTAGTTCTGACTCTTGTGTTTTGTCTTTTCAATTCGCTCGGGTCAGCCTGAGCATTTCAGGATTTGGAAGACCACATTTTGGAAGACGAAGACAAGATTTATTATTATTTATTATAGTATTCCACTACATTCATACTGTTTCGCTGCATTATTTATTGTTCTAGTTGGTATGTATAACTCTGATATATATTGTATAAGTATAATCGTATATTTTGTAAAACAGTTTCATGAACTGTATATTTGATTATTATATGTTATCGTTCCGCTGCAAAATTCTATATTGTATTTTTCTATCTCTTCTTTTTCTTATTTACCCCATAACAATCCGCCCTTCTGCATGGTTTAAGTCTGACGTGCATGGTTTATCGTCGGTTTAAAGCGTACGAAAAGGCGGGACGTTACATTATCAAACTCATGTTATTAATAAAACTTATTTTCTTACTACTTTATTATATTTGTTCATTTTATTTTTTTCCTAAACACATTTTATTATTTATATACTGATTTATGTCAACGAGCACATAATGATGATTAAGTTAAATAATATACTAAGCACGCTTGCAAAATACATATAAGTACATATAGTTATTGAGTATTATCTGTGTGTGTGTTTATATATAGTATACCATACATATGCATATGTGCTCCTTCAAAGACATATCAAATGTGTGTATTTGTGTATACATATGTTTAAGTGTGTTTATATATATATATATATATATATATATATATATATATATATATATATGGTTTTGTATACATACATACATATACGTACATATATCTAATACCATATTTATATAACATATAAATAAATATTATATATCTACATAACATATAAATATCTATTACTTATCTATAATATTTTTGGTAATATATATACACACACACTAGTGTGAACATGTTTAAGCTTTTACCGTCAGAATATTATGGTAGTTGGGCTTACAGCTAACCATTTGGAAATAGCTTTGTCGAGTGTGTTGAATATCTCTTCGTCCAATTCTTTTGTCATCTCCACAACTTTACTTTGAATCCCCTTGATCTTAGCCTGGTATTTTTTCGATTTTTCATTTTACGTATTCATTAGAATTTCATACGTGTGTGTATATATATGTGTATAATATTATATAAATAAAGTTTTATTGATAACTTACCGCAAAATCCATAGAAGCATAATCTACCTAACTGTTAGTGGTGCACTCTTCCTACAACTCATTCTTATGAGCCCTACAGTAGACATGCCAAGATTTAGGCTCACTATGCTCCTCCTCATACTGAAACTATAATTAAGTAAAGTAAAATATAAGCATATTTTAATTTTTTATAATTTTAAATAAATTTAACAAATAAATATATAGTAGATCATTACAAGGATCGACGTATGATCTGGAGCCACCGCTATGCTACTTGGGATTTATATTCCAAATTTTGGCATTCTATCCCGCTTTCCTCTGAAGTCTTATATCTACCAATGCTGCAAGAACTGCTTGTATATCTCCTAGGTGGGGGATAGATGATTTTTTCCGTTCTTACGCATACCATATATCTATCCTTAATATTTGTTTCTTCGGATGCCCAATCCTTTTTCATCAATGCTTCAGAAATGTGATCTTTCTAAGCATATTTCCTTTGCAAATGCTAAGTTAATATATTATGGATAGAATTACATACATATTTATATAGTGTACTGTGTAATAAAATTATATTACCATAAACTCCTGAAACATGACTTTCTTCGATTCATTCGGATTGTCGGTAGATGTGGGCCAGAATGCTATGATCTGTGCAAGCTTGCCTTGTTTGCTGGTATAGGATGTGGCGCTATTGTTGAAACCATACTTGTGTGTATATGAATTTATGCATATTTAGTTAGTAAATTACTATATATACATGTATGTATGTATATCTTGATAAAAGATATTATCATGGTAACTATGTGTGAGTGTATGTGCGTCGATGTTAGTGTGTGTAAGAGTGTGTATGTATGATTTTTTTGTATTCCAATAAGTAATTATTGAAATAACTCGTGGATCGATAATGGAAAAGTAACAATATAATTCTAATGTTATATAATATAAGAAAAAGTAAGTAAGATAAAGTAAGATAGAAACAATCACATACTGATTTAAACCTCTTATCCCACATCTAGTTCTGAAGCACACCTTCAGTATTCTACTAACCAAAAGCCCTATCTTAGCTTGGAGGAATTAGTTTACAGTGGTGCCTGATTCTTCTCAAAACAATACTTCTACTCTATGGTAAAAGAGATAGTTGCTTTGACATTCTTTGTTTCTCTAGTACACTAATTTTCTCAAGTTATACCCTTCGTATAATATCTTTTGATGATATTGATTTGAACATGCAAAATTAGGATCCAAGAGATTGCTTTTACAAGCTTTTGGTTTTATAGATATTTGAAAGCTTAGGAAACAAAGAGCAAAAGTTAAAAGTCAAAAATGTGAAATTGATCGCTATTTATAATGTTAGAAAGGTTTTCCTTAAGAGTTATGACAGTTAAAAAAATTGCATCCCTTGATATAAATGGAGATAAACTTTCAACATTAAAACCGTTCATTCAAAATATAGCCATTACTTACTTCTCAAACGTCTGACTAGGCAACTTAGACATCTAGTCTTTACAACTTAAACGCCTGTTCTTTTTTATTAACAAACAAGTTAAAAATATCTCAAACGTCTGGTTAAACCCCACAGACGTCCGAACATATTGCAGATAAGAACATGTTCATTTTAACCTTGATTCAGACGTACGATCTTATTTTAAAAATAAAATTAAAACTCTCTCAAACATCCGGTTTTAAGCCTTAGACGTTTCATCAAATTCCAGAAAAAAAATTAGTTCTTTTTAGCATGATTTAGGCATCGGTTGGCTTGATCAGACGTCTGATGCCCTAATCAAACGACTAATCTAACCACAATTCGGTAGTTAAGGAAAATAAAAAATTTATTCCTCAGATGATTGGATATAAAAGCCAGACATTTTACTTTGTACAGAGTTGCATCCCAAAAAAATTATTTAAAAATCCTCTCTAGTTTGACATCTGAATTTTTTAGTCAGACGTTTGACTCCTGGAAATTCTGAAAATTATATTTTGAAAATTTATGTGTCCAAGATTTATTTGAGAATTAGTTTAGGATTTTTGTATGTGTATGTCATCATAGGATATTATATAAGTATTTTCTAGACTTACAATATATGATGACTCTTCTAATATTTGGTCTTCGTTGATCGAGCTCATCATCCTAGTTGTTTTTCTTAGTCTTTATCTTTGAAATTCCCAGTAATAATCAAATGGTAAATATATATCGAAATATGTGGTCATCTCATCAAAACTCAAAAAGGCAGGATTGAATATTCTCCGTTTTGTGATGATAGAATGTAAAAGGAAAACACACACACACATATACACACACACACACACACACACACATATATATATATAGGCAAATTCAAATTTTTTTTACTCCCTCTATCACGATGCCTGTTATTTCTCCCCCTTTGGCATCAAAAAAAAACAACCACAGACGACAAAATATAATTAGTTAGAGTAAAAGAAAACACATACAGTGTAGTGATATTGCACACGAAACAAACATACACTATTCAACATAACAAAGTGTCTATATATGACTCAACACTAGTCAATCACAATACGTAAACACAGTAGTACTTAAATTTTTACATAAACAACTAATAGATGAAAATGTTTCTGTAACATGAATAAAAAAACTGAACATATGAACAAAGCACATGAAGACAAAAAAAAATACAAGCACTACTGGACATGTAGACACAAGACCCCAAAATGCAAGAACACTCCAAATAAACCTAACGAATGAATTAAGTGTTATGGTATGCAAAAAAGTTTAGTAATACGAGGAAGTTCTTTTATTACCTCAAAGATATTTACCTTTATCCCCAAGCTCATCAATTTGTTGATGTTCACCCTCTTCCTCTTTCTCGCTCTCTTTATCTCCACTTCCACTCTCCTCTTACTCATTCTTTTTATGTTGTTTTTATTGAAATGGTGTTACAATTGAGGGAATATTTTAAGGGGATGGAGATCGAGATTTACCTAATGTTTCTTCCAAATTTTACCTAAAAATGACCCAATTCCAAAAATTTCTCTCTCAACCCTTTTTATCCTTGAAGTACTTTTAGACAATTGCTTCTCAAGCTTCTTTTGGTTTTTGGAAAGAAGAATGGAAGTTTTGTAAAGCTAGGGTATCTCGAATTAGGAAAAAATAAAAGAGATAACTTTTAAAAAATCAAAACATTCTGCACTACTCTCTTCATCATCAATCTCCTCTTCACTACTCTCTTCTTATCAAATATGTTTTCCTATATAAGAAGTTTATTCGAAGGTTTGTTGTTGTAGTCATTATAAAAATTCCTCGTAAGAGATATAAAGAGGAACTCTTGTCCATAGTTTCATATGATTAGGGAACTTAGCTTTAGCATAAGTTACCTAATCGGCATTACCTTAACAAACATGAATATTTTCCACAAGCATAAGACTAGTGATGTAAGGAGCATAGAGAATAGTTTTTCTAGAGTGTTCGAGGAAAGTGAACAATTCATCTTGAAATTTTTTTGCTGAAATTACTTCAATGTTTCCAATAATAGCATATAAAGCTTGGTAGTCTTTATTATAGATTTGTTCATAACTTCCAGTTCTAAGGATGAGGGTGTTTATAATCCATTCAAGCAATCTTCGTAGAAGCCGTAAGTCTTTGGAATTTTCCTTAGTAACTTGGTCTACCCAAAGATGATGGCTAACTTAATTTCATCTCCTATCTTGGGTATCCACATTTTTAATAGTACTCCTTTATAAATAATTCCTAGAATTTGACCTATTAGATTATAATGAAGTTTAACCATTTTGTCATAGACGTGCGACCATATATACCCTTTATTATTATGTAGTGTAATGAATTTCCCCTATTATAAAGAAATAACATCGTCGCCAAAGTGTCAACCTTTACATTGTTTGAACCAAGTTCGATTAAAGGTGTAATTCTAGCGGTGTCCATTAGAAGTTTCAATTGATAAGTAGGTAAATCATCAACTTTATAAAATATTCCATGAAAGGATTTCATATTTTTTAATACCTTAAATCGGTCCATACTAACTGGATAATTGTGAAGCCAATTATTTAGTTGCTCTTACAAAACCATCATGGGTTGAAAAGAGGAAGGCCCTTTGGTTTTTCGCTTCTGTGAATTTTTGGATTTGGAACGATTTCTTAAGGCCATTTTTTATTGATTTTGATTTTAGAGGCTATGGTATTCCTTGAGTGAAAATGAAGAGAGAAGAAGAAGAATGATAAATAACTCTACCAGCTAAAACGAATGGGTGTCTGGGAAAAAGTGGTTGTTGACTTTGACCAAGCTAATAAATTTAAAAAATAGAATTTTGAACCTTGTCAGATGTCTGATTGAAATGATCAGTCATCTGATCCATACCTCAGATGCCTAATTTTTTTTGTGAACGTATGATCCAGTATTTTTTCTAAATAAAGATATTATATAAGTTTTTAGTTTTTATAATTTAAGAAGATATATTTTTTTAAGGATCGAAAGGCGTAAGCCATTCATGGTATCTAGTAGGAGTGGTCAGATCTGTATCAGAGATAAGAGACTTCGATGCATCAAAAATCTTAAGAGAATTCAATCGGTTTATTGATCGAATGCTTCATTGAATGCTAATACTATTTTTAGTATGCAGAGATTCGCAAAAGTCGGTCAAAGTTCTTTCAATGAAGCTTAATTTCATCCTTATCTTCGTTGCTCTGACCATGTCTTTGTTTGCTCAGAAATGATTGACTCCTACCGCTCTATTAATTTTTGTTGAGAATATTTTAAATTATTGAAACTATTGTGAGGTCTTGTCTAATATCCATTGAAAGCAATAGATTTTTTTAACTTTTTTCCTTTTGGTATGTGTCAAATATATACTCTTTTTTAATTTTATTTGAAATGAAGATAGTTTTAGTAAAAAAATTAATTTTTACGTTTAAATTTAAATTAAGAAAAGAGAAATTTAGAAAGGACTTGTTATTTTTAATATATGTTTATGATTAAAGTTTCAATAATAACCACTTAATAAATTATATTTTTTTACTATGTGGTTAAAATTAAATTATTTCATTATGTGAGCAAAATTCCAATTTTTCATCTTATGTTTATAAAGGTAGTTTCACTAAGAGGTATTGTAAAAACATTATAAATTTTATTTTTAGTATTAACAAAATCTAAAGTTGTAGTTCCTTTTTCTACATTATCTCGTTAAAAATGGTCTTTGATATCAATATGTTTTGTTCTGGAATAGCTTAAAGGATTGTTAAAAAAGATTTATCGCACTAGCATTATCAAATAAAATCGGTGATTTTATTATACTTACTCCAAAATCGTGAAGTGTTTTCTCCATGTAGATTACTTGAGGGCATGCCAAAGCTTATGTTCGACTTCACATGTCGATAGCAATATGCAATTTTGATTCTTACTAAACAAAGATATTAGTGATTGACTGATATAGTGGCAAGTTCTAATCATACTTTTTAGATCCGTTTTGTAGCCTCCAAAATCAGCATCACTGAATGAAACTATTTCAAAAGGACGGCCTTTAGTAGGATAGAAATTTCCATAGTCTTTAGAATTGGTTAAGTAACACAAAATTTGTTTGCTTGATCATAAATCCGATTCTTTAGGATTTTCTTGAAACCTAGAACACAAACAAACGATCATCATAATGTCAGGTCTGCCAGTAATTAAATAAAGTAAGGAACCTATCATAATTCTATATATATTTTTATCGACGTACTTACCATTTTCATTTTCTCCAAATGAAGACTAGTACTTATTGGAATCGTTTTACTATTATTGTTTTACATTCCAAACATATTATTAAATCTTTACGATATTTTTCTTGAAAAATAAACATGTCTTCTTTTAATTGTTTAAATTGTAATGCCTTCTTTCACATTTCGAATTCCTTTTTCATTATATTAGCAAAATTATCACATAGAGTTTTATTAGAGGAAAAAAATATAATTAACATATGCAATTATAATTTTATATTTTTTCCTTTTAATGAATAAAGTGGTGTCAACTTTACTAATTTCAAACCCAAAATTAAAAAAATAGTCCTTTAGTCTTGCACACCAAGCACGTAGTGCTTGTTTAAAACCATTAAGTGCTTTTTTAAGTATAGAAATATGATATGGGAATTTTGCATGCACAAATATTAGGGTTATTCAACAAAGGCATTTTAGGAGCATGTGTAGCATGACATTGAGACTTTGGACATGTACTATGCTCAACGGTGACCGAGAGAAAATCAAAATGTGTGATTGAGATGTGAGTCATGGGTCAGAATATTTGGATGACCTATATAGGGAGGATTAGGTGGTTGTGCCTGGTATGATTTCTACACAGTTTTAGCTTAATGAACAACTTTATTATCCATCATCGGGACATCAAAGGCAAGAAAATCAGGGTTGAGTATGATATGACACTACTCATACTTGAGGTCTATATCTACGGTGTAAGCATTATGATTTTCCACCGAGACTACTGAGGATCAGCCATGGCTTTTACGAGTGTGATAATCGAAGAGAGATGGGGACACTCATCTATCCGATAATTGCTATGAGGTGGTAATGATAACTTTGTTTTCTTTAATGTACAGTGGTTCGATGGAAAGGTGGGTACGATACGGTATTATCTTAGTTTCAGATTGGAGTGCGATATGGTTTTACTCAATGTTTTAGTCATATATATGATACGTCGTTACCTTGGGGCTTAAGCTTGTTATTTGTGTGCATAGGTTTACAAGGCCTTTATGTGAGGTGTACGATGGTTGTATTAGCACTATTATTGGTTACACTAACATGTTGGGTATGTGGGAAAACCAGGGCTAGTACAACATTATGTTACTATAGAGCTCTTGCACATTCAGTTTATGTATACTTGGTTTACATATGGATGATACTTCGGGTTATCACTCAGTACATTATTTATGTCATATTATTGTAGCAGATATCACATTTAGTGGTGATGCTTCCCTTTCACCAAACTTTATGTTCAACCCTCTCCATGTTTTCCCTTTTTTAATATATTTCTTGAGTAGGGACTAGAGACTTGGGGCATCGCTAGCTAGAGAAGTTTATGGAGCCATAGCTTCATATTACTATGATTATCTATCTAGTATTTTGTATATGGCATCATAGCCTTTATGTCGTATATTAGACATACTTTTGGGATATTATATCATTTGAACACCATGTGTTTGCTATATTATGTATTATGATATTAGATCCTATTGCCTTCATATTCCTATGATATCTATAATCTTGTCATATACATACATACATACATACATATATATATATATATATTGGTATTTTATTTAACATTCCACAGTGAGCTCTGTGTGAGCCTGATAGATCCTCTTTTTTCTCTTTTACCACCCTTAAGAAACATCACTTTTGGTACGTGGGGATTTAGGTGCCTTAATGCATGGATTTTTGGTGTTATGAATGGTAGGTTTTTACATTCGGTATCAGAGCTTAGGTTACCCGATAAGAAACGTGGGCAACATTTAGAGAGCATATTTGTATATTCGTACCTTATAACTACTTAAGTATGCACCATTTAGCCTATTTATTTCAAGGATCAATGAAGTTTCTAATGAATGGCTTTTATAGATGAGTGACTATGCGATGATATATAGCAATAGCAAATGGGGCCAATGCAAATGCTGGCAATGAAGTTAAGATGCTTGCTTAGTTTTGAAAATACCTAGCGACTACTACACAAGCTAACCCTCTACTGTGGGTGGTTGTAGATGTTCCAATAAGGGATTTGGGCAATGCGGCTGTAGTTTTGCTTGCCCCAATTGCGATGGCCTTCTTAAGGATGTGCCAAGGTTTTATAAGCTTAGATAGGATGATGTACTTAAGTACGGTGAGTTTTTTCGAGACTCAAGCTTGGACCAAATCTTGTGACTATATAATCAACAACATGGCACTTGATGGCACAACGAGGTGTAGGCTTGCTTCATGGCATCTCCAAGGGAATGCTCTTAGTTAGTGGGAAGTAGTATTTATTGAGATAAATGAGAAGGAAATCAATTGGGATGATTTCAACTGATGTTTTGAGGCTTAATTCATTTCATAGGCCAAAGTAAGAACCAAGCTTTAAGAATTTGTCAAACCTCGCTAAAGCAATCTTTCCATGTAGGATTATGTAAGCAAGTTTAATGCTTTAGCTACATTCAGGATGGATCTTATTAACACTCGATTGAAGTTAACTTCCAATTTTGCATGGGATTAAACTCAGTTCTATGTCAAGTTCTTGGTCAAATTGCTATAGGAGAGACTTTTGAAAATCCTATAGAGATGTCTCTTCTATGAGGGGTCTAAGGGATTTGTTGAGGTGGTGGCAAAAGTTGAAGCGAAACAAAAGTTTTTGATGAAGCACAAGGGTGAATAAGGTAATGATGAGCAACAAAAGGCAACGAAAGGAAGTAAGATTACATGTAGAAGATGCAACTTCAAGAGGCATATTGCCAAGGATTGCAAAAAGGTTCTTGTAAAGCGCAAGTGTTTTAATTGTGATCAAGGGAAGCATTATGAAATGGAGTGTCCTTTATTTTCTGTGGAGGTATGGTAAAGGTCTATGTTATTGGAGTGGCCCGAAGCTCTAGCGAACCCATGGTTCAAGAGAAGGGAATGTCATCTTGGGAGGATTGATTTCTATTTATGATACACCTATATGAGTTATTTTTAATATGGGGCTTTGCATTATTTTTTGTTTAGTCACTTTGTTGTTAGCTTACATTTGGTTTTGGAATTTATTTATAAAGCTCTTGTTGTGCTAGATCCTATTTAGTTTCAAGTTGTTTGAATTTGGTTTGCCAAAATATTCCACTAGAGAAAATGGTTTCGAGTTTTCTTGTGATGCATTTGTCCTTGGGCTTTCTAGGTATAGTCTTATCTTGCATATGTATTGGATGAGCGAACATAAGATAATTCTTGATTGTAAAAGGAAATAGGCTTAAAGTAAAAGTGGTAAAGTACAAGAGTTTGGCATATGTAGTGAGTAAGAGAGAAGCATTATGAGACGTTACTTGTATTCATTAGACATTTCTCATGATAAGTTATCGTCGGTGCTTATTGTCCTGGATTTCACTGCTATGTTTGAGGGGTCTACGAGTCTACCTGTCCATTAGGAGATTGAGTTCTGTATCAATCCTGAGAAAGGTACTAAGGGGGTTGTTATGGAAATTACACACATGGCATCGAGGGAGTGAAGGGAATTGGAAGTGAGAACCAAGGAATTGCTATGGAAGGACTTTATTCAAAGACATACTTTATAGTAGGCTATACCAGCTGTATTTTCTACCGAGGTCAATTACACATTAAGACTTTGCGTTGAATATGAAGAGTGAATAAGTCAACCTTAAAGAACAATATCCAATATCGTGCATAGACGACTGAATTCGACCAACTTAGTAGACCAAAGATTTTCTCACAATTAGATCTTGTAATGAGATTGCATCATTTGAGGATAGTGGAGGATAGTGTGTCAAAGACCGCTTTTAGAATCCCTAGTGGTTTGTTTGATGAAAGGTCGTCCCATTTGGGTTGACTAATCCTTGGAATATTTTGTAAATTTAATGAGCCCCGTTTTTTTAAAGTTTCAAGATGTGTTTTCTGAGAGAAACTTAACAAGTTTATGGTTATGTCAATGCCATTTTGGTGTATTCTAGCTATGAAGGGACGCACAAGTCACATCTTAGAGGTGTGTTGGATGCTCCTAGGCAACATTCATTAAAGACTAAATTTTCTATATCTCACTTTCGGAGGCGAGAAGTGTGATTTTTGGGTCATGTTGTGTTCGAGCATTGGATCTTGGTAGATCCAAGTGAAGTAGCCATAGTGGAAGATTGGATGCTACCTAAGACAATCATGAATATCCATAATTTCCTTGGATTGGTCGGGTATTATCGAAAGTTTATTAAAAAAATTCAAAAGTGGCTACTTCACTTACTCACTTGACAAAGAAGAATCAACCATTTTTTTTAGGATGACCATTAGGAGCATGCTTTTCTATGTTGAAAGAATCATTGACTGATGTACCATCCTCATCATTCCAAAGGAGCAGAACCATTTATTATATGCAAGGATGCATGTAGCAAGGGTCTTTGTGGGGTATTGATGCAAGAGTGGAAGGTTATGGCTTATGCAAGTTGATAACTAAGATCGTACGAGAGAAATTAACTGACTTATGATTTAGAGTTCGCGGATATTGTGCTCATATTGAAACCTTGAAGGTGTTTCTTGTTAGGTAAGAAGTTTGCTTTATTTGTGGATCAAAAGTTTTTGAAGTATCTCTTTTCACAAAAGGATCTCAACCTTCATCAATAACGATGGTTGGAGTTCCTCGCCTTTTATGATTTTGGCATATTGTAAATTCCCTATAAAGGGAATGGTAGATGTGTTTAGTGGAAGGCATGCCATGTTAGGGTCTACTGTCGTCGAATGAGAATGGTTGGAATTTATTAAGGGATTTTCGACCCACATGTGAACTTGATGTTGGATGTTTGGTGAACACAAAGGTAATGCCCACTCTAGTTGAGCAAATTGGGTCTTGTCAAAAGAAAGATGCTCATTTGGTAGAATTTCTTATGCAATTTGGAAGTGGAGTTGATTCTAGTGATTTGGCCCAGTTTGGTATCGACCGAAATGGTTAGCTCCATAGAGATAGGAGGTTAGCATGCCCGATATTGATGGGCTTGGAGATGAAGTGCTTTGGGAGTGCTCACGTTCTAGGATGACTATCTATCCTAATGGTAATAAGATGTATAATGATATGAATAGTTCATTTTATTAGAAAAGTATGAAGCGCGACATCTTTAAATTTATAGCAAAAGTGCATAACTTGTCAAAGAGTTAAGGCAGAGCAAAAGAAGCCAAGTTGATCATTGCTACAAATAGATGTTCCGGAATGGAAATGGGAGAAAATTTTCATTGATTTTATTGATAGGTTGCCAATAGGTAGAAGATGTAATTACATTATTTGGTTCGTTGTTGACCAATTAACGAAAAGTGCTAATTTTGTACTGGCTAAATCTAGAAGGACCGCTATAACTCTACCACTTTGTATGTGAAGGAAATTGTTACATTGCATGGGATTCCAAAAGGGATTGTAAGAGATAGAGATCCACTACTCAATGGTGAGTTTTGGTCAAGCTTACAATTTTCTTTAGATATGGAACTGAATTTGAGTATCACATTTCATCTGCAAATCGATAGGAAAATAGAGAGGGTTAATAAAGTATTGAGGATTTGTTGAGATCTTTCATATTGGGCTTCGTGGGATCTTGGGAAGATCACTTGCTCATTGTGGAGTTCATATATAATGGTAGATTTCAATCAAGTATTGATATGGCACTATTTGAAGCCTTGTATGGGAGGTCGTGAAAGTCTCCATCATGTTGGTGGTGTAGGATCAATTTCACCCTAGAGGGGGGTGAATTGGGTGATACTAATAATAATAAAAATTTATTGAGGAAATATACAAAATAACTACAGCACAGATAATAGCAGAATAATAAAAAAACAGAAATAGAACAACACAGATTTACCCAGCTTCGACAAAACCCTACCTATGTGCAGCCCCCAAGGCTTCTACTAGAAATTAAGTAGTCAGACGCTTACACACGTAAACCCGCGACACCCACTATGTACTAACCTAACTCTACGCTTAAAATTCTACTACAACTCAGCCATTGAGTTGCGAATATCAAACTACACAACCGTAGTTCGTCCCCTAATCACACGACTAGAATTTTACAAAAGTTTAAAAGAAAAATACAAAATAAAAAAAAACAAACACAACACCCTATATAAAATTAAAGCCCAAAATAATAATGAAGCTGGCCCATTTAATCATATAACTAAAAGAAATATCCCCATTTCTTTCAATTTGTTCGGCCCGTTTCTTTGCTTTGTAAAATGGTTGCCTCTTCGAGAACTTCTGTTTCCTCTTTCAACAAATTAGGGCTTCAGGAATTCAAATAACTGCCTTGAAGTTGATTGAATTGAATGCTTCTCTCTTGAAAGAAATGAGGCTCAAATCGTATGTTGCTTTCGTTCCTTCGCGGCTGCTTCTTGATCGAGTACGAATTGACTGATACTGGTATGCGATTTCCTTTATTTACTCTTATTGATATGCTTGAACTCGATGTTGTATGCTGATGAAGTTAATGGTATTTATAGGGTTTAATTCCCTAAATTATCATTCGAATATATCTTTTGAATTCGTCTGTTACTTTAGCTCGGTCGTTGGATTTTACTTGAATACCTGTGATTAATCCTGACTGGTTCATTTTGAATATTTTTCTGATGTCCTTTGCTTGATTACCACGGCTTTTTTGTTTTTTGATTTGGTTCCATTCTTTATGCTCCTTTGATTTCAGCCTTTTGAATTTGTGATGAGAATTTGACTTCAATTAATTGCAAGTTTCATTCTTTTCTGCTCTGACTTGTTCATTTTGTTAGTATACGAATTTTATTTATCTTCATGTACAGCTAACCTTTGTTGATTCTTTTTTTTTAAATCACTGCTGCTACATTCTCTAGTTTGAATTTTCTGAATTGAGATAAAAATCGACTTCGTTCATTTACTCACAGCTTCATGTGAATTGCTTCCCTTTACTGTTGGCAATTGTTAGTCGAACTTGTCCCATGCTTGAAGCCTAAATTAATTTGCTCACTGGTAAAATCGCTTGTTGTTTGTTGGTTGAGTCTGGTATCCACTACATATGTGTGTGTGTGTTTATCCATGTATATAGTATGTTGTGATGCCTTTACTTGTTCCTCTTGTAGTCTTCACTTGATTGTTGTACACATGCACCTGTTTGCATGAGTTTATATACCTGCACCTGTTTGCATGAGTTACATTAATGTTGTGTTCATTTGTTTAGAGCTTTTGTTGCAGTGGTGGTTCCACTTGACTCTGGTCTGGATCTTGTTGCAATCTTGTTTCATGCGCACTGCCCTGGTGCCATTGACATTTGAGTTTGCACTTTAATGTACATGGCCTATTGGATTCGGGTTTAATTGTTTGTAATTTTGGTTTGTGCAGTTGGTTGCACTGTCCACTTTGTTGCATTGCATATTCCAGTGTGCCTCTGATGTCTGGTGTTGTTTTGAACATGGCCATTGTATTTGTTGTTTTGATATTGAATCTGGATTGATACACTTGAGTCTGCCTAGTCTGTGTTCACCTCATTTTTGTATTGAAGTCTTATTAAATGTTGTTGCCTTTGGTTGTTTCACTGTTTGCTTGTGTACTACATTTGAGGTGTTGTATGTTGTATGCATTGAGTCACCTCTTATTATCCATTTTTGGTGCCATGCCTTCTCTGCTATTTTGAAACTAAAATGTTGCATGCACATTTTACACATATGATTGAGGCAGTTGTCATATTTGTTGCAACTGAGCATGTTTTGTTGATTTAGTCGAGACTTTACGTGTACATTGGTTAGATAACTGCCTTGAGTCTCTCTGAACTAAAGTTTGTTTGCATTTTGAATTATACCTTTGTCGAATCCAACCTCGGCTTGGGTTTGACCTCGTGCTCACCTGTCCCTACAATTATATCAAGTGTATATCGGTGTGCATAGCCTTGTGGCATGTACATTGATACACGTATCACTGTTTATGTCACAAGTTATTCATGTTTGATGAATTCAAAACAAAAATGATGACGAACAACCCAAATAACTGAGGCAAATAATATTTTCAAAAACACATTTTATTTTACACTGCAAAAATATTTATTTTTCAATTTTACTACGTCAGTGTTTATTTTGTAGATAATTCAGATGCTAGATACAGGTTGGAATATAGTTGAAGAAAAAATATGAGTGAATGAGTGATATGTAGTGAGGTGCAAATGTAAGTGACAATTGTGATGTAATCAAAATTGTATTGTAATTGAAATTTTGTGTATATAGTGAGAGCTCAAATTTTGTACTATTCAAAATTGTAATAAAATATTTGTTTGAATAAAATATCTGTTTGACTTTAAATTCTATGTTATTTATTTTCTTCAGCAAATATATATTTAATTATGTGAAAAATAAAATAGTACAATAACAAATACATTTATATATATATGTTTATTATCATCAAACAAAAATCATATACTAGCATATTCAAAAGGTGGGAAATGATCCATCGATTAAATCTTGGGCAGAATATGATTATAGAGACTACAGAGAAGATTGGTTTGATCTGGAAAAGAATGGTCGTATCAAGATCGAAAAAGAGTTATGTCGATAAAAATTCACCGATTTGAAGCTTGTGATAAGAGATTTTCTTTTCGTGAAGGTTTTTCCATTTGTAAACGTGGATCGGTTTGGTACTTTGCTAAATTAGCGCCAAGATTTGTTAGAGCTTTCCCTGTTACTAAGAGGGTTAGTAAGCTTGCATATCAGGTCACACTTTACAAAAATATGACAAAGTTATATAATATCTGTCATGTATCTGCTCTGTGTAAGTGCATGCATGATCCTAGTATCGTAGTAGAGCCGAGTTAACTAAGGAATGTGAGTGTCGAACTGGAGGCAACTAGACCAAGGGGCCTAATCCATGTTGTCATGAACAGTACGAAAAGCTTAGAAGGAAGGTGGTCAAGCATGTACAAGTTCAATGGAGTCATAACACTAGGATAGCATTTAGGAACCGGAAGAAGAAGTTTGAACTTCCTGCCCGAAGCTATTTTTGGGTATGATTTACTCTACTTTATATAACTTATTTTTTAGTACACTCACGAGATTGGATAGGACTTGTTTGAATTATGCTTACTTGTTGTTGGTGTATGCTTATTATGTTTGTCTTCAGCATTACAATTTTCCGCTTTTCGGAATCCTAGGGAAGAAATCTTCTTATATAGGGAGAATGTAACAGCTTGGATTTTTATAGAAGTATTATGATGTATTTAGAACATTTTAATGAGTAAAAACCAGCTTAGTTGAGTTTAAGGTAATCATGGATGTCAAAGTTGACTTTTTGAAGATGATGGAAGTAGGACCTGAAAATAATTTCATTGTGTTAGAACTGTCGTTTACATTTGGAAAAAATATAGGGCTCGAAGGAATTAGAGAATATAGGAAATTGTGTCAGAAAGAGAAAACGTGTAATTAAGTAATAAAAGAGCTTTTGAAGGCCATTTTAAGAAATGAGAAGTTCACTTTCTCATTATTTTTATTTGTCTCCTTCTTCATCTTCTCCAACTCCCTCAAGCTCTAGCTCAACTTCTTCTCCTCATAACTCCTTCAGTCCTTCACAAAAAATCACATAAAAATACTCTGAATTCAACTTATATCTTCCTCTACAGTACCAATAAATTGGATTTCCTTAGAATTGAAGCATTTCATCTTGGAATTTCTAAATATAGATTGGATGAGTAGGTATCAAGCAAACTTAAGGATTTCGTCTAGCATTAGGTGAGTGGGAATGAATCTCTATTCTATATAATCTATTTTATACTTATGTGTTTGTTTATTTTTTTAGTTGGAATAGGTCTTAGCCATGAGTGTTTTGTCCCTTGATCGATTGATAGGTAGTTGATTGCTTGATGAAACGTATAAGTTAGATTGGATGAAACATCAAATAGATTGAGTGAATGTTGAATTGAAGTAACACGCTTAGGTCGTTAATTAAATGAATAAATAAAATTTGAAATCAACTAATGATAATGTTTTGTACTGGTGATTTCTTGTGAATGGTTGTTGTTAGTGTATGATTGTATTGTATTATAGGTTGAACACTTTGTGTAGGTATGGTT
Organism: Allium cepa; assembly: GCA_030765085.1. Lineage (NCBI taxonomy): Eukaryota > Viridiplantae > Streptophyta > Magnoliopsida > Asparagales > Amaryllidaceae > Allium > Allium cepa. Next base: position 103,859,941 of record CM060939.1, read on the forward strand.
TGTAAAGTGTTAGAGTTCCAGGATGATTCGTCGAATTGCTTTTATCGGCATTTGTCTCATAACAGATCGTCGGTAATATGAACAAGGTAGTGGGTGGTCACAAGGTCGCCATTCCAAGAAGCATATCACTGTGGTAAGGAAGGATGGGATGGTGGTCATGTGAAGTAAAGAGATGGGATAATTTCCCTTTAGGGATTTCACCTCATTAATTTTCAGGCTGTCGACCCTTTGGATTTCAGTCAATTGAATTTCGTGGTCAGTCGACTGAATAGTATCGTATTGAAAATTTTCCAACCCATAAGGAAAAGGAAAAAATTAGACTAGTTCAATTGACCGAACCCACAACCAAATGACTGAATTTGGTGGCAGCCGTCTGGTTGTGGTCAACCAGTCGACTATATTTGCAGTGCAAGGATTCTTTTGGTTTCTCCAGTGTGACATTTAGGCAGGACTTTAATGACTTGGTCAAGGCTCATGGGGTCTAGTTTGACTACGAAGCAAAGTTATAGAGTTATTCAACATAGAAGCTTGCATACCTTAGGGCTGAGACTTTGGGCACGTACTACGATGTATGGTGACTGGGTGAAGATCAAAATGTGTAATCGGGACATGAATCATGGATTGGGATATTTGGATGTTCTATATGGGGACGACTGGGTGGTTATGCTTGGTGTAACTTCTATGCGGTTTCAGTGTTAGGTTCAACTTTGTTATCTGGCCATTAGGATATGAAGACACGCTAAGCTTACGATACAATGCTACTCACACCCAAGGCTTATAGCTATGAATTAGCCATTGTTATTTTCCATTAAGACCGCTAGGGATCAGCCACAGCTTTCGTCGAGTGTGATAATCAGAGAGAGATCGCAAGGTGCAGACTCATTAGTATCGATTTTAGATATGTTAGTGGTATGATATAGCATTACCCTGAGTCAGGATTAGAGTACGATATGGTGTTATTCAATTTTTTGGCCATGGGAACGATACAGTGTTGCCTTAGAGCTTCAGTTCGTTGTTTATGCGCTTGGGTTCATATGGATCATTGTATGAGGTGTATGATGGTTGTTTTAGCACTATTATTAGTTGTACTAACGTATTGGATGCAGGGAAGACTGGGGCTAGGTTCGATACAACATTACTCTAGAGCTCTTGCTCATTCATTTTATGTACACTTGGTTTACATATAGGTGAATTTCGGGGTACCATTTAGTACATTATTCATGTCGTATTAGTGTAGCATATGTCATATTTGGTACTGATGTTTCCCTTTCATGAGACTTTATCTCAGACCCTCTCTATGTTTTCCACTTTCTATTTATTTCTTAAGTAGGTACGGACTAGAGACTTGGGGACATTGCTAGTTGGAGCAGGTTATGGAATCATAGTTTACATTGTTATGCTCATTTATCTGGTATTTTGTATTTTTACATGTTAGACTTTTTATTGTATATGAGACATATGTCTCGATTGTTATGTATTATGATGATGGATACTATTTTCTTTATATTGCTATGATATCTATAGTCTTGTTCATATATATATGTTGGTATTCTATTATATTATTCCGTTGTAAGTTCCGCATGAGCTTGTGATGAATGCTCTATTTTGTTTTTTTTTGTTTTACCACCCTTAAGGATCGTCATTTTTGGTACTTGGGAATTCATGTGATTTAGTGCATGGATGATCGGATTATGAATGACTGGTCTTTAAAGTCTCGTACTTTTATATTTAGTAGTTTGGTTTGGTTTTCGGTTAGAGGGACGCATGGTGCATGATTATATAGTGGTATTGAATCTTATTCTGAGATTGACGCACTTATCTATGATATGTCACTGGTTGAAATTATTTATATATGGCATGGAATTTTGATGTAATTCATATATACTTGGTTTTTCATGGAATGGTCTTATTTTGGGAATGGATTGGATGTCGAGTTATAAGGTAGTGTTGGATTGTGAATGAAGATAATTCAGATGACGAGTAGTGGAGGGAATAGATTGTATTGTGAGCCAGTTGATTTTTGATGTTAAACTACCTATATTCACTTTATTTATCATATAATGAGCTATCCTTTGTCCCTGTTGTTCAGGAATATCCAAATAATTTGGCAGAGGTCTCCAGTTTACCTTCTTGAGGCAAAATTTAATTTAGGATCAATCTCGAGAGAGAAGTTAGGCATGTTGTTATGCTAATTAGACATACGGCTTTGAAGTAGAGAAGGGAACTAGACAAGAAGGTTTTTAAATTGTTACGTCAAGGTTTTATCGGTGAGTATCCTAGAGTGCGGAGCACTAGTAGTCTTCCATTAAGGTGAATGACTCTTTATAATTTTGCCTCGATCATCGATAGTTGAATAAGATGAAAAAGGAGAATCATTATCCATTTCCTTGCATGGACGATTTATTTGATCAGCTAGTGGGAACTAATATATTATCCTATTTTGATTTGGTCGCTAGTTTAAGAAGTTGGGAGTGGCAAATGACGGTTTTGCTAAGACTGCTTTTCGTATACCAAACGGACTATTCGAATAATTTCTTACGCCATTCAGGCTAACTAATGTTGTTACTTATATTGTTTCTCTAATGAGTTACGTTATTAGGTAGTAGCTAAATAGGTTCATGGTAAAAAATTTAAATGACATTTTGTTTATTCAAAAAGCGACGATGCAAATATGAAGCATTTGAGAATTTCGATTGATGTCTTAAGGAGCATCAATTGAAAGTAGAGTTCTTCAAATGCCATTTCTAGATATGAGAGGTTCGCTTTCTTGGTAACGTAGTTTCAGAGCACGCTACGGAGGTTAGAAGTTTCCTTAGTTTGATTGAATATTAAAGTAGTTCATTAAGGACTTCTCTAAGGTTTCTGCACTGTTGGCTTGGTTCACCAAGAAAATTTTGGTTTTCTCACGGAATACGGATCGCGAGTATGCATTTGTTTGACGAAGAGAATCACTTAGTAGTGCACTTGTATTGACAATTCCATGTAGTATGAAACCTTTTACCATTTGTACCAATGCTTGTTATATTGGACTTGGAGCTGTATTGATGTCGGTGGGTAAAATAGTGGATTGTGCTAGTGGACAGTTGAAGACTGACAAAAAGAATTATCCAACTCATGATCATGAGTTGGAAGTTTTTGTATTTGACTAAATCCTAGGAAACCTTAATTATTGGTGTGAGAGATTAAAGTTGTATACAAATCATAATCTGTCAAGTACCTATATTCTCAGAAGGACTTGAGTTTGTGGTTGCAGAGATGGATGGAATTCTTAGCTTCAATTTATTTTGATATTACAAACACTATAAATAAAGGGTAGTGGATGCTTTGAGTAGGATACATATGACATGTTGTTAAATGCTTGTATTATGGAAGTAGTTAGAGTTTATTGTTGATTTTGATCTCAGACAATCGTTAGAGTTAATACGTGGGTTGTTGGCAGCTTTAGATATTAGACCTGTACTTATGGGCCATGTTTTTTCAAGGTAGAAGAGTGATGACACATTAGCTGGTATTATGGAGTAGTTAGAAAGGGGTGAGAGGTCATCTCATTTGGAATGTCATTTTATTGTCTTAAGAAGATATTTACGCCATGACAAAAACCTATATGCGTCGAAAACTCAAGGAGTTGATTGATGAGGTTTTATCTAAGTCTCACCATTCTAGGATGACTATTCATTGCGAGGATACAGGATGTACATGGGCATGAATACTATTTTCTATAGAACGAAGATAAAGGGACAGGTGGTAGGGTAAGCTGTTAGATGCTTGACTTGTCAGTAAGTTAAGGCTTAGAAAAGGAAAACAAGTGGAATTTCACTTCCCCTAGATGTGCCATAATCAAAATGGGAGCATATATTGATGGATTTTATAGATGGACTGCATATGAGTCAACGTTAAAATGAAAGCATGTGGGTTATAGATAATCGTTTGATAAAATTTACACATTTCATTCTAGCAGGGAGTGCAAGGATAGCAGAATTATTAGCTATTTTGTATGTAATTGAAGTGATTTGGTTGTTTCAACGAGTATAATTAGCGATAGTGACACAATTTTTACTAATAAGTTTTTGAGGAGCATTTGGGATACCCGTACAGAGTTAAATCTTGATACCGCTTATCACCCACAAAAAATGGATAGACTGGGAGGGAGAATAGAGTATTGGAAGGTTTATTGAGAGCATGCATAGTAGATATTAGAGGATCTTAGGAAGATAACCTACCACTAGTTGAGTTTATGTATAATAATAGCTATTAGGAGATCATAGGCATGGGATCATTTAAACCGATTTACATGTACGACCATGCATATCCCCATCTTATTGGTGGGAGGCTACTGATAAAAATACTTGGACCAGATATTAATTATATACACTTTCGTGAGGGTAGAGCGGAATAGAGGATGATCAAAGCTTCATAGCATAGATAGAAATCTTATGTTGATAGGAGATATACAAAGCTGGAGTTTGTGTAGGTGATATCGTATTTGTGCAAGTCCCACCGTTGAAGCATGTTATACACTTTGGTTGTTTGGGCATCATGTTTCATGGGCCTTTTCATATATTGGAGAGAGTAGGGAAGTTAGGCCATGTTGCCAACCTTCTTGAAAAGTCGGTGGTAGTTCATAATGTATTTCATGTGTCACATCTACGAAAGTGTGTTCATGATTAAGATACCATTGTCAAGTCAAATTAGCTAGAGGACTCAGAATTGGAGTCAGAGTCTATAGTAACACATGAACTTATTTGTGCTATAGAACATGGTGTGAAGAAAATTCAAGATAAAAAAGTGAAGTTAGTCCGAGTACGAAGAGGAAACGATCCAGCAGAGAGCACTTTGAAGCTTGAACCAAATGTTTGTACTTCTCATCTTGAACTCTTAACTGATATGTTTTTCGTTTACTTAGTCTAGATTACTTAGGTTAGACTGGTTACTTTGTGCAATTGTTTTGTATTATATGAATGGTTGTTAGGATTATACAATATTATAGACTATGACTAGCTTACTTAAGGAATCATATATTATATGGATGTTTTGACAAAGTGTGTTGCTCGCATACATGGAAATTATATGCTTTATATTAGGTGTCGAAATACATGCCTGTATACCATGATATTTGCATACACATAAGAGACTGATAGTTGTATTTTTTCATTTGGATACCATCTGCAGATACATCACTTGTGTTCATATATGTGTGTTGACTTGACTTGCATGAAAAATTTAATGGATTTGAAATGTTATATGAATGCATGTTTCTTATATGTTTGAATGACATGCATTGGTATGAGAGTGGGCACGAGATACATTTTATGTCCTTTGTAGTTCAAGGAAAAAATTCTTATTGGAAGGAAGAATGTAACACCCTATAAATCTGGACAAATTAGATAAATATCAAATGAAGGGAAAATTAGTAATTTTATTAAAAAGGGATGAAATTAGAATTTTTACTAATGAAATGAATTCAGCGACTAAACTTGTACCATTGCGAAGATTGGATTTTTCTAGTTCGATTCCACTATAGTAACATTTTAAAAGGATAAAGGAATAATAAGTTATAATAGAATTTATAATTGGGTTCGACTTGGGCTAAGTTGGTGTCCTAAGGCCCACTAGTATGAAATTATGCATAATTTGATTTCCTAACATAGAAAAGAACATACATTTCACTCCTTTTCATCTTCCTAAAATTAGTCAAACCATCGCCATTTCAAAAACCTAGATCCAAAAGTTTCTAAAGCAATTCCCCACCTAATTCAATAATTTTTAGGGTTAAGGATATCTGTAACACCTCGTAAAAATCAATAAGAACTCAATTAACTAATAATAAGGTTTAAATGTATATTTTGTAAATGTTAAAATTTGTCCATGAAAGTTACACCATTGCATTCGTGGCGATTTTCTAATCAATTTCCATATATAAAGTTTTGTAATCGTAGCTTAAAAGGAAAAGTTATTAACGTTTAAAGTTTTCGAATTTAAAATAATTGAAATTTAAATAACATTAAAGAGAAAATTAAATAAGGTAATAAATATTTTAACGTTAACCGATAATTAACGTTAGAAAATAATGTTAACAGTAGTGATAAAATAGGAATTAAATAAAACAAAGATGGAAACAACAATTTACGTTCCAAATGAAGGGATCGATCGGTCCCCTTACTATGACCAGCCGATCGTTAGTGGTAGACCGCCTGAGGGTGGGCAGTCGAGCGGTGCTTTGAAGGTGGCTAAGGTTTTCTTTGGCACGAACGATCTTGATTTTATTATTTTAAACCTACTTAAATCTGGTGGTCCGAACACATTCTAATCACTATTAATAGGAGGCTAGCGTCCTTACTATTATTCACAAAAATATTTGGAACGCTAGCAAAACTCTATCTATCTTCTTTCTTGATTAGACTCAAGAATTCAAATTTAAGGGAAAAAGGTAATAGGTTTATATACATTCGTTCTTCTATTTATTTTCTTATTTAATCCCTGAATTCCAATCTAATTTATATACAGTCCAATTTTTGTATATTTCAAAAGGAAGAAGTCTAAAGGAGAAATTAGGAGTGGGCGTGAATTAAATCCAAACAAAGGCATGTAAATTGTTTGTGAGTGGAAATCTTGGATTTTTCACATTTTTAGTATTTGTATAGTTGAAATGTGGATTTGGGAAATTTACAAATACCCTAAAAAAAATACCCCAAAATTCCCAAAAAAATGTCATTTCATATGTTTATTAGAATATCAATTATTTTATATTAAAATAGTATAATTTGTTTTATTATTACAATTTAAATACTATACATTCTATTCCACTTCCAACTTTTCTCTATTGTTGTGTTAAAGGGTTTTAAGAAGAAAATGAGTTTGGAAATGGTGTGTAAAGGGCTAATTATCATATTTGTAGTTTGCACTACAAATTTTTGTAATTTAATATAAATCCTTTTTCATTGAATATGTAAAATTTAAATAGAATATAAAAGGTTCGAATTATAATTTTTATTCCTTGAATTAGAGATGCTAATTCTACTATATTAATATAGAATAAGTTTGGTATTTGATTAAATTTACTAATGCAAGTCTATTGTTTAGCTAAGGATATTAGTTAATTTGTAGGTTATTACATGGAGTTAGACTTGTATAAATTGGAACTTTTGGCATTTAAACGATTGGTATAGGACGCAGAAATCTTTGCATGCTTAGGAATATTTAGTTAGCCTAAATTTTTCTGTGATGAAAGAGTGGTCCTCTTAAGTGGAGAGCACTCATATTTTATTAAACAAAAATAAAAATTCATACAAAAGTTTTTTGGATATTAGCTATTACAAATGTGCAAGATCATCACTATAATGATCAAAAAAATGTGAAGGTAAAAATGAACAAAAGAATATGATGACAATTATTTGTGTAGACAACAACAGCTAACTAGTGTTATTACACTAAATAGCAAGTGTGCGGAAGGCATGGAGGGCGTATCTATTTACAAGGATTGCACATCATGTCAGTACAGCCATGTTGAAGAGCCTAACAATGTAATATAACTGAAGAGTGATGATGCGTGTGATTATGGGTTCGGATGAGAAGTGGGATGTTTAGGTTAATGTTGCTACGTTTCACATGGCACAATAAGAGGAATTGGTGATGATGCTTGTTATTGGTGCATGTTGAGGTGCAATAGCAACATTGTGAAGCACTTCAGACATGTAGCAATCCAGCAGTAGCAATGAATATAAGCTGACCAAGCTTGGGGACTGCAAGGCACAAGGCTATAGATGCATGGTGATACGAGCATGTTTATGCTCTAAAGATGCACTAAAGATGTATGATTAGGTGCAACATAGAGTATATGATGCTGCAAGGCGTTCAATGTTCTGTGTGAACTGAAGGTGTTCCATAAAGTTACAAAGTGCTAGGCTCAAATAGTTTGTGGATGCTAATTAACTAATGTTGGCAATCTGAGATGCTCTGTTGCAGATGTGTTGTTGACAATCTGAGTTGCCTGCTTAAAAAAGGCAGTAATGCAATATAAATAAATTAGCCTAAATTATGCATTTTTAAATATAATAGCGTATAAATATATTATTAACATATATTAATAATGTATTACTTGCACAGTATAAATAAGTTAGTAGTTAGCATTAAACCCCATAGGAAGGTAGTAAGGATAAGTATGGAAATTAATCCATAATTGAAGGCATAATAAGTAGTTTTCCTTACATGGCCTTAATGCAAAATGCGGTGAGGTATATATATGGTAGTGAGTTAGGAGAGTGGAATTATGACTAGGTTATAAGGCTACAAGGTCAGTCAAAAGCACATAGAAGTCTGCCCAGCTAATCTGGCTACCAGCAGTGTGACTTTGAAACTAATATGAGACATCACTTATAATAAGTACCCACGATGGATGCGAGTTTATTCCTAATTTTTTTAAGTTTTCCTAGTTAATCTGGCTACCAGCATTTACGAATAGTTGGACTAATGCGAGACGTCACGTTTGTGTTAGGTTATAATACTTAGGGTCTGCTTCTAGGTTGGGTAAAACGACCGACCTTTTCGACCCTCAAATGCTAACACTAATACATCAATGATATTCACGTGCCAGAGCAGCACAGTGCCAGAAAGATAGATTGTTAGGGTAAAATAAAATGAAAAAGAAACAAAACAAGAAAGAAGGAACATAATATCAGAATCCTATGGCGAAACGATAACATATAATATCAAAAGACATTACAAATCTATCACTCTAAGATACACAGCATCTATGAGTTACAATTATAAATACAATCATCAGCCTGGACAGTTATCATAGCCTATCCTCACAAATGTTAGTATATACGCAATAGTAATGCAACGAAAATAAGAATAATACGGTCGGTGAAACATCCAGCCCGTTTCCTTAAGTTCCAATGAAAATCAGTGAAAACCTGCATTTCTCAGACTACTCAAAAGAGTACATGAGGAATTTAGACAAGGCAAAAACCATGTGTCAGACATTAGTCTGGTCTGAGAAACTCAAGAAACATGTAGCTAGCATATAACAACACTTTTGACACGATTCGAAAATGGTTATCCCCTTAAATAAACCATCATCTAATATGCACATAAGCTGATATAATAGATAATGTCTAAGGTGAAGAATATAAATCAAAAAATAGTCATGATGCTTACATTAATTACATGACAACAATATTGAATCGGTATACAAACAAGACCGCTAAGGTACGTTCACATAATGAATTTTCGATGGAGATCCCTTGGGTCAAGCCGAAATCCAATCTAATGCTCAAGGGTCAAAGACTACCTCCGAGCATTGTATATCTCTAGATAGAATATATCGTAAGGTAAACATAGCCGGTTAACGTCTAAAACATGTGATCCCAAATATCATCACCTCCCACACGTAATATTTATATGCGTACTCTATATATGGAGTGATAATATCCTATGGTGGTTTAGCTAAATCCCAAGCTATGCTCCTAATCAATTTTCTACCATTTTCGATGTCGAGATTACATTCGGCATCTTTCACATGAATCTTCATCACTTAAATAGAACACGAATCCCCAAATGGACTCCAGCATATCGAACAGATTACGAATATCTACATAGATTCCTGCATAAGTCCTTAGAAGAATGCTGATGCTGACCTCTCCCTTAGACTTAAATCTTAGGATAGATAGTTTAACTCTATAAAATTCTGCTTCAAAATCGTTTTCAAAACAAAAGAACTCGTATATCAGTTTTGAAGTGGTCTTCGATAAGTAAAACACTTATCGATCCTGGTTTCTTCAAAACTAAATCGATTAATTATCGGTCAGGTTCAATGGTCGACTAATGGACTATCAAGTTCAAGATAGACGATCGCATACAAAAACCAGGTCTCATATACTTATCATGTTTTTGACCTTTTCGTCTCACACTATCCCTCTGTCAAGAGTGAAGCCAGTAGGTTAGAGAATTATTTTTACTAAACCATACTCGAACTTCAGTCTTAAATCTCATAGACGGACAAGCCTACTTCATCAGCTTTTAGTGCTAAGTATATGAAAAAATACTTTCAATAAACGAATAAACACACCAGGCATGATCAAGTCCCACAAAGCACGATTAAGTCACATAAGCGACTTCTAATCCCTTTAATTAAAACAAATTTTATTCTTAAAACTTATTTTATCTAATAAAACATCATTTACCAATCACTACTACTCATTCGTACTCTTACAATACTTCAAATGGAATTCATATACTTATCTCAAATGGTATGAATATATTCACAAATTATTAACAAGATTTCTTACTTTAAACTCTACTTGTTCTATCTTTTTCCAAAAGATTCCATACTTATAATTTCCTTCAAAATATCCATTTTAAGGATCTAAGTACTTTCACAAATCTATTCAAAAGGCTTAAGACTAATATTACTTAAACATTATCACTACAAATCCAAAACTTTTTCACTTATTCTTATCTTTAAAACATCCTTTTAAAGATCTAAATTAATATTTGGTTAAGTACGATAGCCGAGTAATCGACTATTCAATTAAAAACGAACTTTTATAGAAATCAAAGTTTTATACTTAACATGTTTTCAACATTTCAGCTTATACTACCCCTCAATCAAGACTGTAGATAGGTAAGTTAGAACATTGTTTGCATATCAAAGACTTGTCTGGACACTTCATTCTTAACTCTCACAGATAGATAAGTCTACCTTGTTAGCTTTTAGTGTTAAGTATAGTATTAATGACTTTAATAAACGAGTAAATAAACAACATGTTTAACATGTTTCCAACATTCCTGGCTTAAGTATTCCTTGGCCAAGAGTGAAGCTGTTAGGTTAGAGCACAATTTCTTTTAAACCCTACTTGAACATCAACCTTAACTCTCACAAATAGGTAAGTCTACTTCGTCAACTTTTAGTTAATTACTTTTTCAAAGCTTATATATACATAAATACTTTAAATATACTTATAAAAAGGTTTTAAATATCTGGATAAAATATTACTTGAAAATTAATAATTTAAATCTGATGAAAATAAATAAAAACATGTTTTATTTTATAAAATCTCTATACTTTAAAAATTCATAAATAATTATTATTTAAACTTAAAACCAACTTTATAGTACTGCAAAATATTTTAGAAACATCGCTAAAAATATTTGCAAAAATGCCAAATTTAAATAACATTTTTGACATTTAAAACTGCAAGTAACTTTCCAAAGCATTAACAAATGCTTTTAAAAGTCCTTGATAAAGAATAACATAGAAAAACATGAACTTTGTGACTAGTTTTAACCACTTTGAAAAATTATTTAGGACTTGATAGTAAGTACCACTCTTAGGCCACATAAAAACCATGGAAATAAACCTCTAAGGATATTTTTCAATTAATTAGAAAAATTCTCGAAAACAAGGTATTTAATAAAATGTTCATTTAGCGACATTTTTTACTCCTACTTTAGCCTTTTCTGACTAGTTCCGAAACCTTTTGAACCCTAATTTTTTCTAGTGATAATTAAACTTATATTACTTACTTAAAATGCAAAGAAATCCCTAAAATATCCTTCAAATTAATTACAATAATTCCTAAAAGCAGGGCATTTCAAAGTGCTCATATAGTGACCTTCATTTTGTTATAACATTTTTCCAACTTTGTTTCGAAAGTTCATGAATGGTTTAAACTTCCATATTTTTGTAATAATAAGTAATCTTATAATACTTATCAAAAATGCAAAGAAGCCCCTAGGATATCTCTCAAATCTAACTTTGAAAATCGCCGAACATAAGATATTTTCAAAGCACACCCATAGCGACTTTATCGCTTCTAACTTTCACAATTTTGATTCACAGTTTCTTTAACTTTCCAAACTAATTCTTTACTATCGCATACACCAAAATATGTATAGAGAACAACCAAATCAAGTAATCCCAAGTTAAGTTCATAATTCTTCCATTTACACAAGTTAAAATTAAGGGATATCGAAGTGCACTTATAGGAACTATCCTCGCTTCAAACACTTTCAAACATATTGTTATTCAACACACAAGCAAACCAAACATGTAAACACAAAGTCAAGTCCATGCCATATGTTATAGAAGGTAATAGCTGTGAAGTTATACAATATAAAGTTTTCATTTTCTTTCAAAAGCAAGAGGGATCCAAAGTAACAACTTTACTTAGTTGGTGCCACTTTAACTCTATATTTGCACACATGTAAATACACACACAATATATACATATAAGTCAGTGAGATAACTCACCCAAATCCTAGCCTATAACAAGCTTAAACATACAAGAATCAAAGAACCACTTCCTACCGTCACCAAGCTCCTAAAGATCCAACTTTTGTCTCCAAAATCACAAAGCCAGGCTCCTCCTTTCCTCCTTATGCTCACGGCCTCACCAAAATCCCCCATCCCTGTCACTTTTCTTTACTTTGAATTTAGATCCTTGCTTCCTAAGGTATTTTTGAAAGTTTGGTGAAGTTTAGGAGAGATTTTAGTCAATTAGAGAAAGATTAGTGAAGATAGAAGTGGATTAGTGCTAATCACTTCTACCATTTTTGTTCTTTCATTACTTTTGAAGCTTTTGAGATCATGAAGTGTTTATCACAAGCCTAACCACCTTTTTTACACTACCAAGTTCCCTCCCTATATGCCTTGCATGCTTATTTTACTTTAAACCTTATTTTCTTTTACTTAGCACTTAAGACTTCCCATAAAAGCTCATTTTCAAAATATCTTCCCATGGCATCATCCAATATTATATATTCCATAAAAAATATTTATTTTAGTGTTATTGATTTCCTAAACAAATAAGTGTATGTAAAAAAAGTTTGAACAACTTTCGACGAGTAAAAAGCTATATATCAATAAAACGATTTTCGATCACATTATCGATATTTCTTCAAATTATATATTTTTGTAAACATTTTTCCAATATAAGTTTACCATCATCAGTTATGATTTAAAAGGGGGTTAACAAGGTTATTAAATTACTTTAATATTATTTAATCCAATATTCAAATATTTAAATAATTCAGATATTTGAATACGAAGTGCCCGAAAGTCCAGATCGTTACATTCTCCACCACTTAGAGTATTTCATCCTCGAAATTCCAACGCGAGCAACAAAAGGAAAAAATTGCATATCAATACTAACATTATTCAAAATTACTAAAAAATAAAGTCCATGGCTTGCTCAAGTTCATAAATCCTCTCATCTCTCATTGCATAAGGACGATAAAAAACCTACTAAGCGTATCTTACGCTCAACAGCCTCAGGTCATTACTTAGTTGATCATTCATGCTACCTCATAACAAATCAAAGAGTCATCACTTAAAATCTCCATAAGCCAACAAAATATAGTATACATGTACTAAAGCTCGTATGATGTACATGGATCATCCGTATGTAATATTAGATCCGATCACTTGCTCAATTGCATAAATTTTACTTCCAAACTAGTATTGATCACTTGACACCTCTAGTGCATACTCTGATCAGGCTCCTTGATTAGAAACTCTCGTTCTCCTTACGTAGTTATATACTATGATAGAAAACCATAAGACCATATCAACAATCTCTATTAAGTGTTCTCCATTATGAGTCGAGTGAAAAATCCTTGTTCAAACCAGTGCAAATCACCTTGAAATCATGGTCTCAAATATTGGATCAAGAATAGTCATGTGAATAAAATGATCAACGTAGAACTCAAGTTTTTATTCCATTGGTTTTTTAACTTCACCGATTTCATTTTTATCATATTTCTTTATAAAAATAGCATGCCACGCTAATATAAAAATCATTTATGAACCATCTCATAAAAAATAACTTCAAATTCATAAACATTTTATAAAAGCTTACTTTAACTTATTACTCGTATAATACTCTACTACATCCTAAGGATATATACAAAACATTGAATCCATTATACTTAACAAGGATGTTCAACCAATTCAACACCTATTTTAACTTACTACCTTCACAAATCAAGAGTTACAAAACCTCAACTTTTATATTTTCACAAAAACCCTTAGCACAAATTATATATGATTCAGAAGTTTTGTCACAACCTGAAATCCAGCATTCGAAAATCGGCATCAAATACCTCACTTGTATTCAAATGCTGGAGATTCAAACGTCGAACTCCAGTTCAGTAGAGCTTATAACATCATTAGATGATACAACACAGCGGAAAAAAAATGAATTTTCATTAATCACAACATTTATAAAACATGGATACAACATTTGATTACAACAAATAACCACCGACATCAGAGTAGAAGATATATGATACAACAACAAAATATAACACCACAGCGGAACAACAACAAAGCTACAATAAATTCAATAGAGTCTTTCAAAAGAAGGAGAGAGTGAGAATCCAATATACTTCGACTTCGATAAGGTCTTCCAAAACTCCAAAGACTTTCCAAACCAAAAGCTTCCAAAAACTTCAAAGACCAAAGGCTTTAATAGACATCTAGATCCAAATCTACATTCTAACTTCGCTCCAGATCACGGATAACCTGCATCTAGGCTGCCCATGTGGAAAATTATGGGCACCCAGAGTTTAGGAAAGAGAATAATAAACTCCGGGTCAGTCATGGGACTGGTGTGAGTAAACAAAAACAGTTGTTTGTACAAAAATAATTTATAAAAAGGAATCCGTTATGCTTTTTGGAAAATGAAACTACCATAAGGTCTCCCGGCGCACACACAATGCAATCGCACACTTGGGGGAGATTTCTCCTTATGATAGTCAAACATGCATGATACGAGAAAACTCTTTTTGATATTATTATTAGTGCATAGTGTGAAAACATTTTGAAAGTATAATATTAATCTTAGCCAGCATAGGTACCATTATGTTATGCCTACTATAGCTACCATTCAAGAATGGCAGGTTATACATTGAAATCGTAAAGGGCTCGTATTGAATGATTGGATTTCCAACAATGGTCAGGCTAAGGAACTTCCTTTAAGAATGGGTATGCCTCTGGAGGGACGCCCCAAGAACTTAACCAGCTTTCTGCCAACATAAGGTCGGGTTACCTCTGTAACTAGGTAACTACTGACACGAGTATGCCATCCCTCGGTCGTCACTGACCTTTATCCGAGGCCTCAATACCAACAAATTCCAACAACCACATAAGTTAAATATCTGGGCTCCATACCATGATATCACTTTTTATCCAGAAGAAAATTTACATACCCTAAAGGGTGCGACCCTCATAACCTTGCCGCATCTTTCCTGTTTCGACCATTTCCGGGTTGTGAGGTTTGACGAAGTCTCGTCCACAAAGCTACGCTTTTCGCAAAAGCCATGCTTCGATCAACAAATGATCAGCACTCAGCATGCCACACTACCAAATTGGGAGTATATCACTAATTACCATCAACTACATAACCTCTGAGCTCGTACGTCTCGAAGAATGGTGTTAAGCTAAGAGAATAAATTCTCCGCCACCAAACAGAAATGTATTTAATAGAAATGAGTTTTATATCTCAAAGTGTAATGTCAAACATACAACCATACAAGTCCATTCTGGGTCTGAATAGAACCGAAGGCACTTCGTCCAACAAAGGAAGAAGCCCTTGCAAATCCTGGTATCCACAATCCCGATCGGACTCCCCGTCACATATGGAGATCTCTATACCGGAGCAACTCAATGTAGAGACAATCGACGGGTAATCCTTTCGTTCTCGAAAATACCCGGTCTTCACCACCGTCTTCAAATGCACTCCCATTTCATCGTATCATTATTCGGAATGGGTTTTATGACTTAATCTCCTCTCCCGGCTCAACCGAATAATGAGCGTTTATTTTAAAAATATGTGGATATATCAGTCATCAAAGATTCACTATTAAGACTCGATATGGGTTTCGGATAATCATTTGGAATCCGACTCCATGTCGCATCGAAATTCAAATGCCTTTTAAAGGCCAACGGTTTTACTTCAATTCATATGTTCACAATCACACAGCAATATATCACAGATGTCACAGCTCAGAACAAAGCAATTCATATCATAAAGTATCGCTGTAACATCCCGCCTTTTTGTACGTTTTAAATCGACGATAAACCACACACGTCATACTCAAACCATACAGAAGGGCGGATTGTTATTGGTGTGAATAAGAGAAAGGAAGAAAGAAATAAAACAAAACAGAATCTTGCAGCGGAACGATAAAATATAATAATCAAATAAACAGTTCATGAAGCTGTTTTACAAAATATTCGATTATACTTATACAATACATATCAGAGTTACACATACCAAAAAAAATGAATAACAATGCAGCGGAATAGTATAAACATAGTGGAACAATATAATAAATAACAGTAATAAAATCTTCGTCTTCGTTCTCCAGAAATAAAGTCTTCAAATCCTGAAATGCTCAGGCTGACCCGAGCGAATTGAAAAGACAAAACACTCGAGTCAGAACTAAAGATCTTATGTAAGTTAAATCAATGGAAATAAATATGAGTGTAACGGCGTCGGAGATGTTTACCGGAATTGACATCTCTTATCCAGTGTCTAACGTGAGTGCAGTAACTTAAGAGATGCTCGAAATTCGCATCTCCTAAGGATCCGTTAAACTATTTACTATGTAGTAATATATGCTATTATAATAGTGTATATAGTAAAATATAATATACTTGAAAATAGCGTTAAGGCTTTACAATTTCCACCTTAACACACTTTTATATTCCCATAGTCTATACAGTACCGTAATCTCTCTCGTACTGGGTGTCGTAAGAGGGCACTCCATTCGTATGGTACAAAACAGAATCGTATAAAGCGCGCTAGGGTAGCTGACACGGCACAACTAGGAAATGCCAGGGTAGATATACGAATTATGCTTCCGGACCGGTGGTAGCGCGTAGCAGCTACTACCGCCCACCTCGAGCCACACCCCCAAAATCAAAAGGGCCCCAAAAAATAACAAAGTAATAGAATGGTATCGAAGGAGTGTGTCCGATAAAAGGTGCTACCTTCTTAGCCCGTCAATCGCTCCTGTTTTAGCCACCTTATGCCAACTCACGAGAGTCGGGTCCACGTATTTACCTCAAAGGAAACGCCGCCACCATCCTACTTCATTCTGGAATCTCCACTGCGTACACGTTTGTCAAAATGGTTTTCGGTATCGACAAAGAGTATGCCCATATCCGATCTCAGTCTCTTTGCCAACCAATCGTTATTATAACACTGCCGTCATTTCAAAATAATTTTCTTCAAACCATAATATAATATCCATTTCAAATCCATATAAATACGATATCATTTCCATTTCAAAAACCCAAAGCAATATGATATCATTGTTATAAAACCCAAATCAATATAATATTATTTTTATTTCAAATACATCTCTTTTCCAAAAACATAGCACTTTCATATTTATAATATTTCGGGACCAAACCCTTGAAATATAACCTTTCAAAACATAATGCCTCAAATTTCATAGCTTCTAAACCATAACTTCCAAAACTTAAATGGTTTGGATATTTAAACAGTATACAAAATAAAATAGTTTGAATTCAAAATTACTTTATAAAGTAAAATAATTTCCTCGACTTCACAATTTTACTTACTTTAAATTAAATCTCAATTCATAACTTTCAACTCACTTTCAGTTTCAATAAACCATTTCAATTTCAATTTCAATATATTTCAAACTTTGAGTATTAAACAATTTCAAAACTAAGGTTGGTAATTACGATTCAACAATTCAATGTTCTACTATTTAGTTTTGAAATATTTTCATAATAAATCCATTTTCATTTAAATAAAACTCAAATTACAAATAACTAAATATTTCCTTCAATTTATTTATACTTGAAATATTCGTTTAATTCATCTTAAACCAAAATCCAGTTAGAAAAATCATACCTTTGAAATCTCAATTTTATTAAATTTCAAATCAATTTCATATTTATCTTCCCACTTTATTCTCATTTAAATCATTATAAACTCCAGAAATATAATTTTAAATAAATACTTAACCATGTTATATCTTAATAAAATCAAACTTTATTATTAAACTTCCTTTATACTTAAAACCAAGAATTTAACTATATATATAAAATAATATTTATAGAATATCCAAATCAATATCTCATAAAACCATATATTTCTTTACAAAACCATAGAAAATCGTTTCAAAATATTTTTATGTATATAGACCATGGTGTCTGTGTATAATTTTCCACCCTATGGTCAAGTGATACAGATATTTATCATTTCAATGTATAATTTAAAATAAAAATACGGTTATATATCATTTCAGACTACAATCCCGAATGGAATAAAAATGCATAACAACTTGCTGTTTATAACAATGTAAAATACGACATCCATTCATCCAATATCAATCATTAACCATTTATCACAATCATCATCCAATTAAACCAATAACATCAATATTAACAGATAATAACGGCAGGTATTACTGGCAGTTTATATTCAATAATAAATTAAATAACAATTTAATTCGATAAATTGAATTTGACTGAGATGGTGATTAAAAATATGCCAAACAGTCATAAATAAATTTCCATTCACATAATAAATCAATTTAACAAACATAAGAAATTTTAGAAGTTGTGAGTGGGTTAAAACACTCACGTTTTGAATTTAAATTGAATTTAAATCCAATTTAAACCCAAAATTTTGAACAGTCTCAGAATTCGTCCAAACCAGCGCCAAAACCTCTGGAATTTTGATACAATCCTAGCGGAAGAAGCCACGCGTGAAACGGGCCTCGTATGCGAAAAATACAGTCGTAAGACGGTTTGAAAATAAAATTTAAACAGAACAAAAAAAAAAAAAACAATACCCAATCGTCCAGCGACACGTCATCGCTACTCAGAAAACCCTAGCCACATGCAAACGCGAATTCGCATACGCTTCGAACAACCTACCGCCACCTACTGCAGCCAAACGCCGACCATCCACCAAAATGTTGCTTCGATCTGACCACGCCGAACCCAACATCATGCCCGGTCGCACCCAGGCCCCAATCGTACGGTCGAACGACTCTACCTACAGCCTCCGCGTCGATGAACTACCAAGCCTATTTCCGGTGAACTCGTGCGCCAAAGCGATGATGCAAGCCAATGGATCGGCTTCCCTGAGCACTCTCTTCGATGCAGCACATCCCGATCGTCGTAAGATCGACGATCTTCCGTCCAATAGGAAGCCTGGCTACGAACGGCCGAAAATAAATCAGGGATTTCTGGAAAAATTATGATTCGATTCCAGAAACGAATTGCAGATCTGAGATGCGTTCATCGAGAGCTTCGAATCCATATAAAATTTGAAATAGTTTGTGGAGTTTGAAATTTTGATTTGATTTTGAATTGCAATTATATTTGGAAGTGAGAATTGTTTGTCTGCCATTGAGGAGGAGAGACAGCTGAATTGTACATATAGAAATGAGGAATAAGAAATAGGCTAGGGTTTATAACCGGATATATATATAGGCAGAACAAAATAGAACAGATGGGCTCGATTTGGTTTGGAAAAATTGAACGATATATGGCCCGAAAAGCCCGTTTCGACGCCGGAACGAAATTGGGTCAACCCATATATCAAAATAGATAGATGTTTTAAAATATTTTAAAATCAATGGAATAGGTTTCAAGTCCAAATTCTATCATATGAAGAAGTTATGCAAAAATCAAGTTAATTCAAATTGATTTCAATTAATTTCAATTTAACTGATTTCGAGGCGTTTCGAGTCCGTACGATCAAACGACAAGTCCGATTGCTACGAAACTTGAAATCCTACAATAATTCACTGTTACGGATCCGATGAACCAGTGGCCAAAATGGCTATTTTTCACATTATTAAATTAATATTTAATCAATTAAATCACTTTTTCATTTCAAATTTAAAAATTCACAAATACCATCATTTTTTATTTCTTAAACAATTACAATAATTTAAACAAACTCTATGTTAATTCAACATTAATTATTTCGCTAATTACCATATTAAATTTCAATTTCAAAAATTGTAGAAATTACAAATTTAATTTTTCCATAATTCCATTTAATTGACCTTTCACTCCATTGTTCAATCCATTATTATCAAAAGGATGAAGTTAACATTGGTTCATGATTGTTTACATTAATATCCTTAGATTTCATCTAAATTTTAATTTATGTAATAATTAAATATTTAATTTCATTTATTTGCAATTATCCTATTATCATAAATTAAATTCCAATATATTGATAAAACTTTATTTCCATTCCTTTTATTCAACCAATTGTCATATTATAAATAGAATTGACATTATTTCAAATTATTTCCTTAATTTAACATAACTTTTAATTTAGATTTATTGCAATTGATTACCGGTTTTAATTTAATATACTAAATAAATGGTTAACTTATACTAATTGTTACCATTAACGTTTAATTTCACTTATAAGCTATTATTAACAAACAAATGTTGCAATTGATTTAGATCTAATTCAATAAATTAAATGAATGGGTAAACAATTAATAATTATCACTATTTGCCTAATTTATCACATTCATACTTAATTATCAACCAACAATTATTATAATTACTTATCTAGCATTGATTCTATCAAATTACAACTTATTACGTATTATTTCATCAATTAATATAACTTTGAATTTATTTCCCAATTTACTAATTACAATCAATTATAACCTTACAATTGTTTCAATTAATTGGGATCGCACTAAATTAGTTAATTATCAACTTGCATTAACATTATTACATAAATTTACATTCGGTTACTATTAATCTATATATTATTTCATATTTTAATCCAATACTTACTTTTCTTTACTTATTTTAAATTTTATAACCTAGTGCAACAATTTACACTATTTCATTATTGGGATTTCACTTCAATGGTCAACAATTAGTTTTAATAACAGTTTCTACACTTCATTCTTAACATTCGCTTCATTTTAAATTGTAGAGTTTTTATTTCTTTCAAAATTTAATTACAAAAAATCTTATTAAATTAACCAATTTAATCATCGAAATTTTACGGGTCGTTACACTCTCCCCCACTCAAAAACTTTTCGTCCCCGAAAAGGAAAAAGAAGGGAAAAGGAGAATTAAGAAATCAATATGTCTTAATTAAAATAATAAATTTATAAACAAATAAATTTGCAAAATAAATTAATTTAAATAAAATATACCAATTTATATCATTTTAAACTCAAATAAAGAAAGTTTAGAAAACATTTTCCAAATTTTTCTAAGTCCAAAATTTATGGAAAATTTCGACAGAGTCTCCATTGTACGGAGAGGCTCGGGAGAAAATATAATATCAAATATAACAATATACAACAATATCTTCCAAAATAATATATATCCCAACACGGGAAAAAAATATAATAATGCTATAAACCGTAATCCGAAAACGTACCTATTTGTTGGGCAATTTACGCTTATATTATGAAACTGAATGCAGTAGCAATTGCTTCCATAACCTGCATTTCACTTATATAATACAAAAGAGTCAATAATTATATAAAATGAAATGTTTAACTTGTTTCAACCACTAACAACCAAATCAATATAAACAACAATCACTTGCAATCACAACATACAACCACCATATGTAGCCAATAAAATCAACCATCCATAGCAAACAAACAAATAGTTGTTCGAGCTTAAAAACTTTAAATCGTACAGAATGGAGAGTAAACTATTAAGTGCACCATTTACTCAACAGTCTTAGATGAAACTAAATAGATTATTCATACATCCAAACAAATTTAAAGTATCCTTACCCAAACCACCATAAACCAAAACAAACAACAAATACAAACAATAAATTAAGTTCATTCTTATTAATTTCATTTCATACTATTTGTTTTTTTTATTTCTTTTCTTCCATATAATGATTTATCCTTTAAATTTACGTTTATTTCTTGCAAATTTCAATTTCCATTCATTCATTTATTTCTTAATGTCATTCATTCATTTATTTATAGTATTCATGTGCAAATCAATTACTTAGCATGTTAATACATTAACTTTACTCTACCATCATATATTTGCTGTATTCATCTTTTCTACTTATTTTATTTATAAATAGGTTCAACCATTTACTTAAGTTTATTATCATTTATTTATAATACTTACCTTTCTTTTCTATTACATTAGTAGCATTTCAATTATACTTAAGTCCATAACAACTAGAACATCAAATTCTTATTAATTAAGGAATTTCATTGAATACTTTCATTACTTCAAGTTTTACTTGTATAATATCTTTTACATTTTCTTATTAAACATTAGAACTTTTAACATTTGGTAAGTTATATATATATATATATATATATATATATATGCGCTTTTAAGGACGTAATTGAAAATCATACAAGTTTATCCCATTTCTTTTAATTAATTTAATGTTCAATAATCTTATCATTTGTTTTATAGATTACAAATTTCAACTTCTTACATACTTCTATTAGAATTTAACATTTAATTTCTTATTTCAATTAGAAGTTCCAATTATTAATTAGTTACATTCAATTTCGCTACAATAATTATTAATTAATTAACTTTATTATTAATCAATCCAAGGTATTCAATAATAATCAATCATCTATAAGCAAGATTAATTAATCGTGCAATTATAATTAATTAATCACATAATTACTTTCATTAATTATCCTTAATTTATGATTAATTATCCTTAATTATAAGTTAATTAATCCTTAATTATTAATTAATTAACTTTAATTATTTATTAATTAATATTTAATTTTTAATTAATCAATTCTTTAATCAATAATTAATTAACCCTTAATTATTCTTTAATCAAGTAATTAAAATCTTAATTAATTACTCAATTATCATTAAAATATTTAATTAATAAACCTTGTAATTAATTATCATTAACCCATAAATTAACTTAAGATATTTAAGTTAATTAATAATCGAAAACATTTCTTAATCAACTTCTTAATTACATTTTTAAGTTAATTTAAAAATAAAGGTTACATGTTATTTAAAACATTTTAAACTTAATTACTTTAAAATAATTTATCTTTAAAACCTTTGATTGATCCAAACTTAAATCAACATTTATTATTTCAAAAGAAATGGGTTAAGAATTTGTTTTAGGCTTGACTAGGTTTAAATTTTAAAACTTGTATTTCTTTTCTTTTCAATAACTCGACATCATATCAAAAACCCGAGCCAAATTTAAAATACACGAGCCAAACCCTAGGCAACTTCCTTTTCTTTCCTTCCTCAAGACAATCCCTCATTTACTATGAGCAAAACCCAAGAAGAACCTTTCTTCCCAAACATTACAATGAACCCAGATTTAAACGTGTACATGTGCACGTTGCACACCACTCCGACCACCTCCGATCGATGTTGCGACACTCAATACGTCGGCAACAATCCACATGAGCCTCACGAACACCCAGAAACCATGAACGACGACGAATTCGAATTTTAGCAATTCGACACAACCTAGAACCGTAACGATCGTCAAAGATTTGCCTCGACCTGCCACCTCAAGCCACCAGCGACCACGAAATTCCGACCAAAGCTCTGTCTAACCCCTACGCTTCGATTCCCACCGGTGCGATCAACTCCGGCTCACTGACGAAGCTGCTGCAACTCGATATCCGACCACCACCAAAAATTGGGTTTAAATCCTAAAACCTTGCCGTACCACCACCTCGGTGAATTATAAATTCACCGAGTATTTTTTTGATGATCCACGACCATCAACCATGCTCCAATCATGATCGCGACAACCAACGCTTCACCGATCGCCAGAATTGGGTGAAACTTACGATTCCAGTCATCCACGCATTTCTCATTAGGTACCAAACTAAAAATCTTGAATTTATCTTTAAAAATCATATTTTTTGAAGTCGAACCAGATAAGGTAGGTGAATCAAAAAATTATGAAATTCAAATTCGACATGTTTTCAAGTTTCACTGTATATTTTCTTCCCCGGTCAAAATTATCTTCTGTTTTAACCTAAAAATATTTTTAAAACTTAAGTCTTAATTATAGAAATAGGTTTTTTTAGATCTTGAAGCCTAAAAAGGATTTGAGGAAGAGCTTTTGATTTTTGAAACAGGTTTTAAAACCTGTTAACCTGGAACAGAGGTAAATACCTGTTCCCAGACATGCACAATCATAACCACATACATATATACACATTTTTATATACATGCAAACAATTTACAACTTTAATTCAAGAATGATTTCAAACAACAAGTTAAAATCCAGATTTCAAAAAGGTTTACTCACCAATTTTGTTGAACAAAGAAGAAGCCTGGAAGTTGATTTTGAAATTTGAAATTTGTAAACTTGTTTTGGTTTTGATCTAGAATGCTTTGCTTTGAAATCTTTTTTAATGATCTGAGTTAAATCTTTAAACTATTTTGAACTTGTCTTGATTCCTTTCTGGTTTGAAAATTTGAGAAGATTGTTTGCTTCGGGCTTTGAACTTGAATCCTTGATCTTGTTTGATATTTTGATCTGGTTTATTTGTTTTCTTTTGTTTCAGGTTTGGTTTGTTTTTAAATTTTCTGGTTTGTACTTTCTTTTAAGTTTTGAACATTATCAAGAAAATGAGAAAGAAGGAGATGTAGTGGTTTATGTAATCTTGTTTCTATTTTTATTAATTATCTCAAAAATAAAAGTAAGAGTGACACTTCTTAAATTTAATGATAAAATCATTACACTTGAAAATTTATGTCTTATTAACTTACACTTGTAATTTCCATGGTAATAATGTATTTATATAATTTATATATCACATTTTATTTAGTTTATATTTATATATATGTTTTTGATATAAATTTATATCTTTATTAAATACATTTCCTTATATTAATATTTATATAAAATTTCAAAGAATATGTCTTAACATTAATAAAATCACATATATATTGTTTTTAAATCCAAATTATTTTCAAGATATTTATATTTGAATTTCAATTTCAAATTCAATTGACAATCTATTCATATCTATATAAATCAACACTTATCTTATTTGTATTTGAAAATTTTCAAATTAATTTCAAATTAATTCCATAAATTTTATATTAGTTACCACATTAAATTTGATTCAAAAACGGGATCGTTACAAGTTTCCTACTATCTAAAATCGTCAAAAGACTCATTTCAATTTGACAAGTAAAAACTACCAAATAACATCATAACATGATGCTTATATCATACCATCCTAATGAATAGGATACATGTATCCAATAAAATAACTCAACAAATTTCTAATTATTTATCAAACAGACTTTACTGGAAAGGGAATACATGAAAAGTTTTCAACACTAATTCTAGGCTATGCCACTATCACTCGGGCACCATACATAACATACGTATAAATCATCTTCATATAGAAAGTTTATTTCAAAACCTTCATTAAACTACTCTATATTTATATGAAATCTCTTTAAAGAAAACTTTATTACCAAACACCAGATTTTATTTTAAATTATATTGAAATAATAATTTATCTATATTTTTTGTATATCAAATCATAATTTTAGGATTAAATCAAAGTCTGTTCTACTAAGACAACTCTATAGCAAGTTGCTCTTCTGGCATCCCCCACTTAAAAACCTGAAAACGAACACCGATGATGTTGCAGTCATTACTAGAATTATTTTCAAGCGATGGAAGTAAGCTCGGTACATCTAAATCGTGTCTTTCGGACTTAACGAAAATCATTTTTTAAGCAGTATAAAATATTTTGTATAGTGGTACTAAATATCATGATCCTAATCTCATAAACCAATTTCTCACATGCTTACTTTCAAATAATAATATTAATATTTTCTCCAAAATCTTGAAAATTATTTTCAAAAACATCAGGATTTAAGTTCTTAAATTATCAGGTTAAATATTTTTGTTTATAAACCATGCTCATATAAAATCACTTTCTTATATAAAATCTTTTCGTAAATATGTATTCACAAAATTTCTTATCTTTCCTTTAGATTAAAACAAACATCTTTCACTACATTTAACTTGTAACCCAATTGTCACCGAACGCCTTATAGTAAAACTGTGGAACTCAATTCACATGGTGTTCGTTCCAATGCTCCTACACATACTATCCACCCAACCCATGCAGTAGAAAGGCAAAACTATTTATAAACTGGTCGAGCACTAATCAACAATCAATAAACTATAGTCAATGCTCATTGCCGAGCATAACTAATCAACCAGCACATGACAACAATGCTCGTAAATTAGCTGAGCAATACTAAGATAATAAATCTACAAATGATAGTAATGCTCATAAACCATTCAAGCATGTTAAATCGTTCTACAAAGGATAGCAATGCTCATAAACTGGTCAAGTATGGCTAAACCAATTAATGAGTGGTAACGAATGAACATCATTAATCCCT
This sequence comes from Allium cepa, assembly GCA_030765085.1. Taxonomy (NCBI): domain Eukaryota; kingdom Viridiplantae; phylum Streptophyta; class Magnoliopsida; order Asparagales; family Amaryllidaceae; genus Allium; species Allium cepa. The sequence goes on from CM060939.1 coordinate 103,886,354, forward strand.
ATTAATTAATTACACTTTAACAATTCATATTTGTATATATATATAAGAACTTTAATTTTTTTTGTTGTAATTACCTTTAAGGCATACGCTCATAATAAATAAAAATACGTTCTCATATGTATAATACACTTAACTCATGCTAGGACATTCCATTACCCTACCTCTTAATAAACTATACCCAACCAAACCCAAGGTTCTCGCCTAACATTTAGCTTGGATACCAAGTGCAACGACCGGCCTTTTCGACCCTTAAAAGCCGGCACTAATACATTCATGGTATTCATGTGCCGAGAACTTAAGTGCTAGAAAGACATTATTAGGGTAAAATAAACGAAAAAAGAAATAGAATAAGAAATAAGAAACACAATATTAGAATCTCACGGCAGAACGATAACATATAATATCAAAAGACAATACAAAACTATCACTCTAAGATACACAACATTTCAGAGTTACAATTCGAAATATAGTCATCGGCTTGGACAGTTATAACAATCTATCCTCATAAATGCTGATACGTACATAATTGTAATGCAGCGGAAATAAGAATAATATGGTAGGTGAAACATCTAGCTCGTCTCCTCGAGCTCCAATTAACATCAACGAAAACCTATCTTTCTCGGACTACTTGAAAGAGCACATGAGGAATTGAAGGAAAAAAAACTACGCATCAGACGTAAGTCTGGTATAAAAAACTCAAGAAATATGTAACTAGCATAATAGTACTTTTAAGGCCATTTGAAAATATTTCTCCTCAAAATAACCACTATATCATAAGTAATAAGGCGAAATAATAGATAATGTCTAGGGTGAAGAATATAAATCAGAAAATAGTTGTGATGCTTACATTAATTACATCACAACAATATTGAATATGTATACCGACAAAATTGTTAAGATACGTTTGCATAATGGATTTTCCGTGAAGATCCTGGTCAAGCCGAAATCCAATCTCTTACACAAGGGTCAGAAACTACCTCCGAGCATCGTACATCTCTAGATAAATGTACCATAAGGTAAACATAGCCAAATCCACATCTAAAATATATGATCTCAAATACCATCACCTCCCACGTGCAACATTAATAAGCATACTTTAGATATGGAGTGATAATATCCAATAGTGGGTTAAAAAACACCAAGCTATGTAACTACTCTGTTTTCTGCCATTTTCGATGTTGAGGGTATGTTCGGCATCTCTCATATGAGTTTTCATCACTCGAACAGAACATGAATCCCTAAAAGGATTCTAGTATCTCGAACGGATCACGAATATCCACATAGATTCCCAAAAATGCCCTCTAAGAATGCTAACACTGACCTCTCTCTTGGACTTAACCTCAAGATAAAAGTAGCATTCCACTTCACAACCGCTTCCAAAACATAAGACTCGTATAGTAGTTTTAAAGTGGTTTTCAATAAGTAAAACATTTACTTATTCCGGTTTCATCAAAACTAAATCAACGAATTTTTTCTCAACTTCAATAGTTGACTAATGGACTATGAAATTCAAAATAGACCATATAGAAACCAAGTCTCGTATACTTATCGTGTTTCCAACCTTTTTGTCTCACACTATTCCTCGGTTAAGAGTAAAGCCGGCAGGTTAGAGCACTATTGCTATTAAACACTACTCAAACATCTATTTAACTTTCATAGATATACATGCCTACTTTATCGTCTTCTAGTGCTTATTATACGACTAAATACTTTCCATAATTGAATAAAAACACACCAAGCACGATCAAGTTACACAAAGCTCGATTAGGTCGCATAAGCAACTCCTAATCCCCTTTTTATTTAATTAATCTTTTATTAATTAAAACCTCTTTTATTAATAAAACTTCTTTTATCAAATAAAACTTCTTTTATTAATCCCTACCATTCTTTTGTATCCTTTCAATACTTCAAAGGGTGTTCATATACTTATCTCAGATGTTATAAGTATATTCAGAAATCATTAAAAAGATTTCTTATTTTAAACCTTTAGTTTTCTATCTTTTCCAAAAGATTCCCTACTTATAATTTCCTTCAAAATATTCATTTTAAGGATCTAATTACTTTCACAAATCCACTCAAAAGGTTTAATACTAACGTTACTTAAACATTGCCACTACAAACCCAAAACCATTTCACTTATGCGTGTCTTTAAAACATTCTTTTAAAGATCTATTTACATTCATAAGTATAATCAAAATAGGTTAAAGACGATTGTTATTAACACATTGTCACAACAATCCCAATACTATTCCATACTCGTTACTATCATTAAAGGCATGCTTTTAAAGATCTATGTTAATATTTGGTTAAATTCGATATTCGACTAATTGACTATCCAATTTAAAAACGATCGCTTATAGAAATCAGGATTCATATACTTAACTCGTTTTTGACATTCCAACTTATACTATCTCTTGTTTAAGGGTGAAGCCATGTAAGTTATAGCATTGTTTGTATATTAAAGTCTTGCTTAGACACTTTATTCTTAAATCTCACAGATAGATAAGTTTACCTCATCAGCTTTTAGTGTTAAGTATAATATTAATGACTTTCATAAATGAGTGAGAAATCAACCCGACTAGCATGTTTTTGATACTTTCGACTTAACTATTCCTTAGTCAAGAGGGAAGCTGGTAGATTAGAGAAATATTGCTTATATTTCACTCGAACATCAATCTTAACTCCTACAAATAAATAAGTCTACTTCTCCAGCTTTTAGTGTTAGGCAGAGCTAATTAGCTTTTTCAAAACTTAAATATATATAAATATTTTAAAGAGGTTTTAAATATCTATTTAAAATATTACTTGAAAATAACTAGTTAATAATTTGATAAAAATAAAATAAATACATGTTTTATAATTTAAAATCTCTTTAATTTCAGAATTCATAAATAAATACTAGAAACATATTTAAACTTCAAGCCAACTTTGAAATGCTGTAAAAAAATTTAGAAACCATCCCTAAAAGGATTATGGGAAAATATCGTATTTAAATATCATTTTTGAACACATAAAAACATAAGCAACTTACTATAGCATTTACAATGTTGTTAAAAGTCCTTATTAAAGAACAATATTGAAAAGCACAATCTTAGCGACCAGTTTTAACCACTTTAACAAGTGATTTAAGACTTGAATTTTTTATAGTATGTACTACCATTAGTGTACTTAAAAACCATTTAAAGAGAACAATAAGGATATTTTTCCGTTTATTTATAAAAAATCCCAAAAACAGGATATTTCAAAGTGCTCATATAGCGACCTTCTCGCTATAACATTTTGCAACGTTGTTTCACAAGTTAATGAACAATTTAAACTTTCTTATTTTTCCAGTAATAAGGACAACTATATTAATTATCAAAACTGCAAATATGCCCCTAGGATGTCCCATAAAGTTAAATATGAAAATCGCAAAACACAAGGCATTTTCAAAGTACATCCATAGCGACCTTTTGCTTCTAACTTTCACAACTTTGGTTAACAGTTTCTATAACTTTCCAAACCATTTATTTACTAACCCATTCACAAAATACATGTGGGTAACAACCAAATAATATTATCTCAAGTTAAGATCACCAATCTTCCATTTACATAAGTTAAACTTATAGGATATTGAAGTGTAGTTATAGCGATTGAACACTTTCAAACATACTTCAACTCAACATACAAATCAAAAAACCATTTAATAATCAAGTCAAGTCTATGCCACATGTATAAGAGGATAATAAAAGAGATGTTATATAATATAAAGTTGTCATTTTCTTTCAAAAGCAAGAGGGGTCCAAAATTTATAACTTTAATTAGTTAATGTCACTTTAACTTTATATTTGCACACAACATATGTATACACAATATATACACATAAGATAGTGGGATACATCACTTAGATTCAATCCAAATAGATGCCCAAACACACTCAAAGCCAATAACACTTCCTACCATGACCAAACTCCTAAAGATCCAACCTTTAGCACTTCCTTGCCAAGCCAAGCCGCTACTTCTCCCTTCTTCCTTATGCTCACGGCCCAAGGTGGAAACCATATTTCCACTTCCCTTATTCCACTTTCAACTTGATATTCATGCTTCATATGATGTTTTAGGCCTATAACCAAAGTTTAGTGAGGTTTGGACTTGATTTGAGTTAACTAGAGAAAGTTAGTGAAGAAAAAAGTGGATTAGTGCGAATCCATTTCCACTATTTTCTTAATTTGTTGTAAAACCCTTAAGGTGTATTTATAGGTTTAAACAAGAGGTCATTACCATCTTCCACCCTTCATGAAAGGTCGGAAAGGAGCCTCCCTCTCACATGCCAACTTTACACCTCATTTTCTTTTACCTAACACTTAAGTATTTCCTTAAAAACTAATTTTTAAAATATCTTCTATGACATCACCCATGACATCATCAAAAAATTTATTTTCCATAAATGAAAAAATATTTTTATTTCATATTAATGTTCTTTTGATCGAATAAGTGTATGTAAAATAAAATCTGAACAACTTTTGACGAGTAAAATGTTGTTTATCGATAAAAAAAATTCGATCATATTATCGATATTTCTTCAAAGAATTTATTTTGGTAAACATATTCTCAAAACAAGTTTACCATTATTAGTTATGATTTGAAAGGGGATTAATAGGATTATTAAATCACATTAATCACCTTTAATCGAAGATTCAAACATTTAAATAATTTAGATATATTCAAATAGGAAGTGTCCGAAACTACGGGCCGTTACATTACTTCGTCGGCTTTTAGGGTTAAGCATAGTTAATTACTTTTTCAAAACTTGTATATTTAAATACTTTAAAAATATTTAAAAATATTTTTTAATATCTATGTAAAATATTACTTGAAAATTACTAAGTTATAAACCAACAAAAATAAATAAAAACATGTTTTATACTATAAAATCTCTTTACTTTCAAAATTCATAGAAAATTATTAAAAATATATTTAAACTTAAACCAATTTAAAATACTGAAAAATATGTTAGTAAAAATCCCTAAAAGTATTATTAAAAAACAGCAATTTAAATATCATTTTAGACACATAAAACCTCAAGCAACTAGCCACAACATTTACGAATATTGTTAAAAGTCATTGATAAAGAATAACATAGAAAAGCATTAAATTGTGACCAATTTTAACCACATTGACAAATGATTTAAGATTTCAAAATTTTACAATAATTACAACCCATAGGGTACTTAAAGACCAAGGAAATAAACCTTTAAGGACATCTTCCAAATTAATTGGAAAAATTCTTGGAAATATGGTATTTACTTAAATGTTCGTTTAGCGGTATTTTTACTCCAAATTTAGCTTCTTTGTTCGAAAAAATCCAAAACCTTCTAAAATCCAATTTTTTTCCACTAATAAGTACACTTATATTAATTATTAAACATGCAGAGAAACCCTTAAGCATATCTTTCAAAGATTCCCAAAAACATGACATTTCAAAGTGCTCATATAGCGACCTTCTTCTTGCTCTAAGATTTTGTAACATTGTTTCACAAGTTAATGAATGATTTAAACTTCCATATTTTTCTTGTCACAAGTACTCTTATAGTACTTCACAAAAATGCGAAGAAGCCACTAGGATGACTTTCAAAATTAGCTTTGAAAATCGTCGTAGATAAGGCATTTTCAAAGTGCATCCATAGCAACCTTTTCACTTCTAACTTTCACAATTTTGATTCACAATTTATAAAACTTTCCAATCCATTTATTTTTTGTCCCATACATAAAAATATCTTCAGAGAATAACCAAATCATGTTACTCCAAGTTAAATTCATAAATCTTCCGTTTGCACAAGTCAAAGTTAAGGGATATCGAAGTGCACTTATAGGGACTTTTCTTGCTTCAAATACTTTTAAACATACTTCAATTTAACACTCAAGCCAATAAAACATGAAAAATATTAACAGGAAAACTTGTCAATGCCCCCAAAAATAGAACTCAAAATGTAATTTTCTCTTTAAACCACCTTTCGGGTTGATAGGGATAGCTTACACCTTTCGACTGAATTGATACACTTAAATTCGTTATACAACACCTTTCGATTTGGTTGAACTGGTTTAGGTTCTTGTCGAAAACTTTCCTTTCAACATAGTCAAGGAGGTTTTGGGTTAAGACATAAGGATACAAGGATATGGGCTGAATGGATGGGTTTCGACTTCGTCAAAAGGGTGAGATTTATTATCTTATGGTTTTGAGCTAAAACTCATAGGATATGTGTATGTTAGGGGTTTCGACTCACTCGAATGGTAACCTTTCGACTAGATCGACACCAGATGATCATAGTTGAATGCAATAAGAATCTCAAAACAACCGCATAATCAAAATTATCATAATCTTTCTTTTGTTGAATAAAAGATGTACAGATTGACCAAATCCCCCAATACGATTTTGAAATTAGGGTTTATATATTTTCAAATTTGAGAAAGTATGAGAATAAGAAGAATGAATTCGGATCCCAAACAGGACCCCCGGGGCCTTATTTATAGGCACTGGTTGAACATTCTGCCCTTAATCTTTCGACATGGTTGAAGGCCTTTTCCATCCTTTCACGTGTATCCTTTTAATGCAGTCGAATGGCCTTTTCTCCTAACCTTTCTCCTTCTTACTTTTGACTTTTCTCTTTTGAATCATACCTTTTGACAAGTCGAAAGGTTCATCTTGACGACCTTCTTCTGCCGCTAAAATTTAGGCTTCCTTTTATTTTTCTTGTTTTCTTCCGACTTCATCGAAAGGTATGTTACTTGATCGCTTTTGACTTCATCGAAAGTATATAGAAGCACTCTTTACTTAGCAGTTAATGTGCTATATAAGTTTGCAAGGGCATTGGCCTTCAACGCTGTCGAAACATGTACTGTTTGGCTTTCGAATGAGTTGAAACACCATAGAAAGCTTTGATGCAAAAGATTCTATTCGAAAGCGTCCTCTCTGGCTTGTGTGGAACCACATCTTTGTATGTTTGAGGATATTATATTGATTTCGTGTAGTTTTTTCTTCATACGTGTGGATAGTTTAAACCAACTCGAAAGGCTAATATATGCTTTCGAAATGGTTGCCCTCGTCAAACATTCTTTTGGTGGTGGTAAATGAAAATGAAACTAGTCGTTTCAATGGTTTGGAGCGTACGTGAAAAACCTTTCAAAAGGTACCTTTCGACCTCTTCGAAAGCTCCTTGTTTATCCAACATATTGCTAAAGGATCCCTTTGACCTCTTCGAAAGGCTTTGTGATTGTTGTTTCTCTTTGTAAATTCTTCCTTTTCATTCTTGTTGAAAGCCTTGTTTAATGTTTACAGAAACCATTCTAATGCCTTCAGAACCTCACTAGTGTTATTGCTCCTTCTTTCATAATTTCACTCTTGAGAAGATTTTATGGTTAACATTTAGCCCCCTAGTATGAAAGAAGTTTTTGTTCTTTAGGAAAAAATTCCAAGAATTTTTACAAACTGCTCAAATTTCAACGAAATTCCTTTCTTCGTTTCCCTACAAAACAGAAAATAACTTCTATTAGGATTATAACCTTTTTATTAGACCTTGATGGGTAACTCTAAGATTCAAGATATTATTTGGTAATATTATCGGGTAGAGCATTCAGAAAGATACATGATCAACCCCTTTTATTACTAATAATACAAATATGGAACAATATCACCTAGTTAGCAGACGTTGGTTTAAGTAAATAAACCTTTCAAGAAAGCTATCATACACTTCAAATCTTCTTTCCTTAGGTTAAGTTTTCTTCAGTCAGTGGGTATTAATTTCTTACTTTTAGGTGTCCTTATCTCATGTCTTTGATATAATTTTATTTTCATCCATGTATTGTATGTTAGTAACTTTCATCCATTCATTGATAAATTAGTAGATAGTTTGGTACTGATGTTGCTTGATAGTATAATTATTAAAAGGCTCTCTTTTCCTTTTACCCCATTCCCTAATGGGCCCATATGAGGCCGAGAAAATCCTTCTTAATGTTCAAATCTAAAAATTCAATGGGAAGTCCGCAAATCGTCATAAAATTTCAACAAGGGAATCAAAAATTAGAAAACCAAAAGTTCAGTAAGAAACCTTTATGAAAATCCAATACGGAAACCAAGAATATGAAATCCATAAATCACCATAAAAGTCGATAAGGAAATTTAAAGTTCAAAAAACCAAAAGTTCAGTAAGAAATTATCACAAAAATTCAATGAGGAAACCATGAATAGGAAACCCTAAAATCATCATAAAAATCAATGAAGGAATTTAGAAACTAGAAGCCTAATAGGAAATCATCATGAAAATTTAAGAGGGAAGCCAAAAATATGTAATCCACAAATCACCACAAAAATCAATATGGGAATTTATAAACTAAATTCAATATGAAATCTTTATGATAAGAAACAAGGAAAATGAATGTCCATAAAGTCAAGGGTCTAGTCGAAAATTTGTCAGGATCTCATCTGGCAAATAAATTACTTCAGAATTATATCTATTACTAATACAAAGTCAGAAACTCAATAAGAAGCATACATGTCATCATGGTAATTCAAGAAATCAAGAATTGATACAATATAAGTAAGAAATTGTTACGAAAAGAAACAAGGAAATTGAAATCCACTAAATCAAGAATACAATCAAAATCTTGTTAGGATCTCTTTTGACAGACAGACTACTTCAAAATTTCATTCAACATAAGTACAAAGTCAGAGAACTGTCTAGTAAGGATAGACTTAGTAGGCTTACTTAAGCCTATCTGGCCTTAATTCTAAAATTATTCCTAAAACACTACGCCAGAGATTTATTTAAAACTTATGCCTTGAATAGCAACGAGGATTCTCGTTATTCAAAGGAAGGTATCCTATCAATAGATGTGTAGTTCCTAAAATGCCTATAAGTTATTAGTATTATTGTTATATTGGAGCCGAGTAGTTCCGTAAAGCCATGCAATCATTCAGAATAATGGTTCTGTAATACCAGTCAGCCATTCGGAGTAGTAGTTCCATAAGACCAGTCAACCGTTCAGCAAATAGTTCCGTTCGGATGTTTAGCTTCTCAGTTGTTCAGCCATTCAGCTGTTCAGCTTCTCAGTTGTTCAACCGTTCAGCAGGTAGTTCTATTCATTTGATTGGCTGTTCAACAGTGCAAGATCTGTTTGACTAGTGTCACGACCCAACTTCCGGACTCCAAGAAGTCGCATCGCTAATAAGAAAGAAAGGGATAGAGAATAGAAAGAAAGAGAAGAAAGAAGAAACAACACATCAGAATCTAAACAGCGGAACGAATAAATTATATTAATAACATAAAATATTTACATAGCTTACAACCACTATCGGAGTACACAGATAATACAACACATACCAGACAGTTATAAACACCTGTGTAGTATTTACAACATAATACAATCTCAGAGTCAATCACAGAACACACAGCGGAATACTAATATCTAACGCAGAAGCCTCCTGCTCCATTGCTCCTCTAATATTCGTCAAAGCTAACCCAAATCCGAACCTGAATCCCTTGGCTACTCGTAAAAATTTGAGTACCCAAGAGTTTATGGAAAACAAAAATAAACTCCGGGTCAGACATGGGTCTGGTGTGAGTAACAGGTTAAAGTTGCTTAACTTTTGAAAAACCTTTAAAAGAATGGTATCACGTAAGACTTCCCACACATAAACATGGAAAAGTTTTTACCTTACGCTAACCAAAACATTTGATAGGAAATCCGATGATATTATAATAGTGTCTAGGGTTTTCAAATAAATATGAAATACCCAAAATTGTTACATTATTAAATTCCAGCTACTAGCCACAAAAGTGGGTAATACAATCAAAACCGTTGGCACTTACTGGATTTTGGATTCCATACAATGGCAGGGCTACTGGGGTACCGCTCGTCACAGTACGTGGCCTAGATCACCGTACCGAGGAGTACTCCCACTCCCCTGCAACACAAAGCCGGACCCATTCCTTACTGAACAGTTCCGAACATGACAACCCCGGAAGTTGTCGCGACCAACCGCCCACACAGCCGAATAAAAAGGGACCTCTAGACAGGGATCAATCTTGCTCTCCAGTGGGAGCTACCCACGAAGCCTTGCTGCACCTCCCCTATTTTAGCCATTCCCGGTTGATGGGGCTTGAGGCTACAATTACCTTTATAGGACATCAAATCTTAGAATGCTCATCGTCCACCTGACGATGTTCTGAAAGCATTCAATCCATGCAAGTTCGTTCCGGGTTCGAACGAAACCGAAGGCACTATCTCGTTGCACTCATTATTGGAATCACCCTCAGAGTCAATGACCATAGCCCTTGCACTCTAATTCACCATCTGAATCTATAAGCACTATTCCGTCAAACTCATTACGGAATCACCCACAGAGTTATACTGACGTATAGCCCTTACACCTCGAGTCTTCACTTTCTCCACTTGGATTAACGACCTAACGTTAATTGGAATCGATGTGGTTTTCGGATATCCAAATATGGAAACCCGATCCCGGTCTCATCGAAATCCAAAGTTGTTTTAAGTTTAAAACAATTCAATCTAATTATCCATATACACACAGATAGATAATTCACATCATCATAATAGATATCATCATTATCATAAACAAGTAATCATCACAAATTGATAATCTATTATCATCATCAATAGATACTTATATCATCATCACAATGCAACCAATGCATCCATAACATACAACACTATTTATCTCATGTCTGAGATTCAAACTATTCAAGGTAAACCCAATCATCCATTCATAAGCAAGGATCTACAATCACACCATCTATAATTAATTTAAAATGAATTAAATTAATTACTTCTATCTCTAATTAATTTAAAGTGAATTAAATTAATTACCTATCTTTAATTAATTTAAAATGAATTAAATTAATTACTTCATCCTATAAATCTTGCTTACTTAACTATTAATTGATTATCAATCAATTAAATAATTATCCTCAAATTAATTACCTTAATTAATCACCCTTGATTAATTATCCCTTAATTACATTCAAGTAATTATCTTTAATTGATTTTACAAATTAATTATTCTTAACCAAATTCAGTAATTAACCTTTAATTACTTCATTAATTAATTAATTTCATTAATTAATTACTTCCTTAATCACTTATCATTGATTAATTAATCCTAATTAATTAATCCTTAATTACATCATTAATCATATTAACTAATGATCCTAAATTAAATTTAAAATAATTACTTATTTAAATTAATTACATTAAGTAATTAACCTTAATTAAACCACAATTATTAATCATACTTGTTTAATTACATTTAGTAATTAACTACCATTAGTACTTCCTTAATTACTCCTAAATTAATTACATTTAATAATTAATTATATTTATTAATCACCCTTGATTAATCTCATTAGTAATTAATTACTCTTAATTAATTACATCTCTTAATTATTTTCCAATAACTTAATTAATAAATGCTTAAATTAATTACATTAAGTAATTAATTATTAATCACTTCATAAAGAAATTATCTTTACATTAATTACACAAGGTAATTAAACCCAAAATACCATACTTCAATTAATTATCTTCAGTAATTTACTTAACTTAATTACTTCCTTAAGTAATTATACCTCATTGATTACTTACCAACCCATCTAAATTAATTAAACTTAATTAATTAATTTAAACTAACCCAATGAGTAATTAATATCTTTAATTATTTTCATAAAGTAATCATACTTAATTAAGTTCCTAATTGATTATCTAAATTAATTATTTCAATTAATTATTAAAATTAATTACATCAATTAATTAATAAATAATCACAAGTTAATAACCTTCATTAACTTATTAACAAATTCTTAATTACCATTCTTAAGTAATTAACTTAAATTAATTAATATTAATTACAAATTTAATTAACCTTAATTAATTCATTTCAAACTTGAATTAATTAAACAAATTAATTAATTAAATTACTTAAATTACCTTACTAATTTAATGAAACAAAGATCATTAAATCTTAAGTTTACTTTTAAAAATAAAACATTTCTTATTCATGATTACTTTATCATTAATAAAGTAACTTAAAACAATTTAAATCAAAATTGTTTTCAAATTACATTTTAAATTTAAAATTTAAAAAGAAATCAAACTTAACTTAAACAAAGTTTTAAAACATTCAAAACCTTTAAAATCTTATGCTAAAGTTTTCTTATTTTATAAAGGAAGTTAAGATAAATTTAAACCCAAATTTATTTCAAAATTTTAAAGACTTCTTTTATTTTCAAAACATGATTCAAGTTTGAATCTTGTTTCCAGATATAAACTTATTTTTAAATCATCCACTCAAATTTTGAAATCTTATCTTTACATTCAATTTAATTAAACACCTTAAAGGTTGTTGAACATTTTACTTTTTTTAAAAAAAATTGAATTAAATTTAAAACTGGAATTCAAATCTCAGTTGGAAATTCATATTTTAAATTTAAATTTAAACTCCTGTTTTAAAAACCCTGTTCCAGATTTTTTTAAAACTTAAATTTTATTTTGATTTGAAAATATGCAGGATTTCCTTGAAACCCTGTAACATTTAAAATCTGAATAAGTTTGAATTAAATTTTGAAAATTGGCATTCAACTTGAATTGAAAACCATAGTTTAAATTTAGTTTTAGAAGTCTTGTTTAAATTTGCATTCAGTTTTTAAATCAATTCTTTGAATTGAAAGTACAGGTTTTCAAAAACCTGTAAACTTAGAAAATAAACCCGAGCTCCCTCTTAATCTACTTCGGGTAATACCATGAACTGCTTCGAGTAAAAACTCGATTTACTCGAGTATTAACCCAAGACAAAAGAAAACACTGCAACCCAAACAAAACACCTGACACACTTCTATTCACCGTGCATATGCACGGTGGCTGTAGCCACCTCCGACCACCACTAAATCAACCAGCAAGTCGACGTCCATCTCTGCATCACCATGCGACCGTCAAACCCCTCAATTTCACTCGAAAACGATTTTGAGTATCCCAAGCCAAAACCTGTCAGCAACAACATGCAAACTCCACCCAAAACCTGAAAAAAACATCACATCCTCGCTCCACCGGTCACCGGCGTCCTAGCAACTCCGTCCAACCCCTCTTCGACACCAAAGCCACCACCTCCACAAAAATCACCGCACTCGGTCACCTGAAACCCTCATACAAATGAAATCACTGCAGTACCTAAAAACTAGGTTTACAGATTTCATCAACTTCCCATCTCCTCCACCGAGACCTGTTCCTCTTCCAGGCATTTTTACCACACCCCCTGATCACCCCCCTACCACCACCAAAAACCCCAAACCTTCTGATCAACTTGATCACCAAAGATTTACTCAAACCCATTATCAGTTCAAATAAGAACTGCAGTCTCAACTTCTAACTAAACACTATGATTTTAGTTTTAAAAATCATTTTTTTTTAATTTTCAGTTTACATTACTGAATTTATAATTTATAATGTTTGAGTTTTCAAGTTTATTTAACATACTCTGATGTTTCAAGTTTTACAGAGTAAATCACCAAATTTGTTTTTACTTAATAAGTTTTCTAAACTAAACTATGGTCTAATCAACATAGTTTTTACATAATCTAAACATTAACAAAATATTTTAACTAAGCAAGAGGATTCCCTTTTTTTAAAGAAACTAGTAACAGAAAGTTTACAGTCATCACATACATTCATATCCAAATCTGCACAGAACTTTCATCAATAAAAATTCATACAAACTTACTTATTTCAAGGGAAAAGAAAACATGCATCAGAAAATACTTATTATTTTTAGATTAGTGAAGTTACTCACCTGTCTTGAGCATGAAGAACAGAGCTTTGATTTTGAAAAACTTGAAAATGCAGGCTTGAACAATCCAGACTTTTTTTTCTTTTTTTTTGAATTTAACTTGCAAGTTTGCTGTTGCTTGATTTAACTTGCATGCAGACAATCACTTGATTCCCAGATTCAAAAAAATGCAGAACCCATTTTATTTTCTTTTAAATGGAATTGCAGGCAAGCTTTGATTTTCCAGATTCAAGGAAAATGAATTTCAGGTTTGAGAGGAAGTAGAGTTGCAGATTTGTTTTGGAAGTGAATTATAGACTTGCATGTTTGAACAGAATTTACATATGAAAATTTGCAAATGATTTGTAGAATTTGGAAAGAGATTTGCAGATTACTATCTAGTTTGAGGATGAGACTTTCAGATTTGAGTTCAAACATGATTTAAATTTCTGTTTTTGAGAGTTTGAAAACAAGTTTGTTTTCAGCTGAAATTTTTTTCTTATCTTAGAAAAAAAATGAACATTAGAAAAATGAGAGTGAAGAAAAACATGTTTTATATAAGTGTATAAATGATTTATTTAAAAATATAAAAGAAAAATAAAAATAAAAGACACTTGTTAAAATCTTCAACACTTGTCAAATTAAGTAGTTTAATTGTTTACACTTGTCTCATTAATTGATTAAAATGTTAACATTTGTTTTATACTTATGTTACTTATTATTTTTAATTTAAAGATAAATAAAAATCCTCTTTTCTTTATTAAATACATATATTGTAGTTTCATTAATAAATGTATGTATATTTCTTTTTAATGAAATAAAACAATTTATAAAACATGAAAGCTCACTTACAAAATTTTAAATATGGTTATTCATATATGTTTATTCATTTGAATTCAAAATAAATTCAAAACCAAATTCTATTTATACATTTTAAATATCCAATTTTAAGCTAGTTTATATTAGCATATTTTTAATTTTTAAAATAATAATATTGCCTTTTTAAAACATATCTATATTTATACATTTATCATTATTATTTGAAAATAACTCATTTATCAATTTTAAATCATTTATAAAAGAAATCATAAATTACATATCTTTTTTTTATCTTAATTAAAGGAATTAATGTCTAATATATAAAGGGTATTTAAATTTTCATATAAATTCCAAATTATAATTATTAAGCTATATTTAAAACAAATAAAATAAACTTTTGTTTATCTTATAAAATTTTAAACTATGTTTAAAATACAATTATACAATTTAAAACAATTACTTTAAGTATTTTAAACCAATTAGTTATTTATTAAATAAATAATAATCTCCAAATTATTTAAAATGAATATTAGAATTTAAAAACCATATTTTATTTGTTCATTTATCTAAAATCAAAACTTATCTATCTATAATATATACATATATACATATACATTATAAATAGAAATCAATTTATTAGCTTTTAAAAGACAAAATTCATCAATTAAACATTTATTTATTTGGATTATTAAATCAAGTTAATTTTTATTAACAAAATTTTATCAAAACAATTTAATTTTATATACAGATTATTAAATTGATATTGCTAAAATTTTCGGGATATCACATTCCTTCCCCCTTAAAAGAATTTCGTCCCCGAAATTTAAAAGAAAAGATAATTTAATAACCCATTTAAAATTTTAAATCATAAACATACATCAATCATATGCTAACAACCATAGCAACCAATTTATCTAATCAAACAAATTTAATTATCCAGATAAAATTCTGGATAAATTTTCAACGAGTTTCCCCAAGTATATATATATACCCGGATACTCGCCCTATAGAATACAAACAATCTAAACTACGAAGCTACAGAGCTCCTACTCATCTAGATCTACAGAACTAGACAAGATATCAGACTACAAACGAGTCTGACTCAACCACCAATCCTTCCTGAATAGCTGGTTCCACTTCCAGAGATAACTCATACACGTACTCCCTCAGAGACACGTGAAACTCATAAATCAAATTATCCAAACTGGCAATTCAACTCTTGAAAACCAAACACCAATCCAACCAAAACACAGAAGAGATCCAAAATAAAACTCCGACTCCGAAATTCAAATTCCTTCGTCTCTAATCCACAAAACTCTTCGGATGATCCTGGGCTGCCTATATCCAAACTGATCAGCTTAACTCTTGCTGATTCCTCTAGAAACAAACAGAACCAAAAACAATCCAACACAATGATCTCCTCAGGATCAATCCAAAACCGGATACACAACTTCACTCTTCAAACCTCAGAAGAATAAACTCACTTCTTCTATTCGGAAAAGACAAAATAGAAGCATTCCCAAACTGCTTCCGCTGCACAACTCTGAACTGGAATAGAAGACAATGCTGATGAAGATCATGAGCACAAATTGGACAACATTTCCCAGAAATATGGCTCAACATATCCAAAGAAAACTCAGATGTTCTACCAATCCTGAGCTGCCTTACCAAACCTATCTCGAGAAACCATCCTTCTACTAGCTGATTCACCGGTAGCCCTCCTGGAATCCAGATAATAAGAAAACTCAATCTTCAGAAGTAGACAAACTTCCGACTTCTCAGAAGACAACCAAAAATTCTTCAATACCTCAAAAGAACACTCAAACTATCGCAAATCACTTTGCGATCAATATAGACCAATTCCCAAACAAAACTGTTCTCTCTTTACCAAACAAAACAGCTTACTCTTAATTAGCCAATCCAATAAAGTATTGGGTCCACTCTGCTGCTTCTGAACTCCTTCTTCAGAAACTACTCAGCCGGAAAACTTCTACCAACACAGACACTCCGAGCTGAACTGCTGACACCAATGCCAAAACTTCCTTAGCTGAAGTTCTTCGAGAAACTCGGCGCTCAAAGCCAACCACCACATCCTGCTGAACTCAGCCACAACACTGAAGCAGACATATCTCCCTAAAACTTGTTCCAAAGATACATCTTCGGACAAAATCCAAAGTCACTGCATCTCATCTCGCAGTTACCACTTCCTGAGGTATCAAAATACCATCACATACTTCTGCCAACCGACAGATCCAAACTCTACTCATCCATCTTCAAAGATAACTCTGAACCTTAACAGGTTTCCTTCAGAGATCGATGAAATCTCTACACTCTGCACAACTCACTCGCGACGGTATTAGGTCTACAGTCTCGACAAAAACACTTCCAACCTCAGACAATCAAACTCCAACCAATGGTAGTAATCGTGTTACACACACCACTACCTTATCTACCTTTATAACCTATATTGGAAAAACCTGAACAGGTAACCCAACAGATAGGTAGAAATAATATATATATATATATATATATATATATATATATATACCAAAACTACAAATACGCTCTCTCAAGATAGACACCACCCCAGAGCCTAGGTATTCACTCAACCTAATGCTCTGATACCATTGTCACGACCCAACTTCCAGACTCCAGGAAGTCGCATCGCTAATAAGAAAGAAAGGGATAGAGAATAGAAAGAAAGAGAAGAAAGAAGAAACAACACATCAGAATCTAAACAGCGGAACGAATAAATTATATTAATAACATAAAATATTTACATAGTTTACAACCACTATCGGACTACACGGATAATACAACACATACCAGACAGTTATAAACACCTGTCTAGTATTTACAACATAATACAATCTCAGAGTCAATCACAGAACACACAGCGGAATACTAATATCTAATACAGAAGCCTCCTGCTCCATTGCTCCTCCAATATTCGTCAAAGCTAACCCGAATCCTAACCTGAATCCCTTGGCTACTCGTAAAAATTTGAGTACCCAAGAGTTTATGGAAAACAAAAATAAACTCCGGGTCAAACATGGGTCTGGTGTGAGTAACAGGTTAAAGTTGCTTAACTTTTGAAAAACCTTTAAAAGAAAGGTATCACGTAAGACTTCCCACACATAAACAAGGAAAAGTTTGTACCTTACGCTAACCAAAACATTTGATAGGAAATCCGATGATATTATAATAGTGTCTAGGGTTTTCATATAAATATGAAATAGCCGAAATTGTTACATTATTAAATTCCAGCTACTAGCCACAAAAGTGGGTAATACAATCAAAACCGTTGGCACTTATTGGATTTTGGATTCCATACAATGGCAGGGCTACTGGGGTAATGCCCGTCACAGTACATGGCCTAGATCACCGTATCGAGGAGTACTCCCACTCCCCTGCAACACAAAGCCGGACCCGTTCCTTACTGAACAGTTCCGAACAAGACAACCCCGGCAGTTGTCGCGACCAACCGCCCACACAGCCGAATAAAAAGGGACCTCTAGACAGGGATCAATCTTACTCTCCAGTGGGAGCTACCCACGAAGCCTTGCTGCACCTCCCCTGTTTTAGCCATTCCCGTTGATGAGGCTTGAGGCTACGATTACTTTTATAGGACATCAAATCTTAGAATGCTCATCGTCCACCTGACGATGTTCTGAAAGCATTCAATCCATACAAGTTCGTTCCGGGTTCGAACGAAACCGAAGGCACTATCTCGTTGCACTCATTATTGGAATCACCCTCAGAGTCAACGACCATAGCCCTTGCACTCTGATTCACCATCTCGAATCTATAAGCACTATTCCATCAAACTCATTACGGAATCACCCACAGAGTGATACTGACGTATAGCCCTTACACCTCGAGTCTTCACTTGCTCCACTTGGATTAACAACCTAACGTTAATTGGAATCGATGTGGTTTTCGGATATCCAAATATGGAAACCCGATCCCGGTCTCATCGAACTCCAAAGTTGTTTTAAGTTTAAAATAATTCAATCTAATTATCCATATACACACAGATAGATAATTCACATCATTATAATAGATATCATCATTATCATAAACAAGTAATCAACACAAATTGATCATCTATTATCATCATCAATAGATACTTATATCATCATCACAATGCAACCAATGCATCCATAACATACAACACTATTTATCTCATGTCTGAGATTCAAACTATTCAAGGTAAACCAAATCATCCATTCATAAGCAAGGATCTACAATCACACCATCTATAATTAATTTAAAATGAATTAAATTAATTACTTCTATCTCTAATTAATTTAAAGTGAATTAAATTAATTACCTATCTTTAATTAATTTAAAATGAATTAAATTAATTACTTCATCCTATAAATCTTGCTTACTTAACTATTAATTGATTATCAATCAATTAAATAATTATCCTCAAATTAATTACCTTAATTAATCACCCTTGATTAATTATTCCTTAATTACATTCAAGTAATTATCTTTAATTGATTTTACAAATTAATTATTCTTAACCAAATTCAGTAATTAACCTTTAATTACTTCATTAATTAATTAATTTCATTAATTAATTACTTCCTTAATCACTTATCATTGATTAATTAATCCTAATTAATTAATCCTTAATTACATCATTAATCATATTAATTAATGATCCTAAATTAAATTTAAAATAATTACTTATTTAAATTAATTACATTAAGTAATTAACCTTAATTAAACCACAATTATTAATCATACTTGTTTAATTACATTTAGTAATTAACTACCCTTAGTACTTCCTTAATTACTCCTAAATTAATTACATTTAATAATTAATTATATTTATTAATCATCCTTGATTAATCTCATTAGTAATTAATTACTCTTAATTAATTACATCTCTTAATTATTTTCCAATAACTTAATTAATAAATGCTTAAATTAATTACATTAAGTAATTAATTATTAATCACTTCATAAAGAAATTATCTTTACATTAATTACACAGGGTAATTAATCCCAAAATACCGTACTTCAATTAATTATCTTCAGTAATTTACTTAACTTAATTACTTCCTTAAGTAATTATACCTCATCGATTACTTACCAACCCATCTAAATTAATTAAACTTAATTAATTAATTTAAACTAACCCAATGAGTAATTAATATCTTTAATTATTTTCA
Source organism: Allium cepa (assembly GCA_030765085.1). Lineage (NCBI taxonomy): Eukaryota > Viridiplantae > Streptophyta > Magnoliopsida > Asparagales > Amaryllidaceae > Allium > Allium cepa. Next base: position 103,906,169 of record CM060939.1, read on the forward strand.
TAAAGTAATCATACTTTATTAAGTTCCTAATTGATTATCTAAATTAATTAATTCGATTAATTATTAAAATTAATTAAATCAACTAATTAATAAATAATCACAAGTTAATAACCTTCATTAACTTATTAACAAATTCTTAATTACCTTTCTTAAGTAATTAACTTAAATTAATTAATATTAATTACAAATTTAATTAACCTTAATTAATTCATTTCAAAACTTTAATTAATTAAACAAATTAATTAATTAAATTACTTAAATTACCTTACTAATTTAATGAAACAAAGATCATTAAATCTTAAATTTACTTTTAAAAATAAAACATTTCTTATTCATGATTACTTTATCATTAATAAAGTAACTTAAAACAATTTAACTCAAAATTGTTTTCAAATTACATTTTAAATTTAAAATTTAAAAAGAAATCAAACTTAACTTAAACAAAGTTTTAAAACATTCAAAACCTTTAAAATCTTATGCTAAAGATTTCTTATTTTATAAAGGAAGTTAAGATAAATTTAAACCCAAATTTATTTCAAAATTTTAAAGACTTCTTTTATTTTCAAAACATGATTCAAGTTTGAATCTTGTTTCCAGATATAAACTTATTTTTAAATCTTCTACTCAAATTTCAAAATCTTATCTTTACATTCAATTTAATTAAACACCTTAAAGGTTGTTGAACATTTTACTTTTTAAAAAAAAAATTGAATTAAATTTAAAATTGGAATTCAAATCTCAGTTTGAAATTCATATTTTAAATTTAAATTTAAATTCCTGTTTTAAAAACCCTGTTCCAGATTTTTTAAAAACTTAAATTTTCTTTTGATTTGAAAATATGCAGGATTTCCCTGAAATCCTGTAACATTTAAAATCTGAATAAGTTTGAATTAAATTTTGAAAATTGGAATTCAACTTGAATTGAAAACCATAGTTTAAATTTAGTTTTAGAAGTCTTGTATAAATTTGCATTCAGTTTTTAAATCAATTCTTTGAATTGAAATTACAGGTTTTCAAAAACCTGTAAACTTAGAAAATAAACCCGAGCTCCCTCTTAATCTACTTCGGGTAATACCATGAACTGCTTCGAGTAAAAACTTGATTTACTCGAGTATTAACCCAAGACAAAAGAAAACACTGCAACCCAAACAAAACACCTGACACACTTCTATTCACCGTGCATATGCACGGTGACTGTAGCCACCTCCGACCACCACTAAATCAACCAGCAAGTCGACGTCCATCTCTGCATCACCATGCGACCGTCAAACCCCTCAATTTCACTCGAAAACGATTTCGAGTATCCCAAGCCAAAAACTGTCAGCAACAACAGGCAAACTCCACCCAAAACCTGAAAAAAAACATCACATCCTCGCTCCACCGGTCACCGGCGGCCTAGCAACTCCGTCCAACCCCTCTTCGACACCAAAGCCACCACCTCCACAAAAATCACCGCATTCGGTCACCTGAAACCCCCATACAAATGAAATCACAGCAGTACCTAAAAACTAGGTTTACAGATTCCATCAACTTCCCATCTCCTCTACCGAGACCTGTTCCTATTCTAGGCATTTTTACCACACCCCCTGATCACCCCCCTACCACCACCAAAAACCCCCAAACCTTCTGATCAACTTGATCACCAAAGATTTACTCAAACCCATTATCAGTTCAAATAAGAACTGCAGTCTCAACTTCTAATTAAACACTTTGATTTTAGTTTTAAAAATCATTTTTTTGTTTAAATTTTCATCTTACATTACTGAATTTATAATTTATAATGTTTGAGTTTTCAAGTTTATTTAACATACTCTGATGTTTCAAGTTTTACAGAGTAAATCACCAAATTTGTTTTTACTTAATAAGTTTTCTAAACTAAACTATGGTCTAATCAACATAGTTTTTACATAATCTAAACATTAACAAAATATTTTAACTAAGCAAGAGGATTCCCTTTTTTTTAAGAAACTAGTAACAGAAAGTTTACAGTCATCACATACATTCATATCCAAATCTGCACAGAACTTTCATCAATAAAAATTCACACAAACTTACTTATTTCAAGGGAAAAGAAAACATGCATCAGAAAATACTTATTATTTTTAGATTAGTGAAGTTACTCACCTGTCTTGAGCATGAAGAACAGAGCTTTGATTTTGAAAAACTTGAAAATGCAGGCTTGAACAGTCCAGACTTTTTTTCCTTATTTTTGAATTTAACTTGCAAGTTTGCTGTTGCTTGATTTAACTTGCATGCAGACAATCACTTGATTCCCTGATTCAAAAAAATGCAGAACCCATTTTATTTTCTTTTAAATGGAATTGTAGGCAAGCTTTGATTTTCCAGATTCAAGGAAAATGAATTTCAGGTTTGAGAGGAAGTAGAGTTGCAGATTTTTTTTTGGAAGTGAATTATAGACTTGTATGTTTGAACAGAATTTACATATGAAAATTTGCAAAATGATTTGTAGAATTTGGAAAGAGATTTGCAGATTACTATCTAGTTTGAGGATGAGACTTTCAGATTTGAGTTCAAACATGATTTAAATTTCTGATTTTGAGAGTTTGAAAACAAGTTTGTTTTCAGCTGGAAATTTTTTTCTTATCTTAGAAAAAAAATGAACATTAGAAAAATGAGAGTGAAGAAAAACATGTTTTATATAAATGTATAAATGATTTATTTAAAAATATAAAAGAAAAATAAAAATAAAAGACACTTGTTAAAATCTTCAACACTTGTCAAATTAAGTAGTTTAATTGTTTACACTTGTCTCATTAATTGATTAAAATGTTAACATTTGTTTTATACTTATGTTACTTATTATTTTTAGTTTAAAGGTAAATAAAAATCCTCTTTTCTTTATTAAATACATATATAGTAGTTTCATTAATAAATGTATATATATTTCTTTTTAATGAAATAAAACAATTTATAAAACATGAAAGCTCACTTACAAAATTTTAAATATGGTTATTCATATATGTTTATTCATTTGAATTCAAAACCAAATTCTATTTATACATTTTAAATATCCAATTTTAAGCTAGTTTATATTAGCATATTTTTAATTTTTAAAATAATAATATTGTCATTTTAAAACATATCTATATTTATACATTTATCATTATTATTTGAAAATAGCTCATTTATCAATTTTAAATCATTTATAAAAGAAATCATAAATTACATATCTTTTTTTTATCTTAATTAAAGGAATTAATGTCTAATATATAAAGGGTATTTAGATTTTCATATAAATTCCAAATTATAATTATTAAGCTATATTTAAAACTAAGATAAACTTTTGTTTATTTTATAAAATTTTAAACTATTTTTAAAATACAATTATACAATTTAAAATAATTACTTTAATTATTTTAAACCAATTAGTTATTTATTAAATAAATAATAATCTCCAAATTATTTAAAATGAATATTAGAATTTAAAAACCCTATTTTATTTGTTCATTTATCTAAAATTAAAACTTATCTATCTATAATATATACATACATACATACATACATACATATATATATATATATATATATATAGACACACACACACACACATTATAAATAGAAATCAATTTATTAGCTTTTAAAAGACAAAATTCATCAATTAAACATTTATTTATTTGGATTATTAAATCAAGTTAATTTTTATTAACAAAATTTTATCAAATCAATTTAATTTTAAATACAGATTATTAAATTGATATTGCTAAAATTTCCGGGATATCACAACTAGTCTGTCGTTCGACTGTGCAAGTTCTATCCTACTACTTGGCCGTTGAACAGTGCAATGGCTCAAATAACTTATTAATATATATAATATATAGACTCTCTGTGACGACCCGGAAATTTTATCGATTTAAAATGGAATAATACATGGATTTTAAACATTTGAAGGGTTAATTTTAGCTTGAATTCCAAATATAATATTTATTAGATAACTAAAGTATTGAATTATATAATTTGAAATTGGGTAAGATGTTGAATATGGAATTTTAAGTCTGTTAAAAATATTTTGAAGGCTTATAAAATTTTTAACGATGATATTGAAGATAATAGGATAATTGAAATTTAATCTAAAAGTAATTTGTTCAATTTTAATAATATATCGTTTAAATCGATAGTTGGAAATAACCTTCCGAGGCACAGTCTCGGAATTTGACGAAACTAGTTTAGATCCGTAATAGTTCGTTATTATCAGATTTCAATTTTTGTAGCAGTTGGAGTTGTCCTTTGACCCTGGCAGCTCAAAATGCTTGAAAACTATTTCAATCGATTTGATTTAAAATTGATCGTTTACTTCCGTAACCCGCGAATACGATCAAATTAGCCTCCGAAACACGTTCCATTATGTTCGAAACGTGGGTAAAACCTTATAGACGCCTGTTGGCATGTCTGATTCGGGGTTCGTAATTTCGCGTTATGCTTAACGAGACGTTTTGGAAATTTTATAATATAATTTAATTTAAAAGTAAATTAGAAAGATATTTTCACCCCACGCGTATTCAAGCTATTTTGTAGACTAATAATTATTTTTCAAACTACTAATCTATCTTAAAAAAATTCAAGCTATTTTCTAAACTGGTCGGAGTTCAAACTGTTATTGATTTAAAAACCCAACTGAGATAAGAATTGAAGTGATAATTCATGAGGATTAAAGCAATTGTAAATAAGTGAAAGGGGATTAATGGAAATGTGAATAGGAAGAGAAATTGATTTGGCTAAAAATCAATAAAATTAAATATGTAGGATGTACTTATATTATTCTATTAGCATTGTGATTTGATCCAGATTCGAGCACAGAATTTTGAGATAATTATATCGATCCGAGTGGGATTTTTCACTTGATTTTCGACGGCGATCCTAGATATGGTTGTTGATTGGTTCTGGATGTTCTCTATCATAGTTATAGATATGAAAGGAGAATGACTGTTTCTAATCAAGAAACCAGATCTGTGTCCGCACTAGGAAGTCGGGTGGACGATACTAGTTCGGAAGTGAAATTGTGTGATCGAGTGAGCGATCATATTGGTATAGCGTACGGATGTTATGTGTACATCGTACGGATTTGAATGGAATTGATATTTGAAAGAGTAATCAAATTTGAATATTTCGTTTTGAATAAACAAAGTTGTATATCTTTGTTATATAAGATAAATCTTCCCTTGTTGAATTTATTGCTAGAAGAAAAATGTTTTGAAATGTTTGAAGTATAAAGGGATTTATACAAGTTTGAAATGATCCAAAGCTTTAAAAATTATATATTTTTGAATATATATATAAAGGACCTTATGAGGAATTTGGAAAGAGGTTTTGAGAACCTTTGGATTTGGAAAGGATTTTGATTTTTGGGTAAAATCAATATTAAATTTGAAAAGCCTAGTTTGAGAATTATCGATTTTGGGATAATCGATTTTATGTAAAGGAGCTTTGTATGATATCATACTAGGTGTATGATTTGAAGATACCATATGTGTATAGTATAAAGTGTTTTGATGATGGCTCTGGGAAAAATGCGCTTCCTTGAAATGAACTTCTCAGGAGTGCCACTGGGTGGTGCTGCCTTGAGCCCCAAGGGGGGTTCTAAAGTTGATCCTGTGAGGAGTCCGGACAAAACTAGTTCCTGAGGATTATGAGTTAATTATACCATAGCGTAAGTCGTGTGTGCCGCTGAGAGCCAACAGTCTACGTTTGATTTTATATCGGTAGACTGCGACCTATGGTATAACATAGAGAAAGTCGTGTGTGCTGCCGAGAGCCAACAGTCTGCGTTTGATTTTATATCGGCAGGCTGCGACCTATGTAGGAGTGGAGAGGTTTCATTTTGATAGAGAAAATCAGAGGCCGCTGAGAGCCTGCAGTTGCATGGACTTTTGCTGTGACGGCAACGTAACCCTGGATGTAACTGTGATCTGTTGTGTGGGATCCATGTCGTAATTGAGAGGCCGCGGAGAGCCTGCAGTTGCATGGACTTTTGCTGCGATGGCAACGTAACCCTGGAATGTAACTACGACCATGGATGGGGGTGATGATTTCCAGAGCATTCTCACCAAAGACATTTCCTCTCTTTCAAAATGCTTTCAATATTTTCAATAAAATAATTTTTCAAGTATTTTCACTGGATGTTGAAAATGAGTCTACTAAGTACTTATAGATTTTCTGTCCAACGCCTGATCAACATATGGCTAAATCGCTATGAGAACAAGGATGGACTGGTTGAGACATCGAGTTATAAAAGACTATTTTTATAAAGAGTTGTTTTATTAAGTATGATGTGAATTTAAAAGCATTTCGAATTTATTTTTTTGTAAATAAAGATGTTGGAATTTTGGGAAAATAAAAGGAAATCCAAACTGAAATTATAAAATTAAAACTCGGGAAAATTTAATGAAGTGATTCTTTGTAATTAAAGGAAATCGAATATTAAATTAAAAGTGAAAGTAAACCAATCAGCTGAATAAATTATTTAATAGTGTATGTTAATAAAATTTAACTTGGGTAAACAAATGGTTGTAAATTTATAATGGAATTTGGTAATGAATTCGAATTGTAAATAGAATTCGACTTGGATTTGATAATGAATTAAATAAGAAGAGATGTTGTAAAATAAAAATAAAATAGAGTTGGGTTGAAAATGTGATGGTTTGAATTACAAATAAAATTCAAGGGTGATTCAAATAATGTTTAATGAAATTTGCAAGTAAATTGGATATAAGAAAAGTGATTATAATAGCAATGTTTTGAGTTGCAAAACAAAACCCAAGTGAATAGAAATAAATTGAGAGTGGCCTTGTATTAATAAAATAAATTCGATAACGAATTAAGTAAGCAAATTAAAAATTTAAAACAGGTTAATTGAGTTAAATGATAAATGGATGAAGTCTGATTGGATAAAAAAAACTACATCAAAGTTGTGACTGGAATTGGATTATCAGACTGAACTTAAGTTCGGTGACATATTAATTTGAAGTATAAATGAGTTAAGTATGGGCATGAATATTATTTTGATAAATTGAGAAGGTGAATTTAAAGTTAAAATGGATGGGTTAACTGAATTTAATGGAAATGGATTAAATGAGAATCAAATAGAAGCAAACTTAAGTTTGATGTTGGAATAAACTAAAGTAAATTCACTTAAGTTTAAATTTATGGAAGTTGGGCTTCAAATAAGGGTGAAAGCCCATTCAATAAAAACTTGGATTGAATTAATTTGGGAAATGGTCATTAATTTGTAAGTATCGGATGTGCCAAGTTTAATAAATTGTTTTGAATGGAACAACTGCGGAAATGAAATGAAATGCAACGAAGGTTTGTAACTAAATTTAGAAAAGAAATGGAATTAAATGCAGAATGAGTTGAAATTAATTTGAAACAGTTATAAACTAAAATAGATACTTTATTAACCGAATATCGTCGAGATTGCATAACAATAATTGTTGTTTGGCGTAAACCAAAATAATTAAAATTCTATGAGTCAATAGAGATTAAATGAAATTGATTTTGAATCATTTGAAGAGAATATAAGCTTGTTTGGATTAATAATCAATGGAAGGTAAGAAATTGAGTTGCAAACCATTGAAATTAAATGAATGGTGTATAAATTGGTGGAAAACAATTGAATTAGTTTTGAAAACATATTAATTGCCCATGGAAGTTATTTTGAATGCATTTCTCTTAGAGTTGAAGTGTTACAGTTGTTTATGTAAGAGAAATGTTATAAACTTCATATATATAGTACTTATATGTTTAAATTGAGTAAGTACAGGTCCTGAAGGTCGATTGGCTGGATTTGGATTGCACTAATTGCTAAAATAAATAAGCTGCATGCTTAAAATGCTAAATAAGGTACGCCTACGCAATAAAAATAGAAAATATGAACTGTTTTTGCTTTTTCCGACCGTTGGGTCGATGTATATATATTTATATCTCTTGTCAAATTGCAAAAGCTCCTCCGTACAAAGGGGACTCTGCCAAAATTTTCCGAAAATTTTGGGAGTTAGAAAATTTTGGGAAAATTTTGTTAACAACAAACAATTTCAAATTGGAAATTAAATAAATTAGTAGATGAAACTAATATGAATCAGTTATACTTGAAAGATAAAATTCAATATGAAAATTTTAAAATAAATTGAAATCGTATGAAGTGGGGAAAACTAGTTTGAATAGAAATGGATATGAAACTTCTGTAAGGAAAAGTATGTAAAGATTTGAAAGGGGTATGATGAAATATTATTGATAAGTAAGTTATGCAGGTATTAAAAGGGGGAAAAGAAAATTGGATTTGATTCCAAAAGATAAATGTGAATTGCCCGACAAAAAGGTATGTATTTTAATTTCTGTATGAAATTGGATTGGGTTTTTGGATGAAGCCACTTGGCTTTTGTTTTCTTTTGGTATTTGGGAGCCTGTAGAGGCCTTTTGTAGTTGTACCGAGCTAGCCGCACAAAGGAGACGCTGGCAAAAAATTTCGAAAATTTAGGGAGTTAGAAAAATTTTGAGAAAATTTTGATAATTCAAAATTTGGTTTTAAATTGAAATTTAAACGATTGGGTAAAAGGGGATTGTTGGAAACTATGGAAGGTTTGGGAAGTTGGTTAAGGTGATAGTGGGTCTTTAATAGAAGATAGTTGGTAGGATGTTGAATTGTGAGTTTTGGGAAAAAGGCAAACGGGTTTTGGACCATTTTTCCTAACAAGTAATTTCGAGGACGAAATTCTTTTAAGGGGGGAGGAATGTGACGAGCCGGAAATTTTATCGATTTAAAATGGAATAATAAATGGATTTTAAACATTTGAAGGGTTAATTTTAGCTTGAATTCCAAATATTAATATTTATTAGATAATTAAAGCATTGAATTATGTAATTTGAAATTGGGTAAGATGTTGAATATGGAATTTTAAGTCTATTAAAAATAATTTGAAGGCTTATAAAATTTATAACGATGATACTGAAGATAATAGGATAATTGAAATTTAATTTAAAAGTAATTTGTTCAATTTTAATAATATATCGTTTAAATCGATAGTTGGAAATAACCTTCCGAGACACAGTCTCGGAATTTGACGAAACTAGCTTCATTGGATCCGTAATAGTTAGTTATTATCGGATTTCAATTTTTGTAGCAGTTGGACTTGTCCTTTGACCCTGGCAGCTCAAAACGCTTGAAAACTATTTAAATCGATTTGATTTAAAATTGATCGTTTACTTCCGTAACCCACGAATACGATCAAATTAGCCTCCGAAACATGTTCCATTATGTTCGGAACGTGGGTAAAACCTTATAGACGCCTGTCGGCATGTCTGTTTCGGGGTTCGGAATTTCGCATTATGCTTAACGAGACGTTTTGGAAATTTTATAATATAATTTAATTTAAAAGTAAGTTAGAAAGATATTTTCACCCCACGCGTATTCAGGAAGCCTTCCTTCAATCTTTATTTCATCTCGGTCCCTCTTTATTCTCTTAAGAGATCGATTAAAAAAAAACAAATGGCCGAAATCTTCGAAAAAAATGAAATCGACGTAGGCGAACAGGGACATGGGAGTGGCCACTTGTAGATTCAGCATCAGGAGCTCGCGCTCGTGTGCTTTATCTAACGACGAGACGTTGAAGAGGGGTGGTGCGGTGGCTATTGGTTAGATGAGCGCTGGCGTGCGCAATTGCAATCGGTGACTTCAGGTGTAGTGACGATCGTGATTTTGGCAGGTAATTGGTGGCCGCAACTATTGCTAGTGGAGTTGTGGTGACAGTAGTTGGTGGACACGATAAGCATGGGACAGTGATGCGAGGTTGGGGTTTGAGCAGGGACGAACGCGAAGTCGCATGGTGGCTAAGGAGGCGTGGCAGTATCGGCTAGGGTTTTATGTGGAGAAGATGATGAGGCTGCGAGCACTCGCGTTCAAGAAGGGGGAATCGCGATCTGGGTTAGGTTGTTGATCGACAGTGAGTAATTTTTCCTTTGTTTTATTTTTTATTTAGGCGGTTTGTTTTAAACTTAGGCTATATATATATATATATATATATATATATATATAGTAAATAAAGAAAAATGGAACTGTTTAAAACATTTATGAATCCTGTAAGTTAAATGCTTTTCAAAACTTAAATTAAGACAGTTGATTTATGTTAAATAAGGTATGTACATAAAAGATACTTAAAACTTAATTATTTTACAAATTAAGTTAAATGTTATTGTGATTAGTATTTAACAAAGAACATGTTTATCTTAAGTATATGTAAGATTTGGTCATTTATGAAATAAGTCAAAGATTAATTAAGTAATTGATTTGAAATTTCTGATTGAATAATTTATAATTAGCAATATACGAATGGGAATTAGGTTTTAGGAATTAACAATGAAGGTTAACAATTAATAGGTAGGGGATAATGAATTAAAAATCTCTTGGGAAGTAATAAATTAATAATCACTGGATGAAATTAATTGAAGGATGTGGATTGCCAATTGCGAGGCAAATGTGAGTAAATCTCACTCTGTTGGGTTTTTATTTAAATTTAAATGGTTAAATTTAAATAAGTGATTGAATGATTAAATTGATTGGGTGTGCACTATTGATGATATGACTTTGGTTTTGGGTTGATTCGTGTACTGATTGTTGTCTGACTCGAAGTATTCGGGTTTTAAATAGTTATAGACTCGGATCATCTAATTTGGTAATTTAAGGTTTGAATTAATTAAATTTTTAAGTTTTAACTTAATAAATCGAGTGTAAATAATTCAGAATAATTATTGGATGGTTTGTTAAGTGATTAATAAATGAAATTAATAAATATAATCACTTTGGGAAATTATCAGGAGATTAATTAAGATAATTAATAAAGAAGTAATTGATTTAATTAATGAAATAAATAAAAGCTAGTTAATCACAGTTTGGGATTAATCGAAATGATTATACGTTGGTTTGAAGTAAGATAATTAAATTTGATTAGAATAAATTAAAATATAATTGGAAATCCTTAATTTATATAATTAATAATGTAATCAAAGATTTATTAATAAAGATGAATTAATCAATAATAAGTGACTTATGAGAAGTTAATTAAAAAAAGTAATTAAGTATTAATGCAATTAATATAGATAATAAATTCATGATGTAATTAAAGATTACTTACTGATTTTTGGATTAAGGAAAATTAATATCATGAAATTAATTAAAGAGAATCACTTGCATAAATTGGTGGATAATTAATCCAAGTTGATTAATTAAGATGACTAATGAAGGGATGATTGATTTATTGATTTGAAATTAATTGATGAGTAAATAAAGAAATCTAAGTGGTTGAGGTTAGTAATTCAATCAGGAGTAATTAAATTAAATTTGTATGTGATAAAGCTTTGCTTATGGGTGATTGAACGGTATTGGATGCTTGAATGAGTTGATATCCCTGGTATGAAATGTTGTGTGTTTCTTATGGATAACTTGGGATAGGATGACGTGAGACTCGAGGAGGCCGGTATCGGGTATTGGGAAATACCCGAAACCACTTCGAATTTTATAGATTGATATGTGAAATCTATACGCTGGAGTGAAGTGTTTTAAAGAAATTGGACTATTTAAATAAAAAAATTTGGTATTGAGGAACTTATATGTGAAATAAGTTGGTTTCAATGATAAATTGTGGATTTGTGAATTTATTCGAGTACCCCGGGTTTTAATTAAAGTTGTAAGCTTTGTATTCCATGTTGGATGAGTTTTATATAAGTGGTATACTTTGTGTTCCATGTTAGTTGGGATTACTCACGCTGGTTTCCAGCCTGACCCGGGTGTTACTTTGATGTAATGCTCGGGTCGGACCGAGTATTACAGATTTTCAGGTTAGGACGTTCTGGAATTCAGGAGGCGAGCTGGACGGCAATATCGTATAAAGTATTTCCGCTGTATATTTATTATTGTTCATCTGGGACATGAAAAGTGTAAATATTCAGTGACTGTATATAATGTGAAACTCTGATGTATTAAAATGTAACCGACAGATATAGCATTCTTTGGCCACTGTTATTTTTTATTATTATTATATTTTATCTACTGCGAATGTGAGTTGTTGATTATTTCTGTTCTTCTTATTCTATCTCTTTCTTCTTTTTCATAACTATCTGAAAATTTCGGGTTCGAAAATTTCGGGTCGTTACACTCTCTCATCCTAAAGGGTCACCTTATTTCTAGGGATTTAATAGTGTTTTCATTAACTTATTCTTCGAATGAAGTCACTTTTATCCTTGTAGCAAAAATTTGAAATCTATTCCATTTCCTTAGTTTTTGTACAGATCTTTGTTTCCATTTTAAGCTATGGATTCCTTTATCCATTTTCATGTCTCATGTCCCCTTTTAGGATGCAGGTTTCTTAATTCTTTGTTGTGAGAGCCACTTTTCAGGCATCAGATGTACAAAAGATTGTTAGTTAGTACTTTTTCCTTTTTTTAATTATGATCTCAGATATCTTATCTATTCTTGATTATAGCGTAGGATATTTCATGCTTTTACCTTCGTCTGCACTCTTTTTTTGGGCTCTATCTTTGTTTTTTATAATGATTAACTTTATTCCTTTGACCCTTTATTCCCTTAGGCCTGGACTTTTATTTTGAGATGCGAACGTCTTTGTCCTTCTTTGTCTGCTTAGTACCCCCTCCGGGCTTCCCTTGATTCTAAGGGCCATAGTGTATGTTAAATTGACCTTCTTCTAAAAGGTTGCCGGTGGGTGCTTGACCTGACCCTTCCTTTAAGAGGTGAACTGGACGTTAGAGGTTTTGACCCTCCCTCTAGGAGGTGCTACGGAAGAGCGTCGTAGGCTTTTGTCCCTCCCTTTAGGAGGTGCAAAGGATTGGCCATAGGCTTTTTGGTGGGTGCAAGATCTCCTCCTTTTAGTAGGTGCTACGGATTGGCCATAGGCTTTTGGTGAAAACAGGGCCCCGCTCCTTTCAGGAGGTGCTACGGATTGGCAGTAGGCTAAAACTTGTATGTGAAAATCATTTTTGTCCAATTAAAATGTTTATGAACATCCATTTGAATATCAAAGAATTCTTGTAGATGAACCATTCTAATATATTAAGGGATTATTTTTCTGAAAAAGAGTTTGGTCATAAAGAATCTTTTCGTAACGATGCCTTTTTCAAGGGCACTTAAATCATTCTCATAGTAGAGACACAGATCTCAATGGGAGACTGGGAGGTCATCATTCATGAATCGATAACCTTTCAGTCGAGAATAGGATTCTCTAATTTGAGTTTTTGTTGATGAACTTTTGATAGTTTTAAAACATTCCCTGAAAAGTATGAAGCTTCTCCTCGACAATGGTTTTTAAAAATCTTTGAAATATTGGAATTGCTTAGTTGAAAGTCCATGGTAAGTATTTGCTAATTCCATATAGTATACTTTACAGATTGTGTAGATTTATTTTCAAATAAACAAATACTTAATTTTCCTTAATTATAGGGTAATTGGAGATAATCTTTTTCGACTTTTGAAAGCAACTTTCTTGAAAACATATTTAGGAAAATTCTCCACAAACGGTAGGATAACTAATTGAAAATAGAATCAACGTGCATAGTATATATGGTTATGCTTCCTCAAGTTTTTCTCAGCAAAAGAGATGTCTTGTTCGCAAGTCTGAGAAGCCATGATACATGGTCTAATAGACTTTCATGAATAAGGGCATGTTTTTCCCAGGAATCCCCTCTTTTGAGAGAGTTTTAGATGTTTACCCTTCTTGAGTCCATACCATCGGAGTATTTTTTACACCACATTGATTCAAGCTTTGAGATGAGGATGAGTTGGCTCGTTCCTTATATTTGAGTAGTCTTTCTTAAGTAGCTAAAAGTTTGTTGTACTTCAAGAGTATGTTGAATACCATGGACTGGTTTTGTTTTTACTTATAATGACACACGAATTTTGTATTAATATGTAACCAATTCAAAGTAGAATTCAAATTAAAGAAGTTATAAGCAAAGAAAATTTATAATAGACAGAAGCTACAAGGCTTCATAGCCTGATCGGAATCTGAAGATGAAGTTGTAAAACAGATTCTCTATCGGGGCTTTAAGTGATTGAGTTGCCTCTTTCGAGGTAGAAAATCTTCTTATCGTTTTTGGAAAATTCTTTTAAGAATCTAGACTTGACTAGGTTTCAAACTATTTTTTTCAAAACATTGCGATTATCAGTTTCATGTCATTCACTTTATGATAAGCATAGTAATTCCTTCCTTCTTTGGGTTCGACGAGAGTCCTTGTCTTATAGAAAATGGAGAAATTATCATTATCTTTTGTCGTGGAAAAAATATAGGAGAGAGATCTGTTTAATTCCACTAATCTGGATTTAGATGCCACAATTCGACTGTTTTTCTTATTTTCCTTCCATTTACACGTTTTGCTAGGATGGTTGAAGTAAAACTTTTCTTCCTTTTGTTCTTGCTGAGATCTCTTTATGGCATGATTATTTTGTCCATTTGAATAAACTTTTCAACTTGGAGATAGAGATGTTATAGATCCTAACACCCACGAATATGAAGTTCTTGCCAAAAAGGAGTTTGTTTGATTAAACTAAGCGAACTTCCATCAGTTTTTTTCATCGGTCGCGTTTTCGGCCTTCAATGCTTCCACGTTGAATCTTTTAATGTATTCACCAAGTAATTGTTCTATCCTTTGTTTGATGTTAGCTTGCAGTAAGAATCCATCACTAGATCTTTATATATGTGAAATTGCACTATGAATTCATAGGAAAATTGTTCCTAAGAATGGATGATTCCTTTCTGATAGTGCCTATACCATTTGACAGCTGCTCCTTGAAAAGTGATGGTGAATAGTTTACAACGAACTAGCCCAGGAGTATTATATAAGTCCAACCAGCTTTCAAAAGCAACAAGGTGATTATATGGATCAGCATTTCCATTATACTTCGGTGGGAGAATTTGAATATGAGGAGGGATGCTAAGTACCGTAATTTCTTTTGAAGAAGGAGTCTTTTGCAGGATAACCTATTTCCGTGGTTTAAGGAGTAAATATTTTCTAGTATCCTTTATGATTTGGTTGAGAATATTGTTGCGGTGACCTCCATTGCTTTCTGAGGTTAAACCATTTGATTGCTTAAGAGCTCTCTCAGCTTGACTTTCTTGATTTTCGTATTGGTCTTCATTTGGTGATTGCGCTTCATCTTCTCCTTCCACAATCTTTAGCGATCCTTGAGATAGAGCTCCTTCAAAAAGTTCTTGCATAGCTATCGTTTGCTGTTGTAGATTCTGGATTTTATTCTCATTTTTTTCCAACCTTATTAAGGTTGTAGGTTGTCCAAATTCCATATTCTCTAAGTTAAAGTTCGGGACTATATTCTTTTCTAAAGTGGATTGTGACGTGGCTTCTTCATTTGGGAAGTTGTTATTATTCCTTACTCTTACCATTTTCTCCTCTTGAATGAAGAACTCTATGCAACTAATCTGTGATGAAAGTTATTGGTAATCGAAGGTTTAAGCCCTCCTTCTAGTGCCAAAAATGTTAACAAGAAAACTTGCCAACACCCCAAAATAGAACTCAAAATGTAGTGTTCCCTTTGAAACAACCTTTCTGATTGATAGGGATAGCTTACGCCTTTCGATTAGATTGATACACTTAAATTCATTTTACAACACCATTCGATTTAGTTGAATTAGTTTAGGATCTTTTCGAAAATTTTCCTTTCGACGTGATCGAGGTGGTTTCAGGTTAAGACTTAAGGATATAAGGATATGGGTTGAATGTATGGGTTTCAACTTTGTCGAAAGGGTGAGCTCTTATTATCTTGTGGTTTTGAGCTAAAACTCATAGGATATGTGTATGTTAGGGGTTTCGACTCACTCGAAGGGTAACTTTTAGACTAGGTCGACACCAGATGATCACAACTGAATGCAATAAGAATCTCAAAACAGCTACATAATCAAAATTATCATAATCTTTCTTTTATTGAACTAAAGATGTACAGATTGACCAAATCCCCCAATTCGATTTTGAAATTATGGTTTACAGATTTTTAAATTTGAGAAAGTATGAGAATAAGAAGAATGAATCTGGGTCCCCAAACAGGACCCTTGTGGCCTTATTTATAGGCGTTGGTTGAACCTTCCACCCTTACTCTTTCGACATAGTCGAAAGGCCTTCTTCCATCCTTTTGCACGCATCCTTTTAATACAATCGAAAGGAATTTTCTCCTAACCTTTCTCCTTCGTACTTTTGCCTTTACTCTTTTGAATCGGAAATTTCGATCCAGTCGAAAAGTTCATCTTGACGACCTTCACTGCCGCTAAAATTTAGGCTTCCTTCTATTATGCTTGTTTCCTTTCGACTTCATCGAAATTTATATTGCTTGATCGCTTTAGACTTCATCGAAAGGTATATAGAAGTGCTCTTCACTAAGCAGTTAATCCGCTATGTAAGTTTACAAGGGTGTTGGCCTTCAATGTTGTCGAAACATGTACATTTTGGGTTTTGAATAAGTCTAAACACCGTAGAAAGCTTTGCCGCAAAAGATTCTGCTCGAAAGCATCCTCTCTGGCTAGTGTGGAACCTCATTTTTTGTGTGTTTCAGGACGTTATATTGAATTCATGTAATTTTTTCTTCATAGGTGTGGATAGTTTAAACCAATTCAAAAGGCTAATGTATGCTTTCGAAAGGGTTGCCTTGGTCAAACGTTCTTCTTATGGAGGCAAATGAAAATGAGACCAGCCGTTTCGAATGGCTTGGTACACACGCAAAAAACCTGTTATCATTTGCCTTCGAAAGGTACCTTTCAACCTCTTCGAAAGCTCCTTGCTTATCCAACATACTACTAAAGAATCCCTTTGACCTCTTCGAAAGGCCTTGTGATTGCTGTTTCTCTTTGTAAATTCTTCATTTTCATTCTTGTCGAAAGCCTTGTTTAATGTTTGCAGAAACCATTCTAATGCTTGTAGAACCTCACCAGTGTTATTGCTCCTTCTTTCACACATTCACTCTTAAGAAGATTTTATGGATAACATAAATACAAAGTCCTAGCTATGCCACATGTTATAGAAAGTAATTGGGGTAATGTTATACAATATAAAATTGTCATTTCCTTTCAAAAGCAAGAGGGGTCCAAAGTTATTACTTTACTTAGTTAATATAACTTTAAATTTATATTTCCACACACGTGTATACACATAATTAGGTCTGTTAATAATATAGTTTTTCGCCCGAGCCCGGTCCGAACCCTTCCTGTTAATAGGGGTATGGGTTTTTCCAAACTACCCAAACCCGACCCAAGCCTGGCTCGGTTATTATTAGGGTTGGGTATGATTTTATCAAAACCCTGCTCGGTTTAGACCCGACCCAATTATTAGTTTAAACGGTATCAAAACATAAGTGTTTATGTTGTTTATTTACCTTTTTTCCCTTCAGCATGAAGATGTTTTTTTTACATTTTTGTGAACATGGCTACATAACCACCCAAGTTGTGAGTTATAATTGTTTTTGTATAAATTTTACAAAAACATGTAAGTTTAAAGTATGATTTAACATAAATATTTTGAATTTGGTATATGGGTATTACCCAATGGACTTAAAAAGCCCGACAGTCGGGCTTGGTTATTATTTTAGACATGCCTTGTGGGTTCAGGCTAAGCTCGATTTTTTATTGTTGTATTTAGGCTTGGGTCCGGGTTTTAAGATACCTAGACCAAACCTAGCATATTGACATGCCTACATACAATATATACATACAAGATAGTTAGATAACCCGCCCAAATCTAAGCCTACAACAAGCTCATACACACAAGAACCAAGGAACCACTTCATACTATCACCAAACTCCTAAAGATCCAACCTTTTGCTCCAAAATCACAAAGCCAAGCTCTCCCTATCCTCCTTATGCTCACGGCCTCACCAAAATCCCCTATCCTCTTCACTTTTATTTAACTTTAAATTTAGATCCATGCTTCCTAAGGTATTGCTGAAAGTTTGGTGAAGTTTGGAAGAGATTAAAGTTAATTAGAGAAACACTAGTGAAGATAGAAGTGGATTAGTGCTAATCGCTTCTACCATTTTTCTTCTTCTTATTACTTTTGAAGGTTTTGAGATTATAAAATGTTTATCACAAGCCTACCTCTCCTTTACACGTCCAAGAACCCTCTCTTTGTTCCTTGCATGCTTATTTTACTTTGCACCTCATTTTCTTTTACATAACACTTAGACTTCCCTTAAAAGCTCATTTTCAAAATATCTTTCCATGACATCACCCATGACATCATCAAATATTATATTTTCCATAAGTGAAAAAATATTTTGTTTCATATTATTGATTTTCTAAGCAAATAAGTGTATGTAAAAACGTTTGAATAACTTCTGACGAGTAAAAAGCTATTTATCGATAAAACAATTTTCAGTCACATTATCAATATTTCTTCAAAGTGTGTATTTTTGTAAATATTTTTTCAGAATAAGTTTATCATCATTAGTTACAATTTAAAAGGTGGTTAACAAGGTTACTTAGTAACTTCAATTTTATTTAATCCAAGATTGAAACATTTATATAATTTAGATATTTAAGTACGAAGCATCTAAAATTCCGGGTCATTGCGTTCGGGTATTAAGTGGCTATTGTAGGTTCTACCTACTTTCCACTTAAGAAGTATTAAATGATCTAGATTATCATTCAGGTGCCATAGTAGAAAATATTAAGAGGGGTCCTCTTCGGGGTCGAGGTATTAAGTGGCTATTGTGGGTTCTGCCTCTTCCCATAAAGAAGTATTAAGTGGCATGATTAGATTTCATGCGATGTTAGGTAGAGAGTACCAAAGAGGGGTCCGCCTTGGGTTAGGTATTAAATGACTGGGATTTTACTATGTTGTAGGTAATAAATGGTCCAAATCTGCCTAATTCCCATTAAACAGGTATTAAGTGGCTCAGGTACTTTCTCTCATATTATTAGGGCATGACTGACAATAGTTGTATAGGATTGGAAGGGCCTTTGGCCTATAATTGAAGGTACATTAGGAAGTTGGATTGGAAAAGGCTTCGGGCTTACAGTTGGAGGTATACTTTGTAGGATAGAGCATAGTATGTGTAAGACATATTACTTATCTAAATGATACTGCCCAAATACTATTATGGTAAGACTTGAGATTTTCATTCATCGTACATTGTTGTTTTGACCCCCTCCTCATTACAACACATAGGTTAGGGAAACGATATTGACTAAGAAGATGAAGGCGAAGACTTATGGAAGTTTATCTATCTATTTATGCTTTGATATATTTTGATGTACTCAATTTTAGATATGTTGTTGTTTTTAGCATACTGTATTTTGGATATTTTGTATTTTTGAAATTTGGATATCAATAAAATAGGTAACTATTTCTAAAATTATATTTTATCTCTCCGCTATGAGATTCTGATAGCATAGATAGATAGCACTGTATATTATTCATTTTACCAATTTTACCAACCAACGACTAGCTTTGGAATGGTCCTAAGGTTCGATGGGCTTTTATTTAGTCGAAAATTAGCTTGTTTCGAGGTAGGTTGTTACATTTGGTATCAGAGCCAAGTTACACGATCAATGGGAATAGGTATATGTATGATTGCATATTTCTTATTTTTGAAAGTATTTGTCAAAACCTACTATATATGTTCACTTACTCAAACATACACGACCATACTAGGAAAATCTTTTATTTTAACAAATAATATTATCTTAGGAAGTTATAACTAAAACTTTAAAGCTACAGATAGTTGAATATAGTTGAAAACCACTGCTCTAAGGCTGAGAATCCCTCTACCCAAGAAATACCCACTATTAGGGGGATGCCAGAATGGTTCAAGCGATTCCTCAGGCATGTAAGTCAAGTTCCCATTCCTCAACAAGTTGCACTAGAGGCACCCACTGTCTCGCTTGCTGAACCAGGACCTCGCACACTAGACTTCCCCACATTGTATTAAAGATTTCCAATATATGGGAGGACGGGTGTATATGGGAGCTGAAGGTTTTGAGGAAATAGAGGCTTGGATTAACGACTGTGAGCATATATTTCGGGAGCTTGGATGGAAGACTGGATCTAGAGGAGGATAGCAGCATGGCATCTAAAAGAGGAGGCACTAGATTTGTGGAGTATGGTGGCTAAGGAGAATACCGAGGAAGGAATCACTTAGGCTAAATTTAAAACTTGGTTCGTGTCGCAAATCATATCCAGAGCTGAAGTAAGTTTATAATTAGAGAAGTCTATAAAACTTAGGTAGGTTGACTTCATGTTGAAGGGGTATATTTGTAAGTTCACGGAGCTAGCTAAGTTAAGATTGAGTTTGATTAATACCCCTATAAAGATGGCTATGAAGTTTGATAAAGGCCCACATTCCTACTTATGGAGCTTCTTTTGACCCAAGTACACATGGGCACTACTTATGAGATGATAATTGAAATGGCCCTGTTGCAGGCTGCAGGTATTGAGGAGAAGGAGAAGGTGGGACCGACAAAAAATCAAGGTGGAGCTAAGAAAGGAATATTGTGGGTAGACAAGAAAGCCAGGGCAAAATCAAGAAGGGAAGTATAGCATGTCGTCGATGTCAAAAGAAGGGACATGTTGCTAAGGACTGCAAGGTGATCTTGATGAGAGAGGGGTTCTAAGGAAGATGCTACCACTGCCATGAGGAGGGACACTATAAGAATCGGTGTCCAAAGCTGGCTGAGGAAGGACAAAGTCGGTAAGTTTATGCCATTGAGGTTGTACCTATATCATGTAGACCTCCTAGAGATCAAGAAAAGGCTACAATGGAAGGTATAAAAGATATTTGTAGGAATATTATTTGTACCTAATTTAACTCAGGAACATCTTACTCATTCATATCCAAAAATGTAGTTAACTCCTTAAGTCTAAAAGCCCTAGTTTTCACCAACCCGATAGTCATATCACATCCTATTGAGGGTCGACACATCTTTCTTTTTCTTTGATTTGTAAAGACCTAGTTGTGGATATATGTAACTTCGATATTACATTTATTGCATATGTTCTTGGTTTTAGTAGGTATGGATTTATCCTAGGGGTAGATTGGTTATCTTACCATGGGGATATCCTAGATTATGATAGAAGGATTGTATGGTTAAGGATTTGTAAGGGGCGAAATATAGATGTTCACCGTGCACCCCAAAACTCAATCAAGTAAAACTATTTATATTCGCTAAGCATATCATAAGATGAGCTCTCATCAGTGCCCGTAGTTCAAGAATTTCCTGACATTTTTGGAGAAGTCTCGGGTCTCCCATCCCGAATGGGGATAGAGTTCAGAATTGATTTGGTGAGGGATGCTACAGCTATCGCTCTGCCATTAAGACACATAACCCTCAAAGAAATGCGAGAGTTTGACAAGCAGATTTCGAACCTATTGCAAAAGGGATTTATTCATGAAGTACTTATGGATGTGGAGCACCCATTTTATTTTCCACTAAGGCGGATGGATCTTTAAGGCTATGCTTGACTATAGATAACTCAACAAGTTGACTAAGAAGAATAGGTATCCTTTACTTAGAATAGATGGATTGTTTGATCAACTTGTTGATGCCGAAAAAATTCCCAATTGGACTTAGCCACGAGATTCCATTAATTAAGGATAGCTGAGGATATTAAGCAGTAGACTGCTTTTCGCACTCCAGACGGATTATATGAATGGGAAGTGATGCCTTTTAACTTGAAAAATTCCCTTGCATATTTTGTAGATTTGATGATTAGAGTGTTTATGGGCAGCTAAATAAGTTTTTCATAGTGTCCGTAGACGATATTCAAGTATTCTCTTAAAGTGAGGGTGAGCATGAAATTACTTAAGGAAGATACTAGGGACTTTGAGAAGGCACCAACTGAAAGCCAAGTTCCTAAAATTTCACTTTTGGAAAAAGGAGGTGAGATCTCTTGGTCGTATTTTCTCCAAAAAGGGATTGTCCATGGACCCCGTGAAGGTAGAAGTTGTTCAAGGCTGGAAGATCCCAAAGAACACCAAAGAAGTTAGGAGTTTTCTTGGGTTGGAAGATTACTATAGGAAATACATTAAGGACTTTTCCAAGATAGTAGTCTCATTAACTCGCTTGGTAAATTCATGGGAATGAGCCTGTCGAGGAAGAGGGAGGTGCAAATTTGAGGTCAAATTCTTGTCAACCGGGGGAGGATGATGCAGCAAAGGAAATGGGTTCGATTGCCTTAAGCCGCGAAGTGCATAACGACTTACGACCTAACGTACTAAATGATGCAATGCAATGTGAAAGACCGCGTGCCTTAGGTCGCTCACACATAGTTCGTTCAGATGCTTCAGTTGCTTTAGGTCGCGCGAGTACTTAAGTCGTTCGCGACCTAGCGCATCAATCCTTAAGTCGCAAATAAGCAGTGTGGACCAACCTAGCAAGTCAAGCAAACTGGTAGCAACCAACTTAACTCTATGATGCTCGGGTACTTCCTTAAAGTCAAAATTTTCTTCAACATTTGATAACCAATCCAAAAACTCTTCCACAATCATTCCACCTTTGAATTCTGGAATTTCAGTCTTCATCCCTAACTCCCATTTACTATCATCTTCTACCTCCCAATATTGATTTCGTACTTGGTCTCGATCTCGATAATGTACACTACATCTATCGCCATCTTCATCATAATCAAATGTACTTCGATATCGATCTCGACCATCAACATCTCTATGATCACGCATATCTCTTCACTATGTCTTTCAGCATTACGATATGGCTCATCTCCAAACTCACGTGGAGTTCTTCTCTCTTCGTTTCTATACTCATGGTGATCTCTTCTCGTTGAAACTGATGATTCTCTTTGATCTCGACGGGATTGTGGTGACACCCTCCTCGCTTCCGCAACCGATGGCGAAACTCTGTTTCCTCCATGGTTCGAGATTGGTGATCTTCTCCTTTGACTTTGATTCATATCATTCATCAATATTTCTAACTTTCCAATACCTTCATCAAACTTTTCATTGATTCGTTGTTCCATTTGCTCAGCCTCTTGTCTACGATACACATCTTCAACATTTTGAAAATGATTTGCTCTTCTTGGAGGAATTGTCGAATCTTCAACAAATTCAAACACACTTCAATTAGCACAACTTCAACTCAAATATGAACTTGATTTCTCTCGGCCTGCACTTAGCTTGCTCGGCTTGTAACTCTCGGCCTTGATTCAAACAAAGTGATGCACAACTCCAAAACTTCAACACTTCAACTCGGCTCCAACAGGCTCGGCTTAGCTATGATTGGCTAAGTCTAGCTCTGATACCAAACTGACGCAATGGATATAATGGATGACAACGAAATGAAGATTCCGTGTCAAACTAATCGATGAAACGATTAGGTAAAACAAGATAAATCGATGGATCGAAAATACCGAATGCCCAAAATTCGTTGATCTCGAGAGATACCGAATTCTAGCTATCTCCAACACGTTGATCGCGCACGATACCGTGTTAAAAGATCTACGACTCTTCTACGTTGATCTCGCGCACGAGATTCCGTGAATCGGCTTCAAATTCGTTGATTCGAGCGCACTCGAATAACCGAAAATGGAGAAAGGAGACAACGCTCAACTTTTAATTTCAAAGAGGCACAAAGCACTCAAACAAAGTTTTATTCAAAATCAACTACTTTTACAAATGACACAACCCCCATATTTATAGGCAGTTTACAACTCAACACTGAACTCAGCCGACCTAACATAGGTCGCTAACGACCTAACAGATTAAACGGCCTAACAAAATACAAGTTACAACAAGTAAACGACCTAGTACATACAACACAGTACACGACTTAACCAATAACGACTCAACATATACACATAACGACATAAAAGTGAACGACTTAACAACAGAACACAAGTCGCGACCTAAGCCACAGCACATACGCGACTTAAGACTCTCGCGACCTAACAACTTACGACACCAAGCGACTTGACCAACAACGGCTTGCTTCATGCGGCATAAGGTTGTTAACTCGCTTGAGCGACCTAAAGAAACGCGCACCGGTTTGCTTGACTTGCTAGGTTGTTCCACACTGCTTATTTGCGACTTAAGGATTGATGCGCTAGGCCGCGAACGACTTAAAGTACTCGCGCGACCTAAAGCAACTGAAGCATCTGAACGACCTATGTGTGAGCGACCTAAGGCACGCGGTCTTTCACATTGCACTACATCATTTAGTACGTTAGGTCGTAAGTCGTTATGCACTTCACGACTTAAGGCAATTGAACCCACTTCCTGTGCTGCATCACTTTTGCACAGGATGAGAAATACACATAAGCATTTGAGAAGTTGAAGGAGCTGTTGACTAGTGCGCTAATACTTATTTCGAATGGGACAAAATCTTTCACTGTTTATACCGGTGTAAGTGGTATGGGATTAGGAGCTGTTCTTATGCAAGAAGGTAAACTGATAGTCGATGCAATTAGGTAGTTGAAGGACTATAAGAAGAGGTACCCAACACACAACTTGGAGTTAGTGGATATCGTTTTTGCTTTGAAGGTGTGGAGGCACTATCTATTAGGAGAAAGGTTTGTGTTATTTACCAACCACAAATCCCTTAAATACCTATTTTCCTAAAAAGATTTGAAACTGAGGCAGTAAAGCTGGATGGAGTTTATAGCATCATATGACTTTGAGATACAGTATACCCTAAGAAAAGGGAATGTTGTTGCCGACACCCTTAGCCGGAGGAATGTTACTCTAGGTGCTATATATAAGTGGAGGCAGTTGGAGTTTCTCTAAAATTTCAATTCCCAACTGCCAACAGAATCCACTCTACAATATTTGGTAGCAATGGAGGTTAGGCCAGCATTGATGGACTGCATTGGGCAAGAGCAGAAGAAGGATGCAACGATGGTAGGATTTTTAGTCAAGTTCATTAGAAAACATTTCCCTCATGTTGGTAGGTATGCAATTGATGAAAGAAGATGTTTGAGAAGAGATAGACGCCTTTGTGTTCCTATGGTGGAGGACATTTTGGAGGAAGATTTGGCTGAGTATCATCGTTTTCGGATGACCATTCACCTTGGTGGACATAAAATGTATAAAGATATAAAAATAGGTTTTCTAATGGCCAGGGATGAAGAAAAGATAGCATAATCTATCTCTAGGTGTTTGGCGTGCTAAAAGATAAAGGCAAAACATGGGAAGCCCGGAGGGTTGTTCTTGCCGTTAGAGATGTCAATTTGGAAGTTGGAGCATATATCAATGGACTTCATAGATGGGTTGCCTAGGAGTCAAAGTGACAATGAAACTATTTGGGTTATAATGGATATACTCGCTAAAAGTTCCCACTTTATTTCCATTAGGATTAATAAGACTACAACATCTCTAGTGCAAATTTATATCGAAGTAGTACAACTTGGAAAAGTTTCAGTTAGCATTGTTAGTGATAGGAACCCCTTATTCATTAGCAAATTTTGGAGGAGTATGCAATCAGCTTTAGGAATGAGTTTGAATCTTAACACCTCTTACCACCTACGAACCGACGGTCAGATGGAGAGGGTGAATAGGATTTTGGAGGATTTGTTGAGAGCTTGCATTATGGATTTCAAAGGATATTAGGAGCAGCATTTGCCTTTAGTAGAATTCGCTTACAATATTAGTTACCAAGTGGTGATTAGCATGGCTCCCTTTGAAGCATTATACAGGAGGCCATGCAAATCGCCTAATTATTAGTAGGAAACCATCGACAAAATTCTACTTAGACTACATTTTATTTGTGAGACCTCATAGAAGATATAAATTATCAAACGATGAATGAAGGCTATACAGGACCTTAAAAAGTCCTAACCTGAAAGGCGAAGAAAGGAATTGGAGTTTGCGATAGGAGCTGTGCAGTTAACTCCCCGCTAAAGCCTCGTAATATCCCCACTATAGCACATGACACTCTTCGGCCGCTATGCTACTTCATTTAGCGTTATTGAACAATAGATTGGCTTTAAGCCCGCTATTTCTGCTACACGTGCTAAGTTGGGGCTTTTTAGTACCCTCTTTACCAACAATAATATACAAAGGTTGATTTGACTAGTTCTTTTTTAAAATAAATCAATGAAGTTAAGTTAAAGACTTAATTTTAAGGCAAAAATGTTTAATATAAGTTAGAAATCCATTGTAGTCACCAAATCTAGTGTGCATAAGTCATGATATTCTTCAGTTTTGTTATATAAGATTAAGCAATATTCCTTCTTCCTACACAAATGATGTGAAAATGAGAATAAATTAACTTTAAGTACTTGGTTCTATATCTAATGAAGCTTTTTTCACCTTCGAAATTTTCCCCTATATTCCCACTTTATCCTGGTTATAACATTTTGCACTTTCACCGCTATATAACCACTAAGCGCTTTAACTGCACAAGATAGGAGATATGGTATTTGTCAAGGTTTCCCCTCTTAAGAAGGTTATGAGGTTGGTACGTCAAGGAATTTGGGGCCAAGGTTTGTTAAGCCTTTCCCGATCTTGGAAAGAATAGGGAAACTTGCTTATCAAGTGGAATTGCAAGATAAGTTAGCGAGAATTCATAACGTTTTTCTTGTTTTGCACTTCGAGAACTTCCTACACAGCACCACCACCATAGTAGAGCCTGATCAGTTAGTAGATATTAAGATGAAGCTAATAACACCATATGTCAGTAGATGCATAGTGGAGCACGGAACTAGGAAATTCTGCAACAAATAAATTAAGTTGGTCCAACTACGACGGGGAGATAATCCAATGGAAAGCACATGGGAAATGGAAGAGAAGATGAAGTCTTCTCATCCTGATCTTTTCTCTAGTAAACTTTCTCTCTCTAAAATTTAGGTTTTCGGTTGCGTCGTAGTTGCTAGATTAGATGGTATGGGATGGTTGTCACACATTTTACTGTCATTTTTGCACTCATGTAGAATCTTATGCATATTTAGGATGCTTACATACATGCCTATATGTCACGATCTTGCATTCATGCTAGAAATGAGCTCGCCTATAGAATATTGCATACATAATCATATTGCATTTTTAGTTGAGTGGATGGTTGTGTAGATAACTTGATTGTATAACATGGTTGTAAAGCGCACATTACACTCCATCCCTTAGGATTTCACGGCCGAAATCTATTTTAAGGAGGGAGAGTATAACACCCCATAAAAATTAATAAGAAATTAATTATTTAATAATAAGGTTAAAAATGAAAATTTTGTAAATATCATAATTTAGCCATGAAAGTTACATCGTCGCATTCGTAGCGATATTCTAACCAACTTTTATACATAAAGTTTTGTAATCGAAGCTCATGCTAAAAAGTTATTGACGTTTGAAGTTTTTGAATTTAAAATAATTAAAATGAATTAAATTTTGAATTTAAATAACATTAATGTGAAAAACAATTAGGATAATAAATATTTTTAACGTTAATAGATAATTAACATTAGATAATAACGTTAACGGCTGTAATAAAATAGGAATTAAATAAAATAAAAACGACACATTAATTCACATTCCAAATAAGAAGATCGTTCGACCCCCTCACCATGATCGGTCGACAACTAGCGATCAACAGCTTGAGGGTGGGAGGTCGATCGATATTGTGGAGGCAGCTAGGGTTTTCTTAGGTACAAATGGTCAGGATTTTATTATTTTAAACCGATTTAAATTCGACGGTCCAGACACCTTCTGACCACTATAAATAGGAAGCCCCTTACTTTTATTCAAAAAAATATTTGGAATGTTAGTGAAACTCCGACGATCTTCTTCCTCAATTAGATTCAAGAATTCAAATTCAAGGGAAAAAGGTAATAGTTTATATATTTTCATTCTTCTATTATTATTCTTCTCTAATCTTTGAATTATAAATCTAATTTATATATTCCAATTGTTGTATATTTTAAAAAGGAGAAGTTTGAAGGAAAAATTAGGAGTGGGAAGGCAGGCGAATTATCTATGAGTGAAAATCTTAGTTTTTCACATTTTTAGTATTTTAGTAGAAGTTTTGATTTATTTAATGCCTAAGGGAGTTTTGGTCATGAAAAAATTAAAACTAAAACCCTATAGTTCTCCCAAAACGAAATATCAATTCTTATGTTTATTGGAATCTTAATTATTCTATATTTATTAAAATAGTAGAATTTGTTTTGTTATTACAATTTGAATATTATATATTCTATTCCACTTCCAACTTTTATCTATTGTTGTGTTAAAGGATTTTAAAAAGAAAATGGGTTTCGAAATGGTGTGTAAAGGATGAATTATCCTATTCATAGTTTGCATTGCCTATTTCAAAAATTTAATATGAACCCCTTTTTAATTAAATATGTAAAAGTTGAATAGAATATAAAAAGTTTAAATTGTAAGTTTTATTCCTTGAAATAGAGATGTTGGTACTACTGTATTAATTAGTATAGAATGATTTTGGTATATGATTCTATTTTATTAATGCAAGTCTACTGTTTAGCTAAGGATATTAGCTAATTTGTAAATTAGTATAGGAAACAAAAATCTTCGCATGCTTAGATATATTTAGTTAGTTAAAATTACGTAGGTGTAAAAATACTAGTGTATAAATATATTATTAACGTATAATTAATAACGTATTAATCATGTAGTACAAATAAGTTATTAATTAGCATTGACCTCATAAGAAGGAAGTAAGGATGAGTATGGAAATTAATCCACAACTGAAGGCGTAATAAGGAATTTTCCTTATAAGGCCTTAATGCAAAATGTAGTGAGGTATATATGGTAGTAAGTTAGGAAAGTGGAGTTATAATTGAGTTAAATAGATGCGAGGTCAGTCAAAGCACACAGAAGTCTGACCAACTAATTTGACTACCAACAGTGTGACTTTGAGGTTAATGTGAGACATCGTCTATAATAAGTACCCACAGTGGACGTGTGGTTAGTCCTAATTCTATAGGATAAGTCTGCCCAGTTAACCAGGCTACCAGCACCTATGAATAGTCGGACTAATGTGAGATGTCACACTTTAGGTTACAGATCACAATACGTAGGGCCTGCTTTTAGGTTAGGGGTATTATATGGCTATTGTAGGGTCCCCCTCCCTTCCCACTTAAATGGTCAAGATTATTGTTTAGGTGCGGTAGTGAGAAATATCGAGAGGGGTCCGCTTCTAGGTCGAGGTATTAAGTGGTCATTGTAGGGTCCATCTCTTCCCATACAGAAGAAATTAAGTAGCCTGATAAGATTTCGTTCAATACTAGTTAGGAAGTACCAAAGAGGAGTTTGCCCTGGCTTAGGTATTAAATGATCAGGATCTACCTAGGTTATAGGTATTAAATGGTCAAAGCCTGCCTGATTCCTATTAAAGAGGTATTAAGTGGCTCGGGTACTTTCTTTCCAATTATTAGACATGATTAATGGTAGTTGCATAGTACTGGAAGGGCCTTTGGCCTACAGTTAAAGGTACGTTAAGGAGTTGGACTAGAAAAGCCTTCAGGCTTATAGTTGGAGGTATACTTGGTAGGATATAACATAAGATGCATAATACATATTTCTTACCTAAATGATACTGCCCAAATACTATTATGATAAGACTTGAGATTTCCATTCACCAAACATTGTTGTTCTGACCCCCCCCCCCCCCCCCCCCCCCGCATTTCAACACATAGGTTAATGAAATGATGCTGACTGAGAAGATGAAGGCGGAGGTGAAGACTTGTGGCACTTTATCTATCTATTTATATTTTGGTATATTTTGATGTACCTAGTTTCAGACATGTTGTTTTTGGGATATTGTATTTTGGATATTTGGCATTATATTTTATATTTTTGAGATTTGGATCTCTATGAAATGGGTACTTATTTGTAATATATATTTTGTCCATTCGGCTATGAGATTCTAATAGTATAAGTAGATGGCTCCGTAATTGTTCATTGTATCAATTTTTCCAACCAACGGCCAACTTTGGGAGAGGCCTAAGGTTCATTGGGCTTTTATTTGGTTGAAAATTAGGCCCTCTTGAGGTGGGTTGTTACTCTACAAAAATTAACAATCTCGAATCGATTCCTGAGTTTCATAGGCTAGGGAAAGTTCTAAATAGTAAAGGAGGAGATTTCAACAATATTTATGGCTTTTTTGGTTGACCGTGAATGGTATTTATTAATCAAGATATATAAGATCATATATGCTTTTAAATTATTGTTTATAGCCTAAGGTTAGTGGCCATGGCTAGTATGATACAGATGTTGGCATACATTCAATTGCTGGTGTTGACATTGAATTTTATATGGGAGATGGGCAAATGGCGATTATAGATGAGTTATGCCATTTGGGTGAATAAGAGGAAAAAATGAATAAGCAAAGGTGGATCAATGTATAATGTAATGACCCGTAATTTTCGATAATTAAATTTATTAATTAAATAAGTTTTGGAATTTAATACTGTGAAAAATTAAAAATTCATGATTTAATAATAAGA
Organism: Allium cepa; assembly: GCA_030765085.1. NCBI lineage: Eukaryota > Viridiplantae > Streptophyta > Magnoliopsida > Asparagales > Amaryllidaceae > Allium > Allium cepa. The sequence continues at coordinate 103,936,589 of CM060939.1, forward strand.
ATATAACTAGAATAAAATGTAATAGTATTAATTTAAGGTAATTGATAACTGCTTTAAATGTAATCCATTTAATTGAAATGATTAAAAAGTTATAATTGGTTATAGATTGTAAATAAATTGTAATGATGTGTGTATTAATTAATAAATTGGATAAAAGTGTAATTGATAATTTAAATAAGTATAAATTAATGAAATAGTATGTAATTAATTGCAATTGATAAAAGTAGTGTTGTGGTAGTAGTTATGGCATTTTGTGTAGATAAAAAACTTACAAATGTAATTAAATTAAGAAAGGTAACGATTGTCATTTGTTACCAATTTATTTATTCTGTTGAATTAAATTTGAAATCAATTGCAAATTAAATGTAATTAAATATCACGTTAATATGAGTTAAGACAATAACTGCAAATTGTGAGTTTAATAAAATGTATAGAAATGTTAATTATATTTACAAGGCAATAATTGATGTAATAAAAAGGAGTGAAATAGAGATAAATTGATTTATTGGGATTTTAAATTGTAATAAAAATTACAAATCCAATGCAACTGAAATATTGCAACTAATATGATAAAAGATGATGATTAGAGAATATTAATGGAACAAAATATAAACCAATGTTAACTATGTCTATAAGGTAATAATTGATTGAATAAAAAGATTGAAATCAAAATTTAATCAATTTATTTGAATTAAAATTATAATTAATTGGAATTTATTTATAGTTGAAATTGAGCATCATAATTAGTGTAATATTTAACGCTGAAGTGATATGCAAACTTGTATTAAATCATTTTAAATGTCTAAGTGATCAAAAATGAAGAAATTTGTTAATTATCAATTTGAATGGAAAAAGTGATTTAATTAATTTAATATTAATTTATTTAATTAACGTGAAAATAGCCATTTTGGCCACTGTCTCAGATTTGACGAAACTAGTTTCATCGTATCTGTAACAGTGGGTTATTGTAAGGTTTCAAGTTTCATAGCGATCGGATTTGTCGTTTGATCGTACGGACTCGAAACGCGTAGAAATCAAACTAATTAAATTTAATTGAAATCAATTTGAAATAAGCTTATTTTAAGCTAACTTCTTTATACGATGGAATTAGGACTTGAAACATGTTTCATTGAGTTTAAGATTATCAAAAACATATATTTTAATATATGGGATGACATGTTTTCATTCCGGAAGCATAACGGGTTTTTGGGGTCGTATTTGTCGTTTCAAATCTATTCGGATATTCATTCTTTCCTTATCGGGCCTTGGTTAGATAAATATTCTTTATCTCAAACCCTGGCAGTCATTATCTTATTCAGTACATAAAATTTCATCTGTCTACTTCTCCTTCTCAATGGCAGAACCAAATCCAATTACAAAACCCTAATTCCCAAATTGCAAATTCAGTTTCAAATTCAATTCCAAAATCAAACTCCTCCAAACCATATCAAATTATATATCAATTTAAAGCTCTCAATGAGCGTAATTCAATGGTGTAATTCGTTTTTGCAATCAAAGCACCGTTTGTCCATAAATTGAGGATGAACCTCAGCCTTCCATTCTAGGTTTTGGATGATCCAACGGTGGATCTACATCCGATCAACGATCCGGTGGTGCCACTACGAAGAGGGTGTCGAGCAGGTCATAGGGGTGCCATTCGTTCATCCCATTGGTCGATGGTTTCACTAGAATTGGCTTGTTTTGGTGGCGGTGGCGATAGGTGATTGATGGCGTCGACGTGAGGCACACGGCCAGGGGTAGGGCGGATTGATGCGGCGGAGGTGAAGGCGAGGTCTAATTGTGTCGTAGCTTGATGGAATGGCCGACGTTTGAAAGAATAAGGTGGCGGCCAGTCCTTGTTTCAGCACGATCGAGATTTCTACAGTTAGGGTTTCGTGCATACGTGGATCGAGTGACGCGGTAAACATTTAAATTTTTATTTGTTTATTCTATATATTCAATTATAAATCGTCCAACTTCTAATTGTCATAACTTTTTCATACGAGGTCAGAATTATGTGCGGTTTATTCCATTAGAAACATATCAAAATTTGGAACTTTTTGACGCTGCTACAGATGAATTCTGAGACTGTCAAATTTTGGGCTTTTATTTGGATTTTAAATCGATTTAAAATCGAAAGTGAGTGTTTTGACAAACTCACAACTACTGGATTTTCGTATGTTAGTTAAATTATAATTATAATGTGATTAGAAATTAATTGATTGATGTTGGTTATGCTTAAATTATCATTCTAGTTAAATTTAACTTTTATTGCATAAAATCATCGTTTAGTTTAATATTGAATCAAATTGTCAATTTAATACGTGTAAATGATAATTCAGTTATTTATAGGTGTTTATTGATTGATTTGGATAATGATTGTGATGGATGTTTGATTGTTGATATTGGATGACTGTATGTTGTATGTTTATATTGTTATAACACCGCAAGTTCCTTATGGGTTGAAATGATACATACCTGAATGATCTATAGATTAGGGAAAAATAGTTATAAGTCGAAATGGTAGAATCGAGCAATTTTATGGATTTTTATTTAATTCGGGATTGCGGTTTGAAATGATATATAACCGTAAAATTTTAAATTGCGGATCGAAATGATAAATATCTGTATCACTTGACCATGGGGTAGAAAATTATTTATGGACACCGGATTGGTTAAATTAAATGATTTAAGTCCTAAAATTTTGAATTCAGTTAACTGGCGTTTTGAAATAGAAAATTTCTTTATATAAACTGAATTATTCTTCGATAATCCAAGCGTTAATGCTGAGATTGGAATTGATCAAATAAATTGTTCTAAGTATTTAAACTGGAATTTCAAGTTGAAGTGTCACATATAAATGAATTTATCGGAATTGAGTCCTTAAAATATTTGGATATAACTTTGAAACATATTTTAAACTGATTTAAAAACTATTTTAACCAATATAAACTATTTAATTTATTTTAATCAAATTTAACCTAATTTAAACTAATTAACCTATTTAATCTATCTTAATCTATTTTAATCTATTTAGTCTATTTTAACTCATTTAAACTATATTAAACTAATTTAATTTATTTTAAACTATTTTTACTTATTTTAACTATTTAGTCTTCTTTTAATTCATTTAATCTAAATTAAATTCATTTAATCTATTTAAAACCTAATTAATCCATAATAAACCTGTTTAATATATTTTAAAACATTTAACTATTTTAGAGTATTTTAATTATTTTAAAACTATTTAAACTATTAAAACTATTTATGACTATCTAAACTATTTCAAAAATTCCAGACCGTGTAAAGTTGAATTATTTATATTTAAATCCTTGATGATGATAAAACCTAAGTTGAAATTTGGAATTGATACCTTTTTGTGAAATGATATATTTGAGTAAATATGATAATTTTGGAACTAGGATTTAATTAACCTATCTTATCGATAAATTCAAAAGTGAATATGATTTTGAAAGTGAATATACTTTGGAAGTTGTAACGATCGTAAATTTTGAACAATTTAAATTGTGAATATTTAATTAATTTTGAATATTTGAATGATAATTTAAACTGAATTTCCAATATAACAATGAATTTTGCGATCAAATTTGAGAATTTAATCTAGAAAAAGTTGAATAAAATTTATATTTGACTTTGGAGTTGAAATTGAATATTGAATTTGTATTTTTAATTCAAACTAATGACTTAAGAAAATAATTTGGATACAAGAATTTTTATTTATGTAAATTTATAAATGGATGGTTAGTTTTAAATAACATTTTTCTTTTCTTTAAAATAAAAAGGAATAAAATTTTATTCAATACAAAATAGATAAGTAAATATACATAGTTAAAATTTAAAACAACATATTTGTAAACTTCGTAAAATATGAAGTGACTACATTGGAAAAGTTATAACAACATAATTCAACAAAACAAAGCAAAGAAATAACAAAATTTATTGAAATTCAAAATGAAAAAAAATATATAATAAAATTTGGTTAAGTGTTGTTGGGCTTTGAAATTGTGAATCTCGGTCCATTTACCTTTGAATGCCGTTTCCTTTTTACCTCAATTCGACCCGTTTCCTCCATTATCCATTTTCACAAACCCTAAGCAAAATCACGAAAGAAAAAGAAAATAAAAATGATGGCAGCCGTTCCTCTTTGTAAATTAGGGCTAGCAATCTAATCTAGGGTTTTGCTTCTTGCGATTCAAAACAAGGGTTTGCGATCTAATCTGGGCTTCGACCTTCGTTCAAATTGGCTTATTTCCCTTCGGCTGCTTCGACTTTGTTATGGTGAGTTTTCTGCTCACGATTAATTTTTAATTCAGGTGTTTAAATTTGTTTGGATTGAATGTTGGTTGCATGCTATGATTTGGTGATTATTAGCTTTCAGTTGCTCGGTTAAATTTGAATTTTAAACTAATAGGAACAGATAACTCACTGCATGTTGGATTGTTGGTTGCTATTCGTTATCACTTGCTCTGATGTTGTGTTTTTGTACTGTTAAGATCAGATTCTACTCAATTTTTGATTTTAAACTAATAAGAATAAATGCTATTTGATATTTGTTTTAAATTGGTAAGAACAGACACTGTTTAAATTTTAATTTAAACTGATAAAAACAAATGCTATGAATAACCTGATGAGAACAGGTGCTTCCAAATGTTTGATTTCAGATTGTTGTTTTGAAAATTTGTTTTTCTTAAAAACTGATTTGAACAGATGCTATAAATTTAAATTTTTTTTTTTTTACTGTTGAGAACAGATGCTATCATTTTAAGAATCTGATGAGAATAGAGGCTATTAAATCTTGACTTGCTTTGTGTTGCTGCATGTGTTGGATCTTGCTTTGTTAATGAATATTTATATGGAAACCTCTGAACCCAAACCTTCTTCTTTGTTTATCCGTGAATCAATCACTTAAGCCTATAATATGTTGTGATGTTTTGGTACCTGAAATTGTTTTTGTTAAGTGATAATGTGTTTGCATGCTTGTTTATGTTGACTGTCCCTCTGTTTTGAAATGCATGTGAGTTTCCAGCTCACGATTAATTTTTATCCAAGTGTTTAAATTTGGTTGGATTGTATGTTTGGTTGCATGCTATGTTTTGGGGTGATTTTGTTATCTTTTGCTCGGCTAATTTAATTTGAAACTGATATGGGTAGATTGGTTACTGCATGTTGGATTTTTGGTTGCTAGTTGCTATCATTTGCTCGATTTGCTTGGATTTTGAACTGATGAGAAACAGATACTATAAATTTTGATTTAAACTGTAAGCACAGATTCTACCCATTTATTTTTTTAAAATTTTTGAACTGTTAGGAGCAGATACTATGGATTTTAATTCTTAAAACTGATGAGAGCAGATGTTATTGGTTTCAATTTTAAACTGGTAAGAACAGACACTAATTGTGATTTGTTTTAAACTGATAACCACTGATGCTTTCAAAAATTTGTTCTTTTTAAATTTATAAAAACAAATGCTATGTGAAATTTGTTTGTTTAAAAAAAAAAAAATTGATAGGAACAGATGCTATATTTATTTTGTTATTAAATTGATAAGTACAGATGCTACTAAATATCTTGTTTGAAAACTGTTTGCAAACAATTGCATTATGAATTTAAACTTGCATGTTTGTCCCATGCCTGGTAACCATTAGACCATTTATTATTTTGCACTTGAGTCTTTTGGTACTGTTGTTGTATTGGTGTTACATTTGGTCTGCATTGTAGTTGTATTCATATATACTTGCTACTGTTGCATTACTTGCTTCACTTGAGTTTTTTTTGTAACAGTAGTCTACTGTGTTCATGCACTTTGGTTTGTGGCAGTTTGCATGTCAAGTTGCACCCATGCTGTTGCACTTGTAGTTGTACCCCATGCTGTTGCACTTGGGTCTGGTCACTGTTCTCTTGGTTGTTCTAGTCTTCATTTCCATTGTTGTTTGCATCCTGATATATGTTGCATTGCAGTTGATTCATTTGGTCATTTGGTGTCTGCATCCTTATCTGTTGCATACATAAGTTTGGCCACTGTTGTATAATTGCATTTGATCTGCACTTGTGTATATTCTCAGGTTGCACACTGCAACTGCACTTGCATTTGTGACCTTTATTTGCCTGTTGTTTGAATTGTGCATTATTCATGTGTAGCTTGGTCATTTTGATGCACTGCCTTGATTTAGTTTGCCTCTATCTTTATAGTTACAGGTTCTAAACTTGATTTAAAAATTCAAACTATCCACCTAAGTGTTTTTTTTTAGTTTTTAATCCTTAAACAAAATATGTTGTATGTGAGTAACATTTTATATTAAATAAACTTAAGTAGAAATTATTTGCCTGTTTTACTCTAGAAACAAGTGTGTTTGCATGAAAACACAATTTCATACTGGTAGATACATGAATATATTTAGTTGAGCAAGCTGCTGTGAGTTTATTTCTTTCAGTGTGAAGATTTAAGGTTTAACAAAATGTGGTTATGAACATTTGTCAAAGTTTAAAGTTCTATTTAATATGAAAGTTCTGTATTGTCTCTGTGAATTTAGAAAATAAACAAAACAAATCTTATGGGTTGTCTCTGTGAACATTGGAACAAATCTTGATCATTTTGCTGTGTCAATTTGTGTATTCCCTGTTGTTAACTCTGTCTGGTTGATGGGCATGTCACTGACTTGCTGTCTTATTCATCTTGGTTTTAGTTGTTGTAAATCCTATGTGATGTTTGCCTAGTTGTGGTCTTGTTTCATGTTTAATGCAGTGCTTGGTCATCGCACTGGTCATTGCTTGTGAAGTTTGGTATTGCATTGTTATGTACGTGATATGTTGACACATTCACCTATGCTTGCACTACTTCATTCCAATGTATACTCTTGTCTGCAATTGTTCATCCTGAAGCTTGATCATTGTTTCACTTGTCTTCACTTCTGTTTTCTCCTAGTTGCTGTGGCATTGTGCCTTTGGTCTGCATATTGACTGTTGCAGTCCAACTTGTTGTTGGTCTTACTTATAATTTGTAGCCAGTTGGTCTTCAGTTTCATCTTCAATTGTAGCTTGTTATATGGAACTGGTAGTTGTTGCTGAGCTTGCATACTTCATGCTTGTTGTTGTATACCTGTCCACTGTAGTTGTGTCTTGCCACTGCTGCCCCTGTGCACTATTGATCTGTGCACTGTCCATACTTGTAGTTGTATGCCCTGTTGCATTTGGGGCTGCTGAAACTGTTGTGCATTTCGGCCTGTACTTGTGCTCGCTGCCTTGACCTGCTGTGTTGTTTCTGTTCGGGCTTGTTATTGTATCTTTGTGGTCTTTGTGATTACACTCGCACACGTGTTGGCGAGGCAGTGCACACGTGTGTTTGTCAGAACTTAAAAATTTGAAATTGTTAATGTGAAAAATCCGTAATAGATTTTAAATTGATTTATCTGTTTTACCATATCTGTAACCATATTATTCAGTTCATTTCAAATTTATTTACTTGAATAAAGATTAATCCTGACTCGAGTGTTTTTGTGTTTTGCAATTAACGCTCGGGTCAGACCGAGTATTTTTGCAGCTTAGAGGTTTGCTCGCAGCGAAGTTAGAGAGAGAGGGGATTATCGCACTTCACTAAAGTTTAGAAATTTTCTTGTACTTAATAAAATTTGTTTCCGCTGTATAAAATGTAACTTATTGTATTAACTCTGATAATTGTATATAAAAGAAAGTTCATTTATGAAATATATGTTTGTTCTGTGATTCTGTGACTGATTCTGTTTAAATTCTATAAACTAAATAACAATCCGTCATTCTGAACGTTTCTAGTTGGTTTAATTACCGGCTAGAGGCGGTCAGGGCGGCGGGTCGTTACAAAGTGGTATCAGAGCTTTGGTTTGCACAAAGCTTAGTTTATGGCGTTTAATATGAATAGTTACTAGAATCACTTTAAATGAAGTGTTTTCAAATCTAAAGAAGTTTAAAATTGTTTTCTTTAAAATAAAAGGTATTTTGAAAATTAGAATTATTTTTGGAAATTCCCCTCTCTAAATTTAGGTTTGCGACCGTTTCTCTTCGGTGAGGTCTCGTTAGACTTGAGTTTCGATCGTTCAGAAACTCATTATCGAATTTTTGAGAGTTATGGAAAATGAAATGTAAGTCAAGTGGATTAATGAATTGGTTTAGATTGACTTAAATCAAATATTTTGAATATCTCCAAAGTAGTAATTGGAAAATAAAATGATATGTCAATTTGATTATAACCAAGCGGATTATTGAACTATAACTTGGAAATTTAATTTTGAATTCTTTTGAAAAATTGATTTCAAATGTTGTGAAGAACGATTTAGTGAATAAATGGATTATAAGTATTTAACTTATAATATGAAATTTTGGGTATATAACTAAGTTATATGAGCTGAATTGAATCAAATTAATAAAGGAGATTATAAAACGAAGTTTTATAAATAGAAATGGAATTTCTAGAGATGTTTGTAAAATCCGCAAACGACTTATTTTGATAAGTAAATTGTTGTAACTTATTAAAGGAATTATATCTATGGTTTTTGAACGGTGAATAAAATATCAAGAGAGATATGAATCTAATGAAAATTCGAAATAGATTTAAATAGATTCAATGATGCATTTGAATTTGAACGGGCATGGAATTAAGTTGAGTGGAAAACTTAGTATTGGGAATTTGAAATCGGTTTAAAACCAATATTTTTGAAGTGTATGTGGGATTCAAACCATGAATTAAGTTGAAGTTGAAAACTTAAATGGGAATGTTTTTGGGAAGAAACATTATGTAAATGAAGATAATTCATTTTGAAATGTGTTAAGAATCGAAAGCATAGATTTCAACACTTGTTGTTGAAATAGACGTTTTCGAGTGGAAAAATGGAAATGGTAGATTATAACATTTGTTGTTATAGTAAATAATTTCAAAAGGGAAATGATTTTGTTTAGTATTGGGATTTACATATCTATTTTTAAATTTGAATCCTTATACTAGTGGTTTTGAGTCGTCGTAACGATGTTTTACGCAACATTCGTTTTGACTCAAATAAAATGTGTTTAAAAGAATGGTTTTTTTTAAGAATGAATATATACTTGATTTTGGTTTGAAGTATATTGAATATTTTCAAAGTGTTGAAAATAAGTGGATTTGTAAATTACTTATTATTGAATAAGTATGGGTATGTTTTCCTATATGAAATGAATGGTTTGAAATTTTATCTTTTAAAGATAAATTGAAAATGAATAGGTGAAATCGATTTGAAAATCGTATATTCATAGATAATTTGGAAATGTTTCCGTTTAAGGAAATCGCTTTGAAATTTGTTTTCAAAGATTAAAAGGTGAAGAAATGGTTTGAAATTTGTTTTCAAATGGTTAAGTGTGAAATTATATATCTTGTAAAGATATTATTTTTGGGAAATTTGAACAATTAGTTCAATTTGAAAATTTTCAAATGATTGAAATTTGAGCTAAATTGAGTTTAACTTTGTCACCCAAAACAAAGTAAGTTGAACTTTGAATTTTAAATGGATGATTTGGATTGTATGTCTAACGTCGTGAATTGACGACATATCAGTTGATTTCTATTAAATATATATCTGTTGGTGGCGGGGAATTTATTCTCTTAGCTTAACACCCTTCTCTGAGACGTACGAGCTCAGAGGTTATATATCGATAGACATCAATTATGTGTTGAGAATTGACGATGTAGCGTGAAATCCAAATCGAGTGTGTGAAGTCGATAATAAATTGGATTGTGAATGTGTATTAGGTTTGATATAACCTTAAAATTCCAAATCGACTTAGAGGAAAATTTTAAATGGATAATGAAATGGAAATTTGTGAAACCTCTATTTGTTATGGGTATGAAATGTTGTGGTTTTCATAACGTATATGTGTGAATACGATTAATTCGAAAACCAATTAGTTTGGAAAAGTAATTGTTGTGGAAAACTTATGTAAGTACATGAGTATGATATGTACTAAATGTGAAGTGAAATATTATATATGTATGTATAATATTATGTTTTCCAAAATTGAGGATATGGAAAGGTACCTTCCATTTATACTGTGTGACTGTGTGATGGTGATGGAACTCGAGATGAGTATCCATTTAAAAAATCGTAGCTACGTAGTATTTCCATTAGTTGGATGACCATTTATATTTCCATTAGTTGGATTGACCATTTGTTTTCCATTAGTTGGATTGGCCCTTTGTCTTCCATTAGTTGGATAGGCCATTTGTTTTCCATTAGTTGGAGTGACTAGCGTAATTTGAGGGGCGAGATGCCTACAGTTACAAGCGATTCCACTGGGATAGTGGCGTAACCGCCGAGTAACTGCAATCTAGAAACCATAGCGAAATTCGAGGGGCGAGATGCCTACGGCCACAAGCGATTCTACTGGGATAGTAGCGTAACCGCCGTGTGGACCGCGATCTATGGCAACAACCATGGCGAAATTCGAGGGGCGAGATGCCTACGGTCACAAGCGATTCTACTGGGATAGTAGCGTAACCGCCGTGTGTACCGCGATCCATGGGGGAATGTGCTTTCCATATCCATTTTTAAAAGAATTTTTAAAAGTATTTTCACTGGGAATTGAAGCAAGTATATTTAGTACTTGGAGATTGTTAGACTTGCGCCTGGCCAGCGTATGCCTAATGTCTTTAAGAACGACAGTAGACTTGTTAAATTTCGAGTTAGCAAGTATTTTCAAACTTTAAATAGCAAATCAATTATCTGAAATTAAAGTGATGTAAATTCCAACCTAATGAATTAAGGAAGAGGATTTTTGAAATGTTTTGAAAAATCCACAGCTTTGGAAAAGTTATAATATGTAAAATTTCTTAAATGTAGTGTTTCAAATTTAAAATTTGGGTTTTGTAAGTTGAAAATTTTAGTAAAGATTTTTTTTTGTGTCTTGATTGTAGAAAATAATAAACAAAAGAGTTAATTAGCAAAGCTAGCGAGATAAAACAAATAGAATGAATCCTATATTCATTCATCTTTAATAAGTGTTGAACTTGATAAAATTGAGTAAAATATAAATATCGGTGAAATTTTAACAATCATTTTTCCTTACTTGTAATTTCGGGACGAAATTCTTTTAAGGAGGGGAGATTGTAACGATCGTAAATTTTGAACAATTTAAATTGTGAATATTTAATTAATTTTGAATATTTGAATGATAATTTAAACTGAATTTCCAATATAACAATGAATTTTGCGATCAAATTTGAGAATTTAATCTAGAAAAAGTTGAATAAAATTTATATTTGACTTTGGAGTTGAAATTGAATATTGAATTTGTATTTTTAATTCAAACTAATGACTTAAGAAAATAATTTGGATACAAGAATTTTTATTTATGTAAATTTATAAATGGATGGTTAGTTTTCAATAACATTTTTCTTTTCTTTAAAATAAAAAGGAATAAAATTTTATTCAATACAAAATAGATAAGTAAATATACATAGTTAAAATTTAAAACAACATATTTGTAAACTTCGTAAAATATGAAGTGACTACATTGGAAAAGTTATAACAACATAATTCAACAAAACAAAGCAAAGAAATAACAAAATTTATTGAAATTCAAAATGAAAAAAAATATATAATAAAATTTGGTTAAGTGTTGTTGGGCTTTGAAATTGTGAATCTCGGTCCATTTACCTTTGAATGCCGTTTCCTTTTTACCTCAATTCGACCCGTTTCCTCCATTATCCATTTTCACAAACCCTAAGCAAAATCACGAAAGAAAAAGAAAATAAAAATGATGGCAGCCGTTCCTCTTTGTAAATTAGGGCTAGCAATCTAATCTAGGGTTTTGCTTCTTGCGATTCAAAACAAGGGTTTGCGATCTAATCTGGGCTTCGACCTTCGTTCAAATTGGCTTATTTCCCTTCGGCTGCTTCGACTTTGTTATGGTGAGTTTTCTGCTCACGATTAATTTTTAATTCAGGTGTTTAAATTTGTTTGGATTGAATGTTGGTTGCATGCTATGATTTGGTGATTATTAGCTTTCAGTTGCTCGGTTAAATTTGAATTTTAAACTAATAGGAACAGATAACTCACTGCATGTTGGATTGTTGGTTGCTATTCGTTATCACTTGCTCTGATGTTGTGTTTTTGTACTGTTAAGATCAGATTCTACTCAATTTTTGATTTTAAACTAATAAGAATAAATGCTATTTGATATTTGTTTTAAATTGGTAAGAACAGACACTGTTTAAATTTTAATTTAAACTGATAAAAACAAATGCTATGAATAACCTGATGAGAACAGGTGCTTCCAAATGTTTGATTTCAGATTGTTGTTTTGAAAATTTGTTTTTCTTAAAAACTGATTTGAACAGATGCTATAAATTTAAATTTTTTTTTTTTTACTGTTGAGAACAGATGCTATCATTTTAAGAATCTGATGAGAATAGAGGCTATTAAATCTTGACTTGCTTTGTGTTGCTGCATGTGTTGGATCTTGCTTTGTTAATGAATATTTATATGGAAACCTCTGAACCCAAACCTTCTTCTTTGTTTATCCGTGAATCAATCACTTAAGCCTATAATATGTTGTGATGTTTTGGTACCTGAAATTGTTTTTGTTAAGTGATAATGTGTTTGCATGCTTGTTTATGTTGACTGTCCCTCTGTTTTGAAATGCATGTGAGTTTCCAGCTCACGATTAATTTTTATCCAAGTGTTTAAATTTGGTTGGATTGTATGTTTGGTTGCATGCTATGTTTTGGGGTGATTTTGTTATCTTTTGCTCGGCTAATTTAATTTGAAACTGATATGGGTAGATTGGTTACTGCATGTTGGATTTTTGGTTGCTAGTTGCTATCATTTGCTCGATTTGCTTGGATTTTGAACTGATGAGAAACAGATACTATAAATTTTGATTTAAACTGTAAGCACAGATTCTACCCATTTATTTTTTTAAAATTTTTGAACTGTTAGGAGCAGATACTATGGATTTTAATTCTTAAAACTGATGAGAGCAGATGTTATTGGTTTCAATTTTAAACTGGTAAGAACAGACACTAATTGTGATTTGTTTTAAACTGATAACCACTGATGCTTTCAAAAATTTGTTCTTTTTAAATTTATAAAAACAAATGCTATGTGAAATTTGTTTGTTTAAAAAAAAAAAAATTGATAGGAACAGATGCTATATTTATTTTGTTATTAAATTGATAAGTACAGATGCTACTAAATATCTTGTTTGAAAACTGTTTGCAAACAATTGCATTATGAATTTAAACTTGCATGTTTGTCCCATGCCTGGTAACCATTAGACCATTTATTATTTTGCACTTGAGTCTTTTGGTACTGTTGTTGTATTGGTGTTACATTTGGTCTGCATTGTAGTTGTATTCATATATACTTGCTACTGTTGCATTACTTGCTTCACTTGAGTTTTTTTTGTAACAGTAGTCTACTGTGTTCATGCACTTTGGTTTGTGGCAGTTTGCATGTCAAGTTGCACCCATGCTGTTGCACTTGTAGTTGTACCCCATGCTGTTGCACTTGGGTCTGGTCACTGTTCTCTTGGTTGTTCTAGTCTTCATTTCCATTGTTGTTTGCATCCTGATATATGTTGCATTGCAGTTGATTCATTTGGTCATTTGGTGTCTGCATCCTTATCTGTTGCATACATAAGTTTGGCCACTGTTGTATAATTGCATTTGATCTGCACTTGTGTATATTCTCAGGTTGCACACTGCAACTGCACTTGCATTTGTGACCTTTATTTGCCTGTTGTTTGAATTGTGCATTATTCATGTGTAGCTTGGTCATTTTGATGCACTGCCTTGATTTAGTTTGCCTCTATCTTTATAGTTACAGGTTCTAAACTTGATTTAAAAATTCAAACTATCCACCTAAGTGTTTTTTTTTAGTTTTTAATCCTTAAACAAAATATGTTGTATGTGAGTAACATTTTATATTAAATAAACTTAAGTAGAAATTATTTGCCTGTTTTACTCTAGAAACAAGTGTGTTTGCATGAAAACACAATTTCATACTGGTAGATACATGAATATATTTAGTTGAGCAAGCTGCTGTGAGTTTATTTCTTTCAGTGTGAAGATTTAAGGTTTAACAAAATGTGGTTATGAACATTTGTCAAAGTTTAAAGTTCTATTTAATATGAAAGTTCTGTATTGTCTCTGTGAATTTAGAAAATAAACAAAACAAATCTTATGGGTTGTCTCTGTGAACATTGGAACAAATCTTGATCATTTTGCTGTGTCAATTTGTGTATTCCCTGTTGTTAACTCTGTCTGGTTGATGGGCATGTCACTGACTTGCTGTCTTATTCATCTTGGTTTTAGTTGTTGTAAATCCTATGTGATGTTTGCCTAGTTGTGGTCTTGTTTCATGTTTAATGCAGTGCTTGGTCATCGCACTGGTCATTGCTTGTGAAGTTTGGTATTGCATTGTTATGTACGTGATATGTTGACACATTCACCTATGCTTGCACTACTTCATTCCAATGTATACTCTTGTCTGCAATTGTTCATCCTGAAGCTTGATCATTGTTTCACTTGTCTTCACTTCTGTTTTCTCCTAGTTGCTGTGGCATTGTGCCTTTGGTCTGCATATTGACTGTTGCAGTCCAACTTGTTGTTGGTCTTACTTATAATTTGTAGCCAGTTGGTCTTCAGTTTCATCTTCAATTGTAGCTTGTTATATGGAACTGGTAGTTGTTGCTGAGCTTGCATACTTCATGCTTGTTGTTGTATACCTGTCCACTGTAGTTGTGTCTTGCCACTGCTGCCCCTGTGCACTATTGATCTGTGCACTGTCCATACTTGTAGTTGTATGCCCTGTTGCATTTGGGGCTGCTGAAACTGTTGTGCATTTCGGCCTGTACTTGTGCTCGCTGCCTTGACCTGCTGTGTTGTTTCTGTTCGGGCTTGTTATTGTATCTTTGTGGTCTTTGTGATTACACTCGCACACGTGTTGGCGAGGCAGTGCACACGTGTGTTTGTCAGAACTTAAAAATTTGAAATTGTTAATGTGAAAAATCCGTAATAGATTTTAAATTGATTTATCTGTTTTACCATATCTGTAACCATATTATTCAGTTCATTTCAAATTTATTTACTTGAATAAAGATTAATCCTGACTCGAGTGTTTTTGTGTTTTGCAATTAACGCTCGGGTCAGACCGAGTATTTTTGCAGCTTAGAGATTTGCTCGCAGCGAAGTTAGAGAGAGAGGGGATTATCGCACTTCACTAAAGTTTAGAAATTTTCTTGTACTTAATAAAATTTGTTTCCGCTGTATAAAATGTAACTTATTGTATTAACTCTGATAATTGTATATAAAAGAAAGTTCATTTATGAAATATATGTTTGTTCTGTGATTCTGTGACTGATTCTGTTTAAATTCTATAAACTAAATAACAATCCGTCATTCTGAACGTTTCTAGTTGGTTTAATTACCGGCTAGAGGCGGTCAGGGCGGCGGGTCGTTACAGAAGTGAATATGATTTTGAAAGTGAATATAGTTTGGAAGTGAATATGATTTCAAAAGAAATATGATTTGAAATCGAATATGATATTTTGATATAAACTGTGAATTGACCTTTTGAAATGTAAAAGAACCATCCGATGTGTAATAAGCATTTGGTAGTTAAAGAGATCGGGATCAGATATTGTCATACTCTCTGCCAATACCGAAAACCACTTTAACAACTGTGTATGTGGTGGAGATTCCAAAAATGAAGTAGGATGGTTTGGCGAACGATTATGCATGAGGTATTTACGTGACCCTGACTCCCGTGAGTCAGCTTAGATGTGACTAAAACAGAAGCTATACCTGGGCCATGTGTGGTCATTCCTCCGATCGGACATGCTTATTCGATACCATATTACGACTTTGTGATGATTTGGTGGCCACCCCTCGATTTGATTGTGGGAGTGTGTTCCGAGGTGGGCGGTAGTAGCCGCTATGCGTTACCACCAGCCCGTTTCTACAATTGGTATATCTACCTTGGCATTGCCTCGAGTGTCGTGTTCACATACCCTAGAGCGCCTTCTATGAGTTTGTTTTGTACCGTATCTATGAGGTGTCCTCTGGGTAAACCACCAGTTTGGTGGAGCTTACGGCATTGTATAAACTACGGGAATATATAAAATGTGTTAAGGGGAGTATGGGTAACACCTTAATGCTATTTTAATACTTTTCTTTACTTAGACACTATTATAATAGCGTATTGTACTATGTATGTAGATAGTTTAACGGATCGTTAGGATATGTGAATCCTGAATATCTCTTAGGTTATTGCACCCACGTTAGACACTGAATAGGAGATGTTAAACCCCGTAACCATCTCCGACGCTGTCACACTCATATTTATTTACTGTTGATTACATAAGATCTTTTAGTTCTGACTCAAGTGTTTTATCTTTTCAATTCGCTCGGGTCAGTCTGAGCTTTTTAGTTTATCGAAGATTGCTTTCTGGAGGATGAAGATGAAGATTTTGTACCATTACCACTTATTATGTGTATTCCACTGCATCATGTTATTCAGTTGCATTTATTTATTATTTTTTCATGTTGTATGTAACTCTGATATCTATTATAAAATAATAATCAATGTTATTTGTAGACAACTTCATGAACTATTTATTTAATTATTGTATTTAGTCATTCCGCTGCGAGATTCTGCATTTGTTTCCTTTCTTTCTCTGCTTTTTCTTATTTACCTCATAACAATCTGCCCTTTTGAGTGATTTGAGTCTGGCATGTGTGGTTTACCGTCAATTTAAACTGTCCAAAGTGGCAGGTCGCTACAATTGGTATCAGAGTTTTGGTTTAGCAATAACCTTAACTTTGTGGGGTCTAACTCATATAAGTTAGAGTAGAATACCCTAGAATGAGTCGTTGAGTGTATATATATGAAAGAGCGTATTTGTTAGTGTTATAAAAGATTTTTGTATTGCGTTAATTTGTTCTGTTCAGTGTTTAGAAATTCTAGTCGGTATATAGGACGCTATGGCATCAGTAGGAATTTCTAAACAATTAATAGGACAGACCGACACAATATTGTATTGAAATATAGGTAAATGAAATAATTTTGCCTATCGTATATTTGTATATAAAATAATAAATTTTATAAATGATATGGTTTGATGTAATATGTTGTTCGTTAGGTAGAGAAATTTTATAAATATTGATTGTAAAATATGATTTACAAGTAAAGTAAATATAAATTGGAAATTTAGAATTTAAGTTCTGGGATTTTATAATTTTCTTTCGAAAGATTTTGGAATATAATATTAGTATTATTCGAAAGTATCTTTCGATATAAATATTTAAAATTGATTTGAAAGAAAGTTTTAAAAAATAACTTTTAAAAGAAATAAGTTCTGTACTCCCCTCTTTATCGCTGGAAAATAATTTCGGTGATGAGTGCACGCATCATCGACATTCATTTTCGAGTTTCAAATTGGGAAGGCCACTGTAGTAGTTTTACAACACACTTGTTTTGATAACAAATCTTAATTTTAAATTTTTAAATAGGATATGGAAATATAAGAGATATGATTATATATATATATATATATATATATATATATATTATTTTAAAATAATTGAATGGGAACCCAGTATTTAGTTTTTAAGTTTCTGCAAATTGGAAATTTCAATTATTATAATGAAATCTTTACTACTAATAATTGGAAACTTTTAATATGCGTAAATAGAAACTAGTTGCTAAGTGATTAATGAAAATATAAGAAATTGAAATGTTATAAACTGTAAACCAAATGGATATGAAAATGAGAAATGATAACTATTGAATATTTAGTTAATTAAAATAAATAAGATAAACTTGGGTAACTTTCAATTACATTCTTAAAAACATAGATATATAACTTACCAAAATGTTATAAGTTGGAATGTTAATAAGAATATGTAATAGAATATTATACAAGTAAAACATGGAAAAAAATGAAAGTGTTCAATGGAATTACTTCTATAAATAAGAATTCTAATGTTATAAATTGTTATAAACTGAAGTTAATAGTTTGAAATGTTACTAATCAAATATAATAAAAGTGAATAATGAAAGGAATGATTATAAACGTAAGTTAACATTTAAACTATTTATAATCAGATTGAATAGTAGAAGGTGAATACTGTAAGTAAATAATTATAAACTTAATTTAATGTTGAAGCCATTTATAATTAAAATCAGTTTTACGTAAACTGAATGATTATAACTTCTAGATAACATTGAATTGGTTTATAAATGGATTTAATATTCAGTAATACTATATACGGAAGAATAAATGTGAAAAGGAAATATCTATTAATGATGAATTAAACTGTAAAGAGACTTACATAATAATAAATAATCTAATAATTGAAATGGATATAACTTATATAAGTAAAGAATGTAAATTAATGAAATAAGCCTTACATGAATGAATGAAAATTAAAATTTTGTAAGTAATGAACGTAAATTAAAGAAAATCATTGTATGGGAAAAATGAACAATAAATGATGTGAAAAAGATAAATAAAGTAAACTAAAAAAAATGTATTGAATTCTTTGTTTGTTGGGCTTATGGATTGGTTGGGAAAGGATACTTCTATTTTGTATAGAGATGTATAAATATTCTATAAAGTTATCTGCGACTGTTGAGTGTATGGTTCACTTCATAGTTTATTATTATTTTATATGATTAGAAGTTCTGAACCCGAACAAACCATTTATTTCGGTTGTTATGGATGGATGACTGATTTCTTGGTTGAAATGATGTTGTATTGTTATTTGCAGATGATTTTTGTTATATGGTGATGTTTTGTTTGTTATTTATTGAAACAACTTAAATTTTTCTTTATATAATTATTAACCTCTTTTGGATTACACAAGTGAAATACAGGCTTATGGAAGCAATAGCTACTGCTTTTGGTTTTATAAAATAAGCGTTGTTTGCCCGATAAATAGGTACGTTCTCGGATTACGGTTTTCTAGCGATATTATACTATTTCCCATGGTTTGGGATATTTAATTTGAAATATGATATATATATATATATATATATATATATATACTATTATTGGTATTATTATTTCTCCCAGACCTCTTCGTTCAAAGGATACTCTACCGAAATTTTCCGTGAATTTTGGACTTAGAAAATTTTGTAAAATACTTTTCAAACTTTTATTTACTTGTATATGAAGGATTTAATTGCTTATAAATTGATGTATTTTATTTAAATTATTTAATTATATAAATTAATTGTATATAAATTGAATACTTTGAATTGGATATATTAATTCCTTCGTTTTTCTTTTCGAGGACGAAAAGTTTTGAGTGTGGGAGAGTGTAACGATCCGTAATTTTCGATAATTAAATTTATTAATTAAATAAGTTTTGGAACTAATGCTGTGAAAAATTAAATATTTATGATTTAATAATAAGAATATAATTAGAATAAAATGTAATAGTATTAATTTAAGGTAATTGATAACTGCTTTAAATGTAATTCCATTTAATTGAAATGATTAAAAAGTTATAATTGGTTATAGATTGTAAATAAATTGTAATAATGTGTGTATTAATTGATAAATTGGATAAAAGGTGTAATTGTTAATTTAAATATGTATAAATTAATGAAATAGTATGCAATTAATTGTGATTGATAAGAGTAGTGTTGTGGCAGTAGTTATGGCATTTTGTGTAGATAACAAACTTACAAATGTTATTAAATTAAGAAAGGTAACGATTGTCATTTGTTACCAATTTATTTAATCTATTGAACTAAATTTGAAATCAATTGCAAATTAAATGTAATTAAATATCACGTTAATATGAGTTAAGACAATAACAGCAAATTGTGAATTTAATAAAATGTATAGAAATGTGAATTATATTTACAAGGCAATAATTGATGTAATAAAAAGGAGTGAAATAGAGATAAATTGATTTATTAGGACTTTAAATTATAATAAAATTTACAAATCCAACGCAATTGAAATATTGCAACTAATATGATAAAAGATGATAAATTAGAGAATATTAATGTGACAAAATATAAACCAATGTTAACTATGTCTATAAGGTAATAGTTGATTGAATAAAAAGATTGAAATCAAAATTTAATCACTTTATTTGAATTAAAATTATAATTGATTGGAATTTATTTACATTTGATATCAAACACCGTAATTAGTGTAATATTTAACACTGGATTATAAACTTGTATTAAATCATTTTAAATGTCTAAGTGATCAAAAATGATGAAATTTGTTAATTATCAAATTTGAATGGAAAAGTGATTTAATTAATTTAATATTAATTTATTTAATTAACGTGAAAATAACTATTTTGGTCACTGTCTCGGATTTCGACGAAACTAGTTTCATCGGATCCGTAACAGTGAATTATTGTAAGGTTTCAAGTTTCGTAGCGATCAGAGTAGTTGTTTGATCGTACGGACTCGAAACGCATAAAGATCAAACTAATTAAATTTAATTGAAATCAATTTGAAATAACCTGAATTTAAGCTATCTTCTTCATACGATGGAATTAGGACTTGAAACTTGTTCTATTGAGTTTAAAATTATCAAAAACATCTATTTTGATATATGGGATGACATGTTTTCGTTTTGAAAGAAGAACGGGCTTTTGGGGTCGTATTTGTCGTTTCAAATCTATTCGGATGTTCATTCTTTTCTTATCCGGGCCTCGGCTATATAAATAGTCTTTATCTCAAACCCTAGCAGTCATTATCTTATTTAATATGTACAATTTCATCTTTCTACTTCTCAATTGCAGAACCAAATCCAATTAAAAAACCCTAATTCCCAAATTGCAAATTCAATTTCAAATTCAATTCCAAAATAAAACTCCTCCAAACCATATCTATTATATATCGATTCGAAGCTCTCAACGAGCGTAATTTACTGGTGTAATTCGTTTTCGCAATCACAGCATCGTTAGTCCAAAAATCGAGGATGAACCTCAGCCGTCCATTCTAGGTTTTGGATGATCCAATGGTGGATCTGCATCTGATCAACGATTGGGTGGTGCCGCTGCGAAGAGGGTATCGAGTAGGTCTTATGGGTGCCACTTTTTAATCTCATTGGTCAACGGTTTCACTAGAATTGGCTTGTTTTGGCAGTGGTGGTGCGAGTTGATTGATGGCGTCGACGTGAGGCGCGTGAACAGGGGTAGGGCGGATTGATGCAGCGGAGGTAAAGGCGAGGTCTGATCGTGTCGTAGCTTGATGGAATGGCCGGCATTTGGAAGAATAAGGTGGCAGTCGGTCCTCGTTTCAGCACGATCGAGATTTTTGCAGTTAGGGTTTCGTCCATACGTGGATCGAGTGATGTGGTAAACGTTTAAATTTTTATTTGTTTATTCTATTTATTAAATTATAAATCTTTCAACTTCTAATTGTCTTAACTTTTTCATACGAGGTCGGATTTGTGCGGGATTTGTTCTTCTAGAATCGTATCGAAATTTTGGACATTTTGACGCTGGTTTGGACGAATTCCGAGACTGTCGAATTTCGGACCTTTATTTGGATTTTAAATCGGTTTAAAATCAAAGCCGAGTGTTTTGACCCACTCACAACTACTGGATTTTCTTATGTTAGTTAAATTAAACTTATGATGTGATTAGAAATTAATTGATTGATGTTGGGTATACTTAAATTGTAATTCTAGTTAAATTTGACTTTTATTGCATAAAATCATCGTTTAATTTAATATTGAATCAAATTGTCAATTTAATACCTGTTAATGATAATTCGGTTATTTATTGATGTTTATTGATTGATTTCGATGATGATTGTGATGGATGTTTGATTATTAATATTGGATGACTGGATGTTGTGTTTTTATATTGTTTTAACATTGCAAGTTCCTTATGGGTTGAAATGATACATACCCGAATGACCTATAGATTAGGGAAAAATTGTTATGGGTTAAAATGATAGACTCAAGCGATTTTATGGAATTTTATTTATTTCAGGATTGTAGTTTGAAATGATATATAACCATAAAATTTTAAATACGGATCGAAATGATAAATATCCATATCACTTGACCAGAGGGTAGAAAATTATACATGGACACCGGATTGGTTAAATTAAATGATTTAAGTCCTTAAATTTTTATTTCAGTTAATTGGAATTTTGAAATAAAAATTTATTTATATAAACTGAATTATTTTTCAATAATCCAAGCGTTAATGCCGAGATTGGAATTGATCAAATAAGTTGTTCGAGGGATTTAAATTGGAATTTCAAAGTTGAAGTGTCACATATAAATGAATTTATCGGAATTGAGTCATTGAAATATTTGGATATAACTTTGAAACCTATTTTATACTGGTTTAAAAACTATTTTAATCAATATAAACTATATAATTCATTTTAATCTAATTTAACCTATTTTCTTATTAATCTATTTAATCTATCTTAATCAATTTTAATATATTTTAATCTATTTTAACTCATTTAAAATTTATTAAATTATATTAGACTAATTTAATTTATTTTAAACTGTGTTGATTTATTTTAATTATTTAATCTACTTTTAATTCATTTAATCTAAATTAAATTCATTTAATCTATTTTAAATCTAATTAATCCATAATAAACTTATTTAATCTATTTTAAACCATTTAACTATTTTAGAGTATTTCAACTATTTTAAAACTATTATAAACTATTAAAACTATTTATGACTATCTAAACTATTTTCAAAAATTTCAAACTGTGTAAAGTTGAAGTATTTATATTTAAATCCTTGATCATGATATAACCTAAGTTGGAATTTGGTATTGATACCTTTTGGTGAAATGACGTATTTGGGTAAATATGATGATTTTGGAACTAGGATTTAATTGACCTATCTTATCGATAAATTCAAAAGTGAATATGATTTTGAAAGTGAATATAGTTTGGAAGTGAATATGATTTCGGAAGAAATATGATTTGAAATCGAATATGATATTTTGAGACAAATTGTGAACTGACTTTTTGAAATGTAAATGAAACATCCAGTGTGTAATAAGCGTTTGGTTGTTAAAGAGACCGGGATCGGATATTGTCGTACTCTCTACCAATACCAAAAACCACTTTAACAACTGTGTACGTGGTGGAGATTCCAGAAATGAAGTAGGATGGTTTGGTGAACGATTCTGTATGAGGTATTTACATGACCCTAACTCACATGAGTCAGCTTAGATGTAACTAAAACAGGAGCTATACCTGGGCCAAGTGAGGTCATTCCTCCGATCGGACATGCTTCTTCGATACCATATTATGACTTTGTGATGATTTGGTGGCCACCCCTCGATTTGATTATGGGAGTATGTTCCGATGTGGGAGGTAGTAGCTGCTATGCGTTACCACCAGCTCGGTTCTGCAAGTGGTACATCTACCATGGCATTGCCTCGAGTGCCGTGTTCACATGCACTAGAGCGCCTTCTAGAGTTTGTTTTGTACTGTATCTACGGGGTGTCCTCTAGGTAAACCGCCGGTTTGGTGGAGCTTACGGCTTTGTATAGACTACGGGAGTATATAAAATGTGTTAAGGGAGATATGGGTAACGCCTTAACGCTATTTTAATACTTTACTTACACATTATTATAATAGCGTATTGTACTATGTATGTAGATAGTTTAACAGATCCTTAGGAGATGTGAATCCCTAATTTCTCTTAAGTTAGTGCACTCACACTAGACACTGGATAGGAGATGTTAAACCCCGTAACCATCTCCGACGCCGTCACACTCATATTTATTTATTGTTGATTTAACTTACGTAAGATCTTTTAGTTCTGACTCAAGTGTTTTGTCTTTTCAATTTGCTTGGGTCAGTCAGAGCTTTTCAGTTTATCGAAGATTGCTTTCTGGAGGATGAAGTCGAAGATTTTGTACTATTATACTTATTATATGTATTCCACCACATCATGTTGTTTCGTTGTATTTACTTATTATTTGTTCCCGTTGTATGTAACTCTGATCTGTATTATAAAAGAATAATCAGCGTTATTTGTAAACAGCTTCATGAACTATTTATTTGATTATTGTATTTTGTCATTCTGCTGCGAGATTCTGCCTTTGCTTCCTTTCTTTCTCTACTTTTTCTTATTTACCCCATAACAATCTGCTCTTTTTAGTGGTTTGAGTCTGACATGTGTGGTTTATCGTCGATTAAACCATCCAAAAAGGCAGTTCATTACATATAATAAGTAAATTAACTTATTCAATGGTTAGATATGACTGTAATTCAGATGAACTAAATACAGATATAACATAACAAAAAGGGTGAAATGATCGTATAATATTATATTACTAAAATAACATATGATAAAATATATGTATGGTCTAAATGAAACCTGGCATAAACACTTATCAAAAGTTTCGATAAAATAGAAAAAACCCAAAATTAACTGCCAAACGTATGAAAATAAAATTCAGACATTTCAAATTATATATTAAAAACTCGCAATCCAATAGTTCATTTTGAGAATTCTAGATGTTTAAAGCTATAGACCAAACATTTATAATTAATAGTTAAACGACTAAAATAGTGACTAGATAGCTAAAAATCTAAGGAATTAATCTTTCAGGCATTTAAACGTCTAAATTATAAATTCAAACGTCTAAATGTTGGTTCATACTTCTAAATGAAAAGATCAAATGATTGAATAGTTGCTACTACTGATATTGAACTTGGCCTGAAAGGCTTATATAGATGATTAAAGGCATTTTATACTGATCAAGTGGCATCACTAGGATGTTGTATCTTTTATATAGTCTTGTATGTTATGATACTTAAAGTTATTTATTTTTATGGAAATACATTTGTGCCAATTATAGTGGTTTTATTTTTAATAGAAGTAAGACGGATGGTAACTTTCTTAGTTAGATTTAAAGGGCAAAACTATAAACCTTGGTCATTAAAAGTCATGACTTCTCAAAGTTAAAGATACACAAATACTCGCTCGTCCTTGTTTTAATCAAATAAGGATTGGCATTATTCTCCATCCTACTATTTACAGTAGAAGCAATAAGAACATTTCTTTTCCCTTACTAGAAAGGAAAATGGAGTTAGTATTTTCCTCCATTCTATCCTTTTAAAATAAAAGCAAGAAAAGCAAATTTTTCCATTGGTCATCGAATAGAAATGGACTTAGTCTTGTCCTGCATTCTACCCATCGATAATATAAGTAATAAAAATAGTCTATTGCCTTACTAAAATTAAGGGGAAGAACTATGCTCTAGTTTTCGAGGGTCGTGACTCCCTAAAGTTTGGCATTTATAAATCATGTTCCCTTATGTAATGTTTTCAAACAACTTGTAGTAAATCTTGTTCTTTATTATTGGGTGGTCATCTTCCTTTGGTAAGATCTTGAATATGTCTTCAAAATAACCACTTAAGAGGTAAGCCTCCAAATTTAAGCCACTTAAGAGTTGGACCTTCAAATTTTACCCATCTGCAAGTTGGGTTCACTTTGTTTTCCCTTTGAGTGGAGTCTGGCCATTTCCTAGTTGTGTTTTTTGTTACATTTTCCTAAAATAGTAGGTAGTCCTTTCCTAATTTGGCTCGTCAACAACGATCAAAACTACTTCTTCCTTCATGAGATAATGGTCTTTAGATTAACATCCTTCGATCCTTCTGTTTTATAATGATGGTGCATCAAATAATTGAGACCACTTGTGTAGATATGACATATGGAAAGGCATAACTAAGTCAGGCCTCCCTAAACAGTAGGAAATTTTTGGAACCTAGGGTTGTGATGCCTCACGTTTACTAATTAAAACTAAACTAATTTAGGCCTCCCTAGGTGAGACTATGGGAAGTGATTGTTAAGGGTAGTTTAGCTCTCAACAAGATGTTGGGGCAGAACTAATTGAATCCTAGAGGAAGGAGTTTATGCTAAGGTTCAGGATGGCAGAAATTAGTACTTAGCACATTGACGATAATGCACTAGTGTAGCTTAATAATAGCCTAGTGAAAAGACTAATGTATGACTGATTAGGTAGGTAAGTGATGTTTGGTAGATGGCGTCAGGCCCGATGCAGTAGTCAAGAACCAATGGCGAAGGACTAAAGCCTTAGAGGCATCTGCAAACGAAAGTAAAGGAGTAAGGACTTAGTGGCATCTGCAAACGAAAGCGAAGGAGTAAGGTCATATTTGAACCACAAACATGAAAGCAATTGGTGTAAGGCTTGATATGGCGACTAAGGGAATGGTAGATAACGTAAGGCTTAACATGGCAGTTAAGAACTGAAATAAAAGTAGGAGTAAGGCCTTAGTGGTAGCCGAGTATGAAAGAAAAAGTGTAAGGCCTGAAGTGGCTATCGAAAAGGAAAGAAAAGTAGGTGTAATTGTTATTGGTAGCCAAAATACAAAAATGAAGGTGTAAGGCCTAAGTGGTAACCAAAAATGATAATAGGTACTTAGTAGAATTAAGGAAGTAGCGAATGCGTAAGGCTTTAGTAGTAGCCGAATGAAAAGAATAAAACCTTTCATCTTTAAGGTATAAAGGCTTCGATGGCAGATAGGAAAGGGAATGATTACTGAATGGCATACAAAGTAAAATGGCTATTGATTTTGATTATGGCAAATTTATATAAATAAAACCCTTAAAAATGAATTATTGACTTACGCTTGTGTTTAAAATAGTTAAACTAAATATTGTGTTATAATGAGGGGAAAACACATTCCGTTTTCTAGCGGCATAGTCTCACTATGTTTTATGTTTACGATAATATGTTGCTCATACCAGACATTATGTATGGCCCATGTTTTTATTATTGTTTCTCCACAAACTCATGAGTACTCATTTGAGCAGGTTGAGTTTGTGGTGTTTGCACCAAAATTGGGCAACACCCTTCGGGAGTTTTTTGAAGAGATAATAAATGAAGAACTTAAACTGAAAATGAGGATTATCTAAAAAAAACTCCAAGTCATAGAAAAGTAAATTGCACAGAAGACCAGAATTTAGAGTGGTTCGGCGATGCGCCTACATCCACTATGAGCTTTTATCACTTTATTGCTTAATACTTGAAGGTTACAAGTGTTTTGAAGCAAATTACAACAGACAACAGACTTAAATTCGAAATCAGTAGCCAAGGTGGTGGTATGGAGTGATTCTGGCAGCGTTTAGGCGTAATCTATCTCTCCAAATTCTCCGACCCCCATTCTGAATGACCAGGGGCTCTATTTATAGGTGTGGAAGGCTGAAATCCCGCCTAAAACTCAGGGAGGCTGCTTGGCACGTGAGGGGGGCCCATAAGCCCGCGTTCTCGGGATTCGTGCCTAATTTGGGATCGATTCGAAGTAAGGTTCGAATCGATCAAAAACGCATCCAATCGAGGCGAAATTTGGTGTGGACATTCTTCAGTGTATAATCAAGCTTCTGTGAAAATTTCATAGCGTTTGGATCAAGGGATTGAGATAAATGATCGATTCAAGATTGCGTCTTCGTGTACCCTGTTTGCTTCGACTCGACCCAATGGACTCGCTCAAATGCATATGGTTCGAATCCATATGGTTCGAACCCATAGGTTCGAATCGATCCTTTTGTATGTGGAGGCGGAGACGTGGTGCTTTGATGGATTCAAGGCTATCGATTCGAAGAAGTGCTCCCTTCGAGTCGATTAAATACACGTTCCTTCGTATCGATCGTGAAAGGCCGTGGTTGATCAATACGAAGTTTCCTTTGCTCACTGGATTCGAAGAATGCTACGGCCTGGAGTCGAAGCCATTATGGGTTCGAACGTGGGCGTGTGACGATGGGTTCGAAGCAAGGTGACTGGGATGGATTTGAATCAATGTGTCGTCGATCGATTCGAACTAAGGTATGCGCGTATGGCTTCGAAGCATGGCTGTTGAGGTCTTGTTCGATGGAGTCGAAATTGATGGGTGCGAGGTAAACACTGGCTGATGGATTCGAACTAGATGGGTTCGAGTTATATGGGTTCGAACCAAATGAAGGGGTGATGGATTCGAACCGAGCAAGGTCCATCTCTCTCAACTTGAATCCATCATAACTTGAGCATACGACCTTGGATTGACTTGAAATTTGAGATGCGGACTTTTATGATCATTCTTGTCATGTCCTATCAATTGTAGCTCAATCTGGACTCGGACAAAATTCATCGACATCCATAGCGAAGCTAAGTATGATCAATTTCTGAGATGAACTGTCCTTCATTTTTGATCGATCTTTTGGTATCACGGCTTTGCCAAGAAGAGGGATAACACTTTGCCCCCCAAAGTACGTCTTGTGAGAACATGACGTGCTTTTAATAGTTGCCACTTCTTCTGAAAAATTGTTGCTCTCGTTTTGTTGAGACTCGTACGCTGTATTGCTGTAACCTTGCGTTGATATGATTGATTGTTGTATAATAGCGCTTAGCCGTTAGCTGTTGTATTAGTAATAGGATGCGTGTTTGATCCCTGTAAATTTTTAAAATCAAATGTTAGTTCGATATGCATGCACATATATTAGTTTGACCCTTGTTAACGTCGTGCGTCCATGAGTCATGTTGGTTTTATTTGCTATTGAATTTCGTATCGATTTTCTCCTGAATCGGTATACAGGGTGGACAAGTAATTTTTCATATTCGAAACGATTTTGTCCATCTTCATCGGTGGTTCTTGATGGATTCGAAGCTATGTTTGCACGAATCGATGGCTTTCGAATCGATGGCCTGATGGACATTGTGCTTCGAATCGATGAGGCCCTCAACCCAGCCTCTGTTCGCATCGACACTGCATGGATGGATTCGGAGTGTTGATGGGTTCGAATGCGATGGGTTCGAATGTGATGGATTCGAACGTGATGGGTTCGAACGTGGCTTGTTCGAATCGATGGAGTATGGCGAGTGACCGGCGGTAGGAAGTCAACATAACCGGGAGCCGAAGTGCCACGCGTTTTCTGTGGATCCCATATAAATACTTAAGGACAACGTCACTTTTACTTTTTACTTTTTACTGTTGCTATTTCTTCATCTCGACCCTTCAAAGAAAGAAAATACCGTGTATTTGCATTCGAATCGATAAAATTCCATCAAGTCTTTGTTTGCAAACGAATCCAATCAGGTAATTTAAGGGACCGATTCGATTGTAGAACTACGAAACTGGAAATTTATCATCGACTTCGATCTTTCCTTTCGAACACCTTGAGGAGTAGTGATATCTGAGATGGGTTGACTCGCTGGATCTGGGGAACGAATCCATATGATTCGAATCGATCCTGTGTGTTGTCGGGGAGAGGTGTAAGCAATGATGGATGTTGTCATTCTTCCTTGCTTCGCATCGACCCGTGAATGATCATTTCGAATTGATATCCAGGAGAAAGCTTCGAATCGATGGTTGCAGTAGGAGGCATCGAATCGATCGATTCGAAGTAGTGTCACTTCGATCGATTCGAAGGTGCACGACATTCGATCGGTTCAGAACATGCAGGTCGTATGGGTTCGAACGTCTTCGATTCGACTCGTATCGATTCGAGTCGATCGATTCGAGCATCCTAACATCTGAAACTTCTGATTTTCTGATTTGCTCCAACTTTTTAACTATGACCAATTTTAAGTTGAACTTTAACGAACTTACTGAACTTTGGCATACTTGACCCCGACGAGCTTCGGCCTTGCATAATCGAAGTTGACTTGACCTATCTTTTGGAGCTCGTCGATGACACCATGACTTAAACAAACATAACAAATTTATACTTGAATTGGTCAGTAGCATCTGGGTGGCGTGAGAGTGACGGTCAGCAATGACGGTCATTTTCATTTTCCAACTCCAAAGTTTCGTCGTTCGGACATCTTGTTTCATCTTGTAAAATTGGCTTAAGTTCTACATAGCACTTGCACTGCACGACATATTCATCTATTTTACACCGGGGAGTATACGGGCTTCCTTTGTACTTAACGCTGCTTTCTGGTGAGTTAGTTAATTATGGAGTCTTCGAGCTCTCAACAACAAGAGGTACAAAGTTCGCCCCCTCCAGTGCTAGAAATCCCAGAAATTCCTCCTGAAGTAATAGATCCGGCTCCGGACGAATTGCCGGAGGCTCTATTTATCGAGGATCCTGTAGACTCCGTCCAATCCAATATCTCCGAGGCACTATTGGGTCGGATATGTTTGAAACATAACTTATCCCCAGCTGACGTTTTGTTACCGGGTGCTGATGATAGACCCCACAATCCACCCGAGGGGTATACTGCTTTTTACCGCCATGCCTGTGCGGCTGGAACTCTCCCCCCATTTAACCAATATATCAGGGAGATGCTATCGTTTATTGGAATCGCTCCCGCACAACTTCATCCCAATGGACACGCATTGCTGAACAGTGTCTTCGTCTTATTTATGGACCATCTTTTTCGTCCGCCAAGGCCAACTGAGATTAGACATATATTCAACTTCAAGAGCAGGGGCGATAGTCCATCTTTCACCTTTTTGGAAGCAGTTAGAAACTGTCAGATTGTGACGGGAGCCTGGACCAGACTCAGTTACTTTAAGAATGAGTGGTTTTTCGTCCGATGCCCTCCAGGATTCGCTAGGCGATGGTTGTCCAGACGTGAGTGTCGTAAATCGTGCAAGCCTTCTTTAATTGTCGTTGTTAACACTTGAACTAACAGCAGGCGTTTTTCTTGCAGCTATCATATCAAGGCCTGACGGTGGTCGCTACAGAGGCGTTGTCCGAAGTTTACAAGAGATCCCGAGTGATTTGCGGCACATTGACTCGGTCTTAACTGATGATAACTTAAGGATGCTGGGTTTAATTGAGACGAACCAGAGTATTGTCATTGAGGGGTTAGCGAAATCGGCTTCGAAGGTAAAGCTGAAGATGGTGAAAAGAAAAATCGGCATAGTGATAAGAAAAATGAGCGATGAGGAGAGGACGCCCACTGACACCAAGCTAACGGCTGATCTTTCCCGAGCAGGAAAAAAGCGGAAAGGCAAGGCTGTTGTTCCTAAATTTAAGAGACGGAAGTCTATAGTCGTATCTCGTTTGATCCCTGGAATTACTTCCTATGACGCTGTTCTTTGTCAATCAGGAAACATTTTCATAGGAGTGGATGACATTCCCATCCCGGAATGTGTATCTTTCCATCACGAGTCCGGGTTGGATGTGCTCCAGGAAGCGTTAGACATAAACGTGCCTTTACCTGTTAGCGCAGTCGACACTTCTGGTTGGTCGGGGGTTTTGCACATTTGCATACACTTTCATAACACTACACGACTTCCGCACAAGTCATATTGCTTTCGCCTGGTACTTAACTGAATCGCTTCCCTTTTCCAGGTGATATGTCTGGCCGTCAGTCTACACTAGACAAACTCCGAAGAGTGCATCACCCTTCATCTCGTTACGAATCTCGACGCGGAGACTCCGATCGCGATCGTGACCGGAGGCATCATGGCCAGGAGTACCATGCAAAGGATCATCATCGTAGTTACTCTAGCCAGGAACGATCAGACAGAGACCGTAGACATCGTTCCCCTTCTCGATCTCCTCCGCCATCCCGAAGTCATGTCCAGGTATCTGAGCCTCTGCGACATCAACCATCTTCGTAGGTTTCGAGGCTTGAGCCACATCATCCTAGAATTGAGGTCGCAACGTCCACGTCCGCGGAGGAGGCCCTTATTGAGCCCTCCGGTGAAGGGGCCATCAGACTTGCTCAATTGAAGAGGGATTTTCCAGAGATTTGCTTTGACGCTTGTATTTTTCCTCCCAATCTTAAAAGAATCCCCGAAGACGCTGTGACCACGGCACTCAGCTACACCCGTGACTTCTATGCCCAGTACAAGGAATGGTATAAAGCGGCTGTTAGAGCTTCAAAAGCTGCCTTCGATCGGGCCAAAATTATCGAGAAGCTGGAGGCCGACCTGGCTCAAAAGAATTGCATTGTCGACATTCTCCAATCTGCGGCGGAATCTTCCCGTAAGACCGAGGTCGAGTCGTTAAAAAAGGTTGTGAGACATTAGTTGATATGGCGAAGATGCAACGGGCACATTGCACTTTAGTTGAAGACTTAGGCCACCGATTCAAGAATGTGGAAACTGAGCGGGACGCGGCGGTCAAGGAACTAGAGGAGCTAAAGGCTAAGTTTGCTGACATGAATAAGGAAAAGGACAATGCGAATGTGGCCGCGCAAGAAGCGTGTGAGCAGGCTGTATCTCTTCGAGCTGAGCGTGATGCGGCGGTTGCAAGGGTTAAGGCGGTTGAATCGGAGGTGGAAGAGAGAATCCAGGCAGAGAGGTTCAAGATGGAGGCCGAATTCGATGATCTCTTGGACACATATAATGCCAATGTATTAGAGCATAGAAATCTTTCCTGGCTAGGAGATTACTCGATGCCTCTCTATAATGCCTGGAAGAAATTAGTGGAAAACAAGAGGGCGTTTTGCCCGGATGGGGTAGTAGACGAGTTTGAGCTTGAGTCTCGTCTGCTCAGCGAGGATGAGAGGAGAACTCTTCATGAAGCGATAATTTCTGTTGAGAAAGAAAGGCTTGGCATCCATCAAACGGAGATCGGCGAAGGTTCGGGTATTATGCATCATAGCGAGAATATTGAAGTCCCTTCTCGAGTTCATTCGAGGCTGTCGCCGTGGTTGATCCACAAACTATTCCAGCCTACAATCCGGACCAACCGGAGTTGTCTTCGGGCAAGACTGTCGTCCCCGAGCTTGTTCAGGCTCCAAGGCAAGGTAAAGTGGGTATTTTGATTATTTTCCTTACGTCTTAAAGTACCGATTTTCGAGGGAATTTTCTGGTCTGATTGCTCCCATTCTTTTTGTTCAGTGACCGAGAGTGTCGCACTGGTGCCCCCGGTTCCTTCGGTTTTATATCCTACGTGTGGAGTTATCGTCACCGAGGCGATCTCAACTGCTTCCATGGTTGGTGATATGGGAGAGGGGAGCACGATGTCATTCGATGTTCAAATGATTGAAGAGCTATTTGGTCACCCTCTCGACCCTATTCCTGATCTTTCATTTGCGACGAGTGGAGATGCTCCGGTTTTTAGTTCGGTCGTGATGACCACTAGCGTACCTAGCGCAGCCCAGTTGTCTCGAGAGGAAGAGATTTTAGCCGAGATAAGTGCTGAGATGGCTACGACAGTGACAGTTGGTCCCGGTAGTGATGCTGCTCCTTCAAGCTTATCTTCTTTAATGATGATTTCCCCCGGTGGCACGGTAACCGTCTCGAGTGTTGCTGAACAAACACCTGTCACTGCTCCCATGCCTTCGGTTCGTCCTCACAAAAGGATCTCTATCCCCTCCAGCTCTGAGGAAGACGTCGATATTATGCCAGATCCGGAGAATGTTCCCAAGAAAGGTAAAAAATCTCGTAAGAAGCCAGGTAGTGGGTCCAGCGGCTCGACTCTGAAGAAGAAGCACCGGAGGAAGAAAGAGTGAGCTTCTCGCCTCATCGTGTGATTGTGAATAGCAATTCTTTTATCTCTTCTTTTGTTCTTTTAGGGCCATGTATGTGTGTGGATTCGGCCTCCACTTATTTGAAACATCTTCACCCGTCATGTAATCAAATTTGTTTTTGTTGGCTGATGAAATGGGAAATTGCTCTTTTATTTTACCTAAATGCTTTGCAGTGTTTGTTTTTTATATGCCCAGTGTTTAAATATAGCTTTGTGTCGTGATTTTATGAGTCGGATTCTGGACATAATTTCACTTAAGTTAGTGATTAACATTCAGCCCCCCTCCCCCTTTTTTTTAGTCGCGGGGAATAATATTCATATTCTGGTGGCTGATCGCATTTATTGCAAATCTTGGGCACACGGCCACATTCTGGGGGATTCAGGATAATTTGAGATCGATAATTTGGCTCAAACTTCGGGAGTTCGAGAGTTATCGACACCTGTAACATGGTTCGCGTTCTGCGAACCTGGAATTGGTATTTGCACTCTGCTTCATGCTCCGGGAGCTTGGAGTTAGTGGTAATATTTTGTTTCACACTTCGGGAACTTCGACGTGGCACTTGTGCTCCACCTCGCACTCTGGTAATTCAGAGGTAGCTCATGTGCTCTAATTTGCATTTTGGGAATGAATCGTTGAATGTTTATGCTCCAATTTGCACTCTGGGAATTTGGAGTCCGTTCGCACTCCGGGAACAAATTGATGAATGTTTATACTCCAATTCGCACTCTGGGAATTTTGAGTTCGTTCGCGCTCTGGGAACGAATTAGTGGATGTTTATTCTCCAATTCGCACTCTGGGAATTTGGAGTCTGTTCGCACTCCGGGAACGAATTGGTGGATGTTTATACTCCAATTCGCACTCTGGGAATTTGGAGTCCGTTCGCACTCCGGGAACGAATTGGTGGATGTTTATACTCTAATTCGCACTCTGGGAATTTGGAGTCCGTTCGCACTCCGGGAACGAATTGGTGATTGTTTATACTCCAATTCGCACTCTGGGAATTTGGAGTCCGTTCGCACTCCGGGAACGAATTGGTGGATGTTTATACTCCAATTCGCACTCTGGGAATTTGGAGTCCGTTCGCACTCCGGGAACGAATTGGTGGATGCTTATACTCCAATTCGCACTCTGGGAATTTGGAGTCCGTTCGCACTCTGGGAACGAATTGGTGAATGTTTACACTCCAATTCGCACTCTGGGAATTTGGAGTCGGTAAGAGGATTGCTGTATACCAACCCTAGTAATTACTGGTGTAGTGTTCTGCCCCCGAGCTTGGGTTTCACTTAGCAAGTGACCGGTCGTATCAAAGTCACTCCTTATTTGAATAAATTCCATCGCGTGATGGAACTTAGCTCTCCGTGCATCGTGATATCAAGCGTCATATTTAGTAAATTACAACTTTGGCTCGAAGAGACGGCATTTTATTGCTGAAATGAAGAAAACATGGCAAAATCAGTTGCCTTATTATAAGTTCCAGCTTTGAAATGCAAAAAATAAAACGCAAAGGAAGAAATTGATTAAAAATAGATAAATAAAGCCTGTCATATGTAGTAGCGATGGAGGCTTCCGCTATGCCAAGCTCTCGGTAAAGTGAGACCATAAATGGTTGACAACTTGAACGTGCCATCTCCGAGCTTTTGTGAAATCACATACGGCCCTTCCCAATTTGGGTTTATGTGCGCAGGGACCGGATAAATTCTCTTGAGTACAAGATTGCCGAGTTCAAAGGTTCGTGGGCGGACCTTGGCGTTGTATATTCGAGCGACTCGACCCCGATATGTGGCTGCCCTCAAATCGGCTTCTTCACGTTTCTCATCAAGTAGATCCAGAGATTCAGCAAGTAATATAGCGTTCGTTTTCGGGTCGTAATATGTCACACGATGAGAGTGAACTTCCATTTCGACCGGAATAACGGCTTCAGAGCCATAGGATAGAGAAAATGGAGTGTGTCCGGTCGCAGTTTTGTGAGTCGTTCGGTATGCCCACAGAGCCATAGGTAGTTCATCAACCCACTTGCCCCCGGCTTTCTCCAGTCGTTTCTTCAATATAGACTTGATAACCTTATTGACGGCCTCAACTTGACCGTTCGCTTGAGGGTGTGCTACTGCAGAGAATCTCTTACGGATGTGAATCGTTGACAGAAGTCCCTGAATTTAGCACTGTCGAATTGGGCTCCATTGTCGGTGATAATAGTATGCGGGAGACCAAACCGGCAGATGATGTTGCGTACCACGAAGTTGATTACTTTTTTTGTCGTAATTGTTGCAAGAGGTTCAACTTCATCCCATTTGGTGAAGTAATCAACTGCGACTATGGCGTACTTTGCACCCCCTTTAGCTAAGGGCAATGCACCAATTATATCAATCCCCCACATTGCAAATGGCCACGGACTGACCATTTGGGTTATTTCAGACGGCGGGGCTCTAGGGATCCGAGCGTGTCTTTGGCATTTATCACATTTTTTGGCATAGTCCATAGCATCGCGGTTAACGGTGGGCCAGTAATATCCATATCGAAGTATTTTCTTGGCAAGTGCTTGCCCCCCAGTGTGATCGCCACATTCTCCTTCATGCACATCGCGTAACACTCGTTTGACTTCGTCGTGTGCGATACACCGGAGAAGAGGAACAGAATATCCCCTCCGATACATAACTCCATTTTGAATGATAAACCGTGAAGCCTTTCGAAGAATCTGTCTTCTTTCACTTCGTCGTTCGGGCAGTATGCCATGCTCAATGTAGTCTTGGTAGGGTGTCATCCAAGATTCCCTATTGGAAGTAGCTTCAAATGTGAATTCATTCTCTGCTAGATCAATGCTTGGAGAGGACAGAGTTTCGACAGGAACGAGTCCCAAGTGTTGAGTTTCGCCTGTGCTTGCCAACTTTGCCAACGAATCGGCTTTCTGATTGTGCTCTCGGGGTATGTAGAGAATGGTATAATAATCAAACTGATCAAGTATTTCTCGGACCCGGGATAGATAAGTGGCTAATCTTCGATCTCTGGCCTGATATTCACCCCGAACTTGGCATACCACCAACTGGGAGTCATAGTAGATTTCCACAGCGGTAATTCTCAAGTCTCAGACCAACTTCAACCCGGCGAGCAAAGCTTCATATTCGGCTTCGTTGTTGGTTGCCTGGAAATCAAACTTTAAGGCGTAGCATATGGATCGGCCCTCGGGAGTCTCAAGCACTATCCCTGCACCTGAGCACCGATCGTTGGATGCACCGTCAGTATATAGCTTCCATATATATTCGGGGGAGTTACTAGTTTCAGGTAAGTCTTCAGGAACAGTGAATTCGGCAATGAAATCCGCTAGGACTTGACCGTGTATGGCTCTTCTCGGAGCGTATATGATGTCGAATTGACTCAGTTCAATGTTTCATTTTATTAACCTGCCAGACGTCTCAGGTCGTGTGAGGACCTGTCGTAACGGCTGGTCGGTGTATACAACGATAGGGTGAGCCTGAAAATATGGACGGAGCTTCCTCGAGGCGATGATTAGGCAGTATGCCAATTTTTCTAACCTTGGATAGTTTCTCTCGGCTCCGGTTAACCGTTTACTGACATAGTAGACTGGTTTTTGGACTCGGTCTTCCTCTCGAACTAATGCAGCACTGGTTGCGTTTTCAGACACAGCCAGATAAAGGTATAATTGTTCGTGATCAACAGGTTTTGAAAGAATCGGTGGTGTGGAAAGGTGCTGAACTAGCGATTGAAATGCGCCCTCACATTCCGTAGTCCATTCGAAGTTTCGTTTCCCCATTCGGATCAAATCGAAGAAGGGTATGCATTTATCAGTTGATTTCGAGATGAACCTGCTTAGCGCTGCAACCTTCCCGTTGAGACTCTGAACCTGCTTCATGGTCCTTGGGGTTTGAAGATTCCTGATCGCCCGGGGTTGGCCTCTATTCCCCGGGCGTTGACGATGAACCCAAGGAATTTTCCGGAAGCGACTCCAAAATGACATTTTAGTGGATTAAGCTTCATCCCATATCTTCGGAGGACGTTGAACATTAAATCTAGGTCTTTGACATGATCAGTGGAGTATCGTGATTTTACCAACATGTCATCCACAGAGACCTCCATGGTTTTTCCGATCTGGTCGGCAAACATTCGGTTGACTAAGCGTTGGTAAGTTGCTCCGGCATTCTTTAATCCAAAAGGCATGACCTTGTAGCAGTATAGTCCTAGGTCAGTTACGAAGCTCGTATGTTCTTGATCGGGCACATGCATGGGTATCTGATTGTACCTAGAGTAGGCGTCCATGAAAGATAATAATTCACGCCCGACCGTTGAATCCACAAGTTGATAGATTCGAGGAAGTGGAAAACTGTCTTTTGGACAAGCCTTATTTAAGTCAGAGTAGTCGATGCACGTTCTCCATTTTCCATTTGGTTTTCGGACAAGTACGGGATTGGATACCCATTCCGGGTACAAAGCATCTCGGATAAACCCATTCGTCTTTAGCTTATTGACTTCTTCTTTGAGGGCGGCAGATCTCTCTGGATCCATACCGCGTCTCTTTTGCTTGACCGGGATGTATCGCGGGTCAACATTTAAGGTGTGGCTCGCGATGTCCGACGAGATTCCACACATATCAGAGTGCGCCCAGGCGAATATGTCTAGATTCGCGTGGAGAAATTCGACCAATTCCTGTTGTGCTTGCGGGCTTAGCTGAGACCCAATTTTTAACATTTTCAGATCATTATTGTCATCAATTGGAACATCGATCGTCAGCTCGGCTGGGGAGGCTTGACTTTCTTTGGATTTGTTATCATCTTCAGTATCTCTAGGGTCAAGATCCTTTTGGAATTGGTCGTGGTGCCTGGGCCGAGTCCCAGGCGCTAATTGTCAATCATCGGCAAAACGGACGCAGAGAGATTCCTCCACGCCCTTACCTTTCTCCTTTCTCTGTGCTTCTCGTAGTTCAGCAACATAACAGCCTCTCCCAGCAGCTTGGTCTCCTTGAATGACCCCAATCCCGTGGTCAGTAGGGAATTTTAGAGTTAAACACCATGGGGCAATTGCTGCCCTAAACTCGGCAAGAGCCGGTCGGCCCAAAAAGGCATTATAGGGTGAATGAATATCTAAGACAACAAATTGTATCATTCGGACTCTGCGGCGTTCTCCGTTTCCCAACTCCACTGGCAGTTCCACCATTCCGGTGGGTGTATTAGCACTCCCATCGAAGCCATGGATTCTATATAGGCAGGGCTTTAAATCTTTGGCTTCCATCTTCATTTGATCATACGCCCTTTTAAATAAGATATTTACCGAGCTTCCACTGTCCACCAGGATCCTCTCCATCCAAGCAGGACCAACCTGGGCGGATATGACAAGTGGGTCTATAGTCGGGGCTTCGATTTTATCAGCATCTCGGTTCCTAAATACGATATCATCTGCCATCGTCCTCTGTTGTTTGGTCGGAGCCCCTTCATCAAGTGTACTACAGCTTTCGAAACTCACATGCCTGATCAAATTGGCGTATGATTCCATTTCCTTCCAGCTTCGATCCGCTGGATGAGGACCACCACTGACTGTATTTATAACCAACCTTCCGCTCGTACGAGCGGGCTCCTCCTGCCTCTCTTGGTTTTGTGCACGATTTTGGTTTGACGGGCCCACACCACCAGCTTGCGGTGTCCAAACGAATTGATCCAACTTCCTTTCTCTGATCAATTTTTCGATAAGGTCTTGCAAATGCTGCAGTCCTTGGTATTGTGTCCATAGCTTTCATGAAATCTACAGAACTTCCCTGTTTGAATTTGTTTCTCCGATGATGGCTTCGGAGTTGGCTTCTTATACTGCATCGCATTACAAGTTTGTAAATACACGTTCTCCAGTGTTGTATTCAGTGGTGTATAGCTTTCAAACATTTGCGCCCTAGGTCGCGGGCCTCGATTCCGATCCTGCTTCTTATTTCTACTATCGCCGTTCCTTGGCTGGGTTTGCTTGTTTTGAATATTCAACTGTACTCTTCCTAAGCTCTCCCCTGACTATTTAACCGCCACATTGTTTTGAACCCCTTCATTGCTGGGACTTGCATCGTCCTGCTTCCTAGATTGTTTCGCATCCTCATGCCTTAAGAATTGGGCGGCTTTGGAATAGAAACGATCCAACGATGCGGGAGGTTTCCCAGCTAGCCAGTTTCCAAATTCAGAGTCGGGGTCAATTCCCTTAGTCAAAGCCATCAAGATTGAATTATCATTGGGGTTAGTGATCTCTGCACAAGCGGCGTTGAATCTTTCCAGATATCGCCTGAGCGTCTCCCCTGGGACTTGAGTGACACTAGACAAAGTATTTACGTCTTTAGGCCTGGCAATGTGCATGCGG
Source organism: Allium cepa (assembly GCA_030765085.1). NCBI lineage: Eukaryota > Viridiplantae > Streptophyta > Magnoliopsida > Asparagales > Amaryllidaceae > Allium > Allium cepa. The sequence goes on from CM060939.1 coordinate 103,976,353, forward strand.
AATTGTTCAATAAATTTAGTGGCCAATTGGTCAAACGAGGCGATTATCGCGGTGGTAATCATGTAAACCACACTGTCGCAATTCCACCTAAGGAAATGGGAAAACTACGGCACTTTACTGCATCATCAGCTCTTGCGGCAGTCATTGACCATTCGTATTTCAGAATATGTTGGTTAGGGTCAGAATTCCCTTCATACATGGGCAGAGTTGGCATCCTGAATTGCCAGGGAGGCTCAACATATAATATGTCATCAGTGAACGGGGTATGGCTTCGAGAGATCCCCCAATCGTCATTTGTTAAGCCCTGACTTTCACGAATCATTTGGTGCAACATAGCTGGGAGATCAGGCGTTGCCATACTCGAAGGGTGGCGAGCCAAAGTGTGGTCGGGTTCCACAGTGCGAGGTGGGATCGGGCGCTGTCGATGATCCGTATTTCGCCTCCTTGGCTCGATGTCTTCTGGGTCATACGATCCTGGAACGTGTTCCTGCTTGTGATAGTTTTGACTGGAGTGGTTTCGGGTGTCAACTCCTGTGTCAACTGCGGCGGCGGTGGCTTGGTTATCCGCAGTACATTGTGGAGTAGTGCCTCCTTGGGATGAGGGCCCCGTATGAAAACTGGCAGAGGGGCCAACCCTTATCTGCCCAACAGTCAACGTTTGCTGGAGGCCAGCAGCATGTGCATGAGTTCCGTCTAGCCGGGGGCGGGTAGATCCGTTGCCATAGTCAGATGAGGCAGAGCTTTCCGTGGATGAATGCGGGGCGTGGCCCCTCTTGAATCTTCTTTGCTTTTGGTGGTTTAGTTGATTAGCCAACTCAGTGTTGAGACGTAACTACTCAGTTAACTGTTGTCGGCTTTGAGTTAACTCCTGGAGTAAGGTTTGGAACTCTTGTCGAGTGACCGGGCCTGACGGATCTGATTGCCCGGTTTCAGCTTGATTTGATGGAGGTGGTTGTGCGGGATTTTGTCTCTCCCGACCTCCTTGGCCAGCGGTGGCAGAAGTGGTTCTTGTGCTAACCATCTCGAAGGTTGAATTCCTTTCCTTAGACTTTTGCAAATCTGAATAGAATGGAAGTCATTTGAATTCAAAAATCTGGATCTCTCTCTTACATCTATTCAATCCGGTATCGATGACAAATCCAAAGAGCGGGAGAAAAGCTGGGTTTTCTCAGTGAAAGCACCAAAGTGTTTGCACCAAAATTGGGCAATACCCTTCGGGGGTTTTTTGAAGAGATAATAAATGAAGAACTTAAACTGAAAACGAGGATTATCTAACAAAAACTCCAAGTCACAGAAAAGTAAATTGCACAGAAGACCAGAATTTAGAGTGGTTCGGCGATGCGCCTACGTCCACTATGAAGTTTTATCACTTTATTGCTTAATACTTGAAGGTTACAAGTGTTTTGAAGCAAATTACAACAGACAACAGACTTAAATTCGAAATCAGTAGCCAAGGTGGTGGTATGGAGTGATTATGGCAGCGTTTAGGCGTACTCTATCTCTCCAAATTCTCCGACCCCCATTCTGAATGACCAGGGGATCTATTTATAGGTGTGGAAGGCTGAAATCCCGCCTAAAACTCAGGGAGGCTGCTTGGCACGTGAGGGGGGCCCATAAGCCCGCGTTCTCGGGATCCGTGCCCAATTTGGGATCGATTCGAAGTAAGGTTCGAATCGATCAAAAACGCATCCAATCGAGGCAAAATTTGGTGTGGACATTCTTCAGTGTATAATCAAGCTTCTGTGAAAATTTCATAGCGTTTGGATCAAGGGATTGAGATATATGATCGATTCAAGATTGCGTCTTCGTGTACCCTGTTTGCTTCGACTCGACCCTATGGACTCGCTCGAATCCATATGGTTCGAATCCATATGGTTCGAACACATAGGTTCGAATCGATCCATTTGTATGTGGAGGCGGCGACGTGGTGCTTTGATGGATTCGAGGCTATCGATTCGAAGAAGTGCTCCCTTCGAGTCGATTAAATACACGTTCCTTCGTATCGATCGTGGAAGGCCGTGGTTGATCGATACGAAGTTTCCTTTGCTCACTGGATTTAAAGAATGCTACGGCCTGGAGTCGAAGCCATTATGGGTTCGAACGTGGGCGTGTGACATGGGTTCGAAGCAAGGTGACTGGGATGGATTTGAATCAATGTGTGGTCGATCGGTTCGAACTAAGGTATGCGCGTATGGCTTCGAAGCATGGCTGTTGAGGTCTTGTTCGATGGAGTCGAAATTGATGAGTGCGAGGTAAACACTGGATGATGGATTCGAACTAGATGGGTTCGATTTATATGGGTTCGAACCAAATGAAGGGGTGCTGGATTCGAACCGAGCAAGGTCCATCTCTCTCAACTTGAATCCATCATAACTTGAGCATACGACCTTGGATTGACTTGAAATTTGAGATGCAGACTTTTATGATCATTCCTGTCATGTCCTATCAATTGTAGCTCAATCTGGACTCGGACAAAATTCATCGACATCCATAACGAAGCTAAGTATGATCAATTTCTGAGACGAACTGTCCTTCGTTTTCGATCGATCTTTTGGTATCACGGCTTTGCCAAGAAGCGGGATAACATGTGGGCTTTGATCGGATGCTTCTAGATGGATGAATAAAGTGAGTCAAAAACAAAGTAGGGGGCTTAGGAGTAATATCTATTTATTTTGATTACATTATATTAAGTGTTTATGTCAGTATTTTCATATGTTGGCATAAAACTGTTAACTATGATTATATTATATTTTTTACCCTTGAGTTGTAACGACTATGTGAACAATTTGAATATGTAAAAAGATGAAGGTATGTAATATTTACTAGCTGCTCTGTTTACTTAAACTTTTACTATATAACCAATCTCATCTCCATTGAAGAAAGATAATTCCAAGATGACTGCATCACATTGGAGTTCTATCATTGGGTTTTGGAACGAGGGATGTACAGTTGGTATTGGAACTTATGTTAGAGGGTGTTTAAGAAAAATAGAGAAAAGTAAAATTTTATATGGAATCGGATAGAAGAAAAAACACCTTGGGGAAGGTATACATTATTATAAGATGTATTTGTATTTTGATACATAGAGATATATATGAGTTTACTTAGAGATTTTCTATTGCTAAATCACTTTCTTCCTTTTGTATTTTATGAAGTCTTTCTTAGCAAAAGATGGAAATGAGAAGTGGAAGGATCACTATATGAGGAGCAAACGAAAGAAGGGAGATTAAAAGTTCACACATCGACGGAGGCAGTGGAAGAGAAATGCATTCGATAGCCAAGAATGAGGTAGTCCCACCGGTTGTGGTAATGGATGTAAATGTTTTATTCCGACAGTTCATGATGTAGATGATGATGGAAAACATGCCGGAGATAGTTGGGCCGATACCTGTAGTAAGGGAGGACTTTTTCAGGCTAAATCAAGACTATAGAATCTATGAGGTAAGATTCTTACCAGGAGAGAAATAGTGGTGGAAGTGTTAAATTGGCTAATGGTTAGTGACTGTATCATTAACGATTTGGGGTTGAATAATGTGTAGAAGTGAAGGTTAGCTTCAAGCCAGTTGCATGAGGATGCCTTAGATTGATGGGAGATTGTGATTGCTGAGACTCTTAAAGAAAAGATTACTTTGGTATAGTTCAGAGAAAGATTTAATACTTAGTTCAATTCCAAGTCTCTGAGAAGTGTGTTGCTGTAGGACTTTATTGATCTTAAGCAGGGAGAACTTTCTAAAGAATGGTGCATCTAGAAGTTTAATGCTTTGGTGAAGTATGGTTGGGAGTTGATTAACACCACACTAAAAAAGAATGAGAAGTTCTTCTGGGGCTTGAAGCAAACTTTGAATGATAAGGTGATGGTGCATCTAGCATCTCCTTATGAGTTCGTGGTAGACATATCTTGAATGTATGATGGTATGTACAAAGAGGAGAGAAGGGTTTGGGCGAAGCCAAAAGTGGAGCAAAAGAAGAGGTTTGCTCCATACCAAAAGGGAAGAATGGCTAGCAATTGAGAGGAAAGACTCAAGAGGGTGGTGGCTAAAAGGATCTTTCGAAGATTGTATGTAACAAATGTGGATAGGAGGGGCACTATGTGTTGAAGTGTCTACAACCAACCAGGATAGCCAAAGTTAAGTGTGTTAATTGAGACAAGCCGGACCATAAGAAGGACTCTCTGGAGCTAAACCGAAAGAGGATGTTTCCTTTAGAGGGGCTATCCTTAATATCAACAGCTAAGGAGAAAGAAAAGGGAGTAGTGCTTGGAGGTATGATTTCGGTTTTCAATTTTTTTTGATACTAGAGCTATGCATTCTTTCATTTTGAAAGATGCAGTTGGTAGATTAGGGTTAGATGTTACCTATCTAGTCACTTTTTCCAATGTGGTTAATCTGAATGATAGGTATGCCATATCGGGTTAAAATGCACTGGTTAGATTTTATTCTGTGTGACCATTTGTTTTCTTTCAACTCATCTATTTTTGACTTCATAGGATAAGGGATAATTTTAGGGATGGACTTGTAAATGCAGAATGATGCAAGGATTTATCTTATTGAGAGAATAACTGCCTTATGAAACCTGAATGGAGAAAAAGGGACTTTCAGTATCTTGGAATGAGATAAGATGAAGTGCAGAGTTTCGTTGTGTGAGATGGAAAGTTTGAAAGAGGAGATAGGTAGAGTCTTGTGGTTTGGGAATCCATAGATGTCTTTGAACTAGTATTGTGAATAACTCTGAAAATAGAAATTGAGTTTTGCATCGATTTAGTATAAGGGGCACTACTTGCTAGTAGGCCTCCTAGCAGAATGTTGCCTAATGAAACGGAAGAGTTGAAGAAGCAGTTGGTGGAACTTAAGCATAGAGGTTTCATTAAACCTAGCAATTGACCTTAGGGAGCTTCCACGTGGTTTGTAAAGAAGTCGAAAGGATCGCTTCGAATGTGTATTTAATATAAAGTTGAATAAGATGACATTGAAGAATATTTATTCACTGTCAAGGATAGATGATCTATTTAATCAGTTGGTAGAGTTGTAGTACTCTTGCAGTTAGATATGGCTACGGGATTCCATCATATAAAAGTTGCTGAAGAGAGTATTCCTTTGACCGCATTAAAGACAAGATATGGCTCATATGAGTGGTTAGTCATATCCTTTGGGAAAACCGATGCTCAAGCATTCTTCGTAGATCTTATTAATCACGTCTTTCAAAATCAGTTGAACAAATTTATATTGGTATTTATGGATGATATCCTGATATATTCTAAGAATGATCAAGATCAAAAAGTTCATCTTAGAATGGTATTGGAAGCCTTGATACAGCACAAATTAAAGGCAAATTTTTCCAAGTTTTATTTTTGAAAGCGAGAAGTTAATTTCCTAGGCTATGTGGTTTCGAAGGAGGGATTGGCCGTAGATCTTTCGAAGGTTGAAATAGTGAATAGTTGGAAGAGACCCAAGACTGTTGTCGAGATAAGGAGTTTCTTAGGATTGGTAATATCAAAGATTCATTAAGGACTTCTCTTGGATAGCCACGCCATTGACAAGACTTATCTAAAAGAATGAGCGATATGTTCTGATAAAGGAGTAAGATGGCATTATAAGTGTTGAAGCTTTGTCTAGTGAATGCTCCGGTTTAATAATTCCATAAGGGAATAAAGATATGGTAGTGTACACCGATGGTTCGGGCTCTGGGTTAGGGGCAGTTTTCATGATGAAGGTCAAGGTAATAAGCTTATGCATCTAGACAGTTGAGACCTCATGAGGTTTGGTACACAACTCATGGTTTAGAGTTAGTAGCAGTTATCTTTGTGCAAATCATTCGGAGGAATTACCTTTTCAGAGAGAGGTTTTAGTTGTTTATTGACCATAAGTCTTTGAGTTACTTTATCTCCCAAAAGGAGTTAAACATGAGACAACGGAGGTGGTTAGAATTCTTGTAATCTTATGACTTTGGGATCAAATATACCTGGGGGAAGGTTGATGCTTTAAGCCAAAAGCATTAGAGTTGTGTATTGGCTATAATTGAAGAGTGGGACATCTTATAGACTCTAGCTTCTTGTAGCATTTAGTTTTAGTCGAGTAGTGCTTAAAGTATAACTTATAGGATGTTGCCATGCTTAGAAGTACACCCGTCTCTAAGATTATTGAGAGCAAGAAGGAGGATGCACTATGTGCTGAAAGGATTAATGGGCTGAAAAATGGTGCCGAGACTGAAGAGTTAAAGGACTTCAGTATCGACAAGAAGGGTTGGTTCAAAAAATAGAGGTTGCATGTAAAGACCGCCCTTCAGCTCCAGTACCCAATGTGCCTATGTGATGCACTGTGGAGGTACCCAACCGATGCAGAATGGTAGCCAAGAATATAAGTAGAGAGAAATCCAAACACAGAACCTAGACATAATATATTATAACAACATAGATATAAAACAAGCGAGACGGTGATACAATCAAATGAACGATAAATAAAACATCAGAGTGCATCATGTTCATAGACTATACAAAAACTAAAATAAAGAGTTTATGATGCCAAATCTCCAAAATAAACTCTATAATTGTCTCTTAAAATACAAGTACTAACATAACTCCACAGTACTACGTGGAAGAATATAAGCGATGGTAAGCTCAAAAGTATAGGTATATGAAAGCGTAGCCTCGTGTTCATACTCCATACAGCTTCATACGCTATCTAGACTTGTTATACCTAATCTACTCATTTAAGAGTACCCAAGATGATAATGATAAACAAATCATAAAACCTCGATTTAGACAACAGTATGGTGTAAGCGATACATCATCTCAAACTACTATAAAAACCGTACATTGTAAATAGGATCATAGGGTACAAAGAACCATAAATGACATGTCCTTGCATCCAAAGAGTCAACACATAACCGTCAATATTTGCTAATATACTTGTCTCCCAGGGAATTGATTGGGCAACCTAGTACTCAGGTTCTCCATCATTCGGCATCAATGGGCATTCGATATGGGATAGCGTCCGGCATCTAGGAGCATTCGGCATCGAGAAACGCTCGGTATTGAATACCGTTCGGCCGGAGAAGTACGCTCGGCATAGGATCGTTCCACGACCAAAGAATTTTTCGGCCTAGCCATAGCTCGGCCTAGCAATCATTCGGCCAAGACATTGGCCTGGCTTCTAGTTTCGTTCGGCACGAGTGCTCCCTGCGGTAGTCAGTATGTTCGGCCTCATCTTGTTCGGCTAAAGGAGAACGTTCGGCTAAAGGAGAACGTTCATCTAAAAGAGATCGTTCGTCTAAAGGAGAACGTTTGGCATACCTAGAAGCGTTCGGCACGAGGGAACGTTCGGCATAAGATAGTGCTTGACATCTTAGGAACGCTCGGCCTAAGGCATTGCTCGGCCAAAGATAGCGCTCGGCCAGAGGCCTCGCTCGGTCAAGATGGCGTTCAAACATCAAGCTCCTTGTTCGGCACCCAGACCGTTCGGTACCATGCCGTTCGGCATCAAGGAGCATCCGGTATCCATGAAGGCTCTGCGTTCTCACTCGGCCTCCCGAGATGTTCGGCAATCAAGGATGGTTCGGCATTCTTCCTAGCACCGTCAGCTTCGAACGTTGCTCGGCATACTCTCCCCACGCAACAAACCTACCGATCGGCATAAAGAGTATAGTTCGGCCTTCGACCGTTCAGCCTGTTCGTTCGGCATACAGGATTGACACTATTTGGACCGAGTTATTCAGCTACCAGGCCCACCAGGGATGTCCAATCCACCTTCGCCTATAAATAGAGGGGCAGTGGCACAAAAAAAGGGAGAAATTTTAGAGAACACTGGGGAGACTCTGCCATTTTCAAGACTCGTTCCAGACTCATTTCTTTTACTTTGCAATTGTATTCTAGTAACGAAAAATAGATTGTATCTGTAATCACCCATCAAGAAAATCAATGGAAATCAACTTCAAAGTGGATGTAGGCAGTTACGCCGAACCATTATAAATTTGGTGTTCTTGCTCTCTGTATTTAAATTTATGTTCTCTTCTCTATTTTAATTAACTTTCTTCATTAATCTCTCTACACAATCTTTCTAAGGGTGTTAGTGACCAATTTTGGTGCTAACATTTTGGTGCTTTCACTGAGAATTTGAATTCTTAGGCTGTTAGGACTAGTTTGAAGCTACTGGATTGCATAAATCCCCCGAATGAGATCCATAATCATCTATAAGGCATCTGTTGATTCTACTCAGAGTTACAACCAATAACTCTACCATGGGAAGACCATGAACTAGATCAGCCTCTCAAAATGCAGATGCCCACGAAACCGCTAGTGTGCAACAACTGGGAACTAGCAATCAGCAAGCGATTCAAGGTGCTGGGCCCTCCAACCAAAACCAAGAAGAAATCGTTTCCTGAGCAGAATTCAATGACTTGATAAGAGAACTTAAGGAAAGTAGAAGGCAACTTGCTGAGCAAATGCAAGCCAATGCTGACCTCATGACTCAGCTTACTCAGTAGTAGCATCAGAATGCTGGAGGTAGCCCTGTCCCTTACTCTGAAGATGATAGTTCGACTTCTGCTGATGAACCTCCTAGGCGTAGACGCCGTAAGGATGAAGATGCGCATGCAGGTACTACTGATCGACTTACTAGAAACCAAGACCCAAATCGGATGAGACATCAACTTGCACGATCCCGTGGAACGGAACCCAACCTCCCATCTCCATACAAACCCCGGATTTGACGGCTATGGTCAAGCAGTTGATGAAAGAAAACCAAGGTCTAACTAATGAAGACTGTGGAGTGTCTAAGAGTCATACTCCCTTCATGGATACCATTCTACAGGCCGAATACCCAAGAAAGTTCAGCATGCCCGCCATTCCAGCCTACGAAGGGAAGACTGAGTCCAGGCAGCATGTGATGAGGTACGGATGGATGATGGATTCCGCAAGAGCTAATGACGCAACCAAGTGTAGGTGTTTCCCAATCACCTTGTCTGGGATTGCCACCATGTGGTTCACTCGACTCCCACCACGATCTATATCCAGCTTCGATGAATTAGCAATGAAATTCGTAGAACAATTCGGGATACACACCACTCATCCAAAGGACGTGATGTCCTTATCAAGTGTAACTCAAACTCCAGGAGAGTTCGTGATGAGGTACGGACTGGAGTACTCTAACCTCCAAGTCCTTGGAGCGCGGACTAGAGTACTCTGAGTCCCCGGAGCACGGACTCGAGTATAAACGACTTAAAATTTCCAAGTCCCCGGAGTGCGGACTGGAGTACTCTAAGTCCCCGGAGTGCGGACTCGAGTATAAACGAATAAAAACCTCTAAAATCCCGGAGTGCGGACTGAAGTACTCTAAGTCCCCGAAGTGCGGACTCGAGTACAAATGACTCAAAACCTCCAAGTCCCCGTAGTGCGGACTGGAGTACTCTGAGTCCCCGGAGCACGGACTCGAGTATAAACGAATAAAAGCCTCCAAGTCCCCGTAGTGCGGACTGGAGTACTCTAAGTCCCTGGAGTGCGGACTCGAGTACAAAGGACTCAAAACCTCTAAGTCCCCGAAGTGCGGACTGGAGTACTCTGAGTACCCGGAGCGCGGATTCGAGTATAAACGAATAAAAACCTCCAAGTCCCCAGAGTGCGGACCGGAGTACTCTAAGTCCCCGAAGCGTGGACTCGAGTATAAACGACTTAAAATCTCCAAGTCCCCGTAGTGCGGACTGGAGTGTCCCCGGAGCGCGAACTCGAGCATAAACGACTTAAAATCTCCAAGTCCTCGGAGTGCGGACTGGAGTACTCTAAGTCCCCGGAGTGCGGACTTGAATATAAATAATTCAAAATCTCCAAGTCCCCGGAGTGCGGACTGGAGTACTCTAAGTCCCCGGAGTGCAGACTCGAGCATAAACGGTAAAAATTCTCCAAGTCCCCAGAATGCGGACTAGATTATTCTAAGTTACCGTTGTACGGATTAAAAACGTTCTAAGTGCTTGAAGCATGCGAGGAAGACGAATAACTCTTAGAGAATCAATAGGCTGTGTGAAGACAAACCAAGAAGTCTATGTTATGCACAACAGCATGGATTCGAATCAAAATCACAAAGAAAACTGGATAATAAGAATCTTTTGAAAAGACAAGAAAAGGAAACTAAACTTTATTCAGGAAAAGTTTTCTGCTACAAGCACTCTAAAATTCGGAGTCAACAGTCTATCTACAAAAACTACAAAAACTATTACACGACTTAGATCGACCCTCGTTGAACGAGGGCAGTAGTCACTTCTTGTGCTTCTTCGACTTCTTCCCGGACGACTCTTCCCCAGAGCATTTACCCTTGGAACCTTTCCTTAATGGAGGAGTAACAACTGAAGAAATAGGGGGAACATCCGAGGGCTTGGACCAACCAGGAAGGATGACCTTCAATGGCTTTTTCAAGGGATCGTCTAGGTCCACTTCACGTAGTTCATCCTTGAACTTGGCTGTATCTCTTTTCTCTTTTCCGAGCCGCTCCTTCATGCTCAATTCAGATGTATGCTTAGAGGCGCCTGTGACTTCCACTTCATAACTCCCAGAGGAGGAATCGGACTTGCCTTCGATAAGCACCCCAATCACTTGAGCATCTGGCCCAGGAACTTCACCAGCATGAGCAGCCCCACCAGTCTTTTCCACCTCCTTAGCGACATCGCTTCTCGGAGTGGGATCAGGGTCAGAACGACCTGCACAAAATCAGAAAAGATGAGCATTAGAATGCAATAGTACTTCACAAAGAATGATGACTTTCAAAATCTCAAGGTGAAAGGTTATCTACCAGGCCCTGACAAACTCTCTGCCGTCAAAGGAGTTTCGCCCTCCGGGATAGGAGACAAAACATGAACGCCTAGGTCGGGGCTTTCGGATCATAGCCAATGTGCTATTCAAAGGGATCGAGTATCAGCCAAACGGTCGGCTGGGAAGGCACATGAATAGGAGACTCGGCCCCGGATGGACCGGCGACAACTTCTTTCCCTTTCCTCGAGAGGGAGCCTTTGCAGTAGAGGGCCTTGGCCGCTGATAGGTCCGAAGGCTCATGTCCCTTCAGAAATTCTTTTATCAAATCCTCCTCGTCAACCTCCTCGACACCGCGCTCGGCCTTCCTAATCTGAATTACGGTTTCCCACGCCTCGAGCAACGATTCAAGATAGCCATCGCCCAAAAAAGTTAAGTCACGGTGCATGAGCACGCGGACGTTGAATTCGGCAATGAGTGGGTCGAACGTAGTTTTGATCTCTTCTCTACCTTCCTCCCTGGTTGCCTCAAGATGGGAATCGATGTCCATCAATGCCGTCTTCTTGCCCTCTTCACGGGCCTCACTCTTTAACGTCTCAACCCTGGAAAGCTCACCCTCGAGTTGTTCTTTTAAAAGTCGGGTGGCGACAATCTCGTCATAGTATCGCTGTGACTCTTCTTGGGCAGCCATTTTCTCCTCTCTCTCTCTACGGAGAAGCTCTTCAAGTTCCTTGACCCGAGTGTTGAACGCATCCCTCTCCTTTTGAATAGAGTCCTTCTCCAAGGCCAAACCCTCCACATGTTGAACCGCCTCGTCAAGCTCTTTCTTATGAGTTGATTCCAAGCGAGTGACGGCCTCAGTAGTATCCCTGGCACTCCGATGGGCGGCCTCGAGTTCAGATTTATAAGTGGCAATTTCTTCGTCCTGAGCCTTAATGATGTTTTTATCGTGGGTAGCCTCAAGCTTCAAACGATCAATTTCATGCTGGCGCTCCATAGAGACTTCAGAAAGTTTCTTAGCTAGATGAACGAACGCGTCAGGTTGAACATAGACGTCGTTGGTACAGGCAATGGTGTTCTGCTTAACATCTCCAAGTATAGGATGAATCGCTGGAAGGAACTTCAACCCATCGAAGCAAATCTTGGAAAATGTAGCCTTGAGCTGGCTCAGTCTCTCTGATACTGTTGGATCCGATGCAGGAGCAGGAGGATACGGCTTTGAAAGTTCGCCCCTTCTATGAGAATCTCGAGACTGTCGAGTAGAAGAAGAAACAGAGCATTGATCTCGGGGGATATCAGACTGCGACCCCTTGTAACCAGGCTTATCCTTACTTTGCCCCAAATGAGAAGAGGGGTGTCGATGATGCTTGGGCTGGTAATACGGTTTCTTCTGAGATGATGAGTCCCGAGAATGATGGTCCCTATCACCATCACCATCTCTATCTCGACGTCTCTCGGGACCCGAGTCCCGTCCAGACGGATGAAAAATAGAAGAACCACGGAGACGATCGAACCAAGGAGAGATGTGACAACAAAAATTTAAGCGCGAATTGAAGTGCAAATGTTCGTGTGTTTCCTAGTGTTTCCCCCCGACGGACCGGTAGCCTTGCTAATTGGGGTTTTCTCTCCCCAACCTTGGATTGGAATGCCCACATCGCCTCTGATGGGCGAATGGAACTTGAATGCCTCCATATCGCCAAAATCAGAGTTGAGCAGATCCTCCGGAATGGAGAGGTTCGAAAGGCCCTTTAGCGAACTTTCAACGTGCTGTGAAGAAGCCTCCTTCTCTGCCGGGATGAGCGTAACTCTGGAAGTTCCACCAACCTTCTCCTTTCTAATCTTATATGTCAACGTCTTTTTCGCCTTCGAAGGGGAAGATGACGTTTCAATATTGTGCACTTCGACCAGCGGATCCTGAGTAGGACCCGCATTCTCACCTTGTGTTTCGGGTGCTTCACCCTCTCTGATTTCCCCCTCTTCCTGTGCACCAGGGGTATGGTGTGACGACGATTCAGCCAACTTCTTCCCTTTACCGGATGCGGGCTTGGGGATGGAGATGCCCTCAGGAAGGCTCACCCGACGACCTTCTGCTAACAGCCCGAACCTTGACAGTGACTCATTTGAAATGAGGGTTCGGATGTCTCATTCCTCGGCGGGAAGAGCTCTTATAGCCTCAACAGCCTCTGAATAGACGCGACCCTCAGGACGTGGATTGATATCTGAAAAAATGAAACAAGAGTTAGAAAAAGAATTGCCTCAACCGAAATATGAGCATCGCTCTAAAAAGAAGACTTACTTCCTTCAACCCATCTCCTCGCGAAACCCGGAGGGCAGCGCACGTAGAACCATTCCTGTTTGTACAGGGAAAACTTGCTCCACGCTCCGGTTAGAATTTGGCACTTGTGGTGTGGCTCGAGGAACATGAAGGAGGGGCTATCTCTCCGCTTCTTGATCATATATAAATATATCTGATGTCGCCAGGAGTTGGAGGCCTGGAGAAGACATCCATAAAAGGAGGTAGTTCCCATAAATGAACGCATGACCGTTTGGGTGCAGCTGCAACGGGACGACGTCTATGTATTACAACACGTCCCCAAGAAATAAATTTAACGGAGGCACGCTGCCCACCCAGCACATAAACTTATTGCAGGCGGTGTGTCCGACTGGGGGCAGGTGTGGACGATCATTGCCCGACGGAACCAACACGTCGACAAAAAGGATTCTGTGGATGAACATATTCGCCGGAGTGCGGCTTCGTTAATCTTCGAAGCCTGTGAATCGATCGGATTATCTAAGAGAATAGATGACTCTAGGGTATCAGGAGAAAAATCATGCGTGGGGGAGGACGACGGGTTAGAAGTGTCTACGTCCCCTCGTTTGGAAGACGGCCTGGGTCTGTCCGAGATTGTGGCGGAACTGGATTTTTTAGACATTTTTGACGGGAATCAGATACTGCAGAGCACTTGTGTGAACTATACTCAAAAAATGATCAGCGTTAGACTTAACAGCATAAATTCCTCCCCTGTGTGGTGTGTGAACTAGTGCAATCAATCGTGTATAAGCATTGGAAATTCGAGAGTCGCAAGGTTACTGATATAAAACAAAGCTTAAAAGTCGTTGCCTTCGAAGACCGTCATCATTGACCGTTTCCAAAAGTCTTCCTTATGCCGATTACAGTTTCAATTTCAGCGAACGTTAGAGGAAGTTATCTGATTACGTCAAGTAAAGTTCAGATTTATAGCTACTGAAAATAGAAGGTTATTAGTCCGAACCAGTTCGATATGCTAGGTTCTTGCTTTACGATCGTTCGTCATACTTTAGTTCAGCACTTATGTATTGTTCGACTAAATATCATTCGGCATGTTTGGTCTGGCATTTATGTGTTGTTCGGTATAATATTGTTCGGTCTTAATACCGTTCGGCATGTGAGATTGTTCGAACTTGATACGGTTCGGCATTTATGTTTGTTCGGCCAGGCTGCCGTTCGGCAAGACTATCGATCGGCCTAAAACTAGCTCGGCCAAACTCCCGGTCGGCCTAGCTATCGTTCGAACTAGTTAGCGCCCGGCAAAGCATCGATCGGCCAAAATTCCATTCGGCCGAAACAACACTCAGCAACCACCCCCCTAACTCACGCTTCCTCCCTGACCTCCTACTCTATTGTTCGGCATGTGGTGAGACTCGCCGAACCAGGATTACGCCGAACCTTAAAACTTTACTCCACCCTTGGCTACAGTTCCATCCCTCTCCTCCTCTACTCTTTCCTCTCTTCCAGTCTCGATTAGGCATGAAGAAACCATGCCGAACCACATTATATCTCCCAAACAAACAACTCCTACGTATGATCAGCCCAGGATGCCTCTCCCTACCTCGCATCGTTTAACCCTGTCACCTACCGTTATAATATAAGCCTCTTATCGAAGCTTCTATAGTCAAAGAGAGGATTTGGATAAAGGAATTGATACCTAGTTCGTAGATCAAGCTTTGGAAAAGATTGCGAGGCCTTTGGAGTCTGATAGCAGAGGAGGTTCGTAAGTTCAAGATCGTAGAAGTCAAAGTGGAAAAAAAGGGGAAAAAGGAGGGGGCCAGGTTTTATAGGAAGGAAGAAGAAGTTGAAGAGACCATGACCGGTAGAACCGGTCAAGGCGATATCAACCGGCCATCTCACGTTGTTCGGCCTCGGCTATTTTGGTTTGTTCGGCATCCTGGTACTCGTCTTCAGATGGGTTGTACCGCATACGAAGTCGTTCGGCGTAACATAGATCGTTCGGCCTCGGCTACACTGTTCGGCACACACACACCTCTATAGTTGATATTCTCAAGAAGGCACCCCCAAGGAGATTTAACCAAGGCTCGAAGCAAAGCATGGAAGATACATACTTCAAAGCGTATCACGTTCGGTCACGTAATACGCTTTGGGGGGCAAGTGTTTCCCAGGGAATTGACCGGGCAACTTAGTACTCAGGCTCTCCATCGTTCGGCATCAATAGGCATTCGATATGGGATAGCGTCCGGCATCTAGGATCGTTCGGCTTCAAGAAACGCGCAGTATTAAATACCGTTTGACAAGAGAAGTATGCTCGGCATAGGATCGTTCCACGACCAAAGAATTGTTCGGCCTAGCCATAGTTCAGCCAAGACATTGGCTCGGCTTCTAGTTTCGTTCGGCACGAGTGCTCCCTGCGGTAGTCAGTATGTTCGGCCTCATCTTGTTCGGCTAAAGGAGAACGTTCGGCTAAAGGAGAACGTTCAGCATACCTAGAAGCGTTCGGCATGAGGGAACGTTCGGCATAAGATAGCGCTCGACATCTAAGGAATGCTCGGCCAAAGATAGTGCTCGGCCAGAGGTCTCGCTCGGTCAAGATGGCGTTCAAACATCAAGCTCCTCGTTCGGCACCCAGACCGTTCGGCACCATGCCGTTCGACGTCAAGGATCATCCGGTATACTTGAAGGCTCGGCATTCTCACTTGGCCTCCCGAGATGTTTGGCAATCAAGGATGGCTCGGCATTCTCCCTAGCACCGTCAGCTTCGAACGTTGCTCGGCATACTCTCCTCACGCAACAAACCTACCGATCGGCATAAAGAGTATAGTTCGGCCTTCGACCGTTCGGCTTGTTCGTTTGGCATACAGGATTGACACTATTTGGACCGAGTTATTCAGCTACCAGGCCCACCAGGGATGTCCAACCCACCTTCGCCTATAAATAGAGGGGCAGGGGCACAGAAAAAGGGAGAAATTTTAGAGAACACTGGGGAGACTCTGCCATTTTCAAGACTCATTCTAGACTCATTTCTTTTACTTTGCAATTGTATTCTAGTAATGAAAAACAGATTGTATCTGTAATCACCCATCAAGGAAATCAATGGAAATCAACTTCAAAGTGAATGTAGGCAATTACTCCGAACCACTATAAATTTGGTGTTCTTGCTCTCTATATTTAAATTTATGTTTTCTTCTCTGTTTTAATTAACTTTCTTCATTAATCTCTCTACACAATCTTTCTAAGGGTGTTAGTGACCAATTTAGATGCTAACAATACTATCATAACCATATAAGTGTACTACAATTGAAGTACAATATCCAGTGTTTAGGTATACGGTGGAAAATACCTATATCGTGTGACACCCTAAAGTAATAACAATCATGGTAAATATAGTATCCATCAAACAATCCCCATAATCACTCATTTGCATTGGATATATGACAACTCATATGGAACAATCACAAATAAGGGACCCAATTGTAATCCCGGCTTCCATGATGCTCGAATCCATGCCACTTTGAAAGGCTAGGAACAAGGCCACAACCGCAAAGCCCAAGATAATATACTATCATAAAATTCGGACACAATCTCAAATCCAAGTGGGCATCCCCACATACCCCTTCTTTACGAGCACACTAGAAGCTCCAAGTTATCAATGATCCATTTGAACGCGTCCCCATAATTTAATTCAACCGTTATTCCATCATGACTATTTCCATAGTAAGACACGGTCACAAATCCCACTCGCAAGCCCAAATCGTTGAACTTGCCTTTTGGATCATCCTCATGACTCTCATTGTTAAGTCGTCATCTTTGGAACGTGTTTAGACACCCATTGCAAGTCATAAAGACATCATATCGAAGTTCCAAAGTCATCACCGTCATCATCGTCGAGTCGAAGCGCTACGCCAATGTTCCTCTAGTTATCGCACAAAATCTAAGGTCGTCACGAGTTGTTTGGAGTTGCCAACTTCACCCCCATCACCCTAAGGACTCGAGAACACGCCACAAAAAAATCACGAAAGTATCGCCACACCATGATGAAAATCCCTCGACTTCCTAACTCTGTTCGAGTTTGCCCTAGAGCCGGCCTGAAGGATCCGCTCCATTTCCCTGAGTCGATCCCGAGCCAACACCCCCGAATAGAAATTCTTGTCCGACTCTGAACCAAACTGTAATGATCCGTAATTTTTTTGAGTCTTCGAATTAGAATATCTAATTTATTCAAATATGTGAAACTGAATTCAAAATATAATTAAATATATTCTTCAAATAATTTCCTGATTTCTGGGTATGTATTTTTAATTTAATTTATAGGATTTTTCCATAATTTTTTATTTGCAAAATAATTAAATTTTCGTTTGACGCATTTTATGGCAAACATTGGTATTTTTAAACTACACAGAATAAAATAACCAATGTATTTAATTTTTGTTTTATGATCATCATACTTTGTCGTGCGCGATCGTATTTTTATTTTTGTCGTTCGTGGTCCGTACGCGAATGTGATATCATGTAGCGTCGTACCCTAAAACTTTTATAAAACAAATCAAAGGTTGCACAAAATATACATACTACAAAAGCATTATCCTTTGTTTCTTTCCTTTCTCTTGCACATGGTCCTAGGTTGTTGACATTGGTTGTCCTTGGTTCCTTAGCATTAAAGTTAGTTTTGATTTATGTATACACGTTTGCACACGCATGGACATACGGGTTATAACATGGACACACACTTATACCCCGCACAAAAGAATAAACCCACGCAAGAATCATTCATGTGTCCTTGCAAGTTGACCTTTTTAATAGCTTGGCTTTATTTCTTTATATATGTACACATGTATTCATTTATGCAAGCGGGAAAAAGAAAAATAAATAAATAGATACACTGCTAAAAACACATTTTTTTTATTTCTTCTCTACATATTCATGTCTCACAGCAACTCTTCTTTCTTTTTCCTTTCCCTCTCCTCTTCCTTTCTCTTCTCTGTATTTTTGTGTGTGGTGTGCATACGTGTGTATGTGTCATGTATGTAAATAAGGGTGTGCGGCAATCAAGGAGAGCATGTAGCTTGCTGGGGTGGAGTGTGAGCGTGGAGATGAGGGAAGCATGGCCGTAAAGGTGGTGGCACAAGGAGGTGCAGGGAGGCGGGACTAGCATGCGGTGGTTGTCTTAGGCTTTGGATGGTTTGGAGCTTGCTTGGCCATGAGGGAAGGAAAGAAGCAGGGTGCATACAAGGAGAAGGAAAAAAAAAGAGGGTGGACATGTTACTATAGTTTATTAAGGATTTTTCACTTGAGTCCTTCACAATGTGTTCAATTGCATGTTTACGGTTGAAGGAAGAAAGAAGGCCACGGTTGGATGCTTTTGCTTTTGGGTCTAGTTTGGTATGTGGATGGAATGCACCTTAGGCCGCATGTTATTTGAGTGAGAAACATTTTATATGTTAATTATTTGAATATTAATAAATATGTTAAGCTTAAAAATATGAGAACTTGCTCATTTGAAATCCGATTCACACATGGATTTTTGCGTTGGATTCGTATTGATGAGTACAACATTGTAGTATAGTTTTTTGATAATTTTGACAATGTATAAATTTATGATAAAATATAAGGACTGAATTTAATTATGTTATTTTAAATAATAACGTCGTTAAATTAATTATATCTTATGGGTGACATCTATTTGGCCAAATAAAACATCGACCTATTAAATTTAATTGAATAGATTATTTTGGACATCTATGTAGCAGAATAAAACACCATTCTGCTATAATTAAATTAAGAGATTATTGATGACATTTGTTAGTAGAATAATCCCCATTCTGCTATTATATTAGTTTGGACATTTATTCTTATGATGGTTAATTAATATATGGATTAATTAATATTGGATAAGTGATGGATTAGCTAGTTGTTGCTAATTGATTTTATTTACATATATGTTGCTTATATAAATACTAGTTATGTGACTTGAAAAGTTAAATTGAAATAAATGATAGCTTGTCCAAGTAACATTGTGGTTGCTAAGCGTCCATTTGAATAATGTATAAAGTTTGTTAATTATCTTAATTAAAGCAGATTAAAGTTTATTAATTATTTTATTTAATTGGCTTAAAGCTGATGAATTATTTTCATTTATGATGTTTAAAGGTAATTAATTTATTTAATAAAGGGAGTTTATATGTAACAACCCGAAATTTCCGACCCTGAAAATTCGACACTAATACGTTCACTGTAGAAGTGCCGAGCAATCGAACGCTGGAAATTTCAGATTGTTAGGGCAAAGAAGAAAAAAGGTAGAAGAAGAAACAGAATCTCACAATCACAGCGGAACAAAATATAATATACAAATAACAGCATTTATACTAAGAAAAGTTGTAGTTGTCAATTTACATACAACATATCAGAGTATAATCATTCAAAAATAAACTGGACAGCTGTAACAACTTATCCCTGACTACTAACAATACAATCTCAAATACACAGCGGAATATACTCCATACGATCCTGCCATCTAGCTCGCCTCCTGAGCTCCAGAACGTCCTAAGCTGAAAATCTGTAATAATCGGTCTGACCCGATCATTACATTATAACACCCAAGTCGGGCTGGAAACATGCGTGAGTAAACCCATATAACTTGAAATGCTAAGTTATAAAACTTCTGTACAAACCAGGGTAACTCGTACCTCACTACGAGTTCATATCTTGCAATAGTCAAACATTTATTTCACAAAATAATATCTAAGTACCGTTACTTAGTTTAAATGGACAATTTTACTTAATTTATTCCATTCCAGCCTATTTGACTCTATAATCAAATATAAAAAGAATTATAGATTACAAATCGAAGCAGTTCCGGATATTTTCGATATCTGATCCCGATCTCTTCGAATCCAATGCCATCCCTTAAGCCAAGTTGTTTAAGTTTAAACAATTTAATCTACTTCAGAACAACATATTCACACAACAATTCATTACAGATAGATAAGCCACATTTATCACAGTTCAACCAAAACATTTCATATTACAGAACATTACAAATTATCAGATTAGAGATATTAATAAATCCAAGCATTCAATACAGTTTAATCACCCATAAGTAAGATAATTGGTCACACCATTCAAATTGATTTAATTTAATTAACACAAAATAAATAAATAAATTTTAAATCCTGCTTAATTAACGTTAATTAATTACAATCCATTTATCATTATTTTAATTAATTATTGACATTAATTAATTATTCTTTAATTACTTAAGACCCTAATTAATTAAAGATAAACCACTTATCTTAATTAATTACTTAATTAACATTTAAATCTTATTTAAATTAGATGTTTGAAATTAATTTATACAAAATCACTTAAGACCTTTGATTGATTAAAGTTTGATATACTTATCTTAATCACTTACTAAACATCATTTTTAAATTTCATTTAAAAACATTTAGGAATTAATTTAATTAACTAACCTAATATATAATTATTTCAGATCAAAACAATTTTAAAAAAATTAACTTTAAAATTTTATTTTTTGAAACTTGCTTTAAAACTTGATCAACACTTTGCTTTGAAACTTGTTCATCTCTTTTTCTTTGAAAACTTTGTTACTAAATTTACTTTTGCTTTTAAAAACTTGGTTAACTCATTCTTATCAATAATACCCGGGCCCAAACCCAAAACCCCAAAGCCAACTCTCAAGCCACTCTCTCTCTGCTTCCCTTCGTGAAAATTCGCGTACTACTTCAAGCCTGACCCGATGCATTTCTCTACTACGAACATCACCCAGACACCATGCACATGTGTGCACCGTGAACGCCAATCTGATCACCTTCGACCATCGCTGCGACTACCCGCAAGTTACCGACGATCCTGACCACCCAGCTCACCAATCGACTCAGCCTATCGAAAACAAGCTAGTCGAGCCACCCCAAAACCCAGACTTGATCGACAAATCCTTCTCGCGCCGCTGCCTCCGATCGCCAGAGACTTCGCTGATCAACCTCGAGCTTCATCTTGAAACCACACTTTGATTCCCCCATCACCGATCCATCCTGATGCACCCACGACGACGCTATGCCCATGGAAACAACGTCGACTAAAACTGGTCATTAAACCCTAAATCGTCGTCAACAAGCCACCACGGTGGTCTAGAAATTCACTGGCCACCAGACACCCAGCTACCTTCAGCAACGAGCACGATGCTCCTCCACCTCCGATCGCCAAGAAATCGACACAAACTCAATTTCCGTTCAACTCAAAAATTTCCATCAACCATAAACTTAAAAATCATGATATTATTATCAGAATTCATCATTTTCAAACACGAATCAAGTTATATACCCAGAACATGAAATTTAATCCATCGATTTTCTAACTTGAATTAGCTTCCACTGTTATTTCTTGATTCTAGTAAGTCCACCTGCTAATTTTACTTAAAAATAATTTTAAAAATAGAATCTAGTTATTATTAACATATTTCATTTAAAGATCCTAACCTAAAAGAGATTTGGGAAAGAGAAATTGATTTTTGAACTTGTTTATCCAGTTGAAATCATACGGAGGCAAGTAAATTCATATACCCAGACATGCAAAAAATATACACAGTAAAAATTTATTTCTACATCCATGCAAAACATTTTCACATCATTACTTCAAGAATTTATCACATGCATTAGAATATAAAATAGATTAGGCATTTAAAGGTTATGTTCACTCACCAATATTTGTTAAACAGAGGAAAAAGCTTTGATCTGGAAAACAGCACTTGAAGTTTTGATCTGCAACTAGATTTTGAGCTGAAGCTTGATTTACTTTATGTTGAGATGAATTTGAATCTACTTGAAGCTTTAGCTCGGTTGAAATTTGAAAGAAGTTCTAATTTTTCTTTTTAGTTTAGTTTTGGAAAATGAAAAGAAGACAGGTGTAACATTCCCGAATTTTGACCAAGTTTAATTTGGCAATTAATTTAATTTTGGAATTTAATTGTGAAATTATTTGGGAATCAATTATAAAATTTCCAGAATAAATGAATATTTCAGTTTTTAAATAGAATTTTGGGTTGAAATTCAAAGATAAGTATTGTTTTTTTAAATTGTATTTGTATTTTCTAAATTAAATAAGATGTATGGATTATAATTTAGAATTTGATATTGGAATTAAATAAATATATTGGAAAAAAAAATTGATTTACTAGATAAATTAGATTTGAAGCTTTATAAAATTAAGAAATACATATGTATGATTATTTATTAAAGTGTAGTTTAGTTTCAAACCTTTTTCTTTAAGGATGTATAAGTATAAATAAAGTAGTATAAATATAAACATTTGAAACATAACACATGCATAAATAAAAGAAAAAAATAAAAGTATGATTTGAATTAAATATAAATAATTTTCAAATCTTGTTTAAAGTCAAAATTTATATTCTAAAGACTTATATATATAATCTATACGTACTTGCGTAATTTAATTTATTTTTAAAAAAATATCAATTTCTTTAAAAGGTTATATAAATGTTAATGAAGAAAGATGTATTTATTTAAATGGGAAACATAATATAAAGTTATATTTAAGTGTTATTAACATGAAAATTTAAGGTGTTTAAAAATATAAATATGAGAAAACATATTACAAGATTTATAAATAAAGTGAAGGAAAGGGTTCAAGCATGAATTGTTTCATATTAACAAATTAATAAAAACAAGGGGTAAAACATAAAAATCCATGCTTTTGACATTTGTAAGAAAATAACTAAAGATATGAAACACTTGTAAATCATGCAATAAGGAAATTCAACAAGTGTAAATATGTTGCCATGCAAGTGATACAAGTGGCATTTATCTTTTGATTAAAATTTAAAGAAAAAGAAATCAAGACTAGAAATTTAATTCAAAACAAAAGAAAAGCTTCAGATCTGAAGCAGTTCAAAATCTGAAGCAAAAATCAGAAGAAGAAAACAGTCAAATTATGAAGCCTTGATCAAACTAGAAGATCAGATGGTCTTCAATTCCAGTTCTCAAATAATCAAACAAGAGCTGAAAGCAAGTTAAAATCTTGAAGCATAATCAAGAAGAAGATCATCTAGGATACAATGCAAAAAGAAACTGCAACCTGGAAAAAAAAAAAGGAAACTGCAACCTGAAAACCAGAAGAGCAAATACAAATCAAGTAACAAATCAAAATCTAGGAGCCTGAGGCAAAGTTCAAAAGCAAACAGCAAAGCTCAAGTCTGGAAATTAAAGCTCAATTCACTTCAACTTCAACAAAAAAAATCAAAGTTCAGGCCATCTAAAACAAATCAAAACAGTGCCTGGTCAAATTCAAACAAATATCAAAGTTCAGGTCCTCTGTTGTTCTCTGCTTCCAAAAAATCAAGGTGAGCAAACCTTTAAATCAAAACCTTGGATCTATGAATTGATGTTGTGATGAATGCTTTGTGTCGCTATGCAAATTATTTTACTGTTTATGTGTTTTCATGAATGAATGTATGTATACATATACATGTGTTATGCTCTGTTGAAGCTCAAACCTAAGATCCACTAAGAAAAAATTGAACTGCTCTTCATTCAATCAATTTCAGACTTTGATTTACAAACAGAAAATGAAGGTAAGACTGTAATATTATTTTAAAAAAAATAAAATCAAGTGTTTATATTAAGGAATTTTATCAAAAATAAGAAATTACAGTTAAAA
Source organism: Allium cepa (assembly GCA_030765085.1). Taxonomy (NCBI): domain Eukaryota; kingdom Viridiplantae; phylum Streptophyta; class Magnoliopsida; order Asparagales; family Amaryllidaceae; genus Allium; species Allium cepa. Next base: position 104,000,046 of record CM060939.1, read on the forward strand.
GTAAATTAAAGTCAGAAAATAAAATATTTTAATTTTTAGTTTTAACTGCATGGCTAGATTTATATCTGGAAATGATGAATTTTGATAAAGAAATCATGATTTTAAAAGAAATAATCATTGAGATACTCATGGTTGAACAGATTTGGGAAATTTGTAAATCATCGGTGTTCACGAATGAATTGAGGCTCAGGAATTGCTTTCAGAGATGCTAGAATGATTGTAGAATCCGAGAAAAATACGAGATGATTTTTATATTTCATCATGGTTGAAGATTTGAGTCGATTTGGGGTCTAACCTTAATTTGAATCGAGCCTAGTAACTAGATCACCGCGTCGTCTCTGTAGTGTCGAGTTGAACGATACCTTGGGAAATCGAAGTAGGAATGGTTGGCGAAGTGTTGGTCAAGTTAGCGTGGATGGTCACTTACCGGTTGTCGTTGGCGAGGCTTTTTCGTAAGAGGTTTGGTTCCAGTTTCTGGTTTGAGTGACTCGATTGCGTTCTCGAGTTTGATTCACGTTTCTGGGTGGTTGTGTGGGTCGGGGTTGTCAACGTTGACTTGCGAGTGGCCTCGACGACGATCAGCAGTGATCGGAGTGTCCATGCACGTGCACGGCGCACTCTCGAGTTTCAGGCAATCATTGAAGATTATGGAAAAAGAAGGTGGCTCGAAGTAGAACTCGTGAAATTTTGATGATGGCGCGAAGGAGAACCGGATCAGGCTCGAGTATGCGTGAGCATTTGCAAAATTAATGCCAGGTATAACAGAGCTAAAATATAGATCTAAGAAAAATGAAGCTTGGAATGTTACACGGGGGAGACTCGAAGTATATAGGCATTTTTCTCGGGTATTTGGGGTTGCGGACTCGGGAATTTTTTGTGATTAGATCGGGTTTGTTTAAAATACAAGAAGTTTTAAAGTTATAATGTAAATTTTGTTCAGTTTTAAAGGCAATAGAAAATGCACAAAGTTTTCAAGCAATTTTTATTCAAAGTTTTTTTTTATATAAGAAACCAAATATGTTTCCAAATTATAATTATTAAATAAGATTTTAAAACAAGTTTCAAGGTTTAAATGTTAAGGCTAAATGTTTTAAATTGTTTTGAAAAATAATTTGATTTTGAAATGATATGATGATAATGAATAAATTTCTAAGTATTTTCAAATGGAGTTTAATAATGTTTGAATTAATAAGGTGATTATGATATGTGTATTGAACTTTAATTAATCAATATTTTTGCATAAAATAATTTCGAGCATTTAATTTAGATGATGAAATTAAGTAACGAATTAAGATAAAATGATTTATCTTTAATTAATTAAGGTGGATAATTAAAGGAATAATTAATTGATTAATTAATTAAGGTAATTTAAGGTTACTTTAAAGAATAATTTGTTAATGTGATTAATTGATGGTTAATTTATTAATGAAATTGATTTAAATGATAATTACTTTGTGTAATTAAATTAAAGTTAATTGCTTTGTATAATTGACTTAAAAGCTAATTACTGAGTGTAATAAATTAAGGATAATAAATTAAGGGTATTTAATCACTTTAAAATAATTACTTAATAAAAGTAGTTAAGGATAATTAATTAATGATTAGAGGTTGATTAATCAAGTGATTAAACAATAATTAATTTAGGGATAATTAATTAAGGTGATTAATTAATCAAGGTAATTAACTTAAGAATAATTTAATAATTAAAGGTTAATTATTTAATAATTATGGGTTGATAAATTTAATAATTAAAAGGTTAATTATTTTATTATTAATGGTTAATTAATAAATGATTAAAGAATAATTAATCAAAATGATTTGTAATTTATTAATGTTAATTAATCAGGATTAGTAATTCATAAGTAAATAATCTGATTTGAATTAATCAGACAATTAACTGATCTTACTTATGAATGTTTGGATTCTACTGGATGATTGAATTGTTGATATCCCTGATATGTGATGCTCTGTGTTGATTTGAGCTGTGTTTAATGTAATTTATTATCTATGATATATACCTGTGATCTGCGAATGAAAGATAAGCGTTATAGTTTATACCGCTTATCAAATATATTGTTGTATTTGAATATGTACTGATTGATGATGTTGCACTTTTATTGTGTAAAACCCCCTGGACCACACTTATACACACACAAATAAGGATTGCACGTGGAAATTGGTTAAGTCATAGATTTTTGTGAAATAGTTGTAAAATTGAATTTTTGAATCCAAATAGTTTTGGAAATGGATTGGGTTGAATATAAAAAGCTTTTGAAAAGGAATTTCAAAAATAAAAGTTATTTTTGAATAACTTGATTAAGTTGTGAAGTTTAAATAATTTGATTTAAATTTAGATTCAAAATTTAAAATTGAATTATGCTTACGATTTAAAAAGGTTATACAAATTTATATGGGTCTCAAATCATTTTTAAAGTGTTGTTTTAGGAATTTGAATTTAACCCAAAGATTAACGTTTATGAATGAAATCGGATTTTTTCGAAACGAAAACTGTTTGTTTTCAGATAATAAAAGCTTTCATATAATAAATGAATTTCCAATTTGTGTTAAAAGGATTTCAAGTCTAAAATGAAAATAGTTTTCCAAGTATGAATGAATCTTTAGAAACGGTTTGAAAGCTATATCTTTGTTTAAAGATTGGATGAATTAATCCTAATTGAAATGGAAATTGTTTTGAAAATATGTAAATGGATCTTTGTGAAACTTGGTAAACTTTGTGAAATGAATCTTTTTGTTCAAAGATTTGAAATGGTAATTTGTTTAAACCATTTGAAGAAAGGTTTTGGGTTCTTTAAAGTTGTGACCTAACTGAAATCCCATATCCATATGTTTTTAAATATTGCGCTCACTATTCGGTTTAGCCGGGAGAGGACCTTGTGTCATATAACCCATTTCGAATAGTGATACGACGATAGCATTTGAAGACTGGTGTTGAAGATCGGGTATTTGCGAGAACGATAGGATAACCTATCGATCGTCTCTGCACCGAGTAGCTATGGTATAGGGATTCCCTAAGTGATGGGAAGTCCGATCGGGATTGTGGATACCCGGATTGCAAGGGCTTCTTCCTTTATTGGACGAAGTACCTTCGGTTCTGTTTGAACACGGAACAGACTTGTATGGTTGTATGTCTGACATTACACTTTGAGATATAAAACTGATCTCTATCAAATACATTTTTGCTTGGTGGCTGAGAATTTATTCTCTTAGTTTAACACCCTTCTCTGAGACGTACGAGCTCAGAGGTTATGTAGTTGATAGTTATCAGTGATATACTCCCAATTTGGTAGTGCGGCATGCTGAGTGCTGCTGTGTATCATTTGTTGATCAAAACATGGCTTTGTATAAAGCATAGCTTTGTGGACGAGGCTGCATCAGGACCTCACACCCCGGAAATGGTCGAAACAGGAAAGATGAGGCAAGGTTGTGAGGGTCGCTCCCTTTAGGGTGTGTCATTCCCTTCTGGAAAAGGGTGGTATCATGGTATGGAGCCCGGATACTTAACTCATGTGGTCACTGCAAATCTATTACTTTGTGATTGCTTTGTGGTTGTTGGTGTCAAGCGCTCGGATAAAGGTCCCAAAGGACCGGAGGATGGTATGCTTGTGTAGTAGTTACCTAGTTACAGAGGTAACCTGACCTTGTGTTGGCAGATAGCTGGTTAAGCTCTCGGGACGTCTCTCCAGAGGCGTACCCATATGGCAGTAGGAAATTCCATAGCCTGACCATTTGTTGGAAACCCAATCTTCAATACGCGTCTTGTACAGTTTTAGTGTTAGAACCTTCCATTTACTTATGGCGGTCACCACTGTTTAGATGGTAGCTATAGTAGGCATAGTTCGGAATGTCTATACTGGCTAGGATTAATATTATACTCTCGAAATGGTTTTTCTACACTATGCACTAGTAATAATATCAAAGAAATTTTCCTGTATCAAGCATATTTGACTATCATAAGGAGAAATCTCCTCCAATTCTGCGTTTGCATTGTGTGTGTGGCGGGAGGCCTTATGGTAGTTTCATATCCAAAAAGCATTACGGATTTATTTTAAATTCTTTTGTTGTTTGTTTTAAAAGATAAACTATTTTGTTTTCTCATACCAGTCCCATGACTGACTTGGAGTTTATTGTTCCCTTCCTAAACTCTGGGTGCCCACAATTTTCCCACACAGGCAGTCTAGAGTTGGGTTTTTCAGATAGTCAGGTTTAGTAGATTATCTAGAGCTAGTTCAGTCTTTGGATCTGGACTGCACTTGCTTATCTTTGTGAAACATCGTTACTAGGAGTTCGAGCTATTTCTGGATTGGTTCCTTGGAGATGGAGATTACCGATACTGGAGTTCTCTCTTGAAGACCATATTGGAGATATAGTTCCGCTGGTGGTGTTATCTTTTCTTTCCGCTGCTATTGTCATGTATCATATCTCTGATGTATATTGATATTCATTGTATCATCATTGTATCCGAATATTGTATCAAATGTTGTATATCAAATGTATTATTCATTTCTTCCGTTGTGTTGTACTTAATGTGTTATAAGCTCCGGCGAACCAGATTCGATGTTTGGATCTGCGGCATTTGAATACGAGTGTGATATTCGGTGCCTATTTTCGAAGGTCGAGTCAGGGTCGTTAGAATTGGTATCAGAGCTGAAGGTTGAAACTTTAACTTAGGAGTATAACACATTAAGTAACTCATTAGAGATAGTGTGAAGTATACCCTAGAATGAGTATGTCCCTAAGATATCCGTTCGAACGCCTCAGTAACTTCTCTTACTATCCACTGATAGTAAGTATGAGTGCAAGAAGAGGGCGAGATATGGGACAGGGGAGTGCCACTACAAATGGTCAATACCCTGTAACAGTGGAAACAATCTTTTCTCTATCAATCTCCTTTGATCCAGTATCAAATTCTTTTGATTGCTTCATGACAGCTCAAGGGAGAAGCTTCAGTGTGATGGTGGCCCTACGAATCGTTGTAGAAAATCCTTACTTCGTATCTTCATCGGTTTCTTATCAGTTTTTCCATTTGAACTTTAATGAATTTGAAATTTGAAATTGAAAATTTTAAATAAATTGGAAATTTTAAATTGAAAATTTTAAATTGGTTAATAGAATATGAAGCTAAATTTGAATTGTGTCAATAAAACAATATCAGTTAAAACCAAATTTGGAATTCTATTGTAATTTCTGGTAAGTATCAAAAAGTCCAAAGAGGGACAAGTTGGTATATACTTTGGGATATTTCGACTTGAATTTGAAATCCATACCTAGTGTTTGATAATTATGGAAGATTAAATCCATTTATCTATTGTTTCGATTCGATATATCCTATGAACGATTAGTTATCTCTTCGAACTAATCAATGCCCTTGCATATTCGTAGACCGGTGGACCCGAGTATCTTGTGAAATAATTAAATGAGTTGTTCTCATATTGTTGATATTGATTTGGTAAGGCAAATGCAGAATAAATACTCAGTTTGATATGAAAAGATATTTCTCTATCTTTCATCTTTCCATTATTGTCTCCCTTGCAAATTTCGAGGACGAAATTTTGTTTAAGGGGGGAATCTGTAGCATTCCAGAATTTTAACCAAGTTTAATTTGGAAATTAATTTAATTTTGGAATTTAATTGTGAAATTATTTGGGAATTAATTAGAAACTTTCCAGAATAAATGAATATTTTAGATTTTAAATAGAATTTTGGGTTGAAATTCAAAGATAAGTATTTTTTTTAAAATGTATTTGTATTTTCTAAATTAAATAAGATGTATGGATTATAATTTGGAATTTGATTTTGGAATTAAATAAATATATTGGAAATAAAAAAAATTGATTTACTAGGTAAATTAGATTTGAAGCTTTATAAAATTAAGAAATACATGTATGATTATTTATTAAAGTGTAGTTAGTTTCAAACCTTTTTCTTTAAGGATGTATAAGTATAAATAAAGTAGTTTAAATATAAACATTTGAAACATAACACATACATAAATAAAAGAAAAAAAAATAAAAGTATGATTTGAATTAAATATAAATAATTTTCAAAAGTTGTTTAAAGTCAAAATTTATATTCTAAAGACTTATATATATAATCTATACGTACTTGTGTGATTTAATTTATTTAAAATAAAATCGATTTCTTTAAAAGGTTATATAAATGTTAATGAAGAAAGATGTATTTATTTAAATGGGAAACATAATATAAAGTTATATTTAAGTGTTATTAACATGAAAATTTAAGGTGTTTAAAAATATAAATATGAGAAAACATATTACAAGATTTATAAATAAAGGAAAGGGTTCAAGCACAAATTGTTTCATATTAACAAATTAATAAAACAAGGGGTAAAACATAAAAATCCATGCTTATGACATTTATAAGAAAATAATTAAAGATATGAAACACTTGTAAATCATGCAATAAGAAAATTCAACAGGTGTAAATATGTTGCCATGCAAGTGATACAAGTGGCATTTATCTTTTGATTAAAATTTAAAGAAAAAGAAATCAAAACCAGAAATTTAATTCAAAACAAAAGAAAAGCTTCAGATCTGAAGCAGTTCAAAATCTGAAGCAAAAATCAGAAGGAAAAAAGGTCAAATTCTGAAGCCTTGATCAAACTATAAGATCAGATGGTCTTCAATTCCAGTTCTCAAACAATCAAACAAGATCTGAAACCAAGTTAAAATCTTGAAGCATAATCAAGAAGAAGATCATCTAGGATACAATGCAAAAAGGAACTGCAACCTGGGAAAAAAAGAAACTGCAACCTGAAAACCAGAAGAGCAAATACAAATCAAGTAACAAATCAAAATCTAGGAGCCTGAGGCAAAGTTCAAAAGCAAACGGCAAAGCTCAAGTCTGGAAATCAAAGCTCAATTCATTTCAACTTCAACAAAAAAATCAAAGTTTAGGCCATCTAAAACAAATCAAAACAGTGCCTGGTCAAATTCAAACAAATATCAAAGTTCAGGTCCTCTGTTGTTCTCTGCTTCCAAAAAATCAGGGTGAGCAAACCTTTAAATTGGAACCTTGGATCTATGAATTGATGTTGTGATGAATGCTTTGTGTTGATGTGCAAATTGTTTTACTGTTTATGTGTTTGCATGACTGAATGTATGTATACACATACATGTGTTATGCTCTATTGAAGCTCAAACCTAAGATTCACTAAGAAAATTTTAAACTGCTTTTCATTCAATCAATTTCAGACTTTGATTTACAAACAGAAAATGAAGGTAAGACTGTAATATTATTTTTAAATAAATAAACTCAAGTGTTTATATTAAGGAATTTTATCAAAAATAAGAAATTACAGTTAAAAGTAAATTAAAGTCAGAAATAAAATATTCTAATTTTTGGTTTTAACTGCATGGCCAGATTTATATCTGGAAATGATGAATTTTGACACAGAAAACATGATTTTAAAAGAAGTAATCATCGAGATACTCATAGTTGAAAATTTTTGGGAAATTTGTAAATCATCGGTGTTCACGATGAATTAAGTCTCAGGATTTTCTTTCAGAGATGCTAGAATGATTGTAGAATCTGAGAAAAATACGAGATGATTTTTATATTTCATCATAGTTGAAGATTTGAGTCGATTTGGGGTTTAACCATAATTTGAATCGAGCCTAGTAACTAGATCACCGCGTCGTCTCTATAGTGTTGAGTTGAACGATACCATGGGAAATCGAAGTAGGAATGGTTGGCAAAGTGTTGGTCAAGTTAGCGCGGATGGTCGTGGACGGGTTATCGTTGGCGAGGCTTTTTCGTCAGAGGTTTGGTTCTAGTTTCTGGTTTGAGTGACTCGATTTCATTGTCGAGTTTGATTCACGTTTCTAGGTGGTTGTATGGGTCGGGGCTGTCGACGTTGACTTGCGAGTGGCCTTGGCGACGATCAGCAGTGATCGGGGTGGTCGTGCACGTGCACGGCGCACTCTCGAGTTTCGGGCAATCATTGAAGATTGGGGAAGAAGATGGTGGCTCGAAGTTGGACTCGTGAAATTTTGATGATGGCGCGAAGGAGAACCAGGTCAGGCTCGAGTATGCGTGAGCATTTGCAAAATTAGTGCCAGGAATAACAAAGCTAAAATATAGATCTAAGAAAAATGAAGCTTGGAATGTTACACGGGGGAGACTCGAAGTATATAGGCATTTTTCTAGGGTATTTGGGGTTGCGGACTCAGGAATTTTGCATCATTAGATTGGGTATTTGGGGTTGCAGACTCGGGAATTTTGCGTGATTAGATCGGATTTGTTTAAAGTACAAGAAGTTTTATAGTTATAATGTAAATTTTGTTCAATTTTAAAGGCAAATAGAAAATGTACAAAGTTTTCAAGCAATTTTTATTCAAAGTTTTTTTTATATAAGAAACCAAATAAGTTTCCAAATTAGAATTATTAAATAAGATTTTAAAACAAATTTCAAGGTTTAAATGTTAAGGCTAAATGTTTTAAATTGTTTTGAAAAATAAATTGATTTTGAAATGATATGATGATAATGAATAAATTTCTAAGTATTTTCAAATGGAGTTTAATAATGTTTGAATTAAGGAGGTGATTATGGTAAGTGTATTGAACTTTAATTAATCAATATTTTTGTATAAAATAATTTCAAGCATTTAATTTAGATGATGAAATAAGTAATGAATTAAGATAAAGTGGTTTATCTTTAATTAATTAAGGTGGATAATTAAAGGAATAATTAATTAATTGATTAATTAAGGTAATTAATTTACGGTTACTTAATTACTTAAAGAATAATTTGTTAATGTGATTGAATAATGATTAATTTATTAATGAAATTGATTTAAAAGATAATTACTTTGTGTAATTAAATTAAAGTTAATTGCTTTATATAATTGATTTAAGAGCTAATTACTGAGTGTAATAAATTAAGGATAATAAATTACCGGTATTTAATCACTTTAAGATAATTATTTAATAAAAGTAGTTAAGGATAATTAATTAATGATTAGAGGTTGATTAATCAAGTGATTAAACAATAATTAATTTAAGGATCATTAATTAAGGTGATTAATTAATCAAGGTAATTAACTTAAGAATAATTTAATAATTAAAGGTTAATTATTTAATAATTATAAGTTGATAAATTTAATAATGAAAAAGGTAATTATTTTATTATTAATGGTTAATTAATAAATGATTAAAGAATAATTAATCAAAATGATTTGCAATTTATTAATGTTAATTAACCAGAATTAGTAATTCATAAGTAAATAATCTGATTTGAATTAATCAGACAATTAACTGATCTTACTTATGAATGTTTGGATTCTAGTGGATGATTGAATTGTTTGATATCCCTGATATGTGATGTTCTGTGTTGATTTGAGCTATGTTTAATGTAATTTATTATCTGTGATATATACCTGTGATCTGTGAATGAAAGATAAGCGTTATAGTTTATACCACTTATCAAATATATTGTTGTATTTGAATATGTACTGATTGATGAGGTTGCACTTTTATTGTGTAAAACCCCCTGGACCACACTTATACAAATATGGATTGCACATGGAAATTGGTTAAGTCACGGATTTTTGTGAAATAGCTGTAAAATTAAATTTTTGAATCCAAATGGTTTAGGAAATGGATTGGGTTGAATATAAAAAGCTTTTGAAAAGGAATTTCAAAGATAAAAGTTATTTTTGAATAACTTGATTAGGTTTTGAAGTTTAAATAATTTGATTTAAATTTAGATTCAAAATTTGAAATTGAATTCTATTTAGGATTTAAAAAGGTTGTACAAATTTATATGGGTCTCAAATCATTTTTAAAGTGTTGTTTTGGGAATTTGAATTCAACCCAAAGATTTTAATGTGTATGAATGAAATCGAATTTTTTCGAAATGAAAACTATTTGTTTTCAAATAATAAAATCTTTCATATAATAAATGAATTTCCAATTTGTGTTAAAAGGATTTCAATTCTAAAATGAAAATAGTTTTCTAAGTATGAATGAATCTTTAGAAACGGTTTGAAAGCTATATCTTTGTTTAAAGATTGGATGAATTAATGCTAATGGAAATGGAAATTGTTTTGAAAATCTGTGAATGGATCTTTGTGAAACTAGGTGAACTTTGTGAAATGAATCTTTTTGTTCAAAGATTTGAAATGGTAATTTGTTTAAACCATTTGAAGAAAGGTTTTGGGTTCTTTAAAGTTGTGACCTAACTGAAATCCCATATCCATATGTTTTTAAATATTGCACTCACTATTCGGTTTAGCCGGGAGAGGACCTTGTGTCATATAACCCATTCCGAATAGTGACGCGACGATAGCATTTGAAGACCGGTGTTGAAGACCGGGTATTTGCGAGATCGATAGGATAACCTATCGATCGTCTCTGCATCGAGTAGCTACGGTATAGAGATTCCCTAAGTGATGGGAAGTCCGATCGAGATTGTGGATACGCGGATTGCAAGGGCTTCTTCCTTTATTGGACGAAGTGCCTTCGGTTCTGTTCGAAACCGGAACAGACTTGTATGGTTGTATGTCTGACATTACACTTTGAGATATAAAACTAATCACTATCAAATACATTTCTGCTTGGTGGCGGAGAATTTATTATCTTAGCTTAACACCCTTCTCTGAGACGAACAAGCTCCGAGGTTATGTAGTTGATAGTTATCAGTGATATACTCCCAATTTGGTAATGTGGCATGCTGAGTGCTGATGTGTATCATTTGTTGATCAAAGCATGGCTTTGTATAAAGTGTAGCTTTGTGGACGAGGCTGCATCAGGACCTCACACCCCGGAAATGGTCGAAACAGGAAAGATGCGGCAAGGGTGTGAGGGTCGCTCCCTTTAGGGTGTGTCATTCCCTTCTGGAAAAGGGTGGTATCATGGTATGGAGCCCGGATACTTAACTCATGTGGTCACTGCAAATCTATTACTTTGTGATTGCTTTGTGGTTGTTGGTGTCAAGCGCTCGGATAAAGGTCCCAAAGGACCGGGGATGGCATGCTCGTGTAGTAGTTATCTAGTTACAGGGGTAACCCGGCCTTGTGTTGGCAGAGAGCTGGTTAAGCTCTCGGGACGTCCCTCCAGAGGCGTACCCATGTGGCAGTAGGAAGTTCCTTAGCCTGACCATTTGTTGGAAATCAAATCTTCAATACGCACCTTGTACGGTTTTAGTTGTAGAACCTGCCGTTTACTTATGGTGGTCACCACTGTTTAGATGGTAGCGATAGTAGGCATAGTTCGGAATGTCTATGCTGGCTAGGATTAATATTATACTTTCGAAATGGTTTTTCTACACTATGCACTAGTAATAATATCAAAGAAATTTTCCCGCATCAAGCATATTTGACTATCATAAGGGGAAATCTCCTCCAATTCTGCGTTTTGATTGTGTGTGTGTGGCGGGAGGCCTTATGGTTGTTTCATTTTCCAAAAAGCATTGCGGATTTATTTTAAATTATTTTGTTGTTTGTTTTAAAAGATAACTGTTTTGTTTGCTCATACCAGTCCCACGACTGACTTGGAGTTTATTGTTCCCTTCCTAAACTCAGGGTACCCACAATTTTCCCACACGGACAGTCTAGAGTTGGGTTTTTCAAATAGTCAGGTTTAGTAGATTATCTGGAGCTAGTTCAGTCTTTGGATCTGGACTGCACTTTCTTATCTTTGTGAAACATCGTTATAGGGAGTTCGAGCTATTTTTGGATTGGTGCCTTGGAGATGGAGATTACCGATACTGGAGTTCTCTCTTGAAGACCATATTAGAGATATTGTTCCGCTGCTGGTGTTATCTTTTCTTTCCGCTGCTATTGCCCTGTATCATATTTATGATGTATATTGATATTCATTGTATCCTCATTGTATCTAAATATTGTATCAAATGTTGTATATCAAATGTATTATTCATTTCTTCCGCTGTGTTGTACTTAATGTGTTATAAGCTCCGGCGAACCAGATTCGATGTTTGGATCTGCGGCATTTGAATACGAGTGTCATATTCGGTGCCAATTTTCAAAGGTCGAGTCAGGGTCGTTAAAAAAGGGTTGAGAGATAAGTATACAGCCTGGTTTCTCATTTCATTATTATTTATATTTAGTTTTAAAAGAATAGAAATATTGCCATTTGTATTTGCATAGCATACACAAGCTTACAAATGTGCAAATCTTTATGTTATATTTATTTATTTATGCTTTTATTATTATCATTTATTTATGTTTATGTTTTATATTTGTATATATATGTATACAAACTATATCTATTTCATGTATAATTTTAAAAGAAAGTATATTAAACCTTTTATTAAATCCTATTTTAAGCTTAAACTATTATATTTTAAATTAATAAATATTTATCTTTACTGTTTTAAAATATAGAATTTAACTTTAACTAGATTTTGAAAATTATTACATTGAATTCAAATCAATGCTTCCTAATCACAATATATATATATATATATATATTATAATTAGAAATATCTTATGTGAATTTTGATATTATATATATATATATCCACACTTTTACAAACTTCCTTATATTTTACTTCTCATGACATATACACACACACACACACACACACACACACACACTTATATGCTTGTATACTTATACACTTAAAATTTTCAACATCATAAAGTTTGCATATATCTATTTATATATTTATTAATTTATTGTAAGATTTATCATTTCCAGAGATTTATAATTCAACATTTATTATAGTTTCTAATCCATTTATATATATCAAGATATTTTTAATTATCAGAATTTTATTTGTTCAACTAAATAAAATCAGTATCTCAATAGTAAAAATCAGTTAATTATCCAATTATCATATGTCCAAAAATCTGGGTTATCACATTCCTCCTCCCTTTTGAACTTTTCGTCCTCGAAGAGGAACAGAGCCAGAATTTTATTAAAATGTTTATTATTAGTTAAATTATCCTTAAAACATTTTGAACTCTCAACTCCCTTTATTTAAAAAAAATTAAAAACGTTAAAAATCTACAATGTTATCAAAGCTAGCTTTGTAAAAATACTTTTTATAACTTGATGTCTCAACAAGTCCATCCTTGTTCTCATAGAAATTCGGTCATACGTTGATCAGGCGCAGGACTGAAAAACTATAAGTACTTAGCAGACCCGTTTTCAACACCCAGTGAAAATACTTGGAAAATATTTTTGTGAAAATATAGAAAACATTTTTGGTGAGAATGCTCTGGAAATCATCACCCCCTCCATGGTCACAGTTAACCCGATGATTTCGTCGCCATCCCGGCAAAACCATAGAAACTATAAGCCTCCGCGCCCCTCGATTACATCAGGGAACCGCCACAGATCGCAGCTACACCCAGGGTTACGTTGTCATCATGGCAAAAACCATGTAACTGTAGGTATCAACGCCCTCGAATTTCGCTGCCAAATGAAATTTCACCACACAGACCACATAGATCGCAGACTACATCAGTCGAGTCCCAATGTAGCCTGTAGGCACTCACTGCCACACGAACTTCGCTATGTCTTCATAGATCGTAGTCTACCGATGTTACATCGATCTCCTGGCAAAATCAAACGTAGATCTTAGGCAATCACTGCCCCTCGACTTCCGCTATGGTGCGCAGTAGATCGTAGTTACATCGAGTTACACTGTCGTCACAGCATAACCCCAATGTCTCTACAGGCATCAGGCCCTCGACTTTCGCTACCCCAAACATAATCCTCAGGAACTTCAGTTTTTCCGAACATCCTCTTAGGATCAAATTTAGATCCCCCCTTAGGGCCCAAGGCAGAACCACCCCGTGGATCTCTTACTAGAAGTTCAATCTAAATGGGAGCGCCTTTTTCCCCACAGCCATTCTCAAAACTTTTTATACTATGCACATATAGTATCTTTCAAATCATACTCTTTATATGATTCACATATAAATCTCCTTTACACAAAATCGATATCCCAAAATCCATAATTTTCAAACTTGGCTTTCCAAATTCCTAAAATTTGCTTTTTCCCAAAAATCAAAAAGCCTTTCAAAATCAATGGGTTCCAAAACCTTTTCCCAATTCCATAAATCATTGATATATATAGATATATATATAAGATTATTCCTTCCAACTTGAAAATTCTTTGGATCACTTCATACTTATATAAATTCCCTTTTTATACTTCAAATATTTTTCAAAAATCACATCTTCTGGTTATAAATTCAAAAAGGGGAGTTCATCATATATAACAAATATATATATATATATATATATATATATATAACTTTATTTATGCCAAATCAAATATTCAAGTTTGATTTCTTTTATAAAGTTATTTACCACCTTACTTAATCTGCATAAAGTGAATTTCAATCATAGAAATATCCAACTTCCACTTTTATTTATCATATATTTCTCAAAATATACTTTTCCATTTCAAAAATCTTTTTTTTCAATTTCTTTTCAAAATATCTATTTCATTCAAGCACGTACGATGTACATATATCATCCGTACGCAATATCAAATCTGATCGCTCACTCGATCACACGACTTCATTTTTGAACTAGTATCGTCCACCCGACTTCCTAGTACGGACTCAGATCTGGTTTCTTGATCAGAAACCGTCATTCTCCTTGCATAGCCATAACTATGATAGAGAATTTCTAGAACTAATCAAAAATCCATATTCAGGGTTCATCGTCGAAAATCGAGTGAAAAATCCCTACTCGGATACTATCTCGAAATTCTGTGCTCGAATCTGGATCAAATCATTATGTGAATAGAATAATATACGTACATCCTAAGTATTTATCTTCATTGATTATTAGCTAAATCAACTTTCTTTTATTCACATTCATTTTGATTTCTGTTCACTTATTCACAATTGCTTCAATTCCCACTTGGGTTATCACTTCAACTCTTATCTCAATTGGTATTTAGAAATAAATAGTTTCTGCTCTGACCAGTTTGAATTTAGAAAACAGCTTGAATAGTTTTAAGTGGTTATACAATAGTAATTAGTTGTAAAATAGCTGTAGAGTAGTTAAATAGTTATAAAATAGTTGTAAAATAATTAAATAGTTGTAAAATAGTGAGGTAGTTGCAAAATAGTTGTAAAATAGTAATTAGTTCATAAAACAGTTGCAAAATAGTTGTAAAATAGTAATTAGTTCATAAAACAGTTGTAAAATATTGCAAAATAGTTTCAAAATAGTTGTAAAATAAGTATAAGATAGTTTGGACTTTAAAAAGAAAGGTTGTATAGTAAATAGCTAGGAAAAACAGATTTAAGACAGTTTATATTAAAACAATTTATTTGAAAATAGTTTTTTAGAGTCAAACTGGTTCAATTTCCCAATTCCATTCCAATCAATCTCCAATCGAATTTGAATTAACTTCAATTCCTTTCCCAAGCTCAAATCAATTTCTATTTGAATTTAAACTTATTCAACTTCGATTTCAGTTCCAACTAATTCAATTTCTTCCTTGAATTAAATCCAATTCCATTCTCAAATAAATAAAAAGTAATTTTATATTAGATTGTACTGCCACAAAATATTCCATACATTGATAGACTATACATTAGTAGTTCAAACATTACATCCATTTATCCAAAAATAAGATTCTTACAGAAGTCATAAATCTAGACGTCTTCTCCATCACCTAGGGGTTTGGAAAAGAACAGAGCTTAAGTATTCTTACAAGAATCCTCTCTAGGGACTTCCTTCCAATGGGCAAAGCCCGAACATGCACCTTTCAACAGGATGTCCCCACCTATAACATTTAGCACAAAAGGCTTCTACCCTTCCATCAATCTGGATAACCTTTATGCCTCCTGCAGGACGTTCCACAATCTTACTCTTCTTCCGTCTCTTGGGACAATTCCTAGCGATGTGTCCCGACATCTTACAATGATAGCAAATAGTCGACTCATTGAAGGTTCTACGGGTTTACGATTCACCTTCCTCACTTCAGGGCAATGGTTTAGGAAATCTCCTTTCTTATGACACTTAAAGCATAAGATCTCAGAGCGAAACAGTTGGAATATACCCTTCAATTCATTCCTTGTTTTACTACACTTGGCTGCGTAATAGCCCTTATTATAACATCTGTAGCAGGTGACATTATCGTAAGGCCCTGGTCCAGCCCTTTCCTTAACCTGTTTCTCATACTCACGTATTGCTTCTTCTCGATCCTTATGTGCAGCTGCTCTTCGCTCTCTGCGTCTAGCCTTCCATTCTTCACTTGTAGCCATCACTCTCTCTTAGACAGGATTCTAGTGGGACTTCCTAACCTATATTAGACTAGATAAGTAGAATTCCAACTTTTACTTTTATTTCCCAAATATGTACATATATATTTTTGCAATTCATTAATGCAATAATCTATTTCGTTTACACACCAAGTCATACTTTCAATTTTTGAACCATTCTTGGGTTTCAATTCAACAATTTCCCTTGAAATTTTCAAAATAACTCTTGTTTTAAAATAAGATTCCTACATTCAAAAATATTCTAAATAATATTATTTATTATATCTTTTAACATTTTGAAACAATTTCCAAATTTTTTGGACTTATATTTTAAAACTTCACAATTTAAACCCTTTTCAATTTATAACTTATATTATATAAGTTGTTACTTCCTTAAAACATTTCATTCTGCTTTATCATTATTTATTTAGAAAAATAAACATCTCTTTATTAAGATACAATACCCAATTTATGCTAATTATCATATCTAGAAATCATACCATATATTTGATAATCATTTGCTGGAAAATCAAATCAAAGTAACTTATTTATTTCAAATACTTGGAAATCTCTTTAGAATTTCTAGGGTTTTAGTTTAGGTTTGAATCCAATTTCAGCTCAACTTATTTGTATAGTTAATCCTTACCCAAATATTTATTCGGTTGTATATATATTACCACTTAATTCTTGTTATTATATTTAATTTCAATAATCAACAACCAATTATAATTAGAAAAAGTATTACTTTATATACCAAAATATAAGCTTATGTAAAAATCATTTTTTTAAATCATTTTTAAAACCATTATATAAGAAAATAACAAGTACGCTATCATATAATACGCTCAACTCATTCTAGGGTACTACTGACCCTATTCAAATGAGTAACCCCCACCAGAGCTAAGGTTCTCGCTTAACCTTCAACTCTGGTACCAAATGTAACGGGCCGAGCCAGTGGCGACCGGTAGGCTTTGCAACCATCCCAGCCCCATCGTGGCATACATTGGTACCTCGAATTTGCTTTTACGGCCAGCCTCTCGACTCGCAACCAACCCACTCTGCGACATGTAGGGGTAAGAGTCTCCTGCTCGCCACCAAACACGAAGCGAGAACCCCCTATCATGTTGTAATGTAGCAAACCCAATACCGATCTCTTCAAATCCAACGCCATCCCTTAAGCCAAGTGGTTTAAGTTTAAACAATTTAATTTACTTCAAAACAACATATTCACACAACAATTCATCACAGATAGATAACCCACATTAAAGTTCAACCAAAACATTTCACATCACAGAACATCACAAATTATCAGACTAGAGATATTAATCAATCCAAGCATTCAATACAATTAAATCACCCATAAGCAAGATAATTGGTCACACCATTCTATTTAATTTAATTAACATAAAATAAATAAATTACTTTTAAACCCTGCTTAATTAACGTTAATTAATTACGATCCATTTATTATTATTATAATTAATTATTGACATTAATTAATTATCCATTAATTACTTAAGACCCTAGTTAATTAAAGATAAACCACTTATCTTAATTAATTACTTAATTATCATTTAAATCTTATTTAAATTAAATGTTTGAAATTAATTTATACAAAATCACTTGAGACCTTTGATTGATTAAAGTTTGATATACTTATCTTAATCACTTACTAAACATCATTTTTGAATTTCATTTAAAAACACTTAGGAATTAATTTAATTAACTAACCTAATATATAATTATTTCAAATCAAAACAATTTTAAAAAAAACATTTATCTTTAAAATTTTATTTTTTGAAACTTCCTTTAAAACTTGATCAACACTTTGCATTGAAACTTGTTCATCTCTTTTTCTTTGAAAACTTTGTTACTAAATTTACTTTTGCTTTTAAAAACTTGGTTAACTCATTCTTATCAATAATACCCGGGCCCAAACCCAAAACCCCCAAGACAACTCTCGAGCCACTCTCTCTCTTCTTCCATTCAGGAAAATTCGCGTACTACTTCGAGCCTGACCCGATGCATTCCTCTACTACAAACATCACCCAGACACCATGCACACGCGTGCACCGTGTATGCCAATCCGATCACCTCCGACCATCGCTGCAACCACCCGCAAGTCACTGACGACCTCGCCGACGATTCTGACCAACCAGCTCGCCAATTGACTCACCCTATCAAAAAAAAGCTAGTCGAGCCACCCCAGAACCCAGACTTGATCGACAAATCCTTCTCGTGCCGCCGCCTCCGATCGCCAGAGACCTCGCCGATCAACCCCGAGCTTCGTCTCGAAACCATGCTTCAATTCCCCCGCCATCAATCCATCCTGATGCACCCACGTTGACGCTACACCCACGGAAACAGGATCGACTAAAACTGGTCGTTAAACCCTAAATCGCCACCGACAAGCCACTACGGTGGTCTAGAAATTCACCGGCCAATTTTCCTACGATCTCCAAACACCCAGCTACCTTCAGCAACAAGCATGATGCTCCTCCACCTTCGATCATCGAGAAATTGATACAAGCTCAATTTTCGTTCAACTCAAAAATTCCCATCAACCACAAACTTAAAAATCATGATATTATTATCAAAATTCATCATTTTCAAATACGAATCAGGTTGTATACTCAAAACATGAAATTTAATCCATCGATTTTCCGACTTGAATTAGCTTCCACTGTTCTTTCTTGATTTCGGTAAGTCTACCTGCTAATTTTACTCAAAAATAATTTTAAAACTAGAATCTAGTTATTACTAACATATTTCATTTAAAGATCCTAACCTAAAAGAGATTTGGGAAAGAGAAATTGATTTTTGAACTTGTTTAGCCTATTGAAATCTAAAGGAGGCAAGTATATTCATATACCCAGACATGCACAAAATTTACATAATAAAAATTCATTTCTACATCCATGCAAAACATTTTCACATCATTACTTCAAGAATTTATCACATGCATCAGAATAGAAAATAGATTTAGCATTTAATGGTTATGTTTACTCACCAGTATTTGTTAAACAGAGGAAAAAGCTTTGATCTGGAAAATAGCACTTGAAGTTTTGATTTGTAACTAGATTTTGAGCTGAAGCTTGATTTACTTTATGTTGAGATGAATTTGAATCTACTTGAAGCTTTAGCTCAGTTGAAATTTAAAAGAAGTTTTGATTATCTTTTTAGTTTTAGTTTTGGAAAATGAGAAGAAGAAAAGGCTGAGAAATAAGAACACAGCCTGGTTTCTCATTTCATTATTATTTATATTTAGTTTTAAAAGAAAAGAAATATTGCCACTTATATTTGCATGGCATACACAAGCTTACAAATGTCCAAATCTTCATGTTATATTTATTTATTTACGCTTTTATTATTATCATTTATTTATGTTTTATATTTATATATATACATATATATACAAACTATATCTATTTCATGTATAATTTTAAAATAAAGTATATTAAACCTTTTATTAAATCCTATTTTAAGCTTAAACTATTATATTTTAAATTAATAAATATTTATCTTTAGTGTTTTAAAATATAGAATTTAACTTTAACAAGCTTTTGAAAATTATTACATTGAATTCGAATCAATACTTCCTAATCACAATATATATATATATATATATATATATATATATATATATATATATTAAAATTAGAAATATCCTATGTGAATTTTTGATATTATATATATATATATATATATATATATATATATCCATACTTTTACAAACTTCCTTATATTTTACTTCTCATTGCAGACACACACACACTTATATGCTTGTATATGTATACACTTAAAATTTTCAACATCATAAAGTTTGCATATATCTATTTATATATTTATTATTTTATTATAAGATTTGTCATTTCCAGAGATTTATAATTCAACATTTATTATTGTTTCTAATCTATTTATATATATCCATATATTTTTAATTATCAGAATTTTATTTGTTCAACTGAATAAAATCAGTATCTCAATAGTAAAAATCAGTTAATTATCCAATTATCAGATGTCCAAAATTCCAGGTTATCACGTTATAAATGTTAACAAGAAAATTTGTCAACATCCCCAAGGCTATGTGGTTAGCAAGTAAGTTTATTTTCGTTACAAAAGAAAATTATTAAAGAGATTACTCCCTTCGAAAACCCCCTTTCGATCGAGTTGAATTGATTCAACTACCCTCCTCAAGATGAAGATTAAGGAGAGAGTATCTCATTTGAAACCCTCTTCCGAATGAGTTGAAAGTATCCATTTACATCAAATATTCATCCCCTTTCGACTATGTCGAAAGGTTCACTCGTCCCTTTAGATCATATCGAATGGTCTGCTTTGCCTTTAAAGAGAAGAAACTTCTTTTGACATCATTTGTTTCGCTCCTTTAGGAGGAACTCCTTTGAAAGGATCATTGGCATTATAGAATGCATATACCTTTTAAAGGAACCCCTTTCATATAACATTGCTTTACATTTATGCATCTAGTCTTCCTCGAAATGTCCCTTTTGACCAAGTCGAAAGGGATCTTGCTCTTTTGAAGTAGATCAATGTATAATATGCAAAGCCTTGTTTAATATATGTAATGGGAAATCATCTTAGATAACACAAGTTCTGTAATCTTGTTAAGATTGAGACATCATCATCTTTATTTGTCACAATATATTGTTGATCATGATGATAATGTGTTTCGTATGCATATTATCCAAGTCGATCCCATGGCATTGCATAAGACAAAAAGGACTTAAGAAAATAAGATAGCACATGTGCAATTGATTATTAGTCTAGCTAATGATCGAAATGATCTCCATCATGATCGAAATCTATATTGAATTCATGCACTTCTTCTTTTGAACATTAATCGGAAATGAGTTAGAAGTTTGAGAGCTTTTCCCTAAATCGATTTAAGGCTACAAAGATTTGATTTTTACTAAGAAGTAGATGAATGAGTTTTGGATTCCAAAATCCAGTCTCAAAATCGGACCCCTGGGTTCTTATTTATAGATGCAGGTCGACCACCTTTCATGCCCCTTCTTTCGACTCAGTCAAAAGGTCCTCCTATCTTCCGCATCCATCCTTTCGACATAGTTGAAAGACCGTCTTTTTTTAGCATGCCTTCTTTTGATGCTGTCGAAAGGAATTCCCCTCGAATTTCCTCGTTCATCCTTGCGATTCCCATTTTCTTATTCTAGACCTTTCGACCCAGTCGAAAGGGTCCCCTTGTCCACCTTTTGCCGTCATTAAGGTCCAAGTGTTTCTTTTCTCTACTTTCTCCTGGATTGCTTTCGACTTCATCGAAAGGGTGAGAGATGCGCCTTTTCTCTTTGTATTTCTTTGTTGTCATAAAAAGTAAAGATATGAGCTTTTGACTCCGTTGATAAGTATTTTTCTAGGGTTTAGAAGGTGTTGAAGTGTTGATAGTTTTGACATTGTAGATAGCTTTCGAACGCATGCTTGCGGATTGTTGCGGAACCTTCCCTAGATGTTAAAGGCTTCGACCGGTTCGAAAGGCTTGATTATGCTTTCGAAAAGGTTATTCTAATCAAGGCACTTTCTGAGTAATTTGGATGAAGGCGAAACCTTTAGTTTCGAAAGGTTTGGCACATATATGAAGAGCTGTTATCCATTGCCTTCGAAAGGTGGTTTCGAACCCACTTCTGCTTTTTCTTATATATGTGAATCCATATATATCGAAGGGTTTTAATGAGGCGGAAGGGTAGCCCTGCTTTATTTCTCATCCCATCAAAACCTTTTGCACTGTTTATCATATGTAATGACGCCTGGTGCTTGCGACTCCTTCGAAAGCTAGCTCAATGCCTTTGAAACACCCATTCGTGAACCCTGACGAAACATACGTCTTCAACTTTAGTAGAGCCTAGTACTTTTCTTAACCTTCTTTCATACCTTTGTTCTTAAGTGGTTTTTAGGGTTAAAATTTTGTCCCCTTCTCCGTTGTATGAAAGAAGCTTTTGTTCTTTAGGACAAAAATTTCACAACTTCTTCGTTTTAATAACCTCATTTTCCTGCATAATTCAAAGCAAGTAACATTTTCTATTGTTAACTCATTATTTATTTAAATATATGCTTCATGATTTGGAAATAAAGTTAATATAGCAATGCTTCTAAACTCAAATGATTAATTAGTCGTAATCTTGAGCTAATAAAGGATATGAAATCCCTAATTGTAAACGATTGAGAACTAAGTACTTTTGCTGGGCAATATTATGAGTACCACCATTCAACTTTTATAATTAAATATGAAGTTCATAGTTGAACTCCTACACAATTAATTGTTATCCATGCATATAATACTTGAAGTCCAAGAACTTTTTGCTAGAGACAACCAATGTTTGAAAATAGGAGGTCATAAGCTATAATCTGGGAACAAGTAATTATGATCCATAAATATTTTATTTGAGGGAATAAGTAATATGTATTTAGAAACTCCTCTTGGAAATAATAATGAACCAGGGACCTAAATTCAGATGTTGGTGAATGTCGTTTAGAGTTGCAAACTAATAGCCCTGATTTGGGTATTAAGAAGACAGACTCGAAGTTTTTGGTTGAAGACTTAGATATCCATTGTAATTTCAATACCACTACTTTAAAACCCAGATTCGGGAATTGATAGATGGAATCCAAAATTGATGATAGAAGACCCGAAATTTAAATTCAGGTATTAGAATGTTAAGAAATCTAAAACCCAGATTAGGGCATCATTAAGTGAAGTTCAGGAGTTAATAGTAAGACGTTCAGAACCCAAATTTGGGTTACAATAAGTGAAATATAGAAATAGTCTTTATAATAGAACCCTCAAAACCGAATTCGGGTATTAGTGATGGATAATTAGAAATCCATAATAATTATCTTCATGACAGAAATCTTAAGCCCAGATTAAGGCACAATGTTGGATGATCATAAATCCATAATAGTTATCTTCATAATAGAAATCTCAAGTCATATTAGGGTATTAATAAGTGAAGTCCGGTAATAGTTTCGAAACAGAGATTCGAGTGTTATGAGATCATAAATTATTTGTAAAGACCCGAAACCCAGATTTGGGTATTAAAAGATGAAGTCCAAAAATGAGAGACCTGGAACCCATATTCGGGTATTAATAAGCGGAGTTCTATTCTTCTCCTTAGATTCTGTCTTCTTTGACATGTATAAACCCTTTAGGCCTTGTATGTAGTTGCGGTTTGACTAGCTGCTTCTCGATCTTGGACGTCTTAGTCCATCACTTGGTATGCCACTTCTCAAGCTTGGACGTCTTAGTCCATTGTTGATATGCCACTTTTTGGGCTTGGATGTCTTAGTCCATTGTTGATATGCCGCTTCTTGGGCTTGGATGTCTTAGCCCATTGTTGTTTGATGCACTTGGTTAGCTTATTCTCAAGCAGGAACCAAGGACTTACCTAACCTCCCTCCAAGAGGCGCCTTGACCTGGCCATAGTGTGATGCGGCCAAGGGCTTGTCGATGCTTTAACCTGGCCATAGCATGACGCGGATAAAGGCTTACACACCTCCCTCTAGGAGGTGCTTTGCCTTGTCCATAGTGTGGCATGGACAAGAGCTTGTCAATGCTTTAACCTGGCCATAGCGTGGCGGGGATAAAGGCTTACACTCCTCTTCCAGGAGGTGCTCTGCCCTGGCCATAGCATGGCACGGACAAACGTTTGTCAATGCTTTAACCTGGCCATAGCATAGCACAGATAAAGGCTTACACTCCTCCCTCCAGGAGGTGCTCTGCCCTGGCCATCTCGGTGCGGACAGAGGCTTTGACCATTAAAGGTACTGTCCAAATGTAAGGAGAATTCTACTCCTAACCTTGTAGATTTTTCTTTTGCAGAAAGAGAAACTTTATTCATTCGCTGTAGGAAAATATGGTCTCAGATGTACTGCATTCCATGTATAAGGAACCATATTGTCGTCTGGTCGGCATAACTTGTAAGCTCTTAGGGGAATTACTTTGCATATGATTAGGGGACATTTCCAATTGGTCCCAGCAGTCCATCCGCGGGATTTCTCGTGTTTTCCATTACCCTTCGGAGTAGTAGGTCTCCTTCTTAAAATGGCCTTGTTCTTACTTTTGAGTTGTAATATTTAAAAATTCTTTTTTGATATTCTGTTGTTCGAATTGTTGTTTAATCTCTCAACTTATGTATTAAATCCAGTGATTCTTTCCTTAGTTTCTGGTTTAAATCGAATGCATATGTAATCTGTCGATGTGATGGTATTTCAATCTTAATTGGTAACATCGCCTCACATCCATATGTTAATGAATAGGGAGTATATCCTATCGTTGTTCTAGTAGATGTTCGGTAACCCATAATACAAGTGGAAACTCTTCTACTTAATTCGCTTTGGCTTTGTTCGATCGCTTTTTCAGAATAATCTTTATAGTCTTATTTGTAGCCTCAACGGCCCCATTTTCCTTTGGATGTGCCACGGAGGAAAAGCTCTTAATAATCACATTCTTATGACAAAATCGAGAGAATTCTTCACTTTCAAATTGTGTTCCGTTGTCAGAGATAATCTTATGGGGAATTCCGAATCTAGTTATAATGTTTTTTATAACAAATCTGAGTACTTTTCCAAAGGTGATTTTATGGAGCGTTTCTGCTTCAACCCACTTTATAAAGTAGTCTATGGCGACTATAGCATATTTTTCTCCTCCTTTAGGAATTGGAAATGGGCCGATTAAGTCAATTCCCCATATATCAAAGGGACATGGACTCGAAATAGGGGTCAAATGACTTGGTGGTGACTGGGGAATCTTCGAGTATTTCTGGCATTTCTCACATCTCCTTACATATTCAATGGCTTGGCCTACCATATGAGGCCAATAAAAACCCTATCTCATTATCTTTTTTGCTATTTTTGTCCCGTTTGAGTGGTCTGCACAAAATCCTTCATGCGATTCTACTAGAAATTTCATTCCATCCTCCAAGCTTGCACATCTTAATAAGGTAGTGCATATCCTTTCTTATAAAGGATTCCATCCACCATCGTGAAATTTGGAGCATGTCGCTTCATTTTTATAGCTTCCCCTTTGTCAGATGGAAATTTCTCCTTTGAAAGATATTCGACAATAGGTGACATCCAAGTGTTATCATAATAGTCATCCGCCCTCGGCTGGTTAACCCTCTCATTCAGGATTTCCCTATTAATTTCCTTTTCTTTCCTTTCTCGTGACAAGGCTGGGGATCTAGTTAAGACTAGCAGTTCCTTTCATTGTTTGGTGGTCCCCTCTTCTATACTCGGATTTGCTTGATATCCCACTGGTACAATCCGAGTTTCTGGGGCTCCCCTTGAACTAGCCAATTTTGCTAATGAATATGCCTGTGAGTTTTCTCCTCATAGAACTTGATGTATAGAAAAATCTTCATATAAAGCTAGCATCTTCAATATCTTCTTTATATATAAAGATAGATTGGCGTGTTTAGTCTGATACACTTGCTTCACTTGATTCACCATTAATTACGAATCACTAAAGATTTGAATCCATGGGATTTTGAGCTCCAATGCCAAAGTCAACCCTTCCACCATTGATTCGTATTTGTCTACATTGTTTGTTGCTGGAAATCCTAACTTCATAGCATAGTGTAGACGGTGTCTGTTTGGTGTTATTATGACATATCCCGTACCGGCCCCTTGTTCATTTGATGCACCATCGACGAATAACTTCCACATGGGTTGTTGATCCCTTTCCTTTTCTAATTGTTCCTTAATGAAGTTGGTACACTCATTGATAAAATCCACCAATGCTTGTCCTTTGATAGCTGACGTGGCTAAAACTCAATATCATACTGACTAAGCTCAATTCCCAATTTTAGCAACCTATATGAAGTTTCTGACTTACTGAAAACTTGTTTCAGGAGAAAATTGGTCAATACCCTAATGGGATATGCTTCAAAGTATGCTCTAAGCTTTTGCACTATGAGTATCAAGAAATAAGCTAATTTTTCTATCACAAGGTACCAACATCTACATCCGTTAACCGTCTGCTTACATAATAAATAGGAAGTTGAGCTCCCCTTCCTTCTCAGAGCAATACTAAACTCACTGCATGTTCTGAGACTGCCATGTAATGGTACAAGATTTCACCATTCTCAGAACTAGATAGTATTGGTGGTTTTTTCAAATGATTTTTCAACTCTTGAAAAGCTTTCCTACAATCTTCTCCTAATTCAAGTTTTTCTTTTTCTTAGTTACATCAAAAAAGGGGATACACTTATCGGTCGCCTTGGAAATGGATCTACTTAGAGTGGCTATCCTTCCATTCAAACTTATTACCTCTTTGCTAGTTTTGGGCTCAACCATATCCTTGATAGCTTAAATCTAGTATGGGCTAGCTTCAATCCCTTGAGCACTTACAAGATAGCCTAAAAACTTACCTAAATAAACTACAAAAGAGCATTTCATGGGACTCGGTTTCATCCAATATTTCTGTAGTATCTTGAACATCTCTTCTAGATCTTCAAGATGATTCTTAGCCTTATAAGACTTCACTGGAAAGTCATCCACATAAACCTCCATATTTTGGCTAATCCGTTCTTTAAACATCCTATTAACTAGCCTTTGATATGCAGCCCCTGCATTCTTTAGTTCAAAAGGCATTGCTTTGTAACAGCATATTCCCTAATCAGTAATGAAACTTGCATGTTCCTAATCTGGCTTGAACATGGATATCTGATTGTATCCTGAGTATGCATCCATGAGAGATAACAATCATTGCCTACTAGTTGCATCAACCAATTGATCAATTCGTGGCAATGGAAAATAGTCTTTCAAATAGGCCTTGTTCAATTCAGTATAATCGACGTAAGTTCTCCACTTTCCATTTGACTTCTTTACTAATACTAGGTTTGCTATCCATTTTGGGTAATACATTTTCCGAATAAACTCATTTTCGAGGAGCCTTTTAACTTCTTCTTTCAAGGCGTCAGATCGTACTTTATCTAGTTGTATCTTTTTTTGTCTAATGGAGGTTGCTTCTGGATTGATATTTAGCGCGTGACATACGACCGACGGATCAATACCCACCATTTCTGCATGAGACCAAGAAAATATGTCTTTATTGGTTTTAAGAAACTAGATTAAATCCTTCTTCAATTTGTTATCCAATTCCTTTCCCACTTTGACTACTTTAGTGGAATCATTTGAATCTATGCATGTCTCCTCAAGGTCTTCTATGGGTTTTATTCTTTTTGCTTTCCCTCGGCAATCAAACTCTATGATGATTGGCCTTTCTTCAACAGAATTAGCGTCGACCCTCTTCCTCTTGCCACCAGGGGAATGTACCTTTCATACATATGTTTGTTAGTTTTATTAGATCTAATTTTTGCTTCGAATGTTGAATGTAAAAATTCATCATTCAAAGGCTGAAAAAGGTGGAAGAATCAAAGTAAGCAGAATGCAATCCTTTGTATTGATCAATTATAGCAAAATACTTTTCACAAGAGTTGAATTGCTCTCCAGGAACTGTGCCCCAGCCTCTCTTCGTCAAGAATTTCACCATCAGATACTTTGGCGAGACAAAAGCATCTATCTCATCAAGCATAGGTCTGTCAAAGAAAGCGTTGTAATAGTATGGTCGATTAATGATCACAAAGAGAGTTTCGAAAGTTCGACAACATGGTGGCACCCCATTTGTACTAGTAGTTTTATTTGTCCCATAGGAGTTGACCCTTTGTTTTCAAACCCAAAGATGGGTTCAATGCTGGGCTCTAGCTTGTCCTTAGGGATGCTCATTGGATGAAGGCATGCTTAAAGATGACATTGACTGCACTACCCGTATCCACAAGAATATTGGACACGATAGACAGTCCAATCCAAGCTACAATCACTAGAGGATCATTGTGTGTGTGATGAACTCCTTTAATCGGCTCTTGAGGGGTAATGACAAAATTTGGCATAGGGATGTTGAGTTGCAGACTTTTTAGCGGGGGCACTTCTTCGACTAAGAATGCACCTTCTCTAGCCTCCTAAATATACATGTCCCTTGCCTCTTTGCTGGTCCCCACTAGACGTGGCCCTCCATGAATTACATCGATCTTATTCAGTGGAGGACTTAAGCTCAAAGGATCTTCCTCGTCCAGAATATTAACAGCATTAGTAGGGAGCTTCTGCGGACTATCCCCGGTTCGCGGAACTTTCTGTTTGTCTTGGGTGAACTCTTTCAAATGACCTTCTCGAATTAACTTTTGAAATATTCCTGCCAAGACTCTACATTTTTCGGTCTTATGGCCATTTTCTTGGTGGTAGATACAGTAGTCATCTCTTTTTCATTGTTCTGGATGATTCTTGGCCTCGAAGGAAGTTGAGAAATTGACTCTCTTCTTCGCCACAGCATAGATGTAAGACAATGGCTTGGCCAAAGCGATTGAATTAGCAATAGGTTCTTCCCATCTTGCTCTTTTATGCCCTTGATCCAATTCAAATCTTCCTCCTTCCTTCTTAGGAATCACTTTTCTTTTAGTGTGATATAGCTCATCCATTCAAATGAACTTGTCTGCTTGAAAATGGAAATCTTGCAAATCCTTGCACCTATTAACAAAGAGTTGTTTCCAGAACGGGGTATTCTCTATTAGTCCAGAATGTATCGCAATGAGCTTATCATGGTCATTCATATCCTTAGCCTTTAATGCTTCGGTGTTGAACCTTTTAAGATAGTCCCCTAGAGACTCTCCATGTCACTTTTTTATCTTAGCAAGAACTGTACAATCGATGCTCAGGTCCTTGCATATGCAAAACTGAGCAGAGAATTCATAAGAAAATTGCTTCCATGAGTAGATAGTCTTTTCTCTATGTTTTTGGTACCATTTACTGCAGCCCCTTCGAGAGTCACTGGAAATAATCTGCACCGAACAGCTTCAGATGCATTATATAGATCCATTTGGCTATCGAAAGCCATCAAGTGGTCGTCTGGATCTATAGTTCCATAATACTACATAGTTGGGATCTTTACATAAGATGGAATAGCTGTTACCATGATTTCATCTGTGAAAGGCGGTACCCACTTGTTATCATTCACATTCTCGTCCAAGGTCCTCTTCCCCTTTGCATTCAGCACATCTTTAATCGTTTTTTCTACCGCGTCTTTTAGAAAGGCTTCGGCGTCATGATAATTTTTCTAGTTTGGATAGTATTCTTTTGATGTCGAAATACCAGACTGTTCAAGAGATTTATCTAGCACTCTTCCCTGATGATCAGCTTTAGTTGGAGGACGCTCTTTCTTTTTAAATTAATTTTGCTCTTGTCTTCGATTGCATAAGCCTTTGAATTCCTTCTCGGAGAGGTCACCTCATCTCCATTTGTTGGCTTTGTTATCTTAGAAGATTTCTGGGACAATGCCATTTTAAGGAGTTCCTGCATCTTTAGCAATTCCTGTTCCAGATGCTTTATTTTGGTGGCGTTATCATCTTGTTGAGCTGACGTCGATGGTCGCGTTGGTACAACCCCCTCCAAGTTGAAGGTTGAAGTGATATTTTCTTCTAAGGTTGTAGTGTGAATAACCTCCTTGTCCATTCTGCTAAGTCTCTTGGATTTCATTTTCCTACGCAAAGTTAAATAACCCATAATTAGTTAGTAAAATATTCATAAGGTCGAGATTCGATCCCCCATTCTAGCACCAAAAATGTTAACAAGAAAAAATTTCAACATCCCCAAAGCTATGTAGTTAGTAAGTAAGTTTGTTTGTGATACAAAAGAGAAATATTAAAGAGATTACTCCCTTCGAAACCCCCCTTTCGACCGAGTTGAATTGATTCAACCAAGCTCCTCAAGATGAAGATTAAAAAGAAAGTACCTCATTCAAAACCCCTCTTCCGAATGAGTCGAAAGTAGCTATTTACATCAAATATTCATCCCCTTTCGACTATGTCGAAAAGTTCGCTCATCCCTTTCGATCATATCGAAAGGTCTGCTTTTCCTTTAAAGAGAAGAAACTACTTTCGACATCATTAGTTTCATTTCATTAGGAGGAACTCCTTCGAAAGGATCATTGGCATTTTAGGGTGCATATACCTTTCGAAGGAACCCATTTCATATAAAATTGCTTTACATTTATGCATCTGGTCTTCCTCGAAATGTCCCTTTTGATCAAGTCGATAGGGATCTGGCTCTTTCAATGTGGATCACATGTACAATATGTAAAGCCCTATTTAATGTATGCAACATGAAATCATCTTAGGTAACACAAGTTCTATAAACTTGTTAAGATCGAGACATCATCATCGTCTTTATTTTTCATAATATATTATTGATCATGATGATAATCTGTTTTATATGCATATTATCCAAGTCGATCCCATGGCATTGCATAAGACATAAAGGACTTAAGAAAATAAAATAGCATCATGTGAAATTGATTATTAGTCTAGCTAATGATCGAAATGATCTCCCCCGTGATCGAAATATTTATTGAATTCATGCACTTCTTCTTTTGAACATTAATCCGAAATGATTTACAATTTTAAGAGCATTTTCCCCAAATCAATTTAGGGCTACAAAGATTTGATTTTTACTAAGAAGTAGAAGAATGATTTTTGAATTCCAAAATTCGATTCCCAAAATCGGACCCCTAGGGTCTTATTTATAGATGCAGGTCGCCCCTTTTCGTGCCCATTCTTTCTACTCAGTCGAAAGGTCCTTCTATCTTCTGCATCCATCCTTTCAACGTAGTCGAATGGCCGTCTTTTTTTAGTGCACCTGCTTTCGATGCTGTTGAAAGGAATTCTCATCGAGTTTCCTCATTTATCCTTACGCTTTCCATTTTAATATTCCAGACCTTTCAACCCAGTCAAAAGGCCGGTCCCCTTTGTCTACCTTTCATCATCATTAGGTACCAAGTGTTTCTTTTCTCTACTTTCTCCTCGATTGCTTTTGACTTCGTCGGAAGAGTGAGAGATGCGCATTTTCTCTTTATGTTGGTTTGTTGTCGTAAGAAGTAAAGATACAAGCTTCTGGCTCTGTCGATGGGTATTTTTATGGGGTTTTGAATATGTTGAAGTGTTGATAGTTTCGACACGATAGATAGCTTCCGAACGCATGCTTGCGAATTGATATGGAACCTTCCTTGGATGTTAAAGGCTTCAATCGGTTTGAAAGGCTTGATTATGCTTTCGAAAAGGTTGTTCTAATCAGGGCATCTTTTTGAGTAATTTGAATGAAGGCGAAACCTTTGGTTTCAAAAGGTTTGGCGCATATATAAAGAGTTGTTATCCATTGCCTTCGAAAGGTGGTTTCGAATCCACTCCTGCTTTTTCTTATATATTCGAATCCTCCTACATCGAAGGGTTTTAATGAGGCAGAAGGGTAGCCCAGCTTTCTTTTTCATCCCTTCGAAAGCTTTTGCACTATTTATCATCTGTAATGACGCCTAGTGGTTGTGACTCCTTCAAAAGCCATCTCAATGCCTTCGAAACACCCTTCCGTGAACCTTGATGAAACCTACATCTTCAACTTTAGTAGAGCCTAGCACTTCTCTTAACCTTCTTTCGTACCTTTGTTCTTAAGTGGTTTTTAGGGTTAACAATAAATTATTTATATAAAAAGGTATTATATCAAGTAAAAAAATTTCTTTAAAAGGAGATTTACAAATGATATTTTGTGAAGGGGATTTATTGGTGATATTCAGATAAAAAGATTTTATAAATATTTGTATAAGGTAAGATTTATAAAAGAGTTTATAAGTTTATAAATCATTTTAGATATTTAAAAAGTAGTTTAATAAATAAATTTGGAGATTTATAAAAGTATTTATAAATATGAAATAGGCTTATAAAAGGGAATTTTATAAATAGATGAGATTTGTTTTAACTGTCAATCTTTCTTAATTATGGTGGTATGGAAACATTCTTTTCATACTTAACACCGAAGGACAGTGGTTTGGTTTATATTAAGAAATATTTTAAATAATATTTATTTGGCCCATTTAAATACGATTTTGGAAAAGAGGAAAATATTCCTTAAATTTTGTTAATAAACTTACACTAGTGAGAAAAGTATATGAATATTTTTCCAAGAGTATAAAGGGTGTGTGAATATATCTTTTGTAAAGGTATTTTGTATCAAATAATTAAAGGAATTTTAATTAAGAAGGATTAATTTATGGAGGCTTAGTGCGTCCTTCATGGAATCAAATCTATTATCAATTGCTTGTTATTTGATAGTTAAATTACCCACAATCAAATCTTGACCAAAAATCTAACTCTGGAAATATCTAGGAGAAACACATGGCATAGTCATCTTCAATGACGTTGTAATGTGCATAAAAATCTCGTTTTGTTCTCCAGGGGAAAATGATAAGAAAATCCATCTACTTAAACAGTTTGGTGGTGATCTCTACTCTTATGTATTGTCTGATTATTTGCAAAAAAAATCGGAGTTCACTACACCAAATAAATGGTTTTGCAACATTTTATATTTGTCAATTTATAACACTTATAAATGTTACAAACTACCAATAGTTGAAAAGTGTTAGGATAACTAGAAAAGTGTTAGTAAAAATAAATATTCTTTAAAATAAACTTCACAACACAAATAAGTGTTGCAACAATTGGTAAATTCATAAATAATTTATTAACAAGGGGAGTATTATGTAATTATGTATAGATGCTCTTTCTTCACGCTTAACCATTCCCAATCACATTTCGGCCGCATAAGTTTTAATTCAATTAAGGGTTTTCTTCCGCTCAACAAAATCAACGTTGACTTCAACCACTTCGATAACGGCTCAAACGATTGGATTGACATCTTACGACCAGTGTTTTCGCAACATTTCTTGCAGTGGTTCTCACGGCGACTAGATCGATGGCTCGAGCGTGCGCCGACGATGTAAATTGCTCAAAATTATCGACAACTTGGGTGAATAGATTGCGGTGCCTTCTTTTGAAATCATGCTGTAAATTCACAATGATTTATTGAAGAGGTTTAGGATTATGAAGATGAGAGAGGGAGCTATGAATGTATGCATTGGAGGCGGAAAGTATTTGACTTTGGATAAATGTAGGACTAGTATGAAGAGGGTATTTGCAGTGGATAGGTCCAGGGAAATTTTGATTGCCTAAATGCAAAATGGTGAGCATTTATTTTCTGACCATTGATTGCTTGTTAGGGTTATATTGCCTAGGTTTATTAGAGCAGGTATTGTGAAATAGTTGAAGAGGATTGTTGCTGCTTCAAATGAGTCAGATGGTTACTATCATTACAAAGATAACAAGGTCTTTCCTGCTCATATTGATGTTGAACTTGCTAATGCTGAAGGTATGATATTATATTAATATGTAATCATATTAATACTGAATTGGTTTTGGTTCTTACATGAAAATTTGTTTTCTGATTTGATCTATGTAGCATGGTGGTTCAAATGGGAATATATAATCAACGAGTTGAACATCAATTCGATGATCACTACACCAGGCTATGAAGAGAAACTTCCTATCAACTCAACAACAACACATATGACTTACATGATAAAGGGTTATGCATACAGGTACTCGTCGAACTGGACTGGTATTTTATTTATGCCTCATCGATTGATCAAAAATTTAACAAAGATGATCTACAGGTGAGGGAAAGAAGGCGACGAGTAGAAGTAACTTTGAATGGAGAAGAGACATGGTTAGTCTGCACAATAGAGCGTCATGAAAAGCCAAATAAGTATGGTAAATTCTTAGTCTATAATTCTATTTGATTAGCCTCATACTTTATTCATACAAGACATTATATTCAAAATCATGAAAGAATTCAAAGGACCTAAGCTACCAAAAGGTACTGTTCTACTATCTTAGTTTATCACACTTTCACATTTTCATCTTTTTTAAAATAACAAATAAGCTAAAACATGTTTAGGAGCCTACACTTTTGTAGCACATATATAATTATCAACTTGACGACTTCCTTCCTTTATACCAATTTTATTCATAATTCTTACTTCTTCACTCTTCAATAACAACAATTAACATTGTAGTTTAGCTCTAATTTTTACTCTTGCATCAACTTCGGGTTTATGTTAAACTATATGGAAAAATCAAAGTGCTAATGTTGTATTGCTATTTACTTAACAATGATTAGACGTATGCATTTTTTCTTTGGAGCTTGATGATAATCTTATAGTTCATTTCAGATTTCTTTGTATTATCAAGAAAATAATACACATGATTTTCAATCTTAATTAACGTCATATGATCTTATTGCCTTCTTAGTATGGGTTTCATGAGGTTTCTCTATTAATTAACATTTGACTGTTACTTTCAGATAAAAGTTGGAGGTAAATTATTTATAAATAAATATAAGTTTGAGACGGTCATATATAAATGCTTTTTATGTTTTATTTTACAGAAAGTTCAGATTAAGTGTTATTAAGATGATATATCTACTTCTAAACTTTAGAATATATGATATAGTGTAGCGTGCGTGTGATATTTAAAAAAAATCTCAAACGTGCAGTAGGATATAAGAGATTAAAGAGAAGAGAGTTGCTAATACAAAATTTCTTAGCATATTATTATTGTTGTTTATTATTATTGTTATTGTCTATTGATTTTATTATTGTCTATTGATATTTTTTTGGATATTATTATTTTCTATTGATATTCCATAATAGCATTGTAATACAAACATTCTTAGCATATGATCATAATCATAAAACATTTTGAATTACCATGAATTGTGTTTGCTGTAGAGGCACATGTTATCATTATCAACTTATGTCTTCAGCAACCTTTTTCCCATAGCTATGGTGTACAACTTTTATTTATGGTAGTAATTAGCAACTATTAGTTTTGGTCGGTTAGGTAGCCGAAAGCAATTGCTCTATTGGGTTTAGTACAACATAACTAACACTAGTGGTAGATATCCATTTTGAATGTTGTTTGCTTTTTACCGTATACATAATATCATTCATCTCTTTTCATACTATATGCATACAATCCTATGGTTATTTCTCCAAGCATTCTTTTTTTTGAAGTTTGATTGGATATTAATAGTGATTGACTAGCTCCTACCTTTTCCATTAACAACTATTCTTTACTACCTTACAATAAAGTATTAAAACTTGTTAAGATATGTAGTTAAGTGCATGTTTTTATATAGTAGCCAGTGCATAACATATTGTATAGTCATTATATGTTCATATCATACTTGTGCCACAAATTGCATTAAGTTTGTTTGTTTGCTTCTAATTGTGATGGATTTTAGATAAATAGATGGTGAACTTATGAACCTTGTAAATATTATGGCTCTTGATAGTATTGCAGTTAATACCGGTGAATGCTCTATGACTGCTTAGATTTTAGAGATACAAGTTATTCAGATTTTATTTTTGTAGGAATAACCAGATTGCTTATTTGCTTTCTCTGCTCTGCAATTTTTAATTTTGCTTCTGCTATCTTCTAAACTATTAACTACTAGTTTATTTTTGTTTGCAAAAGGAAACCTAAAAAAGTTTGTTAAAAATATATTAACTTGCATATACACCTGTACAGATTTTGATATATCTTGGTATCAAAAAGGCATATTGCTACTGTGGAAATCTGGTACCAACAACTCTAAGAGTAAGTCTTTGCCCAAGTTTTATGACTGAGATACATAGTACTCACATTTAAGAAAATTTACTGCAATATGCACCATGCATATGTACATCTATATTCTCAGTAAATATTGCATGAGCTAATTTGAAAGTTGAAGTATTATTAGACTGCGCTATCATAAAATCAATATATCATCAACCTTTTATGTTCTTTAATGTTGTTTAATAGTAAATTAGGATTGATTAAGCTTAATTTGTGTTTAGCTTGACACAATTTTGCTCAAAGCAAAGGTGCTTGTCAAAGTGATGAAGGCCATACTCTTAAATACCAGTTAGTTGCAAACTTTTAGTAGCATGGATTATAGATATGAAAATTCATAATAATCAAATCAACTCTATTAACATGCACATGCTAAAATTATCTAATATGATAATTACTATCTGTATCCAATATTTTAACACTATAGTAAGTTTTAAATCATATACAAATCTACTAGTACCATAAATCGGAATCAATGTTACCAATTTATACAATTTTGTTAACTGCTATCGTCTAAATTTACTATAATAAAAAAATTGTAAGTACCAAAATTTATTCAATAAGCAATTGTGATGTTTAAATTAGTATGGTAATAATAAGTTACCAATGTGCAAATGTTTTCACATGTGTGTATTTTGTATGGTATTAGGTATTGTCAAGTCACAAAAGATATCACAATTATCAGTATAACATTTATGTATTTTGCAGGTATTGGGCACCTGAAATTTTATTCCAATCTACTGCATATGACTCCTCCAGTTGGTGAGTGTTAACAACTAATTGATCTTATATATTTTATACATAAACAGTACGTATTGACCTATGATAATCATGAATTCTTACTAATGTGTAGATATTCGGGTAATGGTGATATAGTGGCCCAGCTTATTACTCTGAGACCACTTTTTCTTGGCAAGAGGTACACATTTGAAATCATCTTTCTTTCTTTGTTTTAAATGTCAAGGCAGTGGTCAATATCATCATTTCCTTCATCTTATTTAGCCCATTAGTTTGTAAAATTTTCCAAGATTGTTCTTATAAATTTTTCCAAGTATAATTTAGCTATGTTGGGAACTATACTGGATAGACTCATTTAACCTTTAATTATTATAGGGTTACTGGATGGGTTTGCCTTAAATGTAAATGCAACCCAGTTTTCTTAAGCTGGCAGTGAGTTAAATCTCGAGTAAATCCTATTGAAATATTAATTATTTTAAACAGAACTTGATTTTGTTGGTAACATTCAAAGACCACTTAATAATGCAACTTGTTGGTGCATCTGAACACTACTCTCAGTTGCATTTGCCACTGAACCGAGTAGTTTAGTTGGAAATGCAACTGAACTGGGCACAGTGCTCAATTGTTGCAACTGAGCACTGCTCAGTTCATTTGCAAATCAAACTGAGCACTGCTCAGTTGCAAATGCAATTGAACTGAGTACTACCTAGTTGCATTTACAATTGGACACAATGCTCAGTTTTTGCAACTTAGCACTGTTCCCAGTGTGTTGGGTTGTAATAACTCGGTTGCAGAATTTCAACTGAGAATTTGCAAATCTAAGCATGCAAACTTAGTTTGCAAAACTGAGCACACAAACCGAGCTTGCAAACTGAGCATGTAGCAAAATCGATGCAAATTGGGTTGCAAACTCAATTCGCAAATGCTAATTGAGTTTGATTAACATGTATTTTGCATACTAAGTTTTCGAATTCATAAATAAATAAAAAATTAGAACCTGAGTTGTAACTCAGTCTTTAACCTTTTGATTTTGAAGGTATAATTTTTTATCGAGTGTTTATATTAAATGCAGGAACTTGAAGAATGGAGCTTTGGATTGTTGTATTGAACGTTGAAGAATATTCAAAACCATTAGAGTTTGGAGTGGATGATCAGGAATGGTTAGGTTAACCGTAAGTTAAACTTTAAGTGTATTTTGAAAGAAAAAAAATTGAAGCTTATGTTGTAATAATATCTGAATATATGACATTGTGGTATTTTAGATATGTAAAGAATTGTTTATGATATATTATACTACATTTGTTGAGTGTTTAAACTTTGCATTGAACATGTATGATGAATTATTTGTGATATGGAAATCATTAATTGCAGAGTGTTTATATTTAAACATTGCGTTTAAGTTTTGGTATATATATATATACACACTACTGAATAATCATTTTCCAACACTTATAAGCGTTACCGTATATTTCTGTACCAACACTTATAAGTGTTACCGTATATTTCGTTACCAACACTTATAAGTGTTACCGTATATTTCTGTACCAATACTTATAAGTGTTACCGTATATTTCTGTACCAACACTTATAAGTGTTACCGTATATTTCGTTACCAACACTTATAAGCGTTACCGTATATTTAGGTACCAACACTTATAAGTGTTAGTAATACGTATGTTTGTAACACTTATAAGTGTTACAAATTTGGCTGCTCCATTCCCCATTAGTAACACTTAAAAAGTGTTACTGAAATTATTTATAACACTTATAAATGTTAGAATTTGCCTGTTTTGGTGTAGTGGTTGAGTTTCCTGGAAACTATTGAATGTTGGTTTGAAGAGACCAAGATTGAATAAGTATGAATTATTCGAAAATCACTTTGATCCAACTTAAGCGTCGTATTGAAGACATCTTGGAGATGATGGATCGAGGACGGAACTCTTTAAAGTGAAAGGGCTACTTGCTACTGATTCTGAGAGATATTCCAAAATGGATATAGTAAAAGTGCCTTTGGTTTTTCATATCCTAAACAATTTGTATGGACGAATATTGACATTGCATTGTGCCTGGAAGGCAGTGTTAACATTCCAAGTGGGAATTGATAAGAGAGGAAAAAGGTAATCGTAACCTCATAAGCCTCACAACCCGGTAATTATTAAAATAGGAGAGATGCGGCAAAGCTATGTGGTTTTCTACCATTAGGAACATCTCGATCTAGATCGAAATTTATGGTTTTGGTATCCATGCACGTGTAGGGCCAAGGTCTGGAATAGGTTCCCATAGCTAGTACCCAATGGATGATGTAATCCGGTATGCCATATTAAAAGGGCAGCCGGCTCTATGTTTACAGGGGTCGATAGGTTTGACCTCGAATACATTTTATCTAGAGGTGTACTATATGGAAGGTAGTCCCTTACCTTATTATTGATGGAAATCCAATCTCCAATACGTGCCCCTATGGATATAGTTGTATACCTATTATGTTGGGATTTAATTAATGTAATAATTTTAGTTATGATTAATATTTATTTTACCCTAGACATTGTTACCATATCAAAAGATTTCCTATGAAATGTTTTAGTTATCGAAAGGTAAAACCCGTCTGTGTTTATGTGCGGCGTGATTTTACGAGATACCTTTATTTTGAAAGGTTTTATAAAACATTAAGAATTCATTTGATTGTATTACTCATGTCGGTTTTACCAAACTGATACGAGCGTTATTTTTCTTATAATGTTCGATTCAGCCTGAGCATATTTTCCAGATTTAGTTGGACGCTCTGGAGCTTCAAAGGACGAGCTAGATGCCTCTAAGTCATACTCCATATTTTCTTAACCTTCAGCTATTTGTTTCTTGTTTGTATTTATCAGCAATTGTAAGACATGATGTTATAACTATCCAGGCTGGTAATAGGTTAGTTACTTTGATTTTATGTGTACATTAAAGTTTAGTTTCTTATTTGTAAAGATCATTAGAATATTATATATTACTCGTCATGTTGTAAGATTTTGTTCCATCTTTTCTTTTTCATTCATCCCAACAATTTGTCTTTCCGGCACTTGAATTTTTAGCACGTGGATACCGTGGATGTATTAGTGTCGACTTCTAAAGATCGAAAGGCGGCTTGCTGCATAACCACCACTGAACCAGAGTCAAACCCGAGCCAACACACCCTGAACATAAATTATTGTCCGGCTCTGAGCCAAACCACTACAGAACTCAAGCCAACACCTTCGAACTGAAATTATTGTCCTGCTATGACCCAAACCATACCTTACTCTGAGTCGTGCCTAGCACCAACCAAAATCTCCCCAAACCAAAATATTGTTGAGTCTCTGAATCCAAATTTCACGTCAATTCCACCGCCATACTTCGTTCTTCGACTTGTATGCCTTCCATATGCATCAATATAATTTCTAACCTCTTCGAGCATATCCATCAAAGTCCGGTTTCACGGTTCCTATCTCTAAGTCTAGTTTCGCAATTCCTATCGATACGACTTCTAACCTCTCGAGCCTTCCATATACATCGATTACCTTGATTAGAATACTTTAAAACAGTCCCAAAAAATGATTTTGCCTTTAAAAAGGAGTTTAAAATATACTAAAACCTATATATATATATAATAAGCTGGGAGATGATAAATCACTTATTAAAACCTCCAAAATCCAAGTTTTGGATGCAAATCGAGGTAGATTCGAAAATGAATAGCAAAGATCTAATTTTTCCTCCTCAAAAATGTAGATTTTAGGATCTCTAGTGAATCCCTTTGCTAATATACCCTTAATTATGATTTAGACTTGATTTGGAAGAGAAAAGAGAAGATTTTGATGAAAAATGGGTTAATGGGGGCTTAGATCTATTCAAGAAATGCTAAAAATGATTTGGGGAGATGGATCTGCCTAATATAGTCTCCAAACTCGAAATGGCTTAGTGGTTTTGTCCCCAGATTAACTAATTACCCACTAAGTTGTTCCAAAAACTACCAATCTTCAGACAGTCATATCTCTAGCCAAAAAAATTAAATTACTACTATAATCACTCTATAGAAAGGAAAACCATCATATCTTTACAATGAAAGTGGTTTTCGATGCTAATTCGGCTTCTATCAAAAGTTATAGTTGTTATAAGTTTCAGGGGTAAAATCATCTGGAAAAATTCTAAACATAGAAAATCTCACTAGTAGGCATTTTTCATAGTTATAGAGGCATAAGACCTCATAAAAATTTAAAAAATAATATTTTATAATCCTTCGATACATAAATACAGGTCGTTACATTGTATGTCCCGGATAGTGGAGACCTTCGAAAGGACGAATGTCATCTTTTAAAATTTATTATACATATGGGGGGTACTAAGATGTATTGAGATATGAAATACAACTTCTATCGAAAAGGAATGAATAGAGATGTTGGGAAATCTATGAAGAGATGGTTCGCGTGCCAACAAGTTAATGCAAAATATCAGATGCCAAGTGGACTTTTGTAGCCTTTAGAAGTTTGGTTGTGGAAGTGGGATTCAGATTCGATGGACTTTGTAGATGGATAGCCGAGGACAAGGGCAAAGAACAAAAGTATATGGATCATTGTGGATAGACTGACGAAGTGTGCCTGTTTCATTTCGATGAAATCACAAGGACAGCAGCAAAATTAGCTAAGATGTATGTTAGGACTATAGTAAAGTTACATGAAATTCCAAATACTATATTTAATGACCGAGACCCTTTGTTTTCCAATGAGTTTTGATAAAGCTTGCAGCGTGCTTTGGGTTTAGAATTGTGTATGAGTAATACTTACCATCACCAGCCAAATGATCAGGCTGAAAGGATAAACCGAGTGCTCGAAGACTTAAAATAAGCATGTGTATTATCTTTTGGTGGATCTTCGGAAGGTCATTTGCACTTAGTAGAAGTTTCATATGATAATATTTACCAATCCAGTTTTGAAATGGCACATTTTGAGGGTTGTACGTAAACCTTGTAAGTCACAAGAAAGTAGGCGTGAGACTAGGGATTAAGTTGTTCTAGTGGAAAATATTGTAAGAGAAGCTTTGAAAAAGGTTGATTTGATTTGATAATGGATGAAAGATGCTCAATCAAGGCAGAAGAACTATACCATAAGAGGTGGAAGGTTCAGAATAAGACCTAAGAG
This sequence comes from Allium cepa, assembly GCA_030765085.1. Taxonomy (NCBI): domain Eukaryota; kingdom Viridiplantae; phylum Streptophyta; class Magnoliopsida; order Asparagales; family Amaryllidaceae; genus Allium; species Allium cepa. The sequence goes on from CM060939.1 coordinate 104,041,743, forward strand.
ATCATGTGTTTGTTAAAATATCACCAACGAGAGGCGCTATGAGGTTTGGGAAGGCAGAAAAGTTAGTGCCAAGGTATGTTTGTCCATTTTTGATACTAGAAAGAATTGGGAAAATAGCTTATATATTAATTGCCGAGTGCTTTTGCTGATGTCTATAATGTGAGTCATGTATCACATCTAAGGAAGTGTATATGAGACCTTAGGCATGTTATAGCTCTGAGAGTTATGGAAGATTTGGTAGTTAAACCAATATGAACTAAGGAATACCATTCAAATTATAGACGAAGATTGAAAGAGCTTCATAATAAGACGTTGAAGCTAGTCGGTGGAGTGAGGACTGAAATGACTATACATGGGAAATAGATGTTAAAGTCAATAGGACTTATCTGGAGTAGTTTGTTTAGGTTAGCATATATGTTTGCTATCTTTTGTTCTGAACCGTGTATATGTATGATATTATGGTTGACTTGTACGTTGAGTTCATACACATTCATAAAGAGCATATGAGTTTTTACCAACGAAAATCTAGTAGGAAAACAAAACCGCCAATACTCAATTAGAATTTTGAGGTTTAAATTCCTACAAGAGAGAAGCCTGTAACATCCCATAAATTAGTAAATAATTACTAAGGAATTAATCATGAGAATAAAGATTTAAGTGGTTAAATTATGAAATTAAATAATGAGATGTGATAAGTATTTGGGCGTACATTTACTTATCATGATTATCACTTAATGAAATTTATCTAAGACGAATTAAATAAGGAAGAGAGGTAATAGGCCAACGGCCTAACCATTCATGAGATTAAAATTAACTACTTTCTCTCTTCTCATTTCATTCTACTCACTTAAAATAAAAACATAAGCTTTGAAGTATTTAGTGGTGGTGTCCTAAGTAAGGGAGAAAGGAAAAGATGAAGAGTGAGCCAAGGGAAAAAGAAACACCAATGAACTAAGAAATTGAGGGAAGTAATATATTCTACAAACCCATTTTCCTTAATAAATCTGTCATGAATCAATTATGAATATTAATTATGCTTCTTGTAATATAAATGGTCCAGAAAAATTATATGATATTGAGAACATATTATTAGAGATATGTTTTGATTCATCAAGTTATCTCATAAGTAAATAATTCAGTACGAATTATTTGTGGACGGCTTATTTAGAAAATGGTTAGAAATGGAAAGTTTGAGAAATTTTATGAAAATAATAAATTTAAATAATTCCTATGATTTTCTTGGAATAAAATAAGTGATTTTCGAACAAAAATACATGGGGCCGAAGATATAGTTTGGATGCCGAAAGGCAAATATATGGGGGCAGGAGATATTTAATTTAATAAAGTGTTTAATAAATGATCAATAGACCAGATCCATAAATTGTGTCGAACGTGTCGGGAAAGTACTTAAATCAAAAGAATCATGAGTTGACACGTGTAAAGCTAATATTATATGTGCAGAAGACGATTCCCAACTGGTATCGAGAGGTAGTGCCGAAGGCAGTGGAGTCAAATTGAAAGTAAAAACCCGTAGCATATGCATGAAAACTTAAGTAAGAAAGCAAAGAAATGCTAAGTATAAGACTAGGGATATTAAACCGAAGGCGGAATAAGGGCAAGGGTAAAGGAGGAACTATAGGTAAATGAGGTGATTTTCGAAACCTAGGGTTGAGGGCCCTTACAATTACTATTTAAAACTAAACTAAGCAATGCCTCTCTAGACAAGACCGAGAGTAGTGATTGTTGAGGGTAGTTTATTTCTTGGAAAGATGTTGAGGTCCGAACTAACTAACTTCCGAAGGAATGAATTTATGCTAAGGTTTAGGATGGCCGAAACTAGTACTTAGTACATCAATATAATGTAGTAGTATTGGTTAATGAATAGCCTAGTGAAATCCTAATGTATAACTGGTTCGGTAGGTAAGTGATGTTCGATAGATAGCGTAAGGCTTGATGTGGCAGTCAAGAACAAAAAACGAAGGAGTAAGGCCTTAGTGACATCCACAAACGAATCGAAGGAGTAAGGAGTAAGTGGCATAGTAAGGCCTTAGTTGCATCCTTAACATGAAAGCAATTGGTGTAAAGTCTAATAAGGCAACCAAGGGAACAATAGATGATGAAAGATCTGTAGGATCGATTTCACCCTAAAGGGGGGGTGAATAGGGTGATAGTGTTAATTATAAAAATTAATCGCGAAAGCTTATAAAATATTCAATTCAGATCACAGAATAGCAGCACAGATATCGCAGAATATAAATAATAGAAAAAACAGAACAACACAGAATTTACCCAGCTTCGGCAAAACCCTGCCTACGTGCTGCCCCCAAGGTTTCTACTAGAAATTAGATAGTCCCTCGCTTACACACGTAAACTCGCTATACCCGCTATTGACTAATCTAAGTCTACGCTCAAAACCTTGCCACAACTCAACCACCGAGTTGCGAATTCTCAAGCTACGCCACGTAGCTTGTCCCCTAGTCACACGACTAGAAATTTAAAACGGTTAAAAGAGAATTTTTAAACACAAATTTAAAAATAAAACTAAACTAAAAAACCCTAGTTTAAAAACTTTTAAGTCCAAAAGAAAAATAAACCGGCCCAAACTTCTTTTATTTTTTTCACTATGCCGGCCCTTTTCTTTTATCTCGTATGTGATAATGGTTGTTCCTCTTCGTCCAAAAACTAAGGCTTTCGAAGCTGCGTTATTTGCTCGATCGATAGGAATTTGCGTGTTTCCTTGCTCGATCAATTCTTCGTTGCTCACTGCTGCTTCGACGAGTTCGATTTTTGCTTTGGTAAGAATTTATGTATTTGTGCTTTTCGATTTTCGTATTCGAGCTCATATCTTCATGCCGATGATGATTGGGGCATTTTATAGGGTTCGTTACCCTGATTTTTCGTTCGTCCGATTGCTTCAAAATTTGTTGCTTTGCCGTTCGATTACACTTTGATGCTGATGATTTATTTGACTTTGTCAATCTCATTTCTCTGCCACTTGATGATGCTTGAATGTTTGAGATTGTTTCTGACTTCTTCAAATCGTATATTGATGGTCACGGCTTTGATCATATGACTTGTTCGATTCCTTGATTCATACGGCAGAGACTTTCTACTTTTACTTTTCTTTGACTATTTCAAAGAATACGCGTACGCACTTGATTTCTTTTTTCATTCGTGAATTTTGACTTTCTGGCATTTGAATTTTATAACTTGACTTCTGGTTTCTCTGTTTCGTATGTATGTTGTGCATTTGTAGTTGGTTTGAAAACTTTTGTGTCGTAGCTGTCTTGTATAACTTGAACTTGATCTGTGCCTTGTCCATTCTCGTGTGTTCATCCCTGTAATATATGCTACTGATACATTTGGAGTTGGTTCATGTTGCATTGACTTGTTTTGTACTGGTGCACTTCTGTTTGCTGTCATATTGCTGGAATAACTTCGACATTGTTTTGATGCATTTGCATGTTGTAAGTGTAAGTGTTCATTCATGTTTTGATTATGACTTCATTATAGTTCCAGTTGATCATTAGGTAGTTGTCACTGTATTGCATTGAGCTCGATATTGTTGTTTACTTCACTTGTGTATTGCCTTCACTGTCCACTTGAACTTGGAGTCTGCCTTGATCATCTTGTAACCTGTTCTGGTCTGGTGCACCTTGTTTGCTGTGACATTGTTCATGTCTGTTTATGTGCAGTTTACATTCATGTTGCCTCTGTGTTTGTTGTATCTTTGAGCACTTGATCATTTAAGCCTTTGTGCTTTGGTGCTGCGTTGAATTTGTGCAGTGTTGTACTTGTTGCCTTGTATCACTGGTTCATTCCACTGTTTCATGCATGCTCGACATTGTGACTTGTTTTGTTTGCATTTGGCCATGTTGCTGTTGGTCTCGAGTTGTTTAATGAAGAGGTTGAACCTGTTAGTCGAGCTTGCATACTTCATGTAGCCTTGTGTTGAACCCAGTTTTACAGCTCGGGTTTGACCTTGTGCTCGTGTCGTGATTTTAAATATATTGCACGTGAGTTGAACCCGGCTTTGCATTTGGGTTTGACCTGAGCTCACCTGTCCCTGTAGCATTATCAAGTGTATATCGGTGTGCATGGCCTTGTGGCATATACAGTGATACACTGTGTATGTCACAAGCTGTTCGTGTATGATGAATTCAAATTTAAATGATGACGAACAACCCAAATAACTGAGGCAAATATTATTTTCAATATTCGCATTTTATATTGCAAAAAATATTTCTTTTTCAATTTTACTGCGTTAGTGGATATTTTTGCAGATTGCTCAGATGCTTGATTCTATCTGAAATAAAGTTGAAGATAAATACGAGTGTGAGTGATATGTACTGAGGTGCTGATGTAAATGTGAAATTATGTTGTATTGTAATCAAAGTTGTATAGTTATAGTGGGAGCTTGAGATTGTACTATTAAAAGTTGTAATAAATATTTGTTTGAATAAAATATTCGTTTGAATTCAAATTCCGTGTTATTTATTTTATTCAGCAAATATTTATTTAATCTGTGAAAAATAAAATAGTACATTAACAAATACATTTAAACGAATGTATATATGTTTATTATCATCAAACAAAAATCATATAAGCGCATATTCAACAAGATCGGTGTGGTAGTTAAGAACCAAGACCTAAGTAGGTGTAAGCCTTGGTGGCAACCAAAATTTAAAAGCTTGGGTATAAGACATGAAATGGCAATCAAAAACAAAAGAAAACTAGGTGCAAGGCCTTAGTGGAAGCTAAAGTACGAAAATGAAGATATAAGGCCTAGGTGGCAATCGAAGTCGACGGTGTGTTTTGTAGAAGAAAAGAAATAGGGAAGGCATAAGGCCTTAGTGACACTCAAATTTTGTGACTAAAACCTTTCATCTTTTATAGAAAGGGTAAGGCCTCAGTGGCAGCCTAAGATAGAGTGTTTTTTGTTTTAGTTAGAAAAGAGAATGATTACTGAATGGCATGCCAAGAGAAATGAATATTGATCTTAGTAATGGCAAATTTGTATGAATAAAATCCTAAAGAATAAATTATTGACTTATGATTTTGTTTAAAGTTGTTAAAATGGATATTATGTCATAGTGCGAAGAAAGCCCGTTTCGTGTTTTAACGGCATGGTCTCACTATGTTTATATTTGGGGTAATATATTGCTCATACCATGTTATATGTCTGACCCATATTTTTATTATTATTTTTCTCTTAAACTCATGAGTACTCATTTGAGTAGGTTGAGTTTATGATTTAGACAGGATTCTTTTGGATGAAAGAATAAAGTGAGCCAAAGAAGAAGCAGAAGGCTTTGGAGTAATATTTGTAGTTTTGATTTTGCTGTATTAAGTGGTTATGTCAGCATCTACATAGGTTGGGCATAACACTAATAACTATGATTGTATTATAATTTGATCTCGGTATAGGCAAGACTATGGGGGCAATTTGAATACGTAAAATGATGATGATGTGTAATATTTATACGCTTCTCCTTTTACTTAAACTGTTATTATATAACCGCTCATCTCTGTCGCCCAAAGATAATTTCAACTTGATCGTAGCAAATTAGAGTTCCATCTTTGGATCTTGGAATAAGGGATGTTACACATAACCTTTTCAATTTATTCTCCTGTTGGGAGTATTATCACCTAACAGGACTTCTCATAGGCCCATGAGAGTCAACTCTCCCATGAGTACTAGCTAGAAGAATATTTTTGCTTATAACAATAACGCTGCAAATGTTGCTCTCTATCCGAGGTGGTATCCAAATTTTGACTTGGGACCGGTTGCGGTAGGATGATTTAAACTGATTTTAATTTGCAAGACTTCAAGCCAGTAACTACGTTGGTATTAGTATAGTAACCTCATAATTGATTGGTTTTTTTTAAAATTGTGTACTTAGACGGTAGTACGTATTAGTACTACAAGTTTTAACTGGTATGCGGTATACTACATTTCAATATATGTTTGAATCACGTTATGCAAATTTTGAACTTAGAACCTCTCATACCAAAGTCGAAGGGCCTTACTACTGTGATAATGGTGCTATTCAACCAACGGGTTTTAGGCTAAAGGTTTTTTGTTTTACGGTAGGAACACAAATTCTTGCTCACATCCCAAGATTCGTGCTCTAACATTGGCTTGAGTGATTGTCCCCTTTGGCATTGTTGTTAGACTTCGAAAGCCAAGGACACTATCTGATAAATTATCACTCACTATTCGAGGTTGGTGTTCTAATATGCAGTCAAGGGAAGTGTCTCTTTGGGTATTGGTGCTAGCCTCGGGCCTTTGTCTATTATTCTTAGTAAGCTTGTCTAGGAACTGAAGCTAGTGCGGTAGCATTTACTTGGGTTGTTTCTTATTGTGATGCAGCTCCTTTCGGAAGCCCTAGCTCATTTAGGATTCTTAATAATATAGATTTCTGTTTCAAATTTTATCGAGGTTGATAGTTAATGCATTTTGACATTTTTACATATGTTGGGATTCAATTGCCCCTAAGTCTTTAACTTTCAATTAGTTATTATTAAAACCATGAAGCTAATATCATGGAACACGTGTTGAAAATAATTGATCATAGACTCCGCATGCAAGTCAAGTTCAATGTCTTTGCTTTAGGCCTTTGATCCTTTTGTTGATATATTGCTTGGATTGATAAGATTCCACATAAGATTGTGTTGTAATGACAAGTTTTTATGCATTGTTCATAAGTTTCAGTGTATAAAATTGGATAAATTAAGAGGAAATGAAAAAAAAAATGCTAGAACGAGAGAGTAAATAAAATTTTCCTATTTGGTTTCAATATGGGAGACTGGCATGAGAATATTTATAGCTCGACCCTTTTTGACTCCTAAGTTTTGCGTTGTCATGTACTCGTTGACACGTGGGGATTTAGTTTTGAAGTATAATATTTTATTTTATGATATCCAGTTCGTATGCTCCCTTTGTCATTTCATGAGGGCTATCCATATAGAGCTTTAAGGCTTTACTGTGGGGGAACATTTCAAGTTATTGATTTTGAATTCTCCGCTTTTGACTTGATATTATCTTATCATGCTACTCGTTGTTGATGAGTGGCTACTCTTGGGTTTTCTACTTATGTTGGCCATTTTATTAAGTTTGGTACATTTTTAGATTGAGGGTTATTCGCTTTATTATGTCATAATGCATATAGTTTGAAAGATGATAAGCGACGGATGAGCTGCCTATGATTATCTTAGAGTTGCATATGACTAAAAAGTCGAGTTGCGCAAGGTTGCAAGGTCATGCTTTATAGGGGATTTCAAACAGTTTGTGTGGTATTCTCCTCAAAAATCTTTGCCTTGCATTTGTTACCCTCCAGCAATTCTAGTTATATAATTTTGAAGATTGCGCTCCCTGTTTCTTACTGGGCATATTGTCTTTTTTATATACCATTTCTTCCAGCATCACAAATCCTTTAGTCATTTGGATAAGCTATTCCTAGCAATAGCTGAAAAAACTCAAAATGGTTGAATGATTGGGCTCTCCATGATATTTGTGCTACTTTATACTTAGGTACATCATCTTGGTTGCCTTTTTCTCATCATGAATGCCTTCTCCACCTGCATGCCATTGTTGCACGCTACGTGCTACAGCCTAGTTAATCTTGAATATCATTACCATGTCTTTGAGCATTCATTTCTCGAGGAACCTCCTCTACTTTGGACCTAGAATGGTTTGAACTTCTTCATTAACTTAAACGCTTTTTGCTTCTTCATTTTGAATCCCACGTGTTTGGACTTCATGGTGCTCCATTTGGCTCCTCCTTAAGCCACTTTGACTATCAGCATCTTGCCTTCTTTTTGTATAAGTTTGGACACCCACATCATGGTCTTTAGTTGTACCATCTGAAATTAATTTTCATTGATTGCTTTTCCCACTGGACGTCTCTAGAAATCTTTGTATTATCTTCGTGTTTAGTTTGTTCAGTTAAGAATTTTTTAAGTATTTGTAAAGTTTCCATTCGCTTGTGTGTTCTTTGGATATGAAATACAAAGTCCACATTAAACTATCCTTAATGGTACTAGGATACTTCTAAAAAAGAGATTGTTTGGCTTTGTTGGAAGTGTTCTAGAGAGCATGATGCTTTTTATTCCTAATCATATTTTCTAGAAAAAAAATTATAAATAAAATATCATCTGTAAAATACTTATTCATGGAAACATAATGGTCTTTTCCGTAGTAAAAATAAATATAATATTCGATATGTTCTACTTCATTTGTTGAAATACTACTCTGCAATATTGGTTACTGGCAGTAAAACTATTTTACATAGAAAAATAGATCTATGTCATTAGTTATACATTTATACACACGCACACACATTTATGTATACATGTACAATATAAACTATTATCATTGCATTATTGGTTATTTATAAGATAGCCTTTGGGATTTATGCCATTTTATTTTATAAATAAAATATTATGTCTACAATATTGATTATTGGAAATATAATACATTTTTCATGGAAAATTGGTATGTAGTGTTAGATCCCCTTATTATATATTTAAGAAAAACACTACCTTAGCATATTAATTATCGAAAAGATAATATTCCTTGTAGAAAAACAAAGTATTTTTATTGGTTTTGTAGTAAGTGAAAAAATATAAATTCAAACTTTAAGGTGACATTTCCTATATAGAAACTTGGATTTCTTTTTTCATCTGAAAATAAAACTAAACTAATGGTTTTAACATAAAAAATTGTAGAAAATATACCAAGTATTGGTCCTTCTCAATGAAAGCATCAAATTGTTTATGGGATTTTTGGCCATAAATATCCACGGTAATTTTATTTGTATATTTAAACTTCGGAACTGAGGTTGAGAATAAAATATCTAAAGGAAAAAATTCAAAGTCTACAGAAAGTTGAAAATAAAGAAACGCATAAATCAAAGAAATTAATACTGAAAATTAATAATATCATATTTATAGTGGTTTTGAATGAATTGGCCGACATCTACTTTTTTGCTCTTGTTTATCTCCTTTCTTATATACATACATCTTTTACAAGGTTGAGATCTAATAATCAAAAGTTGTAGATTAAAGTAACATATTGGCGGAGTGATTTTAGAGTGTTGACATTTTTTTGACGAGAAAGGATTTATAGTGTTGATTTTTCCTCTCTTTTTCCATTCTAAATTGAGTTACTTATATAGATGTAAGAGTTCAAGTTATGTGAAACTTCTTCTTTTCCAAGCACTCCCTCTTATTTCAATTGTTATTCTTCTATTTGAAGATTTTTTTTTTGTTTGAACCAAAGCCCTCTTTTCTTCTTTTTTTAAGAGCGCTCATGTGGATCCCTCGTGAGAGTAGCTCCATTGTTGGAGCGTTGGGATGGATAAAGAACTCATGCAAGCACTCCAAATAGGCAATGCTCGTGCAAGCGCTCAAATAGAGCACTTAAGTCCTCCAATCATGGAGCACTCATATGAGAGTGTCCCTAATAGATGATCTAGGGCTAGCTCCACATGGACCTAAAGCATGCTTTGGATCAAGTTTGAAACGCTCTTCCGGCCATTTCCGAGCATTTGTCAAATTTTGTTTTTCACACTATTTTTCGCAGTTTAAGTCCGTTTCGGCTTTGTTAACTTATTTAATCTGGACGTTATTTTGAGTTTTGACATGGGACTGACTTAGAATCTTGATTCTAATCGCTTTCTAAATTTATATTATATTTTCTTATAAATTTGTATGCCTTTGCTTTATTTCCTATTGACCAAGAACGGGAATAATAGTAGGCTAATACCATGAAACCATATGCTTAATCTACCATTGAAATGTTATGCATATTTAACGTAACCCAAATTAATTTGCTTATTTGGATTAACTATTTAGTCATTGAATTTAAGTATGTTTGATTAAATGTTAATTCTTGTATGCATGTTCACACTGACATTATTAGATTACATGTGTCGTAACCGAAAGTCGGTTAGTTGTTTTCTGACGTACACATGTCATACTAGAATCTCTAAACCATAAGAATCTACTAATTTAATTAGTCAACATCATTAATATAATATTATATGAGTTATAATTATAATTTAATTAATAAAAAATAATTTTTTTGAACAAATATACTAAAAGATTTTTAACACAGTTAATATGTAATAATATTTCTAAATCTACCCTGATATTCTATTACATAGAGACACGAACCCATAAAGTGTATTCAGATTCACGAATGTAGGCTAAAGAACAAGTTTCAGTTTGACCTATTAAAAAAGGGTGGTTCATTCTTCTCTTGCAAAATGGGACGGTGGTTTTTGACATCTGAGGAGAAACCACAAATTAAGATGTGATAAAGGTAAAGGTTTATCAAATCTAGAAAGTGATCAATCAGATCTAGGTATTCTTCTATCATTCAAGATGTTTCTATATACTTCATCCTAATGTAATTATATGTGCGTATAATTTGATGTTTACACGTTTATTGTATTATTATTTTGATCTATGTTTGTTTATCATTTTCTTTAATGTATTTTTATGATAAATCAACATGTCTTGAATCTCATATTATAAATTTTCGTTATTCTTTGTGTTTGGATCTGTAATTTCTTATCACAAATTTACGCATGCCTATCTTGTTTAAATTTCTTTTATTTTATTGTAGATAGGTATGAAATTAAAAATTACTTTGAATGAGATTTATGTATACTATGAGATAATATTTACTTATTCAAATGCTAATGAATTATATATATGTGTGTGTGTTAAGTTATTTACCATTCCTTGAATCTGATGTTAATTACATATGTTAAATTTTTGTAGAACTGTTATAATCCTTGTTAAAACGAAATTAGATACCTTGATTTAATATTAATGAATGGACTTTAGTGAAAATTTTAATTATTTGTTGTTTTCTATATTTAAAGCTTTATGTAAAGTTTGATGTATTATTTCATTCCTAAATTAGAAATTTAATGAAAACTTTTATCTTTTAAACCAAAATACCTTCTGTACAATGTATATACACATACACCATATGCTACATTGTTTGCAAATATATGCTTTCAGCTCCAAATTACTAAATTTTAATTATCAGTTATATGTGATATAAATGTGTTGTTTAAATCGAATTTGTACAAAGATTATGAGCAATAATGTAACTTTTTTGTTAAACATTTTCTCAATTGGAATTTTTTCTGTTAATGTTAATTTAGGATTTCAAATTATTTAAAATAGCCAATAGGTTTACACTTTGTATGTATGTATGTATCCATAATTATTACGGATGTATGCTTTTATTTCATTAACAAAATTTAGACAACGAAGGCATGTGCAAAATTTTGGTTGACAAGTAATCAGTGTCATTTAATGTATTAATTGCTATAGTTAAATGGCGAAAGAATGAAAGGTTTTCCTCTTTTCATATTATATCATATGCATGTGTAGATTTGATTAATAAGTAACAAATTTCATTTAATGTATTGATTGTGTTAAATGGTGAAAGAAATGATAGGTTTCCCTCTTTTCATGTTCTATCACATCCATGTGTTGATTTGATTGATAAGTAATAAATGTTATTCAATGTATTAATTGTCATAATTAAATGTTTAAAGAAATGATATGTTTCTTTCCTTTCATATTCTATCATATCTTCCCTTTATTAATCGAATATAGTAACAAAAGTAAACAAATAATTTCCTTCTCTTAATATACTTTTACATGTTTCATTTATACATATATACACCACTTATACACCGCACTTACACTTGACATAAATGAATATAATTGATACATTCATCATATCGCATACATATGTATATTTAAAGTTCCTTAAATTATCATATTGAATAAAATATTGATTTTATTTAAAAGAAAATTTAGATAAGGTCTAAATGCATTTAGACTTCATAGGCCCGTTAATGATCCAAAATGGTAAAAAATTTGAAATTCATTCATTTGTTCCACTACGGGCTGACCCGGTTACAATAATGGTATCAGAGCCCAATAGCATAGGTTGTCTAAATTAGTCATGTTGGGATTAACTAATTAAGCTTGCACACTTAGTACGGTGTCTAAAAGGGTGATTTCTAGGATTGGAATTGGGTAATCAAATATCATATCCTACCTGGTTACCTGCCTGACCTGAATGGTGAAGTGAACCCAATGGTTGCCCTTGATAGAAAAGGCCCAATTTGAATTGATCCTTGGACTAATTTTCAAAATAGTTTCGAAAACTGGGACAAAATTTTAAATTTAAAAGTTAAATTTAAAATAAAAATATGTTTATTATAAAAATTATAATATAACATAAATTTTCAAATTGTTTGAAAAGGTACTGAAAATTTCAAAATGTTTGAAAATTTTTAAATATTAATTTCAAAATTTAAATTTATTAATAAGATTAATAAAATAAATTAATTAAATGAGTTAATTAATCAATACCTATATGCTTGTATTATATATGTTATGTTATTTTAAAGTGTTAAGATAACATAAGTATACATGTACGTAAAATAAATTTTGAAATTGATACAATTTAACTAAAATTGTTTAATTAAATAAATAAATTAACAGTTAATTAATTAAATAAAAAATACGCATATATAAGATATATGTGTTATATTGTAAATGTTATGGTATACACTTTAAAGGTTATAATAGATATGTCCAATATAAAAGTTGTATTGAAATACTAGTCTAAAATTAATTAAACAGTTAGTTAATTAAAATTAACTAAATCAGATTTAGTTAATAAAATTTTGTACATAAGGTTATTATATAAGTTGATTAAAATATAAAATTTATATACTAATGGAACTTATATAATATTAGTGTATAAACTAAAGGTGGAACATTAAAGAAACCCAAATAGACTTAAGGAATAAATACACACATAAATGTACGTATATTGTGATTTCTGATGTGTTTGACACTTGAATCACGAGGGTATTTCATAAAAAAACATTATTCCACAAACCGATATCACTCAATATAATATACTGAAGATTATGAATCTTCAATATAATATTGTCCTCTACCATATATATATATATATATATATATATATATATATATATATATATATATATATATATTAATAAATTACTTGCATAATCCTTAGTTGTTAAGCAAACTCAAGCTAGGGATGTTGTGTGTAGTATTATTAATATGTTGAATAGACGAGGTAAGATAAATATATGTATTTGTAGAGCAAACTCAAAGTACATAAACTATACTTAGGTCATCGCAATGTGGTAGGTACGAGTGAATAATCTCTATCGATTTGTTGAGCAAACTCAAGGTCGAAATGAGATTAGGACAAGGAAAAATAGGTTAGGGGTTGTATGTGATACAACCGATAAGGAGCTATCCATCGTTTGTAGGGCTATGATTTATTGATCAAACTCAAGGTCGGAATACCAAGGTAGACAAGTCCTAACATGTTCAATTAAAGCTCTCGGTAGATTCAATGCGGTGGAGGTGCAAAAATTCATAGCGGGGATACAGCGAGGATATAGCGGGATATAGCGGGACATAGTGGATGACTCTAAAATAGCATATAAAACGTGTACTTAATGTTTTTACAATTATACAAATGATAATTAAATGAAAAATTAACATCTAATTGAATTATAATTAATACATAAATAATTTTAATAAAAACATGTGTGAATATACTATAAATAAACGTAAAACTATTATATAACATAATTGAATTTTATAGAATATTAGACTATTTTCATTTCTGAAAATATATTAAAAATTCAATTAAATAAATTAATTTCATAATTTTTATAATGTATAAATGTCATTTTTCATCATTTCTTTTAAAGAAGATATAGCGGAAATAGCGGAATATAGCGAGAATAATGGGATATAGCAAAAATAGCGAGGCTTAAAGCGGAAAAGCTATATTTGAGGTTATATGGAAAAATCATAGCGGTAGAAATCCACTATGAATATAGCGAGAATAACAGGTCCTAACACCCACTAGTGAAGTCGAAAGACTTATATGTTTCATCTTACGGTTTGAAGAAACATAAAAGACTAGTGAGAGCCTTATTAGGAAAACGAAATGGTAACATTTAACCTTTCTAATATTGTAAGAACATATGCTAAATAATGTTATAATTATCTACAATGATAAATTTTTGCATTTAATATGATTGATAAAATATTTATCCATTAACATATACAAATGAACTAAATTAAATATTGACAAATGGAAATATAATATCCACAATCAAATGCCTATTGCATTTTAATGTTTTCTATACTCATGCAAGTGTCTAATTTTTACAACTACTTAACACATTCGTAAAATGGTCACTTGCGTGCTTATTTGGTTGAGAATGTATATTGTGCACTCTATGAGTTTCGAACTCTAAAAGCAATAAAAGACTATGGATATTTGATCCATATACTATCATTTATAAATGTTATATGGTGAACGGTCATAGTTCATAATGTACAATACTTCAATGAATATAGTTCATTGAAAATAAGCCGATAAACAGTATTTTTGGGATCATGCATTCAACTTGATTGATTACAAAAGGGATCATATTGTGTTACCGTAACACAAGACCAAAAACTACAAGATAGATCTAAGAACTCGATCGCCAAAATGTTATTTTGATCGTTTTATGTAAAGTGCAACATATTTGATGTCCTTAATTGTTAAGGATAATCGAACGTGCTTTTGTAAAGAGTTTTTTATGATATTGTAGTAAGGTTTTCTTCTGAATAGTTTGACCATTTAAAAGGAAAATAAATGTATAGCAATAGGTGTAATTTAAGGTACAGTTGGGATGAAGAGAATGAATAGTCACTTCTGCTTCATAGAGAAACATTGGAAACGAGAATTATAATAATAATTGATACTTAATATTGGAATAAGAAATATGATTTCTGTTCCGAAATGTAATTTCATATAGAAAAATTTTTTTTATGAGATTTATTTCTTTGAGCTTAAGATATTTTATCAACGAACTCTCCACTGTAAATAGTTGTGTATGAAATAAACAAATTGTATTAAGTGAATGGTGGACCTTCGAATTTAGTATGCTATTATAGTAATGGTGGAAATAGTGGGAGCATGCCATATAGTATTTATTAATTGCATCATAGCACGATAATTGTTTCCGTAAAACTTACCATACCTTATTTATGAAATAATGATTATTTTTCAGTATCGACTGAAAAAAATAGACATGGCTATATTTCAATATGAATATTAAGAATTTCTTTGTAAAATAAAACTATAATATGGTAAAAAAATAAAATAAAAGTGATGCATTGGAAAATACAATAGTATCTAATATTATTTATAGTTGTTTTGGAATTATAGACTAAGCCGTAGTTTTGAGAAATAGTTTTACTGTATGATTTTAAATCATAAGATACTTGTTAATTAAATCTTAAACAATAAAAGGCTATGCATCCATTTAGTGAGAGTATCGTAAGAGTTGATTCGGACTAATACATATAGATGTATGCAATCGTAATTCTATAAACACCAAAGCGGTTCCACTACTTGGTTATCTTCACCGATGATTTATCGTTGATATGGACAAGTGTATTTGATATACGTGTAGTATGTCCATGGTGAACTTATAGAATATAAAATAGAAGTAAATAAAATAATATGTGATAGAAATGATTTGATTTGTTCGAATAAGTGAATATATTGGAAAATGTTTTGAACGTACCTAATTGAATAAAGATTCAATCTCAAAATTACTCCTTCATGTGATAAATAATGATGCATCGATATGGAGTAATCGAACTTTGTTGGACAATGTACAATTAATTGTGAGTGAGTTGAGTTAGTTTCTTTCTATGAAGTAATGTACTTCGGGGTAGTACACACGATTAATATTATTTCATCTGAATAACAATTTACAAAATTTTATAAGATAAGGGTTTATAAGAAACTTCAACATATCATAGGCCAAGGAGTTGGCAGGTTGTGCAAGCCGAAAGGTTGCACGTAATAATTGTTAATGAGAGATCTTGTATGAATCTCCCCAAAAGGATTTTGAAAAGACTGTCATTAGATGACATATTTGTGTTTCGAACATAATTTTTGTAAACTAAAACCAAATCAGTTTTATAAATAAAGAAATTCATAAAACGTTTATGAATACGTATTCTATTACACTGGAAAACAAATTGTTGTTTCAAGGTATACCAACTTCATTGGGAAAAAACTTCTTTGAGGAATTATTGGTAGTAAAATGGCATTGGATACGATCCATGATAGAACTTATTATATAAGATGAAATGAAATTAACTAACATAAACGAACACATAGCATTAGACTGCCTAATAAATATTCTCGCACATCTAAGAGCAACTATGAGTTTCTTATTAATGTCGAAAATATATAATCCTAGATTGATTAATGAAACCATTTAGAGTGTTGACTCTATATGGTATGATGCGCAAATCCAAAAGAATTTCAAGTACGCTATCAAAATATTAATTTGGATGGTCGTAACTGAAGGGATATGATCCAACGACCATGACTGTGTCTTTATGAGTAAACTACTGTAGTTGGAATTAAATGAGCAATGTTGATAAGAATAATATTTCAAATTTGAATTGTTCAAATTAGCGTAATAGATTCGATATTCAACACGTTCAAGTCCATTCGGATTTACTCACAAAATTATCGTTTGATAATTCCTAGTGTTTTAGTACATATGTATTGAAATAGAAAATTCTAAATAATGATTTAGAGTAAGTTTTTTACACATATTAACCAAAAATGTCTCAAAGTCAGTGGGAGCGATATTGAGTTTGTGAGTCTTTGGATACAAGAAATGATATGAAAGTATTAATTTATAAGCATCAAGATTGAATAAGCACTTTGATAGAAATATCAAATAGTTAGATTTTCAATCAAAGTGCATAGGAAGCGTGTGTTCATAAGAAAGAACTTTAAAACGTACATTGATATTTCTGAACTATAAGTGAACAACACGTTATTGATTTTAAAATGTACTTGGGTCAAAATTAGCCTAAGTTGCTTTAATACTCAACGTTGGATTAATAAATGTTGTCTTCTACAGTAAGTATAAAAGATGTTGAGAATGTCCCAAATGATATGCAAGGATGCCTTATTAAAATGTTTAATACGGAACATGTAAGATTGATTCACTTTCATTGGCAATATGAATTATCATACATGTTATGTTGTCGACGAGATCATGATTTGTTTATGTATTTGATACATGAAGCAAATATCAAATCCAAATTGATATCACTAAATGATTGTTTGAAGTGTTCTCATGTATTTATTAAATACTAGAGAATTGTTTACAGAAACAATAAATTTCTTACGAAGGACTGTTCAGACTCAAACTTTCACGAGTAATATTGAGTATAATTTGTCAATAACAAATCTTTAAGTTGGACATGTTCCATATGAAAGACCTTGGTTGATTAAATGAAAAATGGCTAGGTAAATCATCTTGAATAGCGCCGCAATAAAAACAATGTATACAAAAATATAAGTGCACAAATTTATAACTGAGCCGATTCCAAATGTTGAGAATCTCATGACATAGTTATAAGATAACAATGTCGTAATATAGTTCGTAATAGAACTTAAAACTCACTTAAAGTCGAGAGACATACTCTGAATTGTTCCACATTATAAAATAGTTTATCACAATCGAAAAGAATTGATTGATAGAGTGGATAATTAAAACATAATAGCATACCCGTTCATAAAGGGACTAACTAATTGATTTTGAGAAAATCGATTAGAGAAGTTGGAATAAGATTCCATAATTGACCCCAAGTGCAAGTGGGAGATTGATAAAGTTAGAGATGCCCTAGGGGCAATTATGTTATTTGTTACACATAATAACCCTTGGCCAATCTTTTTCGAAATAAAGGTATTTTCTTTCTATTATATACTTGATATAATGTGGTTATATTAATTAATCAATTTAATTACAAATATATTTAATAGAAATCCACAAATGGTGTCTTTTGTGATAGTAGTTAAAAAGTGTTATAACCGTGAATAATTTACCATATTGAAACAAATATACCATTTTAAATATTCCTAGTCAAGATGCATCGAGACTGGATATCTATGTATCCGTTGAGACTAGAGTACATAATGCTCTCCAAATGTTGGGCAATGTATTACTCATGACTGTTGGGGACACCAAGGGGTTACGTATGGATAGTTGTTGGATAATTATAGAACAACTCACTCGATAGTTTTTTTTTTGTTAATATAATTAAGGTCAAACAGAAAATATCGATGTGACTAACTTGCACAATTCTCTCTACTTGAGAATAATGTGGATCTCCAATATGAAAGTTCTGCCTTGATTATAGTCAAATCATGGCACAGCGTTCCATCGAGTGACTATAGTTGGGTCGAGTGGAAGTATTGGAAATGAAGCACTATTCAAAAGAGGATTCGTCTCCATGGTTATATGGGGTTAGTATCATGATCAACTCAATTGAACTCGTTCTCTGACCAGAGCATTTTTTTTGAATGGTACTTTATATACAACATGTCACTATGACAACATATCATATGTCAATAAATGTTCGAACGCAAGTTTCGAACTTGTGACCTCTCGCACCAAAGTCGAATCACTTAACCACTTGGACAATGATGCTTGTATTTTTAGTTAATAATAATTGTCATTATTGAACCAAGGGCGTTATGTTTGGACTATAAAGTTGAATATGAACGATATTAGAATCTTGACCATTACCAAATTTCATAAGTCCTAATATGATATAGATTTGACGAAGAGAATTGGTGTAAATAATTTTCATATAGGTACCGCTTATAATAAGTAAATTTGTTTTATCGAAAAGACCTGTAAGCAATGAATTCAGCCAAATTGTCATATCACCTGCTAAGTGACGTGTGAACATTAATATTTGAATTGTTCAATATTAATCGCTGACTGAATTCGCACCTCTGAGACGCACAACCGCATTTGTGATTTCTTCGAAAACCACACAATAGTTTGTAAAATGTTGCAAACTGATTAAACTAATTAATATTTATAAAAAATTTATTATTGTTAATTTATTTGATGTTTTAAATGTTGTTGGTAATTATTTTAATCCATATATAAAAGTTATATTTGCATATATCGATATGCAATATTGGTATAATTTTATACATGTTTTAAACAATAAAATAATTACATAAAAGTTGTTTTCTTTTAATTGAAAAAGTTGCATATTTGGAATGTGCTTAGATTAGCCATATAATGGTAAGAGAAGGAAATCAATTAATGAGATTAATTGAAATTTAAAAAGAGGAAATAAAGGAGGAAGTTTTAAGAGGAGAATAGGAAAAGGTTCCTTTAATTCTATTAAAAACAAAACCTCCTCATTTTTAAATGAATAGAGAACAGAACGTGACTTTCATTTTTTTTTTTGTTCTCTTTTTTTCCTCCTCTATCATTCATTCATGGCTGAAACTTCATCCATAAGAAAAAAAATCAAAACAAATTCAAATCAACATCAAACTAAATTAAAAAAGGATGGTTCATTCTTTTATTGCAAAATGGGATGGTGATTTTTGAAATCTGAGGAGAAGCCACAAATTAAGGTGTGATGAAGGGCAAGGTTTATCAGATTTAGAGAGTGATCAATCGGATCTAGGTATTCTTATATCATTCAAGGTGTTTCAACATGCTTCATCCTAAGGTAATTATATGCGCATAATTCGATATTACATGTTTATTGTATTATTATTTTGATCTACGTTTGTTTATCGTTTTCTTTTAATGTATATTTATGATAAATCAACATGTATTGAATCTCATATTGCTTATGATAAATTGTCATCATTCTCTGTGTTGTTTGGATCTGTAATTTCTTATCACAAATTTACGCATGCCTGGCATGTCCAAATTTCTTTTATTTTATTGTAGATAGTTATGAAATTAAAAATTGACTTTGAATGACATTTATGTATATTATGAGATAATCTTTACATATTCAAATGCTATTGGATTATATATATGTATGTATGTATGTTAAGTTATTTATCATTTCTTGAACCTGATTTTAATTACATATGTTAAAGTTTTGTAAACTGTTACAATCCTTGTTAAAACAAAAGTGGATACCTAGGTTTATTATTAATGAATGAACTTTAGTGCAAATTTTAATTATTTATTGTTTTCTATATTTAAAGTTTTGTGTAAAGTTTGATGTATTGTTTCATTTCTAAATTAAGATTTTAACAAAAACTTTTAACTTTAAAACCAAAAAAACCTTTTGTACAAATATATATACACATATACCATATGCTACATTGTTTGTAAATACATGCTTTCAGATCCAAATTATTATATTTTAAGTATCAGTTATATGTAATGAGTACATATGCACGTCCAGGTGGACCTGCATTTAATCACAACGTGCATGCATTCTTAGTTGTACATGTGGAAGTAGATTTGATAGTAGCATCCCCATATTTGAACTCCGCCCGGGCAGAAGCCGCAATTTTTTTTGCTCGGACTGCAATAACTTCTTCATACTAACTCGGAATCAGGCGAGACTTCGACCGATGAACTTTCATCAAAATTATAGACAATAAGGAACACTCGGATGCTTCATCTAGTGAACGTATACCGTAGTTCTCCATGGTGACTAACAGTTGTACTTAGAAAATAACATGCTACATCCTCGAATTTGAACTCCGCCTAAACAGAAGTCGCTATTTTTTTTGTTCATACTTCAATGACTTCTTCATACTAACTCAAAATCGGACGAAACTACGACTGATGAACTCCCACCTAAATTACGGACAATATAGAACAATGCTAGGATAGTTCAGCTTATGAACGTATACCATAGTTCTCCATGGTGATTAACAATTATATTTAGATAATAACAGGCTATATCCCCACTTCAACGCTCACTATACTTCTCCATGGTGACTAAATAGTTGTACTTAGAAAATAACATGTTACATCCTCATATTTGAACTTCGCCTAGGCAGAAGCTGCTAATTTTTTTCTTCAGACTGTAATAACTTCTTCATACTAACTCGGAATCAGGCATAACTTCAACCGATGAACTCCCACCTAAATTACAGAAAATATGGTACACTCGGATATTTCATCTAGTGAACGTATACCATAGTTCTCCATGGTGACTAACAGCTGTACTTAGAAAGTAACAGGCTATATCCCCGTATTTGAACTCCGCCTAGTGCAGAAGCTGCTATTTTTTTGTTCAGGCTACAATAACTTCTTCATACTAATTCAAAATCTGGCGAGAATTCGACCGATGAACTCCTACCTAAATTACGGACAATATAAAACATTCACATACTTTAGCTTATGAACGTATACTGTAGTTTTCCATGGTGATTAACAGTTGTACCTAGAAAATAACAAGCTATATCTCCACTTCAAACGCTCACTGTACTTCTCTATGGTGACTAATAGTTGTACTTAAAAAATAACGGCCTACATCCTCATATTTGAACACCGCATAGGCAGAAGCCGCTGTTTTTTTCTTCAGACTGCAATAACTTCTTTATGCTAACTCGGAATCACGCAAGAATTCGACCGATGACTTACACCTAAATTACGGACAATATGGTACACTCGGATACTTCATCTTGTGGATGCACACTGTAGTTTTCTAAGGTGGTTAACAGTTGTACATAGAAAATAACATGCTACATCCCCGTATTTAAACTCCGCCTAGGCAAAAGCCGCTATTTTTTTGTTCATACTGCAATAACTTCTTCATACTAACTCGAAACCGAACTAAACTTCAACCGATGAACTCTCACCTAAATTAAAGATAATATGGTACACTCGGATACTTCATCTTTGTGAATGCACACTGTATTTATCCATGGTGACTAACGGTTATACTTAGAAAATAACAGGCTATATCCCCACTTCAACGCTCATTGTAGTTCTTCATGGTGATTAATAGTTATACTTAGAAAATAACATGTTGCATCCTCATATTCGAACTCCGCCTAGATAGAAGTCGCTATTTTTTTTTAGATTGCACTTCTTCATACTAAATTGGAGTCGGGCAAAACTTCGACCGATGAACTCCTACATAAATTACAGACAATGTGGTACACTCGGATACTTCATCTGTGAACGTATACTGTAGTTCTCCATGGTGACTAACATTTGTATTTAGAAAATAACAGGCTGTGTTCCCGTATTTGAACTCCGCCTAGGCAGAAGCCACTATTTTTTTGTTCATACTGCAATAACATCTTCATACTAACTCAGAATCGGACGAAATTTCAACCGATGAACTCCTACCTACATTACGGACAATATGCTACACTCAGATACTTTATCTTGTGAACGCACAATATAGTTCTCCATGGTGACTAACAGTTGTACAAAGAAAATAACAGGCTATATTCCCACCTCAACGCTCACTGTAGTTCTTCATGGTGACTAATAGTTGTACTTAGAAAATGATGAGCTACATCTTCATATTCGAACTTCGCCTAGGCAAAAAGCCGTTATTTTTTTCTTCAAACTGCAATAGCTTCTTCATACTAACTCGGAATTAGGCAAAACTTTAACCGATGAACTCCCACCTAAATTACGGACAATATGGTACACTCAGATACTTCATCTTGTGAACGCACACTGTAGTTCTCCATGGGGACTGATACCTTAGAAAATGACATGCTATCACATCCTCGTATTTGAACTCCGCCTAGTGCAGAAGTTGCTATTTTTTTCAGACTGCAATAACTTCTTCATACTAATTTGAAATCCAGCGAGACTTCGACCGACTAACTCCAACCTAAATTACAGACAATATGTAACACTCCGATATGTCATCTTGTGAACGCACACTGTAGTTCTTCATGGGGACCGACAGATGTACTTAGAAAATAACAGGCTACCACATCTCCATATTTGAAATCCGCCCAGGGCAGAAGCCGCTATTTTTTTGTTCAGACTGCAATAAACTTCTTCATACTAACTCGGAATTATTCGATCGATGAACTCCCACCTAAATTACGGACAATATGGTACACTCGGATAATTCATCTTGTGAGCGCACACCGTAGTTCTCCATGGTGGCTAATAGTTGTACTTAGAAAAAAACATGTTATATCCCCACTTCAACACTCATTATAGTTCTCTATGGTGACTGACAGTTGTACTTAGAAAATAACATGCTGCATCCTCATATTTGAACTCCGTCTAGGCAAAAGCCGTTATTTTTTTCTACAGACTGCAATAACTTCTTTATACTAACTGGGAATCAGGCAAAAGTTCGACGGATGAACTCTCACTTAAATTACAAACAATATGGCACGTTTGGATACTTCATCTTGTGAATGCACATTGTAGTTCTCCATGGGGAATGACAGTTTACTTAGAAAATAACATGCTACAACATCCCCATATTTGAACTCCGCCTAGTGCAGCAGCCGCTATTTTTTTGTTTAGACTGCAATAACTTCTTCATACTAATTCGGAATCTGACGAGACTTCGACCGATTAACTCCCACATAAATTACGGATAACATGGAACATTCGGATACTTCATCTTATGAACGCACACTGTATTTCTCCATAGGGACAGACAGTTGTGCATAGAAAATAATAGGCTATCACATTCCCATATTTGAACTCCGCCTAGTGGAGACGCCGCTATTTTTTTTGTTCAAACTGCACTAACTTCTTCATACTAACTCTAAATCAAGCAAAACTTCGACCGATGAACTCCCACCTAAATTACGGACAATATGGCACACTCGGATACTTCATCTTATGGACGCACAATGTAGTTATTCATGGTGACTAACAGTTGTACTTAGAAAATAACAGGCTAAGTCCCCACTTCAACGTTCACTATAGTTTTCCATGGTGAGTAAACTTAGAAAATAGCAAGTTATATCCTCATATTTGAACTCCGCCTAGGCGAAAACCGCTATTTTTTTCTTTAGACTACAATAACTTCTTCATATTAACCCGGAATTACGCAAAACTTCAACCGATGAACTCCCACCTAAATTACGGACAATATGGTACACTCGGATACTTCATCTTGTAAACGCACGCTGTATTTCTTTATGGGGATTGACAATTTACTTGAAAATAACATGCTACCATATCCTAATATTTGAACTCCGTCTAGTGCAAAAGCCGCTATTTTTTTCAGACTGCAGTAATTTCTTCATACTAATTCGGACTCCGGCGAGACTTCGACCGATTAACTCCCACCTAAAATACGAACAATATAGAACACTCTGATACTTCATCTTATGGACGCACGATGTAGTTCTCCATGGGAATTGACAGTTGTGTAAAGAAATTTGACCGTTTTGTAAGGAAACTAATGCGAAAACATTAATGGACCGTTTTCTTCCTCATTATTTGGTACATTAATGGACCGTTTCCTTTCTCATTATGTGGTACATTAATGGACCGTTTCCTTCCTCAAACGTTTCCTTCCTCATTATGTGGTCAATAGAATCTAAAGAGTTTTCCTATTAATATGTTAATAAATAAATCGGTTATAATCTAGAGCATTAATTTCTCTCATCTTGATCTTGATGGACGATCAAGATTAAGTCTACAAATCTGGAAAGTTGGTCCTCTCTCTACCTATAAACATTAACCTTTACCCATCACAAAGCATATAGAAAACACATAAAGAAAGATATAGGAAAAGAGAGAGAAACCATTTCCTTTCTCCATTGAAACAGCTTTCGACAACAACCATTGCTGATTCGTATACAAGATGTCTGAAGGTATGTTTTATTAATTCATTACATATGTGATAATCATGTAATTTTAGATCTTAGGGTTTATGTTATTCGTAAGATATAGATTACATGTGGTATCAGAGCATGGTTTTAGAATTCATGATTATCCATCAATATATAAAACAAAACTTGCATAGATCTATGATATGATGTTTGTAATTTTACTACGATGATGATAATGATTATTAGTGTTAATATGATTCTAGTTTAATATTCATATTGTTTAAGTTGCTATAGTAATCATGATTATCAATATTGTTCTATTTACTGTATGCTTAGATCTGGATCTGGAAAATTTATATTTCCGCAAAAGTTGATATTTTCTACTTTAATGTTTGACCTACTGTATAATATGGAACAACTTATTGTATGTGAATACTTTTCAGAAAGTATACATGTTGAAAACAATTGTTTTCTAGTTTGACACTAAATTCATGACCTGGAACTTGCAAGATAATTGTCTATACATGATTTGTAAAATAATTATTTATATGTTAAATTAATGTATGGAATTTACTTGGAGTTACTAAACATTTATTATCCTTGTTGTGGATTACTTGAAAGAATGACAAATGTTTATGCAAAAAAAAAACATTAATGTTTATCTCTTTTCTCTCTTGTTTTAGTTTTCGCTTCCGCGCTTAATTTCCTTGTTTCCTCTAGTCTAATGCATGCAGTCCATCCATAGGCAGCTGCTGCTTGCAAAATAACGCATGAAACATTAATGTTTATCATTCTTTCATGAGTATGGTTCCACTGCCTACCCACAGGAGGCGCTAAACCTAACCTTTTATTATGGCATGTGTTTTATTCTAATAAAGAAGCCTACATTTCTTTTATATCTGCAGTTGCAATGCCCTCAAACCTTAATTCGTACGCTACGTCTATCGTCAGACTTAATGGACCAACTACTCAGAATGGAAAGAGCAAGTTGAGTTTTCTTTAGGCGTACTTGAACTGGACATGGCTCTCCTAAAGGAAAATCCAGCCCCACTTACTGACACAAGTACGCCTGAGGAAAACAAACTCCATAATGATTGGGAACGATCTAATAGGCTCAAAATGATGTTTATGCAAATGGTGATTGATACCATCATCAAAACCTCCCTACCCAAAACTGAAAGCGCAAAAGAATATTTGCAATCCATTGAAAATCGGTTCAAGACTACAGACAAATCCCTTGCTGGGAAACTTATGGCAGATCTTGTAACCATGAAGTTTGATGGTTCTAGCTCAATGAGCGCTCATGTCATTGAAATGATTAACCTTGCTGCCAAACTTAAGAACTTGGGATTGGTTATGGACGATGCTTTTCTCGTCCAATTCATTCTCACTAGCTTACCTCCTCATATGAACCATTCAAAATTCATTACAACACTATTACGGAAAAGTGGAGTTTAAATGAATTGACTAACAAACTGGTTCAAGAGGAGTCTAGACAAGGTTCGCAAGGCATTAAAGTTGCTTATTTCACTCAAGGGGTTGGAAAACAAGCTGGCAAAAAGAATAACTCGCAGCATAAAAGAGCACCACCCAAATCTGATGACGCCACTCAACCATCCAAGAAGAAAAAGAAGGATGATGTCTGCAAATTCTGCAAGAAACCTGGACACTTCCAGGAAGATTGCATTAAGTGGAAAGCATGGTTCGAAAAGAAAGGTAACCCAATGGGTTTCGTAAGTCATTTCGAATCAAATCTTACTAATGTACCTTCTTCTACGTGGTGGATTGATACTGCTGCTAACGTTCATGTTTCGAATTCTATGCAGGGATTCATTACAGTCCAAATCACAAACCCAAGTGAGAATTTCATTTTCATAGGGAATAAAGATAAAGCCCCAGTTGAAGCTATTGGAACTTTTCGTCTTATTTTAGATAGCGGTTTTCAGTTAGATTTATGTCAAACTCTTTATGTTCCGTTTATTTTCCGTAATTTGATTTCTGTAAGTGTACTTGATAAATTTGGATATTCTTTTGAAGTTGAAAATGGAAATTTTAGTTTATTTAAAAATTCTAGTCTTATTGGTTCTGGAATATTAATTGATGGACTTTATAAACTTCATCTTAAACAAAATGCTAAAATCCAACTCACCCTGCATGGAAAAGAAACTAAAAGAAAGTCATCCAAGAACGATTCTTACTTCTTGTGGCGTAAAAAACTGGGTCATATATCCAGTGAAAGAATCAAGAGGTTAGTGAAAGATGGTGTCCTACCGGACCTAGACTTCGCTAACATTACAGCATGTGTTGATTGTATTAAAGGAAAAACAACAAAAAACACAAAAAAAGGAGCCACAAGAAGTACACAACTTCTTGAAATAATACATACAGATATTTGTGGACATTTTGATGTTCCAACTTTTGGAGGAGAGAAATATTTCATCACTTTTATCGATGATTTTTCACGTTATTGCTATCTTTATCTGTTGCATGAAAAATCTCAGTCAGTGGATGATGTACAAGTGTTCACTACTGAAGTCGAAAGGCAATTAAAAAAAAAGTGAAAATCATTAGGTCAGATAGGGGTGGTGAATTCTATGGAAGGTATGATGAAACGGGACAACATCCTGGACCTTTTGCTAGACTCCTTCAAAAACTTGGAATTGTTGCACAATACACAACGCCTGGATCTCCATGGCAGAATGGTGTAGGTGAAAGGCGAAATCGTACATACATGGAAATGGTTAGATCCATGATGAGTCACGTAAATTTACATATATCATTATGGATGGATGCATTACGAACAACTGTCTACATCTTAAATAGAGTTCCAAGTAAGGCCGTTCCAAAGACTCCTTTTGAACTTTGGAAAGGATTGAAACCTAGTTTAAGACATCTTCAAATTTGGGGTTACCCAGCTGAAGCTAGACTGTACAATCCAAATGGAAAAAAATTGGATTTTAAGACAGTCAGTGGTTACTTTATAGGTTACCCAGAAAAATCTAAAGGATATAGATTTTATTGTCCTAACCATAGTACAAGAATTGTTGAAACCAGCAATGCCAAATTCTATGAGAATGGTGAAATCAATGGGAGTACAAAACAACAAGAAGTGGTCATTCATGAAATAAGGGTACCCATTATCTTACCCTCTATTTCGAAAGATATTGGGAATCATCCCATTGTTGAACCTGTTCACAATAAGGAAAACCCAATAAATGATCAACAACTCCATAATGAAATTATCACCAATCATAATGTTGATGAAGTACCACAGGAACTAGCATTAAGAAGATCTCAAAGACAAAGAAAATCAGCTATTCCTGATGATTATATGCTTTATCTAATAGAATATGAAGGAACTACGGACCCAATTTCTTATTCACAAGCCATTAAGGATGTTAATTCTATTAAATGGATTGATGCCATGAAAGATGAACTGAAATCTATCGATAATAATCAAGTTTGGGAAATCGTTCAATTGCCGCAAGGACATAAAGCGGTCGTATGTAAGTGGGTCTTCAAGACCAAACGTGACTGCATTGGTAAAATTGAACGATATAAAGCTAGACTTGTTTTCAAAGGTTTTAATCAGAAAGAAGGCATTGACTATAATGAAACTTTTGCTCCTGTTTCCAGGAAAGATTCTCTTAGAATTATCATGGCATTAGTAGCTCATTATGATCTCGAGTTACATCAAATGGATGTTAAAATAGCCTTTCTAAATGGAGACTTGGAAGAAGAAGTCTACATGCTCAACCTGAAGGCTTCATAATTGAAGGACAGGAAGACATGTTCTGCAAACTTAAGAAATCAATATATGGACTGAAACAAGCTTCTAGACAATGGTATCTAAAGTTTCATGAAATCATTACCGCTTTCGATTTCACAGAAAACATAGTTGACCCTTGTATATACCTCAAGTTCAGTGGGAGCAAGTTTATATTTTTGATTCTGTATGTTGATGATATATTATTAGCTAACAGCAACTTTGGTTTATTACGTGAAACTAAGGATTATCTCTCAACGAACTTTGAAATGAAAGATGTGGGTGAGGCTTCCTATGTGATAAGAATAAAAATATTCCGTGATAGATCACAAGGAATTTTAGGATTGTCTCAAAAAGAATATATTGACAAAATTCTTGAGAGATTTGGCATGACGAATTTTTCCTCTAGTCCTGTCCCACTGCAGAAAGGAGACAAACTTGTTCTTGAGCAGTGCCCAAAGACTCCTACGAAACAAGAAGAAATGACCAAATATCCCTATGCATCTCTTGTAGGGAGTTAGATGTATTCACAGGTCTGTACAAGACCTGATATCAGTCATGCAGTTGGTATGCTGGGTAGATTTCAAAGTAACACAGAAATCACTCATTGAAAAGCTGCAAAGAAGGTACTGAGATACCTAAAGGGAGCAAAGAATTACATGCTCGCCTATAGAAAATCAAGTTACCTACAGGTAATTGGTTATTCTGATTCAGACCTTGCTGGATATCCTGACACTAGGATCTGCACTCTAAGCTATGTGTACCTCTTATGTGGAGGTGCAATATCATGGAGAAGCCAGAAATCTGAGATGCTTTTTGGATCCACCATGATGGCTGAATACGTAGCATGTTATGAGGCTTCAATTCAAGGAACATGACCGCGTAATTTTGTCTCACAATTTGGCACTTTAAGTTTTATCTCTAAGCCACTAACTGTCTACTACGACAATGAAGCTGCAACCTTTTTCTCCAAGCATGATACGATAACCAAAGGTTCCAAACACATGGACCTTAAATACCTACTACTGAAGCAAGATGTTAAACTAAAGAAAATTATTGTTGAATCAATAAGTATAGACTTACAAGTGGCAGACATATTCACGAAAGGACTACCTCCAAAGACCTTTCAGAGACATACTGGTAGCATAGGTCTTGCAGATAGTTCCTAATTATCTTCTTATTATGCCATTTATTTTGTACTTATCTAGACATGACAATTATTGAGCTCTTAATAATTTGAACATCTTTTATTTCTGTTTTGTAATGTGTACACATTTATATTTAGATAAATGATAACATAAACAGTCTTTTGCTTCAAGACATTATGTGACCATTAAGTTATGCTCATCTACGGTCTAGTTATAAAAGTTGTCAATGTCATAGTACATGGAAGTAAGCATGTTGTAAAATAACGTGTATACGTCATGACTTCCATTGACCACTAGATTAGCCAAGACACTTATGATAACTGATTAAAGAAAAGTTTAGCATATCATGCGTGCCTTATGACCTTAATACGAAAACATTAATGGATTTTACTATTGACCAGGTGGGAGACTGCAAGGAAATTTGACCGTTTTGTAAGGAAATTAATGCGAAAACATTAATGGACTGTTTCCTTCCTCATTATGTGGTACATTAACAGACAGTTTCCTTCCTCAAACGTTTCCTTCATTATTATGTGGTCAATAGAATCTAAAGGGTTTTCCTATTAATATGCTAATAAATAAATCGGTTATAATCTAGAGCATTAATTTCTCTCATCTTGGTCTTGATGGACGATCAAGATTAAGTCTACAAATCTGGAAAGTTGGTCCTCTCTCTACCTATAAATATTAACCTTTGCCCATCACAAAGCATATAGAAAACACATAAACAAAGGAATAGGAAAAGAGAGAGAAACCATTTCCTTTCTCCATTGAAACAGCTTTCGACAACAACCATTTCTGATTCGTATACAAGATGTTTGGAGGCATGTTTTATTAATTCATTACATATGTTATAATCATGTAATTCTAGATCTTAGGGTTTATGTTATTCGCAAGATATAGATTACAAGTTGTACTTAGAAAATAACATGTCACCACATCCCGATATTTGAACTCCGCCTAGTGCATAAGCCGCTATTTTTTTTGTTAACTTCTTCATACTAACTCGGAATCATGCAAAACTTCGACCGATGAAATCCCACCTAAATTACGGACACTATGGTACACTCGAATATTTCATCTTGTGAACGCTTACTGTAGTTCTCTGTTGTGACTAACAGTTGTACTTCGAAAATAAAATGTTATATCTCTATAGTTGAATACTATGCCTCTATGAGATGTAAAAGGGTGTATTTGGAATTTCAAAAGGACACCGATTAAATTTATTCAATGAATTCTCTTTATTAGTAGTAAAGATATAAATGTTTTGTTTCAATCAAATTTGTACAAAGATTATGAGCAATAATGTAACCTTTTTGTTAAAAAGTTATCTCAGTTGGAATTTTTTCTGTTAATGTTAATTTAGAATTTCAAATTATTTAAAACAACCAATAGGTTTTCACTTTGTGTGTATGTATCCATGATTATTATGAATGTATGCATATATTTCATTAACAAAATTTAGACAACAAAGGCATGTGTAGATTTGGTTGATAAGTAATCAATGTCATTTAATGTATTAATTGTTACAGCTAAATGGTGAAAGAAATGAAAGATTTTCCTCTTTTCATATTATATCATATTCATGTGTAGATTTGATTGATAAGTAATAAATTTTATTTAATGTATTGATTGTCACATTAAAGGGTGAAAGAAATGATAGGTTTCCTCTTTTCACATTCGATCATATTCATGTGTAGATTTGATTGATAAGTAATATATGTCATTTAATGTATTAATTGTCATAGTTAATTGTTAAAAGAAATGATATGTTTTTTTCCTTTCATATTCTGTCATATTTTCCATTTATTAATTGAATATAGTAGTAGAGGGAAACAAATAATTTCCTTCTCTTTTTTATTTTTACATATTTCATGTATACATATATACACCAATTATACACTGCACTTACACTTGACATAAATGAATGTATTTAATACATTCATCACATCACATACATTTGTATATTTAAAGTTCCTTAAATTACCATATTGAATAAAATATTAATTTTATTTTAAAAAAAATTTGGATAAGATCTAAATGTATTTAGACTTCATAGGTGCGTTAATGATCCAAAATGATAAAAAATTTAAAATTCACTCATTTCTTGTACACGGACTAACCCAGTTACAATAATCTTCATCTTCATGATTTAAACTAGGGTTTCGCTCTTGTACAACGAAAGCAAGAAATGAGATAGTGAAATAAAAGTAACAATGGTATTTAGGAAATGAATAGAGGTAAAAAAAGAAACATGGGGGTGTAGTTTTAAAAGAAAATACAGGTTGGGAAAGACAGAAGTCCGTGTGCATTGAATTGACCAAAAGATATTCCATTTTGAACCAAGGAAAACGTCAGAAAGATTTGAACATAGAACAATGGGATCTGCACATAGTTAACTCTTCTTTGAAGATAAAACAACAGCATATATTCATATGTACATATCGAAATTGTTTTAAAACATACGACAGTAGATCATCTGATTCTACAATTTGATTCACCGATGAAACATCATTTCCTTTTCAATATCTCGATTTTTTGCTTAATAGATGCATTATATTTGTTTCCTCGTACGTATTCTCAAATTCAAAATGCTAATTCATGTTCGAATTCATCATCTACTAGCCGTAATTCAATCCGAGTTGTTATCATTTTATTTTTATTGTTTTATAATTTTGCATATATTTTTACCTCCTTTGCTTCCATCATTTACTTCCATCGTTGGCCCTTCTGCTGAGCCATTCTTAACCAGGTATCTTATACCTCATAACTTATATTAATAACGTCAATATAAATTTAAGACACACCAAAATTACAAGTATACATACAACATGTCTACTACGGTCATTGATCTGACAATCCACGATCACATTACCTTACTTATCATTCTGATTAAGAAGTCAAAAATAAACATATCTATATCACAAATTTCGAAATCCATACAGGTTCTGTATCCAATAGGTGAACAAATATTTAATAAACAAAAAATAGACGCGAACACGATATGAAGACATAGCCATATGAAGACATAGCCATTCAAATATTATCCCGTTATCAGAATATATTTTATATTATATGCATTGTACATCAAAGCATATATGTTTTAATGATTTAATAGATTATATCGTATGCATTTAATGCTTATAAAACCACTCCAAACCATTTGTTATAATAATATTTATTATTAATACTTTATTAGCCTCATATCCATGTCTACGAATGCGAGTCCTTTGTATCCAAAAACAATTTCAAAATTTGATATAACATTAGCCCGTCCGAAAGTATCTGACAAACCTGAAAAAGCTGAACTTACCAAGTAAATTTTACTCCAAAAAAATTAAAGTGGGAATATATATGTCAAAATACGTGTGGACTCCAAACATATACATTACTCTTTTGTAAGTTTTAATTACAGACTTGCAAATGAATGTAGCAAACTTTAGGAATAGAATATACGGAAGAAAGTTTACAATGTAATAGAGAAACATAAAATCCACATCATTGTTACAGAAACTTTTTGACAGAGATTTGGACATAAGAGTTATCAGAAAAAATGCATCATGTTGCAAATTTTGTTAAATTACAAACTACTGCCAAAAGGATATTACAACCTATAGGCAAGCTTCAACAAAACACAAGCCTTCAAAACGGTACCATTTCAAATGTTCTTCAAACTTGCAGCATGAAACCACACCCAAAAAAAAAAAAAAATGAAGTACACAGCAGACACCACGCCATTAAATCTGGTATGAGCATCTTAGGTCAGGGATATGTGCAAAATTCTATTTTTACAAACTTCCATATCTGATTCTTCTTTGATAGAACTTACTTACCTTCAGCTGCGAAAAATAATATCAGATCTGATAAGCAATATTAACAAGTAACTGTGAAATTACAGAAATATAATACTGTATCATTCAGACTAAGGGTGAGCAATTTTCGGTTAAAACCAAATAAACCAACCAAAATTACTCAGTTGGACAGTGATTTGTTCTACAGTTAGATGGGCTGATGATCAGTCATAATTAGGCCTATAAACGGTCGGATACGGATTTGGATAGTGTCGACATTCATATCCGTATCTAAAATCATTTTCGGATATCTGCATCCGCAGATGCGATGTATATCGGATATTTTTCGACCAGTTCACAGCTAATAAATCTAAACAAATAATGTTAAGCAACAAATATCGATTTTTATATACATACTAATTTTATTACCAAGATAAAATAGTAAGAATAAATTTTATATACATATTACTTTTTTTACCAAGATAAAATAGTAAGAATAATTATTTTATGTACTAAAATACACAAAAAAATAACTATAATCTTGATAAAAACCGATGGATAATTATCGGATACAGATATGGCCATATCCGCGTCCACATCCGTTTTTTGGATATTGGATAATTTTACATAATTCGAATACAGATATGGACGGATTTCGGATTTTTCGAGTGCTTATTGATAGTCATATTCATAATCAACCAAACTGTTAACACGTTGTCAAAGCAATGTTTTAACCATGGTTCTATGTTCCGGCCGAAACCACGAGATCCGACCAACTAGCGCCGGTTCCATTCAAACAATCAAAACTAAAATCGAAAAAAAAAAAATCACATGTGGAATTGTTAAATCGGAAGAAGAATAGGAAAGCAACAATCAAAAAGAAAAAATAAATAAATAAATAAAACTTTGCTATTCGTCCAAAATCAAGCAAGCTTCGACGTCGCGGAAGTAACATCGCAGGAGAAAAATCGAGTATAAGTTCGCAATCATAGGTGAATTTTGAATTTTTTATTTTTTGCTTTCTGCCTTTCGTTCTTTGATGTTCGCCTTTTTTTCTTTTTTTGTTTCTGAGTCGACGCGGTTTTGTAAATGAGGGTTGAAGAGAAAGTGGGCTGATTAAAATAGTGGGTGGACTTGGGCTTTTAATGAATTAATTTTATTTAATTAGGGCTGAATGTAATTAGATAAGTTGGGCTAGACTATTTTATTCATTTAATTTAGTTTAGAGTATTAGTGAAATTAATTTAAATTTATTCAATTTAGTATAAACATATTTGGTTAGGGTATTTTATATTATTATTTACATCGACCACTATTAAATTCTCATTAACAAACCATTGAAAACTGGACCAAAACCGAAACCTCCGAAATTTCCGAAATCATCCGAAACGAAGAAAATTTCGAATGAACAAAACCGAGTTCTCGAACCTTGGTTGTAACATTTTTTTTAATATCAACTTAGCAATCAAGATAACTTCTGTAGTCGAAAAAGGATCCTTCCCTTTACTTTCAAAACTTAATACACGAAAAACCTTTTTCAACAGTTTTGTTTCTCGAAAATCAAATCTACACTTAATCGACGGTTAATATGACCAAAATTAAATTTTATTTATTATTTTGTTTTTAGAATTTTTTGTGAAAATGCAAATATTTGCAGTTTGGCTGAATATCAACGCATTTCGAAATCTCTTTTTTGAAAGAGTTGGTTAGTTATTTTATAACTTAGACAAGTGTTTTATAAAAGTTCTATTTTCTAAAATCTTGAATAAATTAGTATTACTCATTAAATACACAAAATAAATAAGGTCACTTTAGTCATTACTTTTTGTTTTCATTTTGTGCACATTGAGCACTTCAATCGTAAAGCCTGAAACATTTTTTCAGTCCGATCAAACCAAAAACCAACCGAATCATAAGCTTGGTTCGATTTCCAATTATTATTATTTTTTAGTTTGATTTAGCATTTTTGTAAATAAAAAAACAACCGAACCAATCATCGTATGTTCACCGCAAATTCAGACATAAAATAAATATTGACTGAAATTTTGCCATATCCAATCATTACCCATACAAAAAAGAAAATATTTCTCAAGATAACTTTACCAGAATGCAGACATTTCTTCTACTGCATCGCTTTGACTATGCTTTGCTTTCTTCTGTTTCTCTCCATCAAACACTACGCCGGTTTCATCAACTTGTGCCGATTCATTAAACCTTTTTCTTACATTTTTCCTATCTGCTGAAATTTCATACTCGACCTCAGATGCTTTTTTGGCACCTTTACCCAATATTTGTATAGTTTTTGCTTCCTCTCCATCACTCATATCAGACCAACTCCGAAATATAGCTTTAGCATATTTCTTCACAAATGAAGTAGCTGATATACTGGGTGAACTATTTGTTGAAAGTTTCATCTCTTTATTATAACTACTTTGTCCATTTTTAATTTCATTATTGGCGCATTTTTTTAAACTTGAGTTACCTGAAACCATATGCTGGGGATTAAGCTCATAAGCAGCCTTATTTCCTAATTCTATATCAAGATTCTCCAAATTATTCAAATGTTGAATTTTATCATATATCTCTTTGCGATCTGCATGTAACGACTCACGCTGCTTTTGCAGCTTTTCCCTCATAATATCAAGCATTTCTATTGAACTTTTCACTTCAGCCCACTCTCTTTCCCTTAGTTCACGATCAAGAGCGATCTCTACTCTTTCTTTATCAAGCCTCTTTAGTTCAGATTCAACATGCTTTAACTGCTCTGCAATCGATTGTTTCTGAGAATTAATGTGCTCTAGTTCTTTGGCCTTTTCTTGTTCAAAAGCTTCTTCCTTCTCTTTTAAGTAATTCTCGACTTCTTCCCTTCTTTTCTCAATGCAATTCTCGAGCTCTTTTCTTTGAACAAGAATGTCTCGGACAAAGTCATCTCTTTCCCTTTGTATTTTGAGGATCCATTCCGAATGTTCTTGTTCCATTCTGTTCATGAATTCTTCTCTTTCACGAGACAAAAAGTAGGCTTCGGATTTAAAATGATTACGTAAATTTTCTCTTTCTAATTTAGTGGAATCATGCTCATTTTTCAGATATGTGGTGATCAATTTTCTCTCATCAGCAACACGTTCGGCTTCTTTTCTTATTTCCTCTTTTTTCTCATCGATTATATCCCATTCAGCCTCGAATTTCTCTTTTTCAGCTTTCAGTTTATCAGCTTCTAAATCAAGTTTGGATTTTTTGCACCTGAAACTATCAATCTCCTCTTTGAGTTTGGTTTCTAGAATAAGTAAATCATTTCTCTCACGATCACTGATTTCTAGTTTCTTCTGTTCAAGTAAAATTTCTTCCTTTTTGTGTTCAAGAGAACTTCGTATTTTCTCAAGTTCTAATTCCATTCTCTTCATTTCTTCAGTTTCATTTTTTAGATTGAGCGCTGAACTTTCTGATTCCTTTTTGATGGACTGTAGATATTCTTCTTTCTCGTCTAGTAGTTTCAACTTCTCTGGTATATCTGCTTGTTGCTCGCTTAACTTCTTTGATAGAGCCTCGATATAAGCTTCTTTCTCCTTCAGAGTATTTTCCCTTTCGCTAAATTCAAGTTCTTTTTCCACAAAAAGTGATGTTCTTGCCCCGATGTCATCTTCAAACAACTTGAGCTTCGCTTCTAATTCAGCTTCAAATTCCTGCTTTTTCTTCTTCAAAGTGTATTGATGTTCAGAATCAAGTTTTTGCAACTCCTCCTACAATTATCCCAAAATAATAAAATACCAATATAGTAAAAATTGGACTTAACTTAATAGGCATATGAATATTCAAATGCGGACTCACAAATTCCTTGCTTAAAATCTTTTCCTTTAAAAGAAGCAATTCACGCTCTCTTCTATCAAGCTCTAATTCTCTTTCCACAAGAGACTGCAAATGTTAGTATATAGATTAAGAAATTAGTCTAACACCACAGTAAAGCACAAAAACATATCTAGTCTAGTAAATAGTAAATACGCATATTAGATGCTTAAAACCAGATAGAACAAAAGAAAATGAGTACCTCCTCCCTATTTGTTAAAGCAGCAGTATCTAGATCTAAACTAGATCTTCTTTCAGCAAGGCGTCGACATTCTTCTTCATGTTTTATTTTTGCTTCATTCAGCTCTTTCTCAAAGCAACTCAGTTTCTTTGTTTTCTCATAGATGTAATTTTCTCTTTGAGTAAACAAGTTTTTACCCTCTAATAACCTCTCTTGCTCTTGATGCAAAATCTTCCTGCTATCATACAAGGATTGCCTCTGAAGGCCAAGTTCCTTTTCTTTTGCATCACATCTACAAAATGCCAAAGATTCATGTAACATCATCAATATATAGTTATTTAAATCTTAGAAAATGAAAAGGAATTACCACCGGTGTTAAAGATCAATTTCAAACAGAAAAAATATACGATATATATATATATATATATATATATATATATGTATGTATATATATATGTATGTATATATATATGTATGTATGTATGTATGTATATGTATGTAGTATAAGAAAAACTACTACGAATGGATAAAAAAAATCAACAACAAAAAAAGCTAGAAATTTCATATTAACAAATTAATACATGACTGCAATAAGAAACAATTATGTGCCCAATCACCGCTGTCCCCATGGTTATGCGCTCTAACTTAGGTCCGATAGGTCACAAGTTGGAATCATGCATAGCATGATTTGAACAACTAGACATATGTTGACTTGTAGTATGTTATATACTATTTTAAGACTTATAGTACAACCATGTACTACTACCCAAGTACCCAATTTCCAAAAATAAAAAATAAAATAATATATGCAATTTAATTTTAGATGAAAACACAATATATGCAAGCAAAATAAGAAAAACATTCACATATGCAACTCACTCTGCTTGAAATGAAGTCTGGCGTCGTCTGAGATCATCTTCACGAGCCTCAATATCCTGTGAGTTTATTAATGCAGAACTCCGAAAACGAATTGCCTCAGCATGCAAAGATTCAGCAGACTGCCTCTTAGCCTCAGCTTCTTCCAACTTTCTTTGAGCGTCTTTCATCATTTCATGAGCTTCCACTACCTTTCTTTCATATGCAAGCTTTGTTTCAGCAGCCTCAGCACGCATATCATGTAGTGCTTTCTCAATCTTAAAAAGAAAACGTGAATGATATTAAGAACATATCATTTGAGATAAAGTATCTAGTATGTGAATTTTTCGCAGCAGAAAACTTGTAATATTGAGTTTGTTGTATTTTAGTCCATAGAAGTATGCATAAACCTGTTACGGCACAGCATTATTGTAATCTTTACACACACATTCTAAGATATTACAGTACAAAAAAGAAGAACAAAAGACAGCATGCCATTAATAAGATGAGTAGCATATGCAAACTAAATATAAAAAACTAGTTCATTCACAATATTTAAGAAAAAACATCACGAAAGAAACGATTGGTTTTGAAGATATACGTACATACAAAACATAGGTATTAGTCAGTAACAAAAGCATATATTTTTGCAGTGTACCCACAGTAACAGAACTTAAATGTATCATTTTTCATATCTAACCAATGATGCGACATATTACTTTATGGACACTAGTGTCAGCTAGTCTATAACTGAGTGCGTCCACGATGCTTAGTTTTAGACTTGTTATAAGTCACGTATATAGTACTTTGTGGAAAGAACAGAATCGTTCTTTCAATATAAAACAAGAACAATACATATCAAACCCCAACACCCCCCCCCCCCCCCCAAAAAAAGAAAAACCCCCCACCCCTCTTAAAATCACAACTGTCCTCTCTTCCCAAAAAATATTTGGAATCTAGGTAACCCTTCTCATAGAAGAACTTTCCCGTCAAGTCACATGAAATATCAAAGTGCCTATATTATATATTTGCCTAACATGTAATTCTCTTTTCTTATATTATACTTGCTTACAATGTCCCATGAATTCAACAATCAGACACAACACTGGCGTATCTATTTGCAATCAGCCAAGTTACACGCACATGCACAGCACCCCTCATCGTGTTTTATTGACTAAGCCAAGATATTCACATCCCTTGTATTCCAATATAGACATACCTCCGATGGAATGCAAAGGTGTCAAACCACAAGTCATCAATAACCAATTTCAAGAACATACATCAAATTCTCAAATAATAACATGTCTGAATAATCTAGTGTGTTTTTTGTCCATTTCATTTTATGATTTCCATTTGTTCATAATGTTATGGTTCTAACTGATATGTTAATCCTAGTGACTGAAGATGCACTTGAAACATGGAAGTGTGCCGTACATCCAAAATTACATAGCAAGCACGCATATTTAAGCATTTATTATGTAATCTTGTAATTTAGTAGTAAAACAAATTATCGGCATAGGTAGAAAGCATTAGTTGTTTTGAGGATAGATCATTATAGTATAATAATTCTGATATAAATGATAGGAATTGCCTGCTCTGATTGTAAATAAAAACATAAAAAATAATGGATAGAGCAATTTTACATCAAGTAATTTGACACTTTAATGGTACTAGTATCGTACAATGGTTTTTCATATATGTATTCAAAAAGTATGCATGTCCGATTCAAAAAATGGATATAACAATAATTTTACAACTATCAAAGTACTTTATTATTACAAATTAAAACAAATATTTCTACAAAAATATCCTCTACTGTGTTATTATCATACCCCCAATTTTTTTCAACTCGATACTAAATTGATTTATCTGAAAAGGTACATTGGTTACCCACAGTTCTCCATTTGATGAAGATGATATAATCAAACTGAGTCAGCAAATAACATCAAAAAATCATCATATATTTCATAGATATTCCCTTACATTTGCAAGACATTCCTTTTCGATTGCCAATGCCCTTTTAAGATTCCCTTCTTCTTTCCTTGCTTCAGCTAAGGCAGAGCTATGTGCAGCTTGATCGCGCTTATATACATTTCTAGCTACATCTGCTGAAGCCTGTGCTTGTTCACATTTAGACATCCATTCTTTTTTCTCTAATATTAGTAGCCCCAGATTATGTTGATACTCGTAAAGCTGCAATTTCAAATTAGTATTATTATAGCTTCATTGTAAAGAAAAACACACAAGCTTATGTTAGGAAATGCAGCAAGAAGCAAAAATTGTCCAATATAATACACTATTCCTAAAGCTAGTGAAGAAAACAAATATATAATGGTAAGAATTTTCTATGGGCAGGCTCGCCTTTGGTTACAGGACAATTTGCACCTCACAAATACAAAGAAGAACATTGATTTTTAGGCCTCGTATCTTTTTTCTCACTTACAGCCCCTAAATGCTATGACCCGCATTTTCTAGATGTGCTAGATATACATAATATAACATCCAACCGTTGATCGTCACAATTATCCTTTAGTCCTGCATAGTATTAGACCCCGTTTGTAACAACTTTGCCAAGAACTATCTGAAAATAGTTTGGGTTTAAACTTTTAGTCACAAACGAATAATGTAAAGAATCAAGTGTGCGGATAGATTAATTAAAATTTGTGATAAATTTTGGTTGTAAAACATAGAATAAGTCAATGTTTTCTCGCAGATGACTTATTAACTTATTCCTTGCACTTACGTCAAACATTTAAGTTGTCAGCCAACACCTCAAGCAGCGCAAATAGCTTATAAGCTATCTTTTTCCTACTTGTAAGTTAGTAGCAATTGTGCTCTTAGTCATGAGCACTGTTA
The DNA here is from genome assembly GCA_030765085.1 of Allium cepa. Lineage (NCBI taxonomy): Eukaryota > Viridiplantae > Streptophyta > Magnoliopsida > Asparagales > Amaryllidaceae > Allium > Allium cepa. The sequence goes on from CM060939.1 coordinate 104,082,874, forward strand.
CGTCGGTGATCTGTTTTTTACCACTCATAAACCATCCTTACTATTATATTAGTTACAAAATACTTAGCAATGCTTATAACATGACGGGATCACAGTTAGACATTCTTCCCTGATGTCATAAGCATTTGTAATTGCTTCCATTGTTAGGCAAACAAATTAAGACATTGTAGAGCATAGTCATTAGCTATTTAGATGAGATCCATAAGCATAAAATAAGCATGTGTTTGTATGTATGTGCGCATGCACGCGTGTATATGGAGAGGGATCCACATCCTAACTTTTTGCGTCCCGATTTGTGACCCTGATTTGTGACCGATTAAATTTCTGGTAGTTAGGATTGTTGGAAGTTGATAATTTTCTGTGTGCATAATCTACCTGCCATCAACATGTACGCAAAACATTGATTTATTCTGATACATTTTAACCATCAGAATTAGTTAATGCAATATGCTATGTATTAATAATATTTATTATAATCACTGATTTTAAAGTATTAATTTTTAATGGTGTGGATAAGATAATTTTTTGCAAGGATGTTGATGCTAAATAGATCGTGCAGCAAAAAATGCCAAATTCCTATAATCCTTGGTGTTAAAAATCAAGTCGAGCACAAATAGAAATGCTAAAAGGATGGGGTATGGATTCATAACATATATATACATGCATATACATATACATATATATATACACACGTGTAGGGAAATTATTTTGGGATACATGCTGGTGACACAATTTGTGAGAATAGATTTAAACATCTCCCCTTGAATTCAACCATCGTGTAAACATAAGTAGATACAAAGGTTAAAATATGTTTGCCAGATTTTGTGTTTCCTTTTGTGTCGGATTTAGTGCGTGCGCGCGTTAGTGCATTACGTACGCATGCACACGTGCACGCATGCACATACAGACATACATTTTAATAACCATTTAAAACAAGAAGCTCATGGAAATAAATAATCTATTTACAAATTACTTCGCATTAAGTCATGTTTCATCAATCTCACAATTCTAATAGTGTCTTAAATATAACTACAATGCGTCTATCATTTTATTGTAGTTTCCGTTTTTTTATTAAAAAGTAGACACAAACATACATACATGCATACACACGCGCATACATACACATATACATGTATACATACACACACATACGTATATTTTAATAACCATTTAAAACAAGAAGCTCATGGAAACAAATATTCTATTTACAAATTACTTCACATTAAGTCATGTTTCATCGATCTCACAATTCTAATAGTCTCTTAAATATAACTACAAATGTGTCTAACATTTTATTGTACTTTCCAATTTTTTTTTATTAAAAAGCAGACACACAAAAAAAAAAAAAAAAAATTAGAGGTCTTTGTCTCCCAATGTCGCATTTACCATTCAAGCTCTTTGAACTGTATGATCATTTAAGACATAATTAATTATTCTTTACCACTACTATTTACAGATAAAACCGATCACTAATTTATCAGTACTTGCATTATCTCTAGCATCAAATATCAAAATCAATGCTTACTTAACCACTATACAAAGAAGAACTAGTAAACTCGTTTCTTGCTATCCATATCCCGATTCTAAACTTTCATATTGTTCTAAACGAACAATATAAAGAGTCCCACCAAAATCAAACATGATTATGAAGAAATAAAAGGAAAACCTCGGATTCTAGCTGAGAAATGTAAGAAATAAGAGCAGCTTTATCTCTTCTTTCTACCATTTCCTCGTCAAATCCAGCGTCTACCAAACGTTTCCAGATAGTCTCCTCTTTTGACGGCGGAGATGCAAAAGGAACCTTACATCGAACGGTGAGAGCTGTTACCGTCGCCGCTTCTGGACTCGCCATGAAATTTTGAAACCCTAGCTTGATTTTCTTTGTGAATAGGCAAAGTGATAAATTAGTTCTTCGTATAAAGTAAAATGAAAATTAAAATGTTTGTTTAACATTCAGTCAGATTTATAAGCATCATTTAGCCACTCCTTCGAAAAAAATCTTTAAAGAACCTTCTACTAAGCATCATTTATCCACTCCTCTGGAAAAAAAATTCAGAGTACTTTTCTGTTGAGATTTTGTTTGGAAAAATCTATTAATCTATTAAATTAAATAATACTAAAATGCAGCGGTGCCATGGTTGCGGTAACCGTCCGTATTACCACCAACCGTAACCGTTGTCGACGGTTATAAATTCTTCCAACCGTTACCGCAACCATATATGACGGTTAACCGTCATATTTTCATTTTTGAAGCATTTTGTACATATATTTCAATCATATACACCGTTGATGATTAGCTCTAACTGGTTTTTGTAAATTTATTTATTTGTTTATAAAATTACCAATATGCATGCACATGTTATTAGTTCATGAAGGCATATATTTATTATTAATGTACAAACTATTCTTTTAACTTAAAAGTACTAATTTTATACTTTAATGTTAAATATTGTACGAAACAATCATGTATGATTGGTATAGTTAACCGCGGTTATCGAATTCTTCAACCGTTACCGTAACCGTTACTGTTATAGATGGTAACCGCTTGAATGGTTGGTACAGTTGAGCGGTTGGTGGTTCAACCGTGCAGCCCTAGTAAAATGTAAGAATTTCTAGCTTTTTTTATTAATTCTAGGAGTTTTCTATTTTTGCCTTAAATCTCTCTTTGATATTTTTAAAGTAAAATCTTTTAATTCACCTATTTTACTAAATTACTCCCATCATTTTACATTTTGGTACATACATTTAAAAATCTATATAATTATCTACAAATCATTCATCAATTACCTAATAACATATCATATTCAAGCTCAAACGTTTATGTTAATTACATAATTAAACATTTAAACTATTTAAATACTAAATAGGAAAATAAGTTAATTAATATTTCTAACAAATACTAAATAATGACAATTTCAACATGTGTCCCACTATTGTACCAGCCAAAATGGTAAAACAATTTTTTATTCGATAACCGCATATAAATCACATAAAAAATAGTAATAACAAATTTAGTTTATAATTCATTTATCTCGACAAATTTATCATACATTGCATTGTAAAATCTTTTAGCTTCAAATGCATACATTTAAATTACCACAATTTTTACAAAACCCACCTCGCATTTTTCATAATATTTTATGTTTCGGTTCATATAGTTAAATTAGTTATACAATCTTAAATTTAAGCTAATTCGACAAATACAATTAAATGACATTCATTAGTATATTTACCAAATTATGAAAATATGAAAATTTTCAATATGTTCACTATACTCATATTAACAAAAGGATAAAAAATAAACCTTTACATTTAAGTAATATACATGAATCCAACATACAGTATGTACATAAACAATAATAACAAATTTAATTTTTAATTCATCTATCTCGATAATTTTATCCATATAGTGTATTATAAAATCATGTTTTTTTTTACTCCTGTAACGATCCAAAATTTTTAACATTTCGAATGGGTATATTTAATTATTCAGATTTGATTCAAATTTAATAAATAACAAGAAAATCAATTTTCAATAAAAATGACTCAATCATTGATGACGTACTTTTATTTTTATTTATTAATTTTTCCATAATTTTTAGTTTGGAAAAAATTTAATTTACCGTTTAACGTATTTTTCGGCAATCGATGGTATTTTTGAAATTTCATAAAACAAGATAACCTGTGTGTGATTATATTGCCTTCTTATGTGCGATCCTTTTTTTTCCGCCGTTCACGGTTCGTACGTGAACGAAATGTGGTGTAACGAGATACTTGAAATTTCAAAATAAATATATCATTACACTTAGAATGATCAACTCTATGACTGTTCCTCATTCCTCTTTCTCTTTCATTTTCAACTTACAATAAAAAAAATTAAATTGGCCTCTTTAAAAATCAAGATCGCAAGATTTACTCGATGAAAAAAAATATAAAGTTAGATTTTTTAAGTTCGTATCGATCATATGGTGGCGTTCGACAATGGGGTGATGGGGTGTGACGGTTTGACAGTAAACTAGGGTTAGGTATTGGCTTTGATTCAGGCGACGAGAGGCTTTGGAGATTATTGCATCGCGGTTGTCGCGTGAAAGAGCAAGGACAATGAAGATTTGGGCGTGTGGGATTGCTTGGATGGAATCGCGACATTTTAGGGTTCACGATCAAGTGCTGTCGGATCATTTTCAATCGGGAGGCCGAGCTCGAAACAAGGGGTGGGATGCGAAGAGGAGACGGAGGGCGTCATGTTGATGAAATCGAATTTTGATTTCATGGAGAGACGCTCGAATTGGAGTGCGTGCACAACCAGGAATGTGAGCATATTTGTGTACGGTAGGGGAGATTAGCGCTTTGGGGAAGAAGGATTAAGGTTGAATTTGTAATTAGTTTAATTAAATAAATAATTTAAATTCCAAATCTTATAGATCGAATATCTCCTTCATACGAAGTCCAATCGAGACACAGTCTTTTGCATTGCATTCGCATGAGCGATATATATGTGCTAGAACCATTTTCAAAAGAACCATTTTCGATGAGTTTGAATCAAATTTCGGACTAGAATCAAACGTCATTAGATTTTAGATCTAACCGAAACGCTTAAGCGTCCGTTGGAATTTTAATGAATTATCTCACCTCTGAATGAATACTATATAATAAACTGTATGTATAAATTATTATTTTATGTCTAAATGATTTATTGGTTTGGTTTGGTTAAATTTTCGGTTTGAAAAGCGAATGACATTTAAAATGAAATATAAGGAATTTTGTAGAGATCCGGATTTCTCATCGTTGTAATTTTAAATTTCAGTTTATACCTGTTGATTTAGTTCCATTTATATACCTGTTGTGTAAACTGTTGAATGCTAAAAGTTTAACGGTTTAGCAATATTAGATATGACATTGATATATGTTAAAAGTTGAACCATTTTACTGATAAAGGTAGCAATAGCATTGGTTAAATGCTATTGCAGCTATTGGCCTCGTTATAGCATTTTGAAATAATATTAATTGTTGTTTTGATTTGGTAATGGTTTTGATTCGAAAAATATTTTTAAATCTGACCTTTTTTGGATTTTTCATTATATTTTATTTTAAAAATAGTTTTTTTTTTACTTTTCCGTTTTTCTCTAACCTTTTTGTAAATGTTTTAAAAGTATTTTGTAAAGTACCGATTTTAATAGAAAAGTTATTATAATGATGAATATTTATTTTAAAAGAAAATAAAGGGGTTTGTCTGTTATATTGAAATGATTCCGTTTTAAAAGGAGATAGAAATATTTTGAAATAAATATTTGTGAAACGTTTTATATGAAATGTTGTGTAAAAAGATAGATCTAAAAATGGTGTTTTTATAATAAAAAGAATAGTTTTATAAATAATATATAAAAAAATGTTATAAAATATGTAAATATATTATAGTAAATATGCTATGCACTGTTTTGTATTTAGTCTCACATCGTGGGATTAGTTCTATCCCAAGCTTCTAGGCCTTTATATAAATGTGCTAATGTAATGGAAATGATTATCAATCTCTGAATGAATAAAATTGTTCTCTTTAATGACTTCTACTTTCTTTATTTTATAACACGTTATCAGCACGATGCTCCAAACGGTAAGTAATTTTTCAAATCTCAGTCTACAGATCTCATTCTATCATAGATCTCATTTCATTGTTCATATTATCATCATCATCATTATTAGTTCTTATTCTTTAGATGTCATTATAGATTTTAATATCATGCTCCAATGATTTATCTTGAAGATACATACATGTTAAAAAAAAGTTTTTTATTTATTGAATTACCGACTTTCTAATTCGGGTTCGAATTGATTTAAAACTAATTTTCATTGTATGCTTTTTCAACGGCTTATTATAATTTACCACCGCAGCTCAATTTTGTTATTTAGTTATTTGTTTTGCATTGCGATTTATTATAATATTAATAGTCGTAAGCTTTATTGGACGATGAAGCAAAGTATGTATTTGAAATCATTAACTGAGATCGATGTCAGGATTGGATATTTATATCAACATTTAAGACAACTGTTCATATAGTCATTTCTTTTAACATTGGCGAAATGATGGACAAATAATTCTTTTATATGAATATAATGTGCTCTGTTTAAAGGCCACATATAACATTGTCAGAACTTTTCTATTTCGATTGTCTTGAAATACTAAACTAGTACAATTTGAATATTAGATTTATATATTGCTACTTTATGGTATACTGTTTCCATCGGACTTCAGGACATTTATATTGTACTTTTGCATTAATTGAAGAGGTATCGATGCAGTAGTTCCTAGGCATTTGAATTTTAATTTTAAATTTAAAATAAAATAAACAGTATTGGTATGGATTTAGTTCTGAGCATTCAAAAGCAATGTTACATAAGGCCAGAGATGTATGTTTATGGTTGTGATCTTAGTCTAAAAGATCCTTTTATTTCTTTTATAAGCATGTATTGAATATAACCAAATCTGACACATATATACAATATGATAATCAATCAATTTGTTACTTAAGCTTTCATTATTTGTTACTTTTGTACACAAAGTATTCACCTTGTTAATATGATACAAGCTATTCGCTCATTGATTGAGGTTCAGAATTATTTTGTAGTCATTATGTGATGATGACAAGTACACTTTCATTAGCATTAAATATATCCTAAAATTTTGTATGTAGATTTTGATATGCTAAATCTTACCATATTGACATAAATTAATTCGTTCTTATTGTTTCAAACCTACAATCGTTTCGTTCATGGATTCGATTTTCCGCGTAAGATTAAATCAAAATAGTAATAAGAAAATAATAACTACCACCTCCACCACAGTTCTTTACTTTCTCCTAGGCATTATTGATTTTAGTATGAAAAAATGAAGAAACGTAGATTCTGGATTGAGTAATTTGTTACATATGGTGCATAAAGCTAGATTTTATTATCTATTGCATGATACTTCCACACAACTTTTCTCCACTGATTGCTTGAGTTTTATCGATTGGGTAAGTACCAATAATGCTTGAAAATTGTTTGTCTTGTTGCCTAAAACACAAATAATAACTACCTATATCTATTTGACTCATAGGCGGCTATACATGTAATATTAGTTGCACATATTTTTCATGTGTGCACATATTAACTGCTAATTAGAATAATGTAGTGCACTCTATTTTTCTGGACTATGTAGGAAAGCGCACTTTGTGTATTTGGCATGTTAATTTAATAACCATTGTTTAGAAAGAAAAAAAAATATTTTGTTATAAATGAAACTACAAAGTGACAGCTTATTGATTACGGGAGTAAAAAGCTATACAAAAATGTTAACCAGGCAAGGGCTTTAGCTATCCTCTGTATCAATTAATAGAGACATGAATATACAAAAGAACCCATGGTTTGTCCAGGTATGATCTATTCCTGATGCTATGTTGTAACATAGCATTTATATAAATAAACATCACACTTTATTTTATAGTTGGAAGGCACAATTTCATATCCTTGCAACTTTAGATGAATTGCTTATATGAAACTGGACATTTAATCAAGATAAAATTCTTTGGAATAATTGCCCTAGGAATATGGTTGATCCTTCATATGTATACTCAAAAATAACAGTATTGTAAATGTTTTCCTGCATAACCTCCACCTAAATTGAAGCAGCAGTGTAATGTGCATAACCATGCTGGATTTTTATTTATTTGTATAGGACGTATGTGTAACACCTTACACCATTTAAGTGTTGTAAATAGCATGACCCATATATTTGCATTCCATCCTTGGATGAGGTATTTACTTTCAATTCAATAATGTAATGTATTACTCCTTGTATCTTGTAAATCACATATTTTAGCTGTTTAAGATCTTGTTAGCTTGGTTAAAGGCACCTGTATCAACACTTAAATTTACAATTTGTTATACCATATAACCTAGAGAAGATTAAATTTAATTATAAGTAAATATGTGAGTAATTAAAGGAAAAATGAAACAAGTGGTATCTATTATATATTATTTAAGAGTTTAAACAAGTTATTTTATTAAATCTGTGAATGTATGTATGTTAATCTATAAAACCTTAATACCATTGCAAGTCTAATCATAGAGTTAATGCGTCTAAATAAGAATCTATAATATATAAAGATGGTATACGTTTGAATTACTCGATTGTAGTTTTACCACATTATGGTCGCATGGTAGCATGCATCAACATGTTGGTCAACATACATTGCCTTGATTTTACCATACATCAGTTTACTTATTAAAGTAATGTTCTGTGATAGTACTTATTGAGTTTACTTATTAGAATTGCCTATCAAAAATATTTTCAAATATGATATAGCACATCAAAGAGTGATATGGCAATAAATAACCCAAAGAATTTGTAAATAAAAATAGAACCAGTAGTAATGGGTACAAAATACATTTACAAAATCAGTTACCTACTATTATAGACCTGTCGCTCCATCAGACAAATTTAAGAGTAATAATGATATGTGATCTATTACTTTTCAAAACTTACTATAAATCAAATGTTATATGCACAACTATTCTTGAAGAAATATCTTTAGATATACTCCTGAAGAGATAATCTATATGTCGTATCATGATTTTCACTAAAGCTATATAAATACGGTCTTGAACAAACCGGTATGTGCAACCAATATAATTTATTATTTTTATAACATTTCTAGGGTCCAGAAGATACTCTTATTTATGTTGTAAATATATTTATTTTACTGAACTCTCTAGAAGAGATGTTTATACATAATTATAACTAAGTATATATTCTCAAATAAACAATCATAATTAATGTCCAAAGTAATATTAGAGATATAATCAAGGAATAAAATTTACCAACTTGAAGTTGTGTATACAATTTATTTGAACCAGAAGTTCAATATGATTCCAAACTAGATGTTTTGAACATTATCATGCGGTCTTGAAGGATTCACGCTGACATTGATCCATAAATAAATAAAAAAGAAAATTAATGGTTTGGATCCTTATAATAGTTTGTTCTAAAAATCACTAATTCAAATGAGAAAGAATATGAAAATTTATAACATAGATGTAATACGTGGACGCACGTATATATCCATATATGTAAATATTCAGCCAACAACCTGAAGTTTGTTATGAGCTCATCTTAATAATTATGTATAGATATTATTTAGTGATTTAAATCAACACAAATGTTGAATGACCTGAAGTCGTGCATGTATTCAAATGATCTATACAATAATTAAATTCCTCCAATTAACTAGATCAATGAATGAGAACAAACTCTAATAAGCAATATTAATTGAATGCATCTTATCAAATAAAAAAAAATTATCCTCCTATTATTAATATGTATGGTGTATTTGCTAGTAGCAATATCATAATGGATCAAAATGAGAATCCAAAGATGATTATTATTTAATGTGACAATGTTCGTCAACATTAAGGGGAAGGATAAAGGCATACAAGTTCGTTTTGATCATCAGTGTTAAATATTTGTTACCATGTATAATGATGCAAAATATTGATTAACTTGAATAAATTATCAATAATATCCCTATTAGACTTTCTCCAATATAGCTTTGAATCCCTGAAGGATCAGAATGTGTAAACCATATCTGAAATATGGTACAAAAGTCAGTTTGAAATACTTTTGGAGTAAGTAATAAAGATGTCAAATAAAAGAGATGAGTGTTCTTGAATAAACACTTAAGGGTGCTCTTGAAGAGACTAATGACATGAATATCAAATAACCCTAGAAGTGGTTTGGTACCTAAAACATGATAATCAAAGAGATCTCAATAAATCATGTCTAGAACTGACAAGAAATAATTATTGATGATAAATTTATAAATAATAAAGCTCTTATGTTTATAAATAGATTAAGAATCTTAAATTAGAGGAAAACATGACTGACCATCATGAATCCTTTAATAGTAGAGAAATATGGACATGTAGTCCGCAAAGTACCAAAAGTACTTGAAATGCTTAATATACCCCCGAAGGTATAAATATGGTTTAAATCATATTAAATGATGAAAGTATATAAATTCCTGAAGAATATAAATAACTTTGGTGGTTATAAAGAAGGCAAAGAACAAGGAGCATAGGTTACAACCTACTTTTAAGTATTGTTGTAATGAAAATCTTGATATAATTCATGATGAGTAGATTATTTTATATTTTTAAGTATCGTTGTAATGAAACTATTAATATCCATTGAAGTGATAGTTGCGATAGCAAATACTTATTAAAGTATACAAATTTCTAAAGAACATATATAACTTTTGTAGTTATAAAGAATGCAAAAGACATCAAGTGTAGATTACAAATTTCTTCTAAGTATTGTTGTAATGAAAATCTTGATATACTTCAAGATGAGTAGATTACTTCCTGCTTTCTAGTAATGTTGTAATGAAATTTTTAATATTCATGAAAGATGTATAGTTGTGATGCTCAAAACTAATTTGAAGCACAAAAATGAAAGCACATGAAGTGTTTTTCATAAAAGTAGCATACAAAATGCATAAAATGCAAACCATATTTGGAAGAAACAATCTTAGAAAATTTGATTGCATCGAAGGAAACTATTAATAAATTGTATTATTAATGAGATTCATATTTATAAATCCAGAAGTATCTATAACCAATTTGAGTTATCGAAAGATGAATATGAATTCAGAGGAAAATTTTAAATCAGGGAGAGCATCCATAAGTATTTTATAATGCACTCTTTTTCCTTAACTAAGATTTTTCCCATTGGGTTTTTATTAGTAAGGTTTTAATGAGGCATTATCTTGATCCAGAAGTATCAACTCCCCAATAACATTTGAAATTAAGTTACAATATACTCTTTTCCCTTATTTAAGGTTTTTCCCACTGGGTTTTTCTTACTAAGGTATTAACGAGCCATTGTCTTGATCTAGAAGAATCAAACGTATTTCAGGAAATAACATCTCAAATATGTTATTTAAGTTAAACTGTATTTTATCCTTGACTAAGGTTTTTCCCATCGGGTTTTCCTTTGTAAGGTTTTTAATGAAGTATTAAATTGATCCAGAAGTATCAAACTCTATTTGATGCAGTAAATTATTGAAATATGACATACTATATTGTACTCTTTTTCCTTCACTAAGATTTTTCCCATAGGGTTTTACTTAGTAAGGTTTTGATGAGGCATTAGTTCGATCAAGAAGTATCAAGCTTCATTTAAAGAAACAAGAAAATAAAATATGTCATTGTACCCTTTTTCCTTCACTAAGATTTTTCCCATTGGGTTTTTCTTAGTAAGGTTTTAATGAGGCATTATTTGATCCCGAAGTATCAAACTCTTTAAAAGGAATATCATTATATGATATCTATGATTACAAGTTGCACTCTTTTTCTCGTTCATGGTTTTTTCCTACTGGGTTTTCCTAATAGAGGTTTTTAATGAGGCAATGGACAATATCTAGATCGACTAAATGAATAAATGCAAGTAAGATAATAATAAGGAGGAGCAATTATCATACATGTTACAAAAGGGACAATTTCAAGTTATCAGATGATTCAAGATTTTGAAGACGCATATTCAAGGGGGAGTGTTATAATATATGTAAATATATTATAGTGAATATGCTATGTACTGTTTTGTATTTAGTCCCACGTCGTGAGATTAGTTCTATCCCAAGCTCCTAGGCCTTTATATAAATGTGCTAATGTAATGGAAATGAATATCAATCTCTGAATGAATAAAATTGTTCTCTTTAATGGCTTCTACTTTCTTTATTTTATAACAAAAAAGGAGAAATGATATCATTTTTATATTTTGGTATAGTAAATCACATTTGTGGATCGATAGTGATATGTAGAATGATCATTTTATGGAAAGTATTTGCTGTTATTTTGAAAACAAAAAGTTTGCGATAAATTTGGAGATTTAGAAACGGTGTTTTATAAGTAGAAATGAATTTATAAAAGGATTTTATAAATTTGAAAGAAATGTTTAATATGATTTTTATAAATATAAAAGGAGTTTTATAAATATATTTGGAGATTTGTAAAAGAAGTTTATAGTTATATTTTAAGATTTATAAAAGAAGTTTTATAACTAGAAATGAGTTATAATAGGAGTTTTATAAATCAATTTGAAGTTTATAGAAAGAGTTAGAAATAAATCCGAAGATTTATACAAGAAGTTTTATAAATGATATTTTATAAAAGGAGTTGGTAAATATAAAAGAGTTTTATGAACATAAATGAGTTTTATAAAGGAATTTTATAAAAGTAATTTATAAAAAGGAATTTTATAGAAAGAAATGAGATTTGATTTGCATAAATGATCGACTTAAATTACAGTGGTATGGAAAATATTCATTAATTTCATACTTAACGCCAATTCAGAGGTATGGAAACTCGTCTTTATCTTGAGAATTAAGAATGTATGTCGTAACAAGAATTGTTTCCTAACTTGTCCGATTGCATTGTTATTATTTGAGAACGAAAAGTAGTGGTAAGTATATTTGTCTAATTTCTATATGGTCCATTTACGTACACCAAAAGGAAAGTGTTTTGAGTTATTTTTATCAATGTTTAACTTACATTTGTTTTAACCCAAATAAGTATGGTTTTGGAAATGAAATCTTTCTTGAGATTTGTGAATATACTTATACTGTTGAGATAAGTATATGAATACATTCTCTAAGTATTGAAAGTGTAGTATTTGATGAATATACTTGTATCTTTGATATAAGTATATGGAGAAATTTTCTAAGTATTGAAAGTGTAATGTTTTGCGAGTACACTTACAATTGAGGTAAGTATCAATATTTTCAAGTATTGAAAAGAGTAGAGAACGGTTTGTGAATGTATTTGTAAATGTATTTTAATACAAGAATTTACAAAGTGATTTTAATTAATGAAAGTATTAATTAAAAGGGCTTAATAGTTGCTTATGTGCTTAACCATGCCTGGTTTCCATGTGAAATTAAATCTCTTATTTGATTGTTTGTTTATTTGATAGTTAAATAACCAACTATCAAATGTTAGCCAGTTTTTAAAACTATCGTTGTTGGTTCGGAGAAACTGGGATCGGATATGTTATCCAAAAACCACTTCGAACCAACATAAACGTTCGAATTGGAGACATATTGAAGATGATGGAATCAAAGACGAAAATATTTAAAGTGCAAGGATCACTTGCTACTAATCCTTAGGGTGATTCCAAAAGGGATGAAGTAGAAGTAGGGCCTTCAGTTTGTTCGTATCCTAAACAACTTGTATGGATGAATACTGGCATTGCATTATTGCCTGGAGGGCTATGTTAGCATTGCAAGTGGGATTTGCTAAGAGGAAAATGTAATCGTTGCCTCTGGGCCTCACAATCGGAATGACTAAAATCAATGGAGATGCGGCAGGGCTATGTGGGTCGCACCCATTAGGGTATATCATCATCTTTCTAGATTATTAATGAAAAATTATGGATTCGGTATGTGTATGAGAGTTCTCAATGGAAAGGGTTGCAAAGAAACCAAGGTAATGACATATTCGGTACTATCCAGTAAGGTATAGGTCGGTCATGTTTTGTTAGGAGGTCCATGCGTTGCTTTCAGTATTTTTTATCTAGAGATGCACTGCGGTAGGTAGTACCCTTATACCTTGTCATTATATGGAATCCATTCTCCATTATATGTATTACAGTTTTAGTTGTAGAATCTAGTACTATTGAATGTAATTATGGGTAACCATTCCAGATGTGTTATCTATTTATTTTAAAGCTTAGACATTATTATAATATCACAATATTACCTATCAAGATGGTTTGGTTATCATAAGGTAAAAACACATTCATATTTATATGCAGCATGGTCTTATGAGATACCTTTGTCTTTGAAAGGTTTGTAATATTAAAAATCCACATGATGTATGTTTCTCATGCTGGTTTACCAGACTGATCCGAACATTTATTGTTTATAATGCTCGAGTAAACCCGAACATGTTTTTCAGATTTTGTGTGGATGCTTTAGTGCTTTAAGAGATGAGCTAGATTCCTCCAAGACGTATTAATATATATTTTATTTCTACTGCATTTGTTGCTTTTTTATTCATTAATTGTGAGGAAGGTTATGACAACTATCCAGGATGATGATAGAGTAGTTTACTCTGGTTGATGTGTGTGTATTATAGTTTTCTTTTGTAAAGATCATTTGTATATTATATGTTACTCGTCACGATTTGATATTTTGTTTTTTCTTTTCTTTCTTTCACCCCAACAATTTGTCTTTCCAGCACTTAGATGCTCGGGCACATAAATATCATGGATGTGTTAATATTGACTTTTGAGGGTCAAAAATGTGGATCGTTACACATGGTATCAGATCCTAGGTTGAGCAAACACCTAAGCTTTGTGGGGGTAAACTCATTAGAGATAGGGTTAGTAATGCCCTAGAATGATTTTGAGTGTATATATATGAGCATGTATTTGTTAGTGCTATAAAAATGTTATATATTATGTTAATTTATCTTTTGAGTGGTTTATGAATTATGGTCAATACAGAAGATACAACTAAATTGATAGGGGTTTCTAGACTCTTGAACATGGTAAATTGACACAGTACTGTATTGAATTTGGTAAATGAAATAATCTTACCTAGATTATATTTTATATATCTAAGAATAATTTTCAAAAATGATGTAGTAATTTATGATGTGTTTGATTGTCAGGAAATGATAATATTTAGTTATTATCATTTATTGTTTGATTAGTCATGCTCATCCAATTTAGGAGCATTGACTATTGTTCTTGATCGATTGTTTGTGCTCAAAGAGTTTATGAGCATTTATTATTTTGGTTGAATTAAATATGAACATCTTATGAATTCAGTTTCATGATTTTTCTGTAAGTCGTTTGATGATGATGTTGAGTTATAATTTAAATTATAATAAAATTTGTTTGTTAACGAATTTCTTCGTTAACCCCAAAAAGTGTGAGGAAAGTGATACTCGATTGAATAGAGACTTTAGTAATTCTAGATTGGCTTGCTAGGAAGGCACATGCTCCACGTTAAATCCATATTAGTCTTGAAGCCATGAGTGTTTTGGTAATACAAAACAAGTTATGATAAAAATCACAAGTGCTTGAGAATTCGAAAAAAAGTTACTATTCAAGGAATCTTACGATAACTTCTTGGACATATGAGTTTCAATGGCGAAGTCAAAGTCATGTCAAAATCATAAGAATCATTAATCATAATTCATGTCTCTTTATTCATATGCAATACGATTTGTTAGACGATGACTTTTCTAATGATTAGAAAATCATCGAAAAATTATATCATTAAAAATCGCAAGCGCACGATGTATAATTGTAGTACATATGCAAGTACATGTCGATTTGTAGGAAATGAATTAAATTCTAATAATACAATCTAATTACCCCAAAGTTTTTCGAATTTTTTTTTAAACTAAAAAGAATTATAGAAAATGAGCTAAAGCAAAAGTGAATAAACTATGATAACAAGAAGCAATTTAGAGGCAATTCCACTTTCAATCGTTCATATAAATCAACACAAAATTCACTTGTAATCTCTCATTAAAATATTAAGTAGAAATGATAGATGTGCTTATTATAAGTATGATTTATTTGTGCTATTAATTAGCACAACTTAAATCATCAAACTCTAACACACCATTCAAACTCATCTATCAAAGCTCTTGAAGTCGACATGAAATTACATGAAATCTATTTTAAGCATGATCTATTTACTTTTAATTAGTAACTTAGACCATCAAATTTTGATTTTAGTTTGACTTTCATTATCAAAATCACTTAGACAATGATCAAATAGTTTAGGTTTTATATGAAGTTAAGTATAGCCTATTTGAGATGTCAACATAGGCTATCAAAATTCAATATAAAAGAAATATAAACCACCATCATTCATAATTCCATTAAGCACATAAGAGAGATCACAAATGAAATCATTATGTTAATTTAATATGTTTCATGAGAGCTTCATTATCTCTAAATTGAAGTGGTTTAGCTACTCATATTTGAAAACATGTTAACATAAAGTGATTTCAACATAAAATAAAAAGAAAATGAGTGCTAATTACAAGAAAAGAGAACTAACTACTTGCATATAATAAATCTAAACTAAATATATGAATTAAAAGAGAGCATAAGATAATAAAAAAGCATAAAAGAAAGCATAAATAAATTGCATGAAAGTAAAAACAAGACAAAGAAGTCATGAAAGATACTTTTATTTATCTTTGATTTTGCAGCTACAACTTGAATGAAAGGTAAAAAGATAATTACGTGAGACATAAGGGGTATTTATACATGCTTAAAACCCTAATTCATATTTTATGAGGCTACTTAAAATACCCTTGAGAAAGTGTAACCCCCAAGCAACCATTAGAAAATTAATTAATCCCCATTAACATGCCTTTAAGCCTCTATTAACATGTGCATGTGCTTTTAATTATGGACCATATGGTAGTGGATTTGTGGGCTCCTCCATGTTGCACGAATTCATTTTTTTTCACTCTTCATTTGCCTTCAACATATGTGCATGTATTCATACACAAACCCTCTTCATATTTGCACTTCATTTCCTACAAATAAAAACGTGCAAATAAATTTTCTCAAAATAAATCATACGTAAAATTACCATTTTACCCCAAAATGAAGAAGAATAAATGTTGATTTGAAAAAAATTTAAATTTTGATTAAAATATGTAAAATACCTAATATTCTCATTTATTTAAATAAATAAAGATAGATGAAATATGGAAGTAAAAATATGCACTTTTACGTGCACATCATGCACATTTTCGTTCTGTTTATTTCCTATATATATATATATACACACATGTATGCCTTCGTTCGGCTTTTGTAAATGATAAAAAATAATTTGCTTCTAAATGAGTTTGCAGTACAGGTTGTAAATTGCAGAAATTTAGAAGGAGAAGAATTGCTTGCAAAACTGCTCTATTTTGCTTGTCCAAAAAAAAGAATTGCTCTAAAGAAAACTTTCGCTGCTTTTAGATAAATTTTTTAATAATTCTATACGCTCTGATATCGTGTTCTTATCATCTGTTTTTCTTTTTTTTGCATTATTAGTTACCTGCATTTAAAAAAATAGAATAAAAATTTCATTTGTAGTTGCATTGTTAATGCATGTTTAATTTTAGTTTTACATCATTTCATATTGTTTTATTTTCTAAGAGCAACATCCAACTTCACAAAAGATGTGGATTTCATCACTCTTTCCTTGGCCGACAAATTGCATTTCATTATAGAAAGTTGACTTAAATAATAAAGGTTAGACGTTCGACTCAAGAGTGTCACGAGCTCATCTAGGGCAATTTTGACAAATTGATTTTTTTAGCATAATTTTTCTTAGCGTCTAAGGCAATGACAAAGCAACAATTATTTGTAATTATTATGCTGATTCGTAAGATATTATATTGATTATTTTTCTGAAGGTACGTAAACCTTCAGCTGCATTGCAACGGTGATTCGTGGTGCACTGATAAATCATGTCCGTTGCCTGGCTAAGAATTGTATCGTTAAATTAATTCAAACCGTCACGATACAAGTTTGGGTTAGAAGGTACTAAGGACAGAAAATTTCTGCTTTGCATTTATCTAGTTGCATTAGTTTCATGCATATATAAAAAAAATTAAAAATTCCAAAAAAACATTTCCTTTTGTAAAAAAAAAAACAGTTTCTTATCTTTTTCTTAAAAGAAAGAAAATAAAAAAAAATGAAAATAAAAAAGAGAGGAAAAAACATATTTCTTTTAGTAGAGAAGAAAAATTCAAAAAAAAACTTCCCCCTCTCTTAAAAAAAATCTTCACTCTTATTCTCTTACCCTAGTTGTTCGCCTCTTTCTCTTCTTAACCTTAATATTCTCTCTTGTGCATGAGAGTTTGAGCTCATGACAATTCAACAAACCGCTTAGTTCGAACAAACAATCTTTCCACAACAGCGAACGAAAATCTACCTCGTACTTTCATGGACAAAATTTTTCCTGATCGAGTTTCTGTCCCTTCTTGCATGACTTTACCCATCCCAACGGGTAATCACTTTGCAATCCATTCAAGTCGTATTAGCACGCTTCCAAAATTTGGAAATTTTAAAAATGATGACATTTGCATCTTTTTAACGAAATTTGAACAAGTTTGTGCAATTATAAAAGTTCTACAATTATGCGACGGTGGAATAAAACTTAGGTTTGCATCTACCGACTACGCCTAAAAATGGTTGTATAGCTTGCCTTCAAATTCGATTAGAACTTGGGACGAATTTGTAAAAATGTTCTTAATGAAATTCTACCTCTTGGAAAAGACAACCAAAATTCAAAATGAAATTGTAAATTTTCATCAATTTAGGGTGAATCCTTCGGAAAATATTGTGAAAGATTTAAGGAACTTTTGATCAAATGTCCACACCACAAATTTGAAAAATGGATTGTTTGCCAAATTTTATACGATGACTTGAAAATAACTCTCGAATGATGCTTGAGTTAATGTATCATGGAAACTTTTTAACACAACATCACGATGCAGCTTGGCAATTTCTTGAAAACATAGCCGAAAAATCATCTCAATGGCAACGATAATGAGAAATAAATGTATTCAAGATCAAAAGAACATTTGATAGGATCATCATTAGTCTTAGAAGCGAAAATCGATGCAATGATAAATAAATTTTATAATGGTTTTTCATCTAATCAAATGAACCAAGCTTTTCAAATCTTATATTATTAACGTAATGATCCGAATCACAATACCGATTAATGTCCTCACTCGTTAGAACAAATCAACGCTTTTAACAAAGTTAGAAATGATCCATTCTCTCCAATGTAAAATCCCGGTTAGAGAAATCATCCAAACTTTGCTTGGAACGGACAATTCAAACACGAATTTGGTTCCACCATCTTTTCAAGTAGTTTCAAAAAATGTTTCAAATCCTCCTTTTCAACCAAATCGATTTCGATAAAACTATTGCCACATTCTCAAAACCAAGCACAACAATCTTCAATCTTTTGTTCCTTAAGATGACAAACGAATGACATCACTTGAGAAAAGTTTGGAAACTTTGACTAAAGCAACCACTCAAAATCTTCAATTGAACATCAATTTGCAAAATTTTCTAACCTCGTACATGAAAAATACATTTCAATTGATTACTAAACTCGAAATGAAAATGATTCAGTTAGCCATTTCTGTAAGTGAACGGGAAAGAGCTACGTTTCCGAATGAACGTATTTCGAACCCTAGAAATCAAACACAAGCTCAAAATAAGCTTATATCGTTCAAGATAGCAATTTGAATCAAATGAATGCTATTACTAGTTTGCGATCAGGTAAGCAAATCGATAACCAAGATTGCCAATCCTAATGACTTACTAGAAATTTCTTCCAAATCACCAATACCCTCGACCGAGTCCAACCTGAACATTGAATCCAATTCTGAATCTCATCCTTCACCAACTCAAGTAGACCGACCTACTGAGTTACGAGCTCCATTTCTCCATAGACGTCATGCTAAGGAACATTCGAAACAAATGGAAAAGGCGTTAGAAACTTTTAAGCAAGTCAAGGTTGATATTCCTCTTTTAGACATAGTCCCAACCTATACCAAATTTTTGAAGGACTTATGCACTCAAAAACAACACACTCAATTGCCTAAAAAAGTTTTCTTAGCGACCGGTCTAAGTGAAGTATTGTCTCAATTCGTTCCTGTGAAATACAAAGATCTTAGTTGCCCCCCACAATCTCATGTACGATAGGAGACAAGAAAATCAATAAATGTCTTTTAGATCTAGGTGCTAGTGTAAACTTGCTCCCATATTCAATTTACCAGCAACTAGATCTAAGTGAGCTCAAATCAAGAAAAGCCACCCTTTAATTAGCCGATTGTTTTTAAAAAACTAATAGGTGAGATTGAGGATGGGTTGATCAAAGTAGGAGAATTTATATTCCCTTTTGATTTCATTGTCTTAGAAACACAACCTATAAATAATCCACAGGTCAAATTCATTTGATTTCAGGATGACCTTTTTACCTACTTCCAATGCTTTGATCAACTGTTGAAATGATTCAATGAAAATTTCCTTTGGCAACATAACCATAGATCCAAACATCTTTAATTTAGGAATCAATCAAACGAACCATTCAATTGCATTTTGAAAGTTAACGCTATTCATAAAAACTTTGAAAACGAAACAATTGACCTTAATAGTGAACATAGGCGGACTATGAACAATTGTTTTAAGATGCATCAATCAAGATCATTGACATGCTTCCCTTCGAACCTCGTACGATTGAGTTCGAAACTTAACCAATTTCTTTGATTGTGCAATCTTCCAAATTACAGCTCAAACTTCTACCATCTCACATATGTACATACATTTAGGTGACAACGATTTTCCATCATAATTTCTTTTGATCTTTCTTAACTAAGAAACATCTCATTTTTCAATTCTTTCAAAAAACAAAGAAGGAATTGGATGGTCCATTACCGATACTAAGGGAATTAGCCCTACAATTATTCAACATTGTGTTCACTTAATTGATAAAGCCAAGCCTACTAGTGATGCACAACGAAGGCTTAACCCCAAAATGAAAGATGTGGTTCGAGTAGAAATTAATAAGCTTCTTGATAATGGCATCATTTATCCTATATCCAACAACTCGTGGGATAGCCCAATTCATGTTGTTCCTGAAAAATCCGAACTCACCGCTATCACGAATGATGTTAACGAACTCATTCCAACTCTTACTTAAATGGGTTGGCGTGTTTGCATTGATTATTGTAACGACCCAGAATTTCTTTTAATTAAAATCCGTATATTTAATTGATTTTAAATATTAATAAGTGAAATTAATCAGTCGAATAAGTTTTATTTCGAATAATTGGATGATTTAAATCGATAATTTAATATTGGAAATTATAGAAATAATTGAAAATTGGGTTTAATATGATTGAAAATGATTTGTAAAATTTTATTTAATCATATTGGAGTTAGAATGATGTTATAGAACTTTTAAAATCGAATTAAAAGTTAATTTGTGAAAATTTAATATTTTAACATTTAAATTGACGAGTTAAAATAGCCATTTTTCAAACAGTCTCGGATTTCGACAAAACCAGTTTCATCGGATCCGTAATGTGATATTATTGTATGGTTTGGAATTTCGTGTCAATCAGATTTACCGTTTGTCCGGGGCAAGCTAAAACACATAGAAATTAGTTTAATCGATTTAATTTAAATTTGATCGTTTATTTCCGTAACTCGCACAGATGATCGAATTAGCCTCCGAAACACATTCCATTGTGTTCGGAACGCAGGGTAAACCTTAGAAACGTCAACCGGCACGCTTCGTTTGGAGTTCGGAAAATCCGGGATGAATAGTGTTTTGGAATATTTTCTATAAAAGCACCTACCTTATTCACATTTGCATTCAGAAACCCTAGGGTTAGCAGCCGCCTCCATATAAAACAATGGCCGAAAATTTCCCATTTTCTTCTCTCAACTACTTCCAATCCGTGAACAATTAGCAAAAGTCATCAACTAACAAATTGGAGAGCACGATGGGAGCTTCGAATCCATATGGAGATGATGGGGTATGGCGCGACGATGGAGGAGAATTTGGGCCACGTTCTCTGGCCATTCGCGCGCGTCGTTCGAGGAGAGGGTGGCGCCGAGCTTGGTGCTGCTATAGCCGAGTGTAGAGTAGGTGATGGCGAACGTAATGAAGGTGGTTGATCAGAGGATAGGCAAACGGAGGAGGCTCGAAAATTTGATTCATAATGGCGGCCGTGGGTTCCTTTTCTCGTGCACGTTCACTGGAGAGGGAAGAAGTAAATTTGCGTGGGACGGCCGGGATGCAGGGGGCTTGAATCCAACGGTAGTGATTAAGTTAGGTTTAAATTAAAAAATAAAGTTGAAATTAAATTGTATTTAAATTGTATTAACTTCTAAATATCATAACTAGTTGATGTGATGTCCGTTTTGGACGAAACGAATTGCGTTGCAATCGTTTTGTCGAGCATTACGCAATAGAACTGGATTGGAGTCGATTGGAGTCAGTGAAAAATTTGGGTAAAATTTAAACGCACGTTTAATTTTATTCGAAATAGAACGCTGCAACCGTTATTGAATCAAGGTGAGAACTTCTCGCTCAATTGAATCGGGTTCGATTTTAATTTTAAATAGTTAGATTTAAAATTCTTGATTGTATGTTTGAATGATGATTGTTATCTATTGATTGTTAAAATAGACATTATACGCCATTAGTAAGCGGTGGTTATTTATTAAAAACATATACCGCGAATATTTCACAGTACAGTGAAATTGGTATTATTTATGTACTTGGAGTTGATTTCCCGCATTATATAGCGGATGAGACCCTATTGCGTCGTATAATAGCGGAAAATATTTTAAATCCTATATACCGCGATATTTCGTTTGGAAACAGAATTGGTATTGTGCTAATGTTTGTGGATGCAGGGAAACAGGTTGGAGGGATCCAACTGGATTCCTCAATAGTATTTATTTAATTATAGATATTTTGATATTTGTTGATTATCATATACAGATATATGATGTCGTTGTTGTCGTGATTGACTATTTGGTGTGTAGCATCATTGGGCAAATTTTGGAATTTTAAAAGGATTTTTAAAGTGATTTTTGAAAGTACACGTTTTATAAAATATTTTTGGAATTGATTCATTTTAAATAAATAAACGTTATAATTTTAATGTTATAAAAATTATGATTTTTGAGAAATATAGTTAAAAGTTGATTTTTGAAAAAAAGGGGTTAATGATTTTATAAAATAGTTTAAATTGGGATTTTTGAATTTATTGTAAAAGTTTAAATATAGGATTTATAAAATTTGATTATTTTATAAATCAAAATGATGAAATTATAAAGGAGTTTAAAGACGTTTTAAAAGAATAATATAAATTGATTTATATAAAAGATTTATAAAATTGATATTTATAAATTAAAGTATTGAAATTATAAAACGAGTTTTTATAAATGTTAGGTTGAAGTGTAAATGGATTTCATAAGTGAATGAAATTATAGAATTATAAACGGTGATGTTATAAATGGTATTTTATAAGCAGTAGATTTATAAAATTTGTAAAGTTATTAAAAGAATAGATTTGGGTAAATAAATGAATCTTATAAGTTATAAGATTTATAATTTGGGAAGTTTAAAAGAACGTTTTTTTTGTAAACAAATAAATTATAAATATTTAACTTATAATATGGACTTTTGGTATATTATTGAGTTATAAATTGAATAGGTTAATAAAGGAACATTATTTTATAAATCCGCAAACGACTTATTTTGATAAGTAAATTGTTATAGCTTATTAATGGAGTTATATTCACGTTTTAGACAGTGAATAATCCTTTAAAATAAAATGTATAGAAATGATGAAATTGGTTAACGAAGTATATTCACGTTTTTGGATAGTGAAAAATATGTTAAAGAAATTGTTTTGGATGTGATATTTTAAATAGAATTAAAACGATTTAATGATGCTTTAAATGTGTTAAGGTTCGAAACCATAGATTTCAACATTCATTGTTGAAATAGACGTTTTCGAGAAATAGAAGGAAATGGTGGACTATAACACTGTTGTTATAGTAAATGATTTCCGAAAGGAAATGTTTTCTATAGTATTAGGATTTATATATTTATCTTAACTTCGAATCCCTATACTAATGATTTTTGAGTTGTCGTAACGATGTTTTACGTAACATTCGTTTTGACTCAAATAAATGTGTTTAAAAGAACACTTTCCTTAAAGAATAAAATATATAAGTGTTGAAAATAAATAGATTTGTGAGCTACTTATTATTAATAAGCATGGAAATGCTTTTCCAATATGAAATGAAACATTTTTGAGAATTTATCTTTGCAAAGATAAATTGAAAATGAATATTTGAAATCTATTGAAAGCCGTATATCAGTAGATATTTTGAAACATAAATTCACTATGGAATTTATAAAAGAAAGGGGATTTTGTTTAAAAATAAATATTGACTTATTTTTGAAGTATTGAAATTATATATCTTGTAAAGATATTTTTGAAAAATAAATAATTTGGAAAATTATTTGGAATCTAGTGATGTTGTGCATATCCATTGATAGTTCAATAACCGACTATCAATATTTACCTTTGAATGGGTATTTGTTGTGATTTGCTTGAATTTGAATGCCACACTTATTTTCGAATAAGCGCTCACTATTCAGGTTAGCCGCGAAAGGACCTTTGAGTCGTATAACCCATTCCGAATATGTGATACGTCGTTATGGATTGCATTTGAAGACCGGTGTTGAAGACCGGATATTTTTAAAAATGGAAGGATTATCGTCGAATGTCTCTGCACCGAATGTCCCCGGTATAGAGATTCCATATGTGATGGGAATTCCGGACGTGATCAGTGAATATCCGGATTGCAAGGACTTCTTTGTAAGTGCCTTCGGTTCCGTTCAATCCTGGAACGGACTTGTATGGATGTGTGTCTGACTTTACAATTTGAGATGTAAAGCTGGTTTCTATCAAATATATTTCCGTTGGTGGCGGAGAATTTATTCTCTTAGCTTAACACCCTTAGAGGTTATGTAGTTGATGGTTACTAGTGATACATTCCCAAATTGGTAATGTGGCATACAAAGTGCTGTTGAGCATTTGACGATCAAAGCACAGCTTTTGTATAAAGCGTAGCTATGTGGACAAGACTTGCTTGTCTTAGTGAAATGTGATGGGGGTTCTCGCTTCGCGGTTAGGTGGCGAACGGAAGACTCTTACCCCCACATGTCCTCTTTACGAGGTTGGTTAGGCGTAACCCGTGACAGTCGAAAGGCTGGCCGTAAAAGCAAGTTTCGGGTATCAGTGTAAGCCACGGTGGATCTGGATGGTTGCAAAGTCTACCGGTCGCTGCTGCTTTGGGCCGTTACATCTGGTATCAGAGCATATGGTTAAGCGACAACCATGGCTCTGTTGGGTATTACTCATTAGAGATAGAGTCAGTAGTACTCTAGAATGAGTTGAGTGTAATAATAGCTATGAGAGCGTATTTGTTAGTGAATATAAATTTGTTTTATATTGTGATGATTGGTTTGTTGAGTGGTATATGGATTCTGGTTAATACGAGTAATCAACGTTATTGATAGGGATCCCTAAACACTTGTACAGAACAATTCGACACGATATTGTTTTAAATTGGGTAAATGAAATAATTTTACCTTGATTATATTTTATATATAAAGGAATAATTTTCAGAATTATTAAAGTGTATATAAGTTGATTGTTTGGTTGTTGAAAATGTAAGAATATACATATAAGTTAATTAAGAGATGTTTGAATAATCTAAATAAGAGAATAATTGTATAAGCAAAAGGATTATAAGAATTGAATTATAATTAGAGTGATTTACAATTGTGAAATAAACTTATATATATAAGAAGTGAAACTATATGAATATATTTATGAATATGAGTTGTAAATAAAAAATGAATTAAAAGTTAAATGGAATTTACTTTAGAATTGGAATCTGAATTGGATTTATAAGTGGGAATTTAAGTTAAGTAAAACCAAATAACGTTTAAATGGAATATAACTTAAGAGATGTTGAATGAAGTTGATTTTGGTATCGAAGTAAATTAATAAAGTTAAGTGATAAATGTGAACTTGAGTTACGTAATGGAATTCAACTTTTGTGGTTAAATGAATTAGCAATTGAGGTAATAAATGGATTGAATGTTAATCAATTAAATGTAAATAATTGATATGAAATAATGAATGTAGGTGTTAATTCATTAAAATCTAATGTTATTGGAAATTGAATAATTAAATGAAAATCAATTTAATTAAACCAATTGAAAGTAAAGGTGTTAAACCAAATTGAATGAATATAAGCAAAGGAATTTGGTTGTAATTAATATACATTGGTTGTTATATGATAGTTAGTTGATTGTATATAATTCATTAAGTATTAACGAAATTGAGTTAAAGAAATTGAAAGCTAAAGTAATTAAAATCCAATTGGAAGTTAAGTGAATCTCAAATAGAATTGAATTTGATTTGGAAGTGAACCAACTTGAATATGAATTAGTGAATATAAACTAATTGAAAATGAATGTTAGTAAAAACATCCACTGTTAATGAATCAAATGTGATTAAATTGAAAACTCATTTCATTGAATATTAATGAGAATATAAATGAATATTTATTGGTTATGGATGTTAGTTGAATGCATGTTGGATGATAGTTGGTTGATGGTTGAATTTATTGTTTTATTGCATTTGCTATGTTGGCATATATAGTTGTTATGTTACTATATGATTTATATTGATACTATTGTCTATATACATGTTTCTCATCTATTTGTTGAGTGTTTAGTAGGTGCGGATCGCGTTTGCTTCGCATTTGGAGCTCGCTTTCGCGCTATATTAGCCGTATATGCTCGCTAATAATAAATAAGGTACATATCTCGGATTAAATATCGTACTTTTACACTTTTTTCCCTGCGGGATGCCTCATCACTTGATGAGAAGTATATTTGTGATATGTACTGTCGTTTTTTTTCGGATCGAGCCGCGCAAAGGAGACTCTGGCGAATTTTTCTGAAAATTTAAGGCGTTAGAAATTTTTTAAGAAAATTGAAAATTTTAGTGAAAACTAAAATTTTGATCTGGAGTTGAAAGTTAAATGCTTAAGAGATTGGTAAAAATCTAAATTGAACGGTTTGTTTTGGGAAAATTAATGGATTCTGTAACTTTTTCTTACTTGGTAATTTCGAGGACGAAATTCTTTTAAGGGGGGAAGTTTGTAACGACCCAGAATTTCTATTAATTAAAATTCGTGTATTTAATTAATTTTAAATATTAATAAGTGAAATTAAACAGTCGAATAAGTTTTATTTCGAATAATTGGATTTAATTGGATGATTTAAATCGATAATTTAATATTGGAAATTATAGAAATAATTGAAAATTGGGTTTAATATGATTGAAAATGATTTGTAAAATTTTATTTAATCATATTGGAGTTAGAATGATGTTATAGAACTTTTAAAATCGAATTAAAAGTTAATTTGTGAAAATTTAATATTTTAATATTTAAATTGACGAGTTAAAATAGCCATTTTTCAAACAGTCTCGGATTTCGACAAAACCAGTTTCATCGGATCCGTAACATGATATTATTGTATGGTTTCAAATTTCGTGTCAATCGGATTTACCGTTTGTCCGGGGCAAGCTAAAACGCATAGAAATTAGTTTAATTTAAATTTGATCGTTTACTTCCGTAACTCGCACAGATGATCGAATTAGCCTCCGAAACACATTCCATTGTGTTCGGAACGCGGGGTAAACCTTAGAAACGTCAACCGGCACGCTTCGTTTGGAGTTCAGAAAATCCGGGATGAATAGTGTTTTGGAATATTTTCTATAAAAGCACCTACCTTATTCACATTTGCATTCAGAAACCCTAGGGTTAGCAGCCGCCTCCATATAAAACAATGGCCGAAAATTTCTCATTTTCTTCTCTCAATTACTTCCAATCCGTGAACAATTAGTAAAAGTCATCAACTAACAAATTGGAGAGCACGATGGGAGCTTCGAATCCATACGGAGATGATGGGGTATGGCGTGACGATGGAGGAGAATTTGGGCCGCGTTCTCTGGCCGTTCGCGCGCGTCGTTCGAGGAGAGGGTGGCGTCGAGCTTGGTGCTGCTGTAGCCGAGTGTAGAGTAGATGATGGCGAACGTAATGAAGGTGGTTGATCAGAGGATAGGCAAACGGAGGAGGCTCGAAAATTTGATTCATAATGGCGGCCGTGGGTTCCTTTTCTCATGCGCGTTCATTGGAGAGGGAAGAAGCAAATTTGCGTGGAACGGCCGGGATGCAGGGGCTTGAATCCAACGTTAGTGATTAAGTTAGGTTTGAATTAAAAAATAAAGTTGAAATTAAATTGTATTTAAATTGTATTAACTTCTAAATATCATAACTTGTTGATGCGAGGTCCGTTTTGGACAAAACGAATTGCGTTGCAATCATTTTGTCGAGCACTACGCAATGGAACTGGATTAGAGTCGATTGGAGTCAGCGAAAAATTTGGGTAAAATTTAAACGCACGTTTAATTTTATTCGAAATAGAACGCTGCAACCGTTATTGAATCAAGGTGAGAACTTCTCACTCAATCGAATCGGTTTCGATTTTAATTTTAAATAGTTAGATTTAAAATTCTTGATTGTATGTTTGAATGATGATTGTTATCTATTGATTGTTAAAATAGACATTATACGCCGTTAGTAAGCGGAGGTTATTTATTAAAAACATATACCGCGAATATTTGACAGTACAGTGAAATTGGTATTATTTATGTACTTGGAGTTGATTTCTCGCATTATATAGCGGATGAGACCCTATTGCGCCGTATAATAGCAGATAATATTTTATATCCTATATACCGCGATATTTCGTTTGGAAATGGAATTGGTATTGTGCTAATGTTTGTGGATGCAGGGAAACAGGTTGGAGGGATCCAACTGGATTCCTCAACAGTATTTATTTGATTATAGATATTTTGATATTTGTTGATTATCATATACAGATATATGATGTCGTTGTTGTCGTGATTGACTATTTGGTGTGTAGCATCATTGGGCAAATTTTGGAATTTTAAAAGGATTTTTAAAGTGATTTTTGAAAGTATATGTTTTATAAAATATTTTTGGAATTGATTCATTTTAAATAAATAGACGTTATAATTTTAATGTTATAAAAATTATGATTTTTGAGAAATATAGCTAAAAGTTGATTTTTGAAAATATGGGGTTAATGATTTTATAAAATTGTTTAAATGGGGAATTTTGAATTTATTGTAAAACTTTTAAATATGGGATTTATAAAATTTGATTATTTTATAAATCAAAATGATGAAATTATAAAGGAGTTTAAAGACGTTTTAAAAGAATAATATAAATTGATTTATATAAAAGATTTATAAAATTGATATTTATAAACTAAAATATTGGAATTATAAAACGAGTTTTTATAAATGTTAGGATGAAGTGTAAATGGATTTCATAAGTGAATGAAATTATAGAATTATAAACGGTGAAGTTATAAATGGAATTTTATAAGCAGTAGATTTATAAAATTTGTAAAGTTATTAAAAGAATATATTTGGGTAAATAAATCAATCTTATAAGTTATAAGATTTATAATTTGGGAAGTTTAAAAGAACGATTTTGTAAACAAATAAATTATAAGTATTTAACTTATAATATGGACTTTTGGTATATAACTGAGTTATAAATTGAATAGGTTAATAAAGGAGATTTATAAAAGGAAGTTGTTATAAAATAAATAGAAATGGAATTTATAAACATTGTTTTATAAATCCGCAAACGACTTATTTTGATAAGTAAATTGTTATAGCTTATTAATGGAGTTATATTCACGTTTTAGACAGTGAATAATCCTTTAAAATAAAATGTATAGAAATGATGAAATTGGTTAACGAATTATATTCACGTTTTTGGATAGTGAAAAATATGTTAAAGAAATTGTTTTGGATGTGATATTTTAAATAGAATTAAAACGATTTAACGATGTTTTAAATGTGTTAAGGTTCGAAAACATAGATTTCAACATTCATTGTTGAAATAGACGTTTTCGAGAAATAGAAGGAAATGGTGGACTATAACACTGTTGTTATAGTAATGATTTCCGAAAGGAAATATTTTATATAGTATTGGGATTCATATATCTATCTTAACTTCGAATCCCTATACTAATGATTTTTGAGTTGTCGTAACGATGTTTTACATAACATTCATTTTGACTCAAATAAATGTGTTTAAAAGAACACTTTCCTTAAAGAATAAAATATATACTTAATTGTGATTTAAGTATATTGAATATTTTTCCAAGTGTTGAAAATAAATAGATTTGTGAACTACTTATTATTAATAAGCATGGAAATGCTTTTCCAATATGAAATGAAACATTTTTGAGAATTTATCTTTGTAAAGAAAAATTGAAAATGAATATTTGAAATCTATTGAAAGCAGTATATCAGTAGATATTTTGAAACATAAATTCACTATGGAATTTATAAAAGAAAGGGGATTTTGTTTAAAAATAAATATTGATTTATTTTTGAAGTATTGAAATTATATATCTTGTAAAGATATTTTTGGAAAATAAATAATTTGAAAAATTATTTGGAATCTGGTGATGTTGTGCATATCCATTGATAGTTCAATAACCGACTATCAATATTTACCTTTGAATGGGTATTTGTTGTGATTTGCTTGAATTTGAATGCCACACTTATTTTGGAATAAGCGCTCACTATTCGGGTTAGCCGGGAAAGGACCTTTGAGTCGTATAACCCATTCCGAATATGTGATACGTCGTTATGGATTTCATTTGAAGACCGGTGTTGAAGACCGGATACTTTTGAAAACGGCAGGATTACCGTCGAATGTCTCTACACCGAATGGCCCCGGTATAGAGATTCCATATGTGATGAGAATTCCGGACATGATTAGTGAATATCCGGATTGCAAAGACTTCTTTGTAAGTGCCTTCAGTTCCGTTCGATCCCGGAATGGACTTGTATGGATGTGTGTCTGACGTTACAATTTGAGATGTAAAGCTGGTTTCTATCAAATATATTTTCGTTGGTGGCGGAGAATTTATTCTCTTAGCTTAACACCCTTAGAGGTTATGTAGTTGATGGTTACTAGTGATACATTCCCAAATTGGTAATGTGGCATACAAAGTGCTGTTGAGCATTTGATGATCAAAGCACAGCTTTTGTATAGCTTTGTGGACGAGACTGCGTCGGACCTCACACCCCAGAAATGGTCAAAACAGGAAGGATGCGGCAAGGTTATCGGGGCTAGCGCCCTTTAGTGTATGTCATTCCTTCTGGATAGAGGTGGTATCATGGTATAGAGCCCAGATATTTCACCTATGTTGCTACTGCAAACTTATTACTTTGTGGTTGTTGGAAATCGAGGATCCTCGGATATAGATCGGTTATGATCGGGGGATGCCATATTCGTGTAGTAGTTACCTAGTTTGAAAGGTAACCCGACCTTGCGTTGGCAGAGATCCGGTTAGGTTCTCGGGACGTCATTCCAGAGGCGTTTCCATGTGGCAATGGGAAGTTCCTTGGCCTGACCATTTGTTGAAAATCCAAAGAAACAATACGAGCCTTGTACGGTTTTAGTTGTAGAACCTGCCATTTAATATGGTAGCTATAGTAGGCATAATATAATGGTACCTATGCTGGCTAAGACTTATATTCTACTTTCGAAATGTTTTCTACACTATGCACTAATAATAATATCAAAAATGATTTGATTTTGCATAGTAAGCATCTTTGACTATCATAAGGAGAAATCTCCCTCAAGTTTGCGTTTGCATTGTGTGTGTGCCGGGAGGCCTTATGGTAGTTTCATTTTTAAAAGCATTGCGAATTGACTTTTAAAAAAAATATTCCTCTTTTTTGTTTTTAAAAAGAATAACTGTTTTAAAGTTCTCACACCAGTCCCATGACTGATTCGGAGTTTATTGTTTTTCCTTCCTAAACTCTGGGTGCCCACCAATTTCCACACGGGCAGTCTAGAGTCAGGTTATCAGGATATTTTGGAATTCAGGAGTTGCTGGAGGCAAGCTGGATGGCATGGCGTATTCACTAGTATATAGTATTTCTTTTCCGCTGTTTGTAGTTGTTTGTTGTGGTAAACTCTGATAATATAATGTAATGTGATGTAATATAATAACTGATATAGTTCTTTGTTTAAAGATTATTCATTTATTTATTATATGTTGTTCCGCTGCGATTGTGAGATTCTGATATTGTTCTGTTGTTTTCTTTCTGTTCTGTTCTATCTTTTTCTCTCTTCTTCTATCTTTTTCTTCTTCTTTAACCATAATGGTTCGTATTTCCGTTCACCTGGAGTTAATCAAGGGAGATTAGTGTCTATTCAAGGAGTACGGATTTACGGGTCCTTACAATTATCGAAAATTTAATTCTGCAATTCGTAAAGATCATTTTCCTCTTCCTTTCATAGACGAAATGCTTGAATGGTTAGCCGGTCATGAATTCTATTGATTTTTTGCTTGATGGTTATTCCAGCTACAACCAAATCCCAATTGCTCCTGAAGATCAAGAAATAATGACTTTCATATGTTCTTTCGGAACCTTTGCTTATCGGCGTATGCCATTTGGACTTCGTAATGCCCCTATGACTTTCCAACAATGCAAGGTTGGCATCTTTTCTAACATGGTCGAATGCTTTCTAGAAGTTTACATGGACGATAACTGTGATATCCCAAAATTTCAAGGAATTTAAGATGTGATAATCTCTTAATTAATTATTTAAAAT
Source organism: Allium cepa (assembly GCA_030765085.1). Taxonomy (NCBI): domain Eukaryota; kingdom Viridiplantae; phylum Streptophyta; class Magnoliopsida; order Asparagales; family Amaryllidaceae; genus Allium; species Allium cepa. The sequence goes on from CM060939.1 coordinate 104,115,305, forward strand.
TGGTAAAATTTGATATTTCCAAATAATAATAATATGATGTTTTTAAACATAGACATAGATTGATAGAATAATTATTTTATTTGTGTTATTTTATAAATTTGATTTTAAATAGACTTATTATTTTCAAATGTAATAAGTATTGTTTAAACATATATGTATATATATATTTAAGTTGCTTTGGAAATGGAATAATACATTTCAAATTTAATAATGTGTTTATTTAAAATATATATATTTGAGTTGATTTTTAAGTTGGATTTTAAAAGTAAAGTTTGAATTTGAATCTGGATTTAAATTTGAATCTCTAGAGGTAATTATTTTAATATATTTTGATATGAAATGTATGAATAAAGTTTTTTTATTTAAATAAGATTTGTTTTCTTTAATTTTAAAACAAATCCTAATGAATCTATATAAATTTACATCTTACCTTTCTTCCATTTTCTTGTTTATTTTCACATTTTCAAAAGCAAGTAACAAAGCCTGTAAACAATCCACCAGATCAAAACTTGAAACATTCCTCAAACCAAAACCAAATCTGCAATGTTCCTTTTCAACAACCCTGTAAAACCTGTCACAAATTCAAAGCCAAAGCTGTTAACATTTTCCAAACTCAAGAATCTATAGCCTGAAACCAAGTTCAAACCAAATCTACAATGTTTTTTTTCCCCTGTAACCATTTTTATACAAAGCCTATAAACACTCCTCAAAACATCAAGCTCTGTAAAGAAACAAAGTCTATAATTATTTATCTTCAAGCCTATAACCATTTTCAAGAATTCATGCAAGAAATCTGAAGCAAAAATCAAAGCTTACAAGTTTCCAGAGGCCATGGTTTTCAATTTTTCAAAGCTTCTCTGTTTTTAAAGAAATCAAGGCAGTCAAGTTCAAATCCAGTTTTTCCCAAACCTTCTGCCTCTTTAAATATGTGAGTAAACATTCTTTTTCAAAAGCTAAAGTGGATTTAAATTTGCTTTCATATGATTTTTGAAATAAATTATCTTTGCATGTGTATATATATGTATGGACACTGTATGTATGTGAGTATTGAACCGTGCATGTTGATATATCCCTGTTTCCAGGGTTCAGAGTCTACAAATCAATCAAAATTTCATATCTTTTTATTTAATCACTGTTAGCACTTGAATTAAAAACAAAATAGTTTAGTTTTAGCATAATCTAGGTACTAAAAATATAAACAAGTATGTAAGTTTTGAAATATGCTTGCATTTGGAAAATAACAGTAGAAATCTTTAAAACATGTAAAACTAAATGTTGTATTTTATTGATTCAAGTGTATGTCTTGAATCATCTCTGGAAAATAAGACTTTTAAAAAAAAATTACAATTTTTAGAATTATGTTGAGGATGCAATTCTTAGATGACTAGAATGTGGTTTTTGGATGATTTCTGGTGACTGGAGCATCTCTGGTGGTCGAGGATTTTGCTGGAGCAAGATTGATGATCAGGGGTATGGACAAAAATAGTAGAAGCGGTGATAGTTTGCCGTGGCGACGGCGGCAGGTCGAACTAGGATTTTAACCTAATTTGGTTGAAGGTCTGATTGGTAATCATTGTTTTGTCTATGGGTGATCGAGTGGCTCGAGGCTGCGGGGATTGGTGGCGTAGGAGTTCGGCAAGGTGTGGACAAGGTTTCTTAACCTTCGATGGTCAGAAGTGATTGGGCGAGGCTTTTTTTGGCAGTGGTTTGGGTTCCGGTTTTCAACTGGATAGCTCGATTTGGAATCGTGGCTTATGGTCGTGGTTTGATGATCATGACGAGTTGCTGGAGCGATCGTGGGTATGTGAGAAGTTCTGGCGGTGATCGAAAGTTCATCGTGGATGGTGCAGGGTGCACATGTGTCAGGAATGTCAGTTGGTGCTAAGGTTTTGGGAATGGCAGTTGCCTCGGGGAGGAACTCGCGTGGATTTTGTTTTGGCTCGAGTTTGTCCTGGGGTCATATGCGAGAACTTGAACGAACTGTTAAGTTTTTAAACAGTTTAAAATTTTAAACCAAACAGTTTTAAAACAAAGAAGAAAAGAAGAAAAAGTACTTGGTTTGATTCGAGTACATATGGGTTAAACCCAAAGTAAAATGTTTAATAAAACTATGTTTTTAAATTTTAAATAATCAAGTTAAATCAATTTCTTGAAAATTCATTTCTTTGTAATGAATGTTTTGAATAAATTTAAGTTGTATGATTTGCTCAACATAAATGTATTAAGTTAAATCCTTAAATTATTTTCAAACTTAATTTGAAATGTAATTAGGAAATTAATAAAGTAATGTTTTTATCTTAAAAACTTAATTAAAGTTTGATAATTAATGAGATAATTAAAGAGTAATTAATTAATTAAATTAGTTAATGATTAAGGATAAATTAATTAACAGTTAAGGGTTTTAAGTGATTTATTAACCTGCAATTAAGGATTGTTAATTAATAATTAGAGATAAGTAATTAATGATTATTTTGTTTTAAAAACTTAATTAATGATTTAATTAAGTAAAGTTAATTACTAAGATCAAATGTTTTAATCATAAGTAAAGATAATGTTTTATCTTAAGGTTAATTAAGATTTTTAATGAGTTGGGATTAATTAAGAAAATTTAAGTTTAATTAATTATTTAATTAATTATTGATAAGGACTAATTAAGTAATTAATTAAGAATAATTAATTTAATTAACTAATAATTATGATTGATTAACTTATAATTAGAGATTGATTAATTTGTAATTAGAAATTAACTAATTGAGTAATTAAGGGTTAATTAAACAGGTAATTAAGAAGTACTTAATAAAGTTTTGTTAAGTAATAATTAGGTTTTCTTAATTAATAATTAAGGGATTATTAATCTATAATTAAAGTATAATTAAGGATTAATTAACTATTATTAAGGGTTAATTAACTGTCATTAAGGACCGATTAATTGGTAATTATGGATTAATTAATTTGTAATTAAGGTTGTTAGTTAATAATTAAGTTTTATTAATTAATAATTAAGTTTTATCAATTAATAATTAAGAGATAATTAATTATTTAATCAAGTCTAATTAATAATTATAAAAGTAATTAAGGATTGAGTTACTTTGAATTAAAGGATATTGATTAATAATTAAGGTTTATTAATTAATAGTTAAAGAATAATCAATATGTAATTAAGGTTTAATTAATTTGTTTAAAGGGTATTTAAGGGATGAATTACTCGGTTGTGATTAATGAGATGAATGTGATTAATTTAAGTTAATTAATTTGTTAATTAATTAAAGATAGTCACTTGGTAATTGGTTAGGTATAATTACTTAATGAGATTTGATAAGTGTAATTACTTAGTGTAAGTAATTGGAGAATAAATTACTAGATGTAACTGATATAAGGGGAATTACTTAATGGGAAGTAATTTAAAGGATAATTACTTGGTAGAAGTAATTAAGGATTAGTTACTTGGGTAAATAATCAAAGGATTTATAAAATTAATTACAAGTTAATTAAGAAGTAATTAAGAATAGTTAATTACTGTTTATGATTAATAAGGTTAATTAATGGAAGTAATTAATTAAGGATTATTAATTAATATAATTAATAAGAGTATTAAAGGTTAATTACTGTAAATGGTTAAGGATAATTAATTTGTGCAATTAACTAAAGAATAATTACTTTATGTAATTAAAGAATAATTAATCAAGGATGATTAATTAAGATGGATATTTAAAGGACTGATTAATTAATTAAATGGTTGTAATTAATTAATGGTTTATTAAGCGGGATTTGGTAATTAATTCTTAAGTAATTAATTTAAATTAAGTTAATTAAATTAATTATAATATGGATTAATAATGGTTGCTTATGGATGATTGTTTGATTAGAATATATGAATTTGTTGATATCTATTGGATGATATGCTGTGATATTCTGTGACATGATATTTGGATATATCTGTGATAAATGCGTGATATTTATCTGTGTTAATGCGATGTGAATTCAAGTATTGAATTGTTTAAATCTTAAACAACTTGGCCTTTAAGATATGTTTGGATTTTGATGAGACCGGGATCGGGTATCAAATTTGATTATCAGAAAACCACATCAATCCAATTTAAACGATAGGTCGTGACATCTCAAGTGAAGATTCAGAGAAAGGCTATTGTCGTTAACTTTGAGGGTGATTCCAAAATGAACTAACGGAGATATTGCTTTGTATAGAGACGAAGATTTAAAGTGCAAGGGTTATTGTTGTTAACTCTGAGGGTGATTCCAAAATGAGTGTAACGAGATAATGTCTTCGGTTTCGTTCGAACCCAGAACGAACTTGTATGGATTGAATGCTTTCAGAACATCGACATTGGAGGACGATGAGCATTCTAAGATACGTGTTCTGAAAAGGTAATCGTAGCGTCAAGCCTCATCAACCGGGAATGGCTAAAACAGGGGAGGTGCATCAAGGCTAAGTGGGTAGCACCCAAGTAGGACGAGATTTACCCCTGTCTAGAGTCCCTTTTTATTCGGATGTGTGGGTGTTGGTTCGAAACAACTACGGGGTTGTCTTGTTTAGGACTATCCCGTAAGGGATGGTTCCGGCTTTGTGTTGCAGGGGATTGGGGGTAATCCTCAGTACGGTGATCTAGGCCACGTACTGTGATGGACGGTACCCCAATAGCCCTGCCATTGTATGGAAATCCAATCTCCAATAAGTGCCATCGGACTTGATTGTATAACCCACTTTGTGGCTAGTATGCTGGAATTTAAATTTCGGCTATGTGAATATTTATTTGAAAACCCTAGACCCTATTATAATATCACTGAATTTCCTATCAAAGTTTTGGTTAGCGTAAGGTAAAAACTTACCCATGCTTATGTGTGGGGAGTCTTACATGATACCTTTGTTTTCAAAATAAATTTAAGTTAAGCAACTTTAACCCGTTTACTCACACTAGACCCATGTCTGACCCGGAGTTTATCTTTCGTTTTTCTTAAACTCTTGGATACTCAAATTTTTACGAGTAGCCAAGGGATTCAGGTTAGCTTTGACGAATTCTGGAGAAGCAATGGAGCAGGAGGCTTCAACGTTTGTAGATATATAGGTGTTCCGCTGTGATGATCTCTATGTTAATATTGTGTTGTATCTTGAGTTGTATGATAGATATGATTTATAACTGTCTAATGTATTGTGATATGACGTTGTGTAACTCTGATAGATGTTGTATACTATGTAATATCTTATATGATTAATATAATTTATTCGTTCCGCTATTGAGATTCTAATGTTGTTTCTTTCTTTCTTCTCTATCTTTCTCTTTCCTATCCCTTCCTTTCTTATTAATGATTCGTCTTTATGTGGAGTGAAAGACGGGCCGTTACAGTGGTATCAAAGCGCTAGGTTAAGTGAATACCTAGGCTTTGGAGTGATTTCTTCTTGAGAGAGCGTACTTGTAATTTTGAAATATATATATATATATATATATATATATATATATATATATATATATACCTATTTATTGGGATACCTGTTCGGGTTTTCCAATGTGAGTTCTAGAGGTAGGAAGGGTAGTGGTGTGTGTAGCACGACTATCAACGGAAGAAGTCCAAGTGTTGAGGTTGGAAGAATATCTGTCGAGACTGTAGACCCAATACCGTCTCAAGCGAGTTTTGCAGTGGTGTAAGGATTTTACCAATCTATGAAGGAAACCTTTTAAGGTTCGGAGTCTATCATTGAAGTATAAGTTTGATCACGCTCGTGTGAATGGATTTTCAAGAATTTGGATCTGTCGGTTAAGCAGAAGCGAGTGATGGTATCTTGGCTACTTCAAGAAGGAGTAGCTGCGACGCAGTGACTATGGATGTCTTCGAAGATGTTTCTTTGGAGAAAGTTTAAGATGTGTGTCGGCATCAGTGATGTGGCTGAGTTCAGCTGGCTGTTTTTGTTTGGTCTGAGGTCCAAGTTTCTCAAGGAGCTTTGGATAAGAATTTTTTGGCATCTGTGGCAGCAGTACAGCTCGGAAGTGTTTTGTGTTCCAACTGGAAGATCTTTTGGCTTAGCAGTTTCCTAGAGGTGGAGTCCAGAAGCAACAGAGTGGAGCCATTTCTTCGAATGAATTGGTCAAGCATTAAGACTGTTCTGATGGGTAAAGAAAGAACAATATCTTTGGATATTGGACTGGATAGGATCTCAAAAGTGACTTGCGATAGTTTGAGTGTTCTCTGGGGTAATCTATTGCATGGGATTGAGGCATCTCCAAAGGATGTAGGAGTTATAGAGTTGTCAGAAATTTTTTGGATGTCTTCGTAGAAGTCAGGGTTCGCCATAGCATTAAAGATTGAGTTCCGCATTGACTTGGTTTATGGAGCTACCGGTAGATCAGCTAGGTAGAAGTATGTCTTCTGGGAAGAGGTTTTAAGTGAAGCAGCTCAAGATTTTGTGAGACTTCTATGTTTTCTCTTTATGGATCTAAGAAACCATATTTTCCGGATGGGTTGGTCAAGTTTGTGCTCGAGTTCATCGACGGGATTCTCATCTGCTCCAGATCAGAGTTGTGCAACGGAAGCAAGATAGCAGTTGTTATAGGCTGGAAGAAACCGGAAGTTGCAGTGTTTGGATTAGAGGGTTTCTACAGGAAGTTTTTCAGGATCTGAAGGCCAGATTGGCAAGTGCACCTGTTTCGTCTTTTCCGTATAGGAGAAGTTAGTTTGGAATCTACTAATGATTGTGAAGTAGAGTTTGTGTTCTTGAATTCGGTAGATCTTGGGAGGATCTTTTTGTTGAGTTGTTTTGGTCCTGTTTGTTTCTAGAGGCATCGGCGAAGGTTGAGCTGATAAGGAAAGAAGTAGGCAGCCCATGATCGTCGGGAGAATTCTATGGATTAGAGACAGAGGAATTTGGAATTCGAAGTTGGAGACTTTGTTGTTATTTCGCCGATAAAAGGGTGCAAATAAGATTGGGTAAGACTAGAGAAGATAGCTCCGAAGTATATTGGATCTTTTTGAGTTTTTGTGAGGATAAGTGTTTTGGCTTCGAGGTTGAATTGCCAGTTTGGAAGACTGGGATTCAATGTATGTCACATATCTCTGAGGGAGTACGTGTATGATCCATCATTGGTTTTGGAACCAGCAGTTCAGGAGGAGTTGGAAGTTGAGTCGATCTTGTCTATGGTCAGATATCTTGTATAGATTGTAGATCTAGATGAGTGTGAGATCAGTAGCTTAGTGGCGTAGCCAGTTTGGATTTAGTAGAACGAGCATTCCAGTATTTGTACCTGGGAAACTCTGGATAATTTTAGGAAGCTTATTGGGATCTATGTTCGGATAGCTGGAATTGTTTGTTTGGATAAAATTATTTATTTGGATGAATGATTGTTTGGTTGATAGTGTATGGTTGATGTGTATGCTTGGATTGTTGAAACAAGATAAAATTAAAAACCTTTGGATTATCTTTGTTTTAAATTTTGGTGACGAAATTCTTTTAAGGGGGGAGGAATGTGATATCCCAGAATTTCAAGGAATTTAAGATGTGATAATCTCTTAATTAATTATTTAAAATTGGTAAATTTTGATATTTTCAAATAATAATACTATGATGTTTTTAACAATAGATATAGATTGATATAATAACTATTTAATTTGTGTTATTTTATAAATTTGATTTTAAATAGACTTATTATTTTCAAATGTAATAAGTATTGTTTAAATGTGTGTGTATATATATATATGTATGTATTTAAGTTGTTTTGGAAATGGAATAATCAATTTCAAATTTAATAATGTGTTTATTTAAAATATATATTTGAGTTGATTTTTAAATTGGATTTTAAAAGTAAAGTTTGAATTTGAATCTGGATTTAAATTTGACTCTTTAGAGATAATTATTTTAATATATTTTGATATGAAATGTATGAATAAAGTTTTTTATTTAAATAAGATTTGTTTTATATTATTTTCATTAAAGCAGATTTTTTATATAAATTTAGAAAGTATTTATTTTATAGTAAATAAATACAAAAGGTTTATATTAACATTTTAAAATGAATTTAATATATTATATATTATTTTATTTAAATTATAATTGGTTTATATTTTTTCTTTTAAAAAGTTTTATTTATATAAATTGGAAAAGCATTTAAAATATATTTATTAATTAGGAAATTTAATTCAAAAGCTTTTAAATCATTTAAAAATAAAATAAAAATAAATAATTACAAGTGTTAATTTTATATGCTTGTTATAACATGTGTAAGGTAATTAAGGATTGTAATGACAAGTGTCATAATTCAATTTTATTTTTTTTCTGTAATTTTTAAAACAAATCCTAATGAATCTATATAAATTTACATCTTCCCTTTCTTCCATTTTCTTGTTTATTTTCACATTTTCAAAAGCAAGTAACAAAGCCTGTAAACAATCCACTAGATCAAAACTTGAAACACTCCTCAAACCAAAACCAAATCTGTAATGTTTCCTTTCAACAACCCTGTAAAACCTTTCACAAATTCAAAGCCAAAGCTGTTAACATTTTCCAAACTCAAGAATTTACAGCCTGAAACCAAGTTTAAACCAAATCTGCAATGTTTTTTTCCCTTTAACCATTTTTATACAAAGCCTATAAAGACTCCTCAAAACATCAAGCTCTGTAAACAAACAAAGTCTGTACCCATTTATCTTCAAGCCCGTAACCATTTTCAAGAATTCATGTAAGAAATCTGAAGCAAAAATCAAAGCTTACAGGTTTCCAAAGGCCATGGTTTTCAATTTTTCAAAGCTTTTCAGTTTTTAAAGAAATCAAGGCAGTTAAGTTCAAATCCAGTATTTCCCAAACCCTCTGCCTCTTTAAATATGTGAGTAAACATTCTTTTTCAAAAGCTAAAGTTGATTTAAATTTGCTTTCATATGATTTACGAAATAAATTATCTTTACATGTGAATATATATGTATGGACACTGTATGTATGTGAGTATTGAACTGTGCATGTTGATATATCCCTGTTTCCAGGATTCAGAGTCTACAAATCAATCAAAATTTCGTATATTTTTATTTAATCACTGTTAGCACTTGAATAAAAAACAAAATAGTTTTGTTTTAGCATAATCTAGGTACTAAAAATATAAGCAAGTATGTAAGTTTTGAAATATGCTTGCATTTGGAAAATAACAGTAGAAATCTTTAAAACATGCAAAACCAAATGTTGTATTTTATTGATTCAAGTGTATGTCTTGAATCATCTCTGGAAAATAAGACTTTTAAAACAAAAATTACAATTTTTAGAATTTTCTTGAGGGTGCAATTCTTAGATGACCAGAATGTGGTTTTTGGATGATTTCTGGTGACTGGAGCATCTCTGGTGGTCGAGGTTTTTGCTGGAGCTAGATGGATGATCAGGGGTGTGGGAAAAAATAGTAGATGTGATGATAGTTTGCCGTGGTGGCGGCGGTAGGTCGAACTAGGATTTGAACCTAATTTGGTTGAAGGTCTGATTGGTGATCGCTGTTTCGTCTATGGGTGATCGAGTGGCTCGAGGCTGTGGGGATTGGTGGCGTAGGAGTTCGGCAAGGTGTATACGAGCTTGCTCAACCTCCAGTGGTCAAAAGCGATTGGGCGAGGCTTTTTCTAGCAGTGGTTTGGGTTCCAGTTTTCAACTGGATAGCTCGATTTGGAATCGTGGCTTGTGGTCGTGGTTTGATGATCATGATGGGTTGCTGGAGCGATCGTGGATATGTGGGAAGTTCTGGAGGTGGTCAGAAGTTCACCGTGGATGGTGTAGGGTGCACATGTGTTAGGAATGTCAGTTGGTGTTAAGGTTTTGGGAATGGCAGTTGCCTTGGGGAGGAACTCGCGTGGATTTTGTTTTGGCTCGAGTTTGTCCTAGGGTCATATGCGAGAACTTGAATGAACTGTTAAGTTTTTAAACAGTTTAAAATTTTAAACCAAAACAGTTTTAAAACAAAGAAGAAAAGAAGAAAAAGTACTCGGTTTGATTCGAGTACATATGGGTTAAACCCAAAGTAAAATGTTTAAATATGTTTTTTAAATTTAAATAAAAGTATGTTTTTAAATTTTAAATAATCAAGTTAAATCAATTTCTAGAAAATTCATTTCTTTGTAATGAATGTTTTCAATAAATTTAAGTTGTATGACTTGTTCAACTTAAATGTATTAAGTTAAATCCTTAAGTTATTTTCAAACTTAATTTGAAACGTAATTAGGTAATTAATAAAGGAATGTTTTTATCTTAAAAACTTAATTAAAGTTTGATAATTAATGAGATAATTAAAGAGTAATTAATTAATTAATTAAATTAGTTAATGATTAAGGATAAACTAATTAACAGTTAAGGGTTTTAAGTGATTTATTAACTTGCAATTAAGGATTGTTAATTAATAGTTAGAGATAAGTAATTAATGATTATTTTATTTTAAAAACTTAATTAATGATTTAATTAAGTAAAGTTAATTACTAAGATCAAATGTTTTAATCATAAATAAAGATAATTTTTTATCTTAAGGTTAATTAAGATTTTTAATGAGTTGAGATTAATTAAGTTAATTAAGAAAATTTAAGTTTAATTAATTATTTAATTAATTATTAAAAAGGATTAATTAAGTAATTAATTAATAATAATTAATTTAATTAACTAATAATTATGATTGATTAACTAATAATTAAAGATTAATTAATTTGTAATTAGAAATTGATTAATTGAGTAATTAATGGTTAATTAAACTGGTAACTAAGAAGTACTTAATAAAGTTTTATTAAGTAATAATTAGGTTTTCTTAATTAATAATTAAGAGATTATTAATCTATAATTAAAGTATAATTAAGGATTAATTAACTATTGTTAAGGGATAATTAATTGTCATTAAGGACTGATTAATTGGTAATCATGGATTAATTAATTTGTAATTAAGGTTGTTAATTAATAATTAAGTTTTATTAATTAATAATTAAGAGATAATTAATTATTTAATTAAGTTTAATTAATAATTATAAAAGTAATTAAGGATTGATTAATTAAAATTAAAGGATACTGATTAATGATTAAAGTTTATTAATTAATAGTTAAAGAATAATTAATCTGTAATTAAGGATTAATTAATTTGCTTAAAGGGTAATTAAGGGATGAATTACTCAGTTGTGATTAATGAGATGAATGTGATTAATTTAAGTTAATTAATTTGTTAATTAATTAAAGATAGTCACTTGGTAATTTGTTAAGTATAATTACTTAATGAGATTTGATAAGTGTAATTACTTAGTGTAAGTAATTGGAGAATAAATTACTGAATGTAATTGATATAAGGGAAATTACTTAATGGGAAGTAATTTAAAGGATAATTACTTGGTAGAAGTAATTAAGGATTAATTACTTGGGTAATTAATTAAAATATTTATAAAATTAATTAGAAGTTAATCAAGAAGTAATTAAGAATAATTAATTATTGTTTATGATTATTAAGGTTGATTAATGGAAGTAATTAATTAAGGATTATTAATTAATATAATTAATAAGAGTAATTAAAGGTTAATTACTATAAATGGTTAAGGATAATTAATTTGTGCAATTAATTAAAGAATAATTATTTTATGTAATTAAAGAATAATTAATCAAGGATGATTAATTAAGATGGATATTTAAAGGAATGATTAATTAATTAAATGGGTTATAATTAATTAATGGTTGATTAAGCGGGATTTGGTAATTAATTATTAAGCAATTAATTTAATTTAAGTTAATTAATTTAATTATAATATGAATTAATAATGATCGCTTATGGATGATTGTTTGATTAGAATATCTGAATTTGTTGATATCTATTGGATGATATGCTGTGATATTCTGTGATATGATATTTGGATATATCTGTGATAAATGTGTGATATTTACCTGTGTTAATGTGGTGTGAATTCAAGTATTGAATTGTTTAAATCTTAGTCATCCTGGCCTTTAAGATACGTTTGGATTTCGATAAGACCGGGATCGGGTATCAAATTTGATTATCCGAAAACCACATCAATCCAAGTTAAACGATAGGTCGTGACATCTCAAGTGAAGATTCAAAGAAAGGCTACCGTCGTTAACTCTAAGGGTGATTCCAAACCAAGTTAAAGGAGATAGTGCTTTGTATAGAGATGAAGATTTAAAGGGCAAGGGTTATTGTCGTTAACTCTGAGGGTGATTCCCAAATGAGTGTAACGAGATAGTGCCTTCGGTTTCGTTCGATCCCGAAACGAACTTGAATGGATTGAATGCTTTCAGAACATCGTCATTGGAGGACGATGAGCATTCTAAGATATGTGTTCTGAAAAAGTAATCGTAGCCTCATGCCTCATCAACCAGGAATGGTTAAAACATGGGAGGTGCAGCAAGGCTAAGTAGGTAGCACCCAAGTAGGACGAGATTTACCCATGTCTAGAGTTCCTTTTTATTTGGCTGTTTGGGCAGTTGGTTCGAAAAAACTACGGGGTTGTCATGTTCGGGACTATCCTCTAAGGGATGGTTCCGGCTTTGTGTTGCAGGGGATTGGGAGTAATCCTCGGTACGGTGATCTAGGCCACGTACTGTGATGGGCGGTACCCCTATAGCCCTGCCATTGTATGGAAATCCAATCTCCAATAAGTGCCATCGGACTTGATTGTATAACCCACTTTGTGGCTAGTATGTTGGAATTTAATAAATGTAACAATTTCGGCTATGTGAATAATTATTTGAAAACCCTGGACCCTATTATAATATCACTGAATTTCCTATCAAAGTATTGGTTAGCGTTACCCATGTTTATGTGTTGGGAGTCTTACGTGATACCTTTGTTTTCAAAGTTTTTTTAAGTTAAGAAACTTTAACCCGTTTACTCACACTAGACCCATGTCTGACCCAGAGTTTATCTTCTGTTTTCTTAAACTCTTGGGTACTTAAATTTTTATGAGTAGCCAAGGGATTCAGGTTAGCTTTGACGAATTCTGGAGGAGCAATGGAGCATGGGGCTTTAGCATTTGTAGATATATAGGAGTTCCGATGTGATGATCTCTGTGTTAATATTGTGTTGTATCTTGAGTTGAATGATAGACATGATTTATAACTGTCTAATGTATTGTGATATGATGTTGTGTAACTCTGATAGATGTTGTATACTATGTAATATCTTATGTGATTAATATAATTTATTCGTTTCGCTGTTGAGATTCTGATATTGTTTTTTTCTTTCTTCTCTATCTTTCTCTTTCCTATCCATTTCTTTCTTATTAATGATTCGTCTTTCTGTGGAGTGAAAGTTGGGTTGTTACAATAACTTGATCTTTGGAGATTCTTTTTTTGAATGCTTACATCATCTCGAGATGGTTAATCGATGTAAAGAGAAACATTTAACTTTGAATCGGGAAGAATATCACTTTATGGTCAAACAAGGCATAATCCTCGAACATGTCATTTCGAATAAGGGCATTGAGGTAGATAAAGCAAAATTCTCGTCATTTTTGATCTAAACATTCTTAAATCCATTAAGGACATTCGACCATTTCTAGGACATGCTGGCTTTTATCGATGCTTTGTAAAAGACTTTAGCAAAATTGCTTGACCTTTGACCACTCTTTTGGAAAAAATGTTCCTTTCAATTTCAATTTTGATTACGTCTCTTCTTTTGAACTTCTTAAAAATGAACTTATTTATGCTCCAATCATTTGCTCGCCCAATTGGGAACTTCTTTTTGAAATAATCTATTATGCTTCTAACATTATGGTTGGTGCTATCCTGGGGCAACGCATCAACAAAATCTTCCATGTCATTTACTACGCTAGTATGACTTTGAATGATGCTCAACTCAATTCCACAACCACCAAAAACGAACTACTAGCCGTAGTTTTTGCACTAAAAATGTTTCGACCTTTTTTGATAAGCTCACACATCACGGTCTACACTTTCCATTCCGCTATTAGGTACCTTTTCGCTAAAAAGATGCTAAGTCTCGTTTGAATCATTGGATCTTACTTTAAGAATTTGACCTTACAATCAAAGATAAAAAAGGATTCGATAATGTCATAGCTGATTACTTATCTCATCTTCCAAATACCGTCTTCTTTACCTATCAATGATAAATTTCCCAACGAAGAACTCTTTTTAGTTTCCATTGATCCATAGTTTACCGATATAGTGAACTATTTAATCACTAAAGAAACTCCTTCATTTTGGTCCAAACTGGATATTCTTTCCCAAGTGAAATACTTCTATTAAAACTCGTTTAAGTATTTTTCCGACCAAATCATTTAATGGTATGTCACAAATAGCGAAATCAAGAGTGTTCTTTCATTCTGTCATGACCAAGCGTGTGGTGCACATTTTGATCCTTGAAAACCGCGGAAAAGGTGCTTCAATGTGGCTTTTATTGGCCTACACTTCTCAAAAATGTGTTCGAGTTTTGTAAAACATGTGATGTTATCAAATGTTAGGAAAAATCACAAAATGAAATATGATGTCTTTGACCTCCATCCTTACGATCGAAATCTTTGACATTTGGGGAATTGATATTAAGGTACTGTTTCTAACTCTTTTGGATATTTTAAATTTCTCTTCCGTCGATTACATTTCTAATTAGGTTGAAGTCGTTCCGTGTAAAACAAATGATCATAAAGTAGTTGTGAATTCATAAAATAAAACATCTTTGCCCAGTTTGGCACACCTCGCACGATAATAAGTGACAACGGAACCCAATTTTGTAATTAATCTTTCCGATCTTTAATAAAGAAATACTCGATAACCCATAAGTTATCCAGTTCTTATCATCCCCAAACTTGTGTTCAAGTCGAAGTTTCAAATCGACGAATCAAACAAATTTTGAAAAAAAACTGCTAATAAAAATCAGAAAGATTGGTCTCAAAAATTGACAGATGCACTTTGGGCTTACAGAACTACTTTTAAAACTAACCATAGGATGTCCCCTTTTCGACTAGTATATGGTAAAGCATGTCACTTACGAGTCGAGCTTGAACATAAAGCGTTATAGGCAATAAAGAACATAAACTTTGATTTTGAAAAGGCTGGCAAAAACAGAAAATTGCAACTCGATGAACTAGAAGAGATTAAGAACGATGTGTATGAAATGCGAAAATTTATAAGGAAAAAACAGAAAAATTTCATGACAAGTCAATCCTAAGAAAAATGTTTTCACCAAATCAGAAAGTTATTTTATATGACTCTCGACTTCATTTATTCCTTGGGAAATTAAAATTGAGGTGGTTAGGACCATATGTGGTAGATAATGTTTTTCACACGGTGCCATAGAAATAGAAAATCTTAGGGATGTTTCAATTTTTAAGGTCAATGGTCATTGTTTAAAGCCTTACTTGGAATTGGCAAGTGATTGAGAGGAGGAGCAAATGATTCTTTATGAGTCATACTGCATCTAGTAAGGAATTTTAACTCTCTCTTGTAAATATGTATACATTTTTCTCCTTTGCACCCATTATACCATGCATTACCGTGGAGACACAGTCAAAATTAAGTGTTGGGGGAGGGTCTCATGTTTATTTTGATTTTACACACTTTGATTTTGCATTTTTCTCAAAAGGAAAAAAAATAAAAAGCATTTTAATTTTCTTAAAAAAATTCCAATTTTTTTTTTACTTTTAAATAGGAACGATAAAGTAAGCATACAATTTTGGTCATTAGATTGAAATCTTTGAAAAAATATTTAACTGTAACGAATAATAAAAAGAAAAGTGTAAATTACAAGAAACTATGGTGTAACTAGCATATAGGGAAATTCATAGGTGATGATTATGAAATTTGTTCTAATTTGTAGTCTTCATTTCAGAAGTGGTTGATTTAAAGTACTTGTGTTAACATTTTTAATGTTAAAATCAAGTGGTGCTAAGATGATTTTGCATAACTCGCTCCTCTTTAAAAAAATTCAGAAAAAATATATAAAAAAACAAACAAAAACACCTAGAGTCAATGTACACATGTAAGTATGTACACCAACTATGTTAAGCACTCTTCTCACGTAAGCCCGAAAGGTAGTGCATGAGTGGTATATCCAGCCTTAGGTTTCTGAGTTTGGTGTATGTATATATAAATAATAATAATAATAATAATAATAATATAATAATAAACAACACCTAGAGTCAGGTGTTCATACATAAGTGTGTACACTCATCACACTTTGTACTCTTCTTACGTAAGCCCGTAAGGCAGTGCATGGATAATATAGCTGGCCTCGGTTTTTTGAGTTAAGTGTATTTAAATAAAAATAACGTTGATACTTTTTTTCAAATAAAGAGAGCGTAAGCAACTGAAACCAAAACATTATCTTGACTTTACCGATTTGACTTGTTTTACAAAAGGAAATGAGGATATCACTTTGTAAACGTTGGCAATCAATTAGAGAATTTATTTCATAGACGCACTTTATTATTAACCAAAATAACTAGCCGAGCTAGAGTCCAATTGTGATGATAACTTAATTTTTGTTGGAAGTTTTAATCAGTAAAAGACTGAAATTTCTTGACGATGATCGGTACTTGTATATTACTATTTCATGTCAATTTAAAAAGTAAGTTCTTTATTTTGCAAATAAAAACTTGCATTCATATCTCTGTAAATAAAACTTGCATTAGGAAGTTTGTATATCCATTTGGATTTTGTGGGTAGTATCCGTTGAAAACCCTCACGAGACAACACTTATCCTACTAGGGATATCTAGAGGTTTAATGGCTTGTTGCATACTTCAATGCAATCGTGCTTCCTACGAGGTGAATTTATATAAGTTTTAGTTATTCGAGGACGAATAAAAAGATAAGTGTAATGATATTTGATGTGATCATGCTTAATCTTCTTTTATTAAAATAAATGACATATTAGGGTATTTATACACATTTTAACCAAAATACAAAAATGTTTCAAATTATCATTCACTCATCTATTTTTGGGAAAATGATAATTTTGTGCGTGCATTTATTTTGAGAAAAGTTGTTTAAATAATTTAATTTAATTTGATAGGAAATTGAGTGCAAATTAGAAGAGGAATCATGAGTATATGCATAGACAAATAGTGGAAGTCAAAAGAATGAAGAAAAGAGGGAACCGAATCAACATAGAGGAGCATACTTACGTACTTTCTAATTAACCACATTTAATAACAAAAGCAAAGTTAGTGGGAGATTAATTAAACATTAATGATGACTTGAAGGCTACACAAAGTCAATGTCATTTTTGGTTGCTCTTTAAAAAGAGAGTATGATTTGGACTTGTATAAATACCCTCTTATGATTCATGTAATGGATCTCATCTTTTATGCATAGCTGTAGCCACCAAACAGAAATAAAATTTCTCTTATCTTTAATGGCTTCTTAGCTTTCATTTTTATTTTATGCATTCTTGTTTCATATTCTTTTTCTGCGTTATTTTATTTCATGCCTCTTTCTATTTCATGTTAATAGATTAGATTTATCTTATCCAATTAGTGCAAATTTATTTTTATATATGCAATTAGTTAGTTCTCTATTTCTATTTAATTAGCACTCTTTCCTTTTTATTAGTTTTTTGTTTCATTTTTTTTAATGTTGAAATCAATTTATGTGAAAATGAATTCAAGTATGAGAAGCAAAACTCCCTCAATTTAGGGATAATGAAGCTCTCATGAATCATGTAATATCAACATGATGATTTTATTTATGATCTTCTTTGGTGCTTAATGTAAATTTTGACATCAATGGAAGTTTGTTTTTTATTACTGAATTTGATAGCCTATGTCGTCAATTACAAATAGGCTATATCTAATCAAATATAAACACTAATTATATTTTCATCTAACTAATTGATTTTGATAATGAAAGTGAAACTAGATTCAAAATCCGATGTTCTATGTTACTTGATCTAATATAAAGGTTAATAAATCATGCTTAAATTAGATTTTATTTTTAGTTTCATAATCATCTTCATTAGATTTGAAAAGTGGGTTTAGATGATGTATTAAAGTTTGATGGTTTAAGTTGTATTAGTTAATATCAAAAATAGACCATACTTATACTAAATACATCTACTAATTCTACATGTGATAGAAAAAAGAGATTATAAATTTATTTTTTGTTGATTTATATGAATGTGCAAGTAGATTTACCTCTAGATTGCCTTATAATCTCATGCTTTTATTCCAAATTTTCTCTAGTTTTTACACTTTTTAGTTAACATATTTTCATACTCTTGGGATAATTTGATTGAGTAATTTTGGCATTAGTGGTTTCCTTCCGGGATCGACCCATACTCACATACATATGACGATTATACATCATGCATTAGCGGTATCTTTTTTATTAAATTTGGGGGCATTCTAACCGATAGAAAATCCGTTCGAACAAGGCGCCACTTACCCTTTAGCCAAAAGACTAAATTACCCTTGCTTTTTCCATACAACTTTACCACTTTTCAGAGTGCCAACTCATTCATCATTCCCCCTTCACATGGCCTTGTACTTTTAATATGATGACATGAACTAATTAGTACTATTGCACTTAAAATAAGAAGGAAAAATCTACTCTTTATTTTATTGACTTTTAATTTAAATTTAAAAGCACTTAAGGATTCTTAACCTTAATTAATCCATTTTATACTTTTTAAATTTTTATTAAATGTATTTATATGTTAAAAAAGTGTCCATATGTGTGCAATAACATTGGGACAACTTCTGTTCGGTAAAAAAGTCGAAAATCCCAAAACGACTTTCACTTACATTTTCAATTTCTCATCAAACTACCTATTTTGCAAACAAACTTCAAAACAAGTTTACTATCATTATTTATTCATTAAAAGAGGGTTATCTGACCATTAAAAACCATTTATTGAATACTTAAAATTTGCCAAATATTCACAAATCAAAATGATAAAATTCAGAGTCGCTACATCCTTCCCTCTTAAAGAATTTCGACCTTGAAAACTTATCACAAACAAACAACCAAGACATACCAATTATTAACAATTCCTAATATTTTAAATGACTGATGGACAAACTTAGAGTTTGTCTAGGTTTACAATCATTTTATCACACAAGGATGGTAAACAATCTACTAAGCATACCTTGTGCGCAATAGTCATAGGTATCACTCAAACGATTATTCACCCTACCTCATGAAAAATTAAAGAGTCATATACCCAAATCCTCATAAACCATAAAACATTAAAGGTAAATATACTTAACCCCATATGATATACATTGATCATCCGTACGCAATGCTCGAATACATAAGTCTTTCTTTCGAACTAGTATCTTTCACCCAACTTCCCTACCGCGGACTTCGATAGGGCTCCATGATTAGGAACTCCATTCTCCTTGCATAGCCATATACTATGATGGAAAACATCGATACCATATCAATAACCATCACCAAGTGTTCGCCGTCAAGAATCGAGGGATAAATCCTTATTCAAACGGGTGTGACTCACCTCAAAGTCATGTATTCGATCTTGGATCAAGAATTGTGCGAAGAAATGATCTACATATAACTTACGTACTTATGTTTATTTGTTCTTACTTATACCAATTTCTTTTTCTTCTAAAATCATTTATGAGAACATTTCATGAAAATGCAACTTAAGTTTAAACCTGTATAATACCCTGCTACATCCTGAGAGTATATACAACTTATTGATTTAAAATCAAATGCAGGCCCAAAATAAATCTGGGTATTAAAACTGAGTCGACCACCTCAACCTCTTTACCCATCCGGTCTGGTAAGTAGCTAAGAAAAGTAGGATGCAGGTAACCTATCTCAGTCCTAGAGTCTACTTTTCCTCAGACATCTCTAAGGTAAAGATATTTATTAGCTTGCCCAATAACATCAAATAGTTTATACAACTTGGACGTTAAAAAAAGAGACACGATTTTAATGAAACAAAGTTTATTAAAATTTATTTATTAAATTTAACTATTTAAAAACTTTTATTAGAATTATTTCTTCTTTATCCAAGAGTGATATAAACTCATATTAAAAATTTCATTTATCAACACACTCTTTTATCAAAATACCTTCTTTTTATTTTGAATCCATTTTCTTTAAAGAACTTAAGAAGTAAATACCCAGTTTATATTTCAAAATCCTTTTAAAATGATACGGTATATTTTAATCCATAAAAAATATACATGTAGATCGAGTAACACCAAATTGATACCAAGGGATTGGGTCCTACCAAATAATATCATATAACCCCTTACCAAGAAGGGTGATACTCCAGAGAAGTGCATACAATCCGAACATATCTCTTGCCCATTTTCAAACCACTCGAACTAGTTAACATAAAATACTTCCTTTTAGAATCCCATTTTGAAACAATGCTATATGTATTTCTTCTTATATATAAATAAAATAGATTCGGTACTTTATTTACTAAAACTTGCTTTTGGTTCGTTTGGATTCGAACTCATTTCAATCGTACAATGACAAATAGAATAATTAACTAAGTGTGTTACAATGTCCTCCTGAGTAAACATCCGATTATTATTTAGAAGGTTATTCGGATTACCATAAAGCAATCAAGACATTCCCAAACTATCCAAAGAAAATGCACCTTACATTAAAATTCTCTTTAATTATTTACACTTTCAAATACTTTAAAGTACTACTATTGTTACTTTTTGCAAAAATAATTTAAAATCTTTTCCAAAGATACTAGAATTTGAATTCTCAAAAATCCTCTTATCTTTGTACAATAACTTCCTTTATTATAGTAACCATTTTAACAAAGTAAACTTGTTAAATCTACATTACTAACGAACGTCTTATAGGCAAATCGTGTAACTAAATTCACAAAGTGTTTATATTTAATTCAATCAAACCAAAGTGCACATGAATTGGCCACGCATAAATAATTAGTCAAAAAATGACGATGAATAAATACCATCATTTCCTAACAAATAATAACAAAAATAATTATATCAATTTTTCAAAAATTATCCAATTATATATAAAATATAAAATCTAGGTAAAATTATTTCATTTACTAATTTCAACATAATTTAAATTTTTTTATAGCACAGACAAATACACTCTCATATATAATACACTCATAGTCATTTGAGGGAGTCACTTAACCTATCTCTAATGAGTTTTCCCCACAAAGACCAAGGTTCTCGTTTTACCTTCAACTTTGGTACCAACTATAAAGCTCTCTATTTTGGGAGTTAGCTACAAATGGTGTCTCGAATCTGATTTTATGGCCAGCCATGTAAGGTTAAGAAACAAATATTCATCACATCGTTCACAATGCAAGAAGCCCCTATCATTAGTGAAGCCATCACCAACCAGATCCGATCCTAGTCTCTCCGAAATGACAATCGATAGCTTTTTGGTTGAATGAATCTTGGTTCTTTTAGAAGTAAATAGACGATATAAGAGTCTTAAGGGATCTCAAATATCCACCGTAAATGCGAGAGACGTTTCACCAGAATGGGTTCTCCTAAGGGATTCTCAAACCGTACGAAATCGCGAAGCTTTCATATAATTCTTAAGTAAAAATAGGTCAAGTTATCGATAGTTGACAAACCACTATCAGGTGTAAATATATAGTTTGAATATGGAAAAGCGAACATCATATACTTATCACCAATTTTTGATTTCAACCCCATGCTATCCCCCGATTAAGAATGAAGTCGTATAAGTTAGAGAACTACCCTTGCCTCAATGTACATTTTTAAACTCTGACATATAGCAACAGACTTCCATACCATAAATATTAGTGTCAAGTATGAGATGAAGTATCTTCCATGTACTTAATTAATCACGATGTATTTATAGAAATTAAACCACTTATGCTTATCAAACTTCTGACATTTCACCTTCTCTATCCTTCGTCCAGAATCGAAGCTATGTAATTTAGAGCACTGGTTGCACTCAGCCTTGCCTAAAGCACTCTGATTCTAGATCTCATAGATAAAGGAAAATCTACTCAATGGTTTTTAATGCTAAATAATAGAAAACATACTTTCCATAAACATGTCAATATTTTAGTACTACTTATCATATTTGTTTTATGTTACTTAATGGCACTGACAAAGAAATCCTTTGCATAAAACAAAGTCTTCTCAAAATAATCTGAAAATCAATTCCATAAACTAATTTCTAGTCTTTGATTTCAAACTATCTATTGGAATATTTTACAAACTCATTTATTTACACCAAAGCTTGATTTCAAAGGACATGATCCTTTATTCATATAAAGCAAACAACTTATTTAAAAATAACCAAGTGTTATAAATCAAACTTCGTTTTCAATTTCCCGAAACCATTTACTATAATAAGAATTTAATAGTCCATAATCTCTTTTTTTCTCGGAAACTTTTACTACGACAATAGTATTGAAATCTACGCTTCCTTCCTCTTTTAAAATTAGTTTTAAAACTCTTTAAAACATAGTTTTGAGACTTGTATTTAAAGCTTCCCCTTAAAGATGGTCGCTTTTTAACAAAACTTGACTTTTGAAACAAAGCAGTTTCCTTTACAAAATTTAAACCTCGACTTTAAATAACTCTAAAAAAATTCTTTAAAATATATTTAAATCTTCAAACCTCTTTTAAAATACTTATACCACTTTTATGAAACACTTTTGAATAGAATACAAAATATCTAAAATAGTTAACTCTTTTGTTTGCTTTACAAAAGTCATATATTTCCAAAGTACATTCATGTCGACTATCCCTAAATGAATCATAACTTTTTAACATTTTGATTATTAAATCAACTAGCGTTTAAGCTCCATTTTCTTCTACATTTTAAACCACTTTAAATACCTTTGCCGAAAAGGTTTGAAAACCAAAAGTCAAATTCGAAAAAATCATATAAATATCTTCTTAGAAAACAAAGCTTCAAACCACTTAAAGAGAGCAAAGGATTTCAATGTCGCATAAAAACAAATCATGAAAGCAAGTTGATTATCAACAACATCCACTTCATTAAATAATACATAGAATGTAATAATGCAAAATAAAATCAACAAGCGGAGGAATCCTTTAGGATCCCACTACGAATTTTCTACTCTTCAAAGTGCTTCCCTAGTGACCTATTCTCTACGTAGACACTTCGACTTCCTTTTCTTTGTCTTTGTCCCTTGCAAAACAATGAATTATTTATGCCATATGCTACCAAGAGGGAATAAAATCCAAAAAAAGCAAGTATAAATGTTACATACATATGTAAATACAACATAAGAAAAACAATAAATAATTATTACAACCAATAAATTCATTCTGAAAGTAAGTTTTCTCACTTTCGAATGCGACGAAACTTCGAAGTAAGATACTACTTCCTCCTACCATCAACCTAAGGCTAAAGTTTCCGCCTTACTTGCCTTTGCTCATGGCCCAAGCCTCCCCTCTTCTTTACTTGTGTATGGCCTAAGGTTGTTATGGGCCTTTGTTCTCAAAAGTTCACGGATTTGAGAAGGTGGTGGGGAGTACTAAATTATTTTATGTTGGAAGGAGTTCGGAGGAGAAAAGAAGCATTTTAAAGCAGAGAAGTGAAGCAAGAAGAGAAGATAAAAGAGTGAATAAGAGGAAGAAAATGAGAAATGAAAGTGAAAAGAGGAGGAAGCGGTGGTGCTCTTTTATAGACTTGAAAAAGTGGCAAAAGATGCCACTTACCCTTTAGCCAAAATACCAAATTACCCTTACTTTTTCCATACACCTTTACTACTTTCCAAGGTGCCAACTCATTCATCACTACCCCTTCACATGGCCTTGTACTTTTAATATGATGGCATGTACTAATTAATACCAATGCACTTAAAATATGAAGGAAAAATCCACTCTTTACTTTATAACTTTTAATTTTAATTTAAAAGCACCTAAGGATTATTAATATTACATAATCCATTTTTATACTTTTTAAAATTTTAATAAATGTATATGTATGTTATAAGTGTGGATATATGCAAATAACATTGCGATAACTTTCGCTCGATAAAAAGTCGAAAATTCAAAAAAAGATTTTCAGTTACATTTTTAAATTTTCATCAAACTACCTACTTTCCCAAACAAACTTTCTAAACAAGTTTACTATCATTATTTATTAATCAAAGGGGGGTTACTTGACCATTAAAAACCATTAATTAAATATTTTGAAATTTATTAAATATTCGTAAATCAAAGCAATAAAATTTCGGGTAATTACATAGCTTGAGCTCTTGGATAATCATACGCAGAAATGGATTAAATGGCGATGGGCACTGCCCAAGCATATATATATCTATTACGTAACGCACAACCTATCAGAGGATCGTGTGTTCGTTCGATTTATGTTGGTAGCAGATTATCATCCTCAAGGATATCACGTTGCCGACATATATTACGGAGCATCTTTACAGTGAAGATTGTTGGTGATTTTTTAAGTGGGTCATTTAAAACTCTTAAGCCGATATGTCCATGTAAAGGAGGAGGTATTCTTGGATTAGTACTACTAGACTGATAATTCTTTATAGTTTATAAATAATTGAATTCCTAGGATCAGAAGGCGTTGGAGCCATATCCTGAGCAATGGTTGACCATCTTTGGAAGGAGTAGATGGTCCAATGGCAATGTTGAAGTGAGATGGTTACCTAGTCATTCTGGATAGGAAAACTTAGTGTTCAACATGGTCAGGTATGTTTTACTTTGGAATTTTACTCTAAATGTGAACCTATGTGACAGGCTCTCATAATCCAACGGATGTCGATGTGTGTTGACCAATTGGATTTTGAACGTCGATCAGGGAAAATGAAATTGACAATCTATACAGCGTGAGTCCTATATCATATGCATGACAAACTGACCATCCTCTGTTGATAGCTCGCTTGTGATAGAAAACAAGCCATACCCACGACGGAACGTCATCGGATCTTATCCTTTATCATCAGATAATTGATAACTAAAAACTGTCCATCATAACGCAGAAGTTTTTTCTCTTTGCAGGACACTGGAAATGCAGTGATTGGATATGCTTCGCAATGGAACTTTTGATTGGGACACGTTCAGTATGACCATTCCTTGGGAAGAGAACTGTCCTATTGGCATTTGAACAACGATAGGTGATTGGCTAAGTCTTGATAGGGGTTCGCCAAAGAAATTCATTATGCAAAGCTCAGGGTAAACACAACTAAGCACTCCTCGGGGACATCCCAAGTATACCCTAAGTTGGACCCACGTTCATCCTAGATTGGATCTGAGAAACACCCTAGGATAGCCCAACCATTGCTTTAACTAATCCCTTATCAGAACAATCAGAATGACTGCCACCAACACAATCAACATGGAAGCACTACCAGTAATGGTTGATCGAGATCTGGATTTATCTAAAATGCGAAGGATGTTGGTGACAAGTTCTTTTGAATTAGAAATGGCAGTCCAACGGTATCTCATGGAAGCGACATCTTCAAGCAGATAGCGGCGGCATTAGGAGGTTAGTAGCAATCGGTTCATGGTGGAGGAGTGGCTTTGGAAGAAGATCTGTAGTAGGCTGGAAAGCAAGGTAATCGGTTGAAGTAAAGGCTCAGTCATGAAATGAAAAGTAGGGAAAAAATTTATAGGTACCAAGTATATATGCAGTACTTGATGACTTAATGAAAGGACTCAGTACTGATCAAAACAGCTCGGTACCAACATGAATTCTTGGTCTAAAAATTAGGAAAAGCAATAAATACCTGGCTAAGGCGTAGAACAATCTCCAATGTGTGGATGCCATCTTTAACATGGAGATTGGAATTTCTCCTACTTAAAGCAGTTGAATGAATATCTACAGAATAGAGTTAACTCTTTGAAGCAACTCTTGGATAACCAACAGACATATAAGGATGATATTGAATTCTTATCTTATTGTAGAGATGCTTTGTTTGCAGTAAAAGAATATTCTGGGTGGAAACAGGCTTTTTAACCAAGCAGGCTTTCAAACTTATCTCATGTCAGGATGAAGACAAAATAATTCGACTTAGGAACATGCTTGAAAAAATCATAGGAATGGACTTTAGAATTTGGAGAGAGATTGGAGCTAAGGAGAATGCTCGATACTGACCTTATCTACTAGGTGTCGACCCCTTTCTTGGCTTCTTTTGGGATCTGGAGCTATGGTTTATGAAAAGTTGGCTTGAGTGGTCGTCATGAAGTCCATTTTCAAGGTATAGGCGAAAAACTCCAAGGGAGTTCTGGAGGAATGTAGACAAGTATAAGTGATATCAGAACCTCTTGGAAATAGCACAATCGCTATGGAAAAGTGTTCGAAGTGCAATGGAACTAAGGTAGAAGACCAAGGAGGGAAGAATGAGTAGTTCCTCCTAAAAAATTAGGTCAATACGGACTACTTCTAGTTGGGACTTTATAGCCTCAAGGACTCTGTCCTCTCCTCCTGCATTTTCAAATCTAGATATGGACCTGGTATTTTATAGATTCCCGATTCTACTAGACGTTTTCCTTAATACAACACCTACAACATTTGAAAAAGGTCTTTTTGGCACCTTGCTTTCTTCATCTCCTATCTCTCCTCACCATAGCCACCAAGGAATGTATTTTTGGTTGTTTTAGGCTATTAGATCTGCTAAACCCTTATACTAGTAACTGACAATCCATAAATAGATAAAACTACAATGGGCATAGGATAGAGATTGTCGAACCACTTTAAAAATCTTGGTGTTCTCTTTTTTTCCTTTTTTCTGCTATATCCCACTTTATTTCAGATTGTTTTGGATATTGTGCCATTTTTAGGCTAAAAAATATTACTTGGATATATTTAGAAAAGAATTAATTTTTCACAGCTACATTTATGAATTTATTTAAAAGTAAAATTTTAAATTTGAATTTGAATTTTAAAGGATATTTTTAAAACTTGATCTAATTTTAAACTTGAATTTTTCTTAAAATTTGAATTTGAATTTTCAAAATTTTTATATTTAAATTTATATATAGTTACTTTACATATAACTATATGTGTATGTATAGTTAGTTTTAAACTTATGTATGTATATATGTAAGTTATTATATATGATAACAAATATGTATATGAAGGGGCCAATATGTCTATTGCGATGTAAATTATAGAACTTAGTACAGATATGTTAAACCATGTATACATTTATGTTACACGTGCTCGTACATGTACATGTACATGTGTATTTGATACATATGTACACATTATATATCATAATTATCGCTTTGTTTTGAAGCACTAAAAGAAAAGGATCAGGAAAAGCGATGGCATAAGAACCATGGGAATCCAGGAGATGCTTGCGACGTTATATGTATATATAAACAAATAAAATCCTTTTATATATTAATTAATTAAAATAAGGATTTTATTTAAAATTTATTTACATTAGATCTAAATTAGTTTATACTTCATAGGCTTAGTAAGATCCAAAATGTTTTTTTAAATTCACCTATTTAACCCACTACGTGATGACCTAGATCCAACAATGGTATTAGGGTTAGGCTCTAATCTTAGGATTATGGGTTATTAACCAACTAATTAAGCTTGTCCATTTAGTAGGGTGTCTAAAAATGTCATTTTTAGGCTATGTTTTTGGTGATCAAGTACCTTGCCCAACCTGGGCATTGGTCTTGCCCCAAGGTGAAGTAAGTCTAAAGGTTATTCCTAATATGGAAGGCCCAATTTGAATTTGTCACTGGGCTAATTTTTCAAAATTTGTTTTGAAATTAAATAAAGTTTTAAATTTAAAAGATAAAATTTAAAATAAGTAATTTTTTTATAAATGTTACAAAATAATTTTCAAAATTATGTAGAAATTTTAATTTTAATTTTGTAAGTTATTTAAATGTTAATTAGATTAGTAGACTAAATAATTAAATAAACAGTTAATTAATTAAATAAGTAACTTATATATTGATATATGTTACATTATCTTAAGATGATGTATGTATATATAATTTTTAAAATAAATTATAATTAATTAAAATTGTTTAATTTGATAAATTAATTAAATGTTAATTAACAAATAATATAATACATATATATTAAGATATATGTGTATAACTATAAAATTTATAGTATACATATTTAATTTAAAATGTTTAATTAGATAAAATAAAGTTAATTAAAATGTTAATTAATTAACTAATAAAATAAGATTTAATTTGTAAAATTAATTTAACATTATACATAAGAATA
Source organism: Allium cepa (assembly GCA_030765085.1). Classification (NCBI taxonomy): domain Eukaryota; kingdom Viridiplantae; phylum Streptophyta; class Magnoliopsida; order Asparagales; family Amaryllidaceae; genus Allium; species Allium cepa. The sequence goes on from CM060939.1 coordinate 104,143,415, forward strand.
TGATATAATTTAATTAAATTATAAAATGTTATACAAGAATCAAACTTATATCATATGAATGTATAATAAAAGGTGGAACGGTAAAAAAATCTAATTAGGTTTAAGGAATAAATATATACGTATAGTATGTATACCGTGATTTCTAATATGTTCAACACTTGAATCATGAGGGTAATTTATATCCATAGGTTTATATCACTCATAATCTTTAATATAAGTGTTGTCCTCTGTCATTTATATACTAATAAATTACTTACACAGTCTCTGGTTGTTGAGCAAACACAAGGTAAAGATGTTATGTATAGTATTATTAATATATTGACTAGATGTGGTCAGATAACTATATGTATTTGTTAAACAAACTCAAGGAATATATATCATACTTAGACCATCACAAAATAGTAGGTACGAGCGGATATCTCTTTCGGTTTGTTGATCTAACCCAATGTCGAAATGAGATTAGGACAATGACCATGGGTTAGGAGATGCATTATGATACAATCAATAAAGCGTTATCCATCATGTATAGGCCAATGATTTGTTGAGCAAACTCAATGTCAGAATCCCAAAGCAAGCGAGTCATAACTCATACTAGAGTGGTCAAAATGTTTCTACATTTAATTTTAGGGTTCTTAGAAACATAACAGTTTAGTGGGAACTTATTAGGTAAATGAAATGAAAACATTTAGCCCATCTAATATTGTAAGAACATCTACCGCTTGCAAAATAAATTAATCCACATTGTTAAATTTGTCTAATTAATATAATTGATAAAATATTTATTAATTAAATATATGAAATGAATTAGAATTGAAAAGTAGAAGTGTAAAATATACTTACTAATAAATTTGCATGTTGTTAATTCTTGACTGTAAATTGGTTAAAGTAATGGGATAAATAGTGTATATTAAGTGGTTAAATAGAGCTTTGTATAGCGTTTATTATAGAATTGACAGAAGTAGTTGAAGCATGCCATATAAGACTTATTGATCGCATGAAGTTACTAAATTATTTTCGTAAAACATACCAACCATTATTTATGAGATTAATTGTTTTTCAATGTTGACTGAAAATAAACATTGTTTTATTTCAGTATGAATATCATAAATAGTCGTTATAAAATAAAGCTATAATAGTATTTGTTCTTCATAAAAAAGTGATGATTTGGAAATACAGAAGTGTTTGAAATTATTTGCAACTATTTTGGAATTATGAACCAAGCCACGATTTGGAGAAATAATTCTTTGATTATATGATTATGAATCATATGATACCAATGAATTATATATCAAAAGTAAAGGGCAATACACCCATTCAATGGGAGCGAGATAAAAGTTGGTGAACTCTTCATGTTGATTTATGTACATGTATGCAATTATAAGTCTAAAATAACAAAAAGATTCCTCTTGCTTCATTAAATTATTGATAAATTATATATACATAAACATGAGTATTTGATACACATGTAGTATGTTTATGATAAGTTCACAAATTATAAAATAGAGGAAAATAACATGATTTCCAAAAGAAAATCAAATGATTCGATTTGGTCAAATAAGCGAGTATATTGGAAAGAGTTCCAAATGTAACTAAAAATGAACCAAGATTCAATCTCAAAAGTCACTCCTTGTGATACACAACGATGCATCAATAAGTTGCAATTGAATTTTGCCGAACAAAGTAAGATTGATAAATGAGTGAAGTTAAGTTAATTTCTTCTCTAATGTCGCTGAGTAGTTGATAATGTTAAAATCATTTTCTTCAAAAGAAATAATTTACAAAATCATTTAAGATAAGGGTTTATGTAACGACCTGCCTTCTCGACCCCTGAATGTCAACACTAATACATCCACCGTATTTGTGTGTTGAGCACCCAAGTGCCAGAAGGATGAATTATTGGGATGAAATCAAAGAAAAAGAATAGAACGAAAAAAGAAGAACACAAAATCAAATATCACAAAAGAATGATAATATATAACATCAAAGGAATAATACAAAGGGTTACTCTAAATACGGAAATATCAGAGTTACTAAAACCTAAGTACTATCATCAGCTTGGACAGTTATAACTGCCTGTCCTCACAATGGCGATACATACAATACAAAAATGCAGTGGAAATAAGAATACTATGGAAGGAAATCATCCAACTTCTCTCTATAAGCTTCAAAGCGTCCATAGCTAGATCTAGAAACATACACGAGGCTGACCCGAGCATTATAAGAAAATAACACCCGGATCAGCCTGGTAAACCAGCATGAGAAAACTTATGAAACACGAAACATGCAACAATAACCATTGAAACCATACAGATTACTATTTTCCCCTCAAATGAAACCTACAATTCATTAAGTTTAATATAATGAGATGATAGACAACGTCTAGGGTGTAGAATATAAATCATGTTTAATAGCTATGGTACTTAAATTGGTTACACCATGACATAATTAGGGTACAATGAAAACCGCCAAGGTTTTTTCGCATAATTGATTTTCCCATGGAGATCCCTCCGATGGAGCCATATCCAATCTCCTGCACAAGGGTCAAAATCGAGCGACGCATATCTCTAGATAAAATATACCTTTACATAAACACAATCAGTCCAACGTCCAAAAATAAAAATAAACAAAGTGAACCAAATACCATCAACTCCTACTGGCCAGCTATCCATAAGTATCTCTAGATCTGGAGTTGATAATACGCTTAAATGGGTTACTAACCCCAGGAGACCTACTCTGTTTTTAGCCTTTTTTGATGTCATGATTACGTTCGTCATCTTCCACACGAGTTTACACTACTCGAACAAAATTCGAATGCCCAAATGGATTCTCATATTTCGAACAGATCATGAATCATTGCATGGATTTGAGCATCTTGAACAGATCTCGAATCTCCGCATAGATACCCTTTCTCAACCTCTTAAAAAACATAGAACTCGTATACAAGTTTTGTAGTGATATTTAGTAAGTAAAACACTTACTATTCTCGGACTCTTCAGAACTAATCAATGAATTTCCGGCTAAATCATCTCCAGTTCTTTTGGAAGTTAGTGAAAGCTAGAGGCATTTCGTACCAATACTCCTCCCTGGAGTTCTCATTGCTATGAAATCATGAAATCTTTCGATTACTTCATAAGTTAATAGTAGGTCAAGTTCCATAATTAACAAACCCATTATCTAGCCGAAATAATTACTTATACAAACCACGATTTGTGTACTTAACTCATTTCTGACATTCCAACTCAACTATTCATCACCCAAGAGCGAAGCCAGGTAAGTTTGAGTATTGGTTGCATCAAGCCTTGCCTAGACACTTCATTATTGAATCTCATAAATTGATAAGTCTACTTCTCGGCATTTAGTGTTAAGTATATTATTAATGATTTTCATAAAAATAAGAAATCAACAAGATTAACACGTTTCCAACATTTTCCGACTTACTATTCCTCACTCAAGAGGTAAGCTAGGTAGTTTAGAGCTCTATTGCTTTGTCCCTACTCGATATCAATCTTAACTCCCACTAATAGATAAGCCTTACTTTGTCGGCTTTCAATAATAAGCACAATTAATTACTTTTCAAACAAGTAATCAAATAATTAACCATTTAGCCACTAAGCAATTCTAAACCCTTTCCAAAAACATTTTTATATACATTTAAAATACTTGAAAATACTTATAATAGGTTTTAAAACACATATCCAAAATATTACTTGAAAATAACAACTTTACAATTTCCTTAAAACTTGAAAACGACATGTTTTCAACATATATACTGAGCAAATGTCGACCCATGTATACAAAACCCTTGACCGAACCGGTAGTCACCGAGCTAGCCTATCCGAACCATGAATCGCTCGTGCATGACTCGAAGAAAAATCTCCTATAAGTCGAAGCAGCTAGGGTTGTAACCCGAAGTGAAGGAAAATCAACCATGTTGCCCTATTGGTAATATGCTAACATCCTCGAACGAACGATGAATGGACGACCCACCTTAGCCTTCTCTCCATGACCGAGCGATATACAAGGAGCAATCCAGACCGGGCCAACGAGAATAGACTCAAGCTACCGAACTGTACGTGTTGAATCACTCTTGGCCGAACCGCCTTGGCCGAGCTACTCTTAGCCGATCCACCTTGGCCAAATCGCCTTGGCTGAGCACCCGCATAGTGAATTCAAAACTCAAATTAATAAAGAACATTCTATCTACTTTCCTTAGATCCTATGATCGATCAGGGCATATAGGATCAAGCGACAGCTTCTAAATGGCAACAAGATAACGAACAAGCAATCGCTACTCAAACGATACTCCCAAAGGTTGGAGAACATAGATGATATGACTCTAGGCAAATGCCAAGATGACTCCAAGCACCATTCTTCACTAACCAAACACTTCGAATTTCATGACTCCAAGCAGACCAATGTTTGGCTCTAAGCAGTTTATTCCAAATACTAATAAGGATATCATACTGATCACGTTTGAGGAGAGTCGACCTCTAGATATATATTTTGGCAGCTAGTTAGCTGGAGAGCCTCCTATGACTATGGATCGTTTCTATAACAAAATGAATCTGAACCAAAGTGAGGAGGAGTGGAGCAGATTAGGAAAAATAAAAATGCAAGCCCGTTGGCTAAGGTCTCTGATTCCAGTAGATAAAACAAGATCTCAAAATTCAACTCATATGCTCTTTGAAAGATTCAATCGATAGCCTCTACTTGAAGACTCGCAACTCAGAGTGGTACTAAAAACCAACCTCGAGAGAGTCCACTGAAATCCAAAAAAAATAGGGGAATGTTGTATATTCCAAGATGCTCACTGGTTCTAACACTGGCGATTACAAACACCTCCGAGGTGTGATCGAAAAGCCGATCTGGAAAGGAAAGCTTCAACAGTATATACAAGTCCTGTAGAATAGCGAGTAGCGAACATCCGATGCCTATCAATAAAGGGCCATGATTATCAATTGGACTGCTGACGGCTGACATCCCTTTGAAAGGAGCCAAGGGCAAAGTCGAATAGCGAGCACGCGATGCTGCTTCACTTATCAATGAGATTTATTTCAATCTTATTTGAATTATTTCCATTTCTATTTCTATTTCAATTGTTCTATGAACTACTACCTACTTGAACTAAACTACTTTAAAAACGATGCAGGTGACCAAGTACACAGATTTGGCTGCCAATCAATCCACGCAGACCGTGATCGGACCCGTGGAGTTTCATCAAGACGAGCATGATTCGACCGCTCACCATCAACCATATGCCTTCGATTTGGGGCTATGGACTAGAGATGGAAAAGCTCGTCACGGTCAGAGCCCTATACGAAGCGTACATGATTGGCCATCCATTCATCGACCTCCATATTTGATTTGGTGGCCTAAGAAAGGCTTGGAATGAATGTGGCCGATCATCCATTCCTCGGGTCACAAAGTAAAGTTCGATAAAATACATACGCCTCTCTGAAGCTCAGTGATGCCGGGATCTAACTAGAGCTGACGTGATTTGATCATCTACACATCAACTCCTACTCGAAACACAAGAGGTAGTTCGAAAGCCCGACTTGAAGTAGTTGTGATGGACTGCCTACTCGTCAACCATCGTTGTAACGACCCGCAAATCTGGACCCCTTGAGTCAACACTATTCTACAACAATCAACTCAAGTTGCACAGAAATACGAACCATTTGGGTTAAAGAAGAAGAGGTAGAAGAAGAAAATAAAAATCAACAGCAAAATTTAACCATCACAACGGAATAAAATATAATAGAAAATAAATAATCTTTACTCAACATCAAATATTTCTGTTTATATATTACATCATCAGAGTACAACAATCACAGCTCGACATCAATACCATATAAATGGATACACAACAACTCAACACAGCGGAATATATATATATATATATATAAACAAGTACAAGAGTATGTGTCGTCATCCAGCTCGTCTCCTGAGCTCCATAGCATCATATCCTGTATCCTATAACACTCGGTCTGACCCGAGCATTACAATTAAATAATACCCGAGTCAGTCTGGAATACCAGCGTGAGAAAATCACACTCAATTGATTATTAAAGTTTCAAATATCCTTTGAAAACAAAAGCATCTCGTAAGACCACGCCACAAATAAACATGTCTGGTTTTTACCTTACGATAGCTAAAATAATTTTTTTATACAAATCCTCTGATATTATAATAGTGTCTATAGAAAGTAAATAGAATCTAGCTGAAATGCTTGCATCTCACGTTTCAGCAATAGTTGGGCACAATCAAAACAGTACGGGCGCGTAGGGAAAATGGATTCAAACTAATGGCTAGGCACTGGGGTACCACCTGTCACAGTACCTGGTCTAGATCAACGTACCGAGGAGCCACCCTAACTCCCCTGCAACACAAGACCGAAACCATCCCTTACTGGACAGTCCCGAACAAGATCACCCCGCGGTTGGGATCAGCAACGGCCCACTAAACCAAAATAAAAGGGACATCTAGACAGGGATGACCTCACCCTCTAGTGGGGGCTACCCACGAAGCCTTGCTGCATAACCCCTGATTTTCAGCCATTCCCATTTGATGAGGCTTGAGGCTAAGCGTTACCTTTTAAGAATATAACCCTTAGAATGCCCATCGTCCACCTGACGATGTTTCGCAAGCATTCATCCATACAAGTCCGTCCCGGGTTCGAACGGAACCGAAGGCACTATTCCTACTACATCCATTTTGGAAATATCCTCAAGATTAGTAGCGACTAGCCCTTGCACTTCACTGCTCCATCTTCGAATCCAAAATCGTTTTTCACGAAAACGTACAAACCGGATCAAAGTGGTTTTCGAGAAATAAATCTCGATCTCAGTCTCTTCGAAACGATCAACGCATTGTCCAGTATTGATAGTCGGTTTTTTTATCTATCAATTAATATTCACAAACAACCATCACACAATAAATAATTTCCCAAATTATTTATTAACTTCAAAATATCTTCACAAGATATATTTTCCATTTTCAAAACCCTTTTGAAAACAGTTTCTAACCATTCTTTCTTTTTCCCAAAATAAACTTTCCTAAATATTTTCTATCTCCACTGAAATCACCAAGCACAAAACTAGATTATTAAAATAATTTAAAACACTTTACTCTGAAATATACTTTAAAACATTTATTTTAAAACTACTTCAATGATTTGTTAAAAATACACACTATATGAATATCTAAAAATAATGTTACTAAATAAAATATAAAACTAGATTTCCACTTTTTTTTAAAAAAAATACTATCACTCTTTAAGTAATTATTGCTATAATAGATTAAAAGGAAATACTTACTTTAGAATTCAAATATTTAGAAATAGTAAATTTTTCAAAACATACTTCTTAAAACAACTTTAAACTTTTAATTTATATTTCAAAATTTTACTTTGAAAACGTACTTGGTTATTCAGAGAGAAATTTCCAATCTCAATCATTAAATCAATTCTCCAAATTGATTCCCAGTTTATTCCATTTGAAATAAATTTCTTTACTTATCAGTTCATTTCAAAATTCATTAATTATGGACTTTATTCAGTTTGATTTTTTAAAACCCTTTAGCTGAAATATACAAATTTCAGGTTATTCCCAATTTCTTCTTTATCCTTCTTAAATAATTTAAATCCTAAATTTAAGATAAATGTCTTGTTCTTTTAAACAATAACATTGAAGTTTAAGTTTCATTAACTTTCTGTTTATTTAAATTTTCCTTCCCATACTCAAGATTTATTTATTAAAATTTTAAAGTCGCTTTATTTCCTTTCCAGTTCATTCGTTAATTTATTCAACTTTTCTATAATTATTTTACTTACAATTTCACTTCTTTTATTTTCATTCCCAAACTCAAATTATATATATTTGGTAATTCATTATTGCCCGATTATTACAATCAAGCCATAGCATTCAATATTTCCACATAACTCATTACAGAATATCAAATATTCAGAACAGAGAAAATTAAATAATTAAATAAAGTTGAGGGGTCCAGTTGGATCCCTCCAACCTGTTTTTCCCTGCATCCACAGATGTAAGCACAATATAATATGCCAATTTCAAAATATCCCATACTATAGCACATCACTCAATTCAACCATTCAAACAATTATTTAAATTTAATCATTTAAATTTAAATTTAAATTAACTGAGTGAGATTAACTCACCTTTGCTTTTTATTTTGCAATTCAACCCAAACCAGTTGTTTTCTTCACGATTCCAGACCTTAAATACACATTATATGATTTTATTAATATTTGAACAATCGAATAAATAAATTTCCAGTTGATAAATTAAATTTAATTAACAACAATTTTATTTAAACTAATTTTCGTTTAACAAATTAGTTTCAGAAAACACATATATACACTACTGTTCAAATTATTATTATTATTTTAAATCTTAACTGTATATATACTATTTCATATTTTGCTGTATACATATACATAATTAAATCAACCAGTAAATTAAAGTATGTATATATATTTCTTAATCTATGAGTGTTTATCACAGATTAAAATTAAAAACAAGTTACCTAATACTTACTGTATATTTCAAAGACTGGATTATGTATATTTTCTGTATTTATATATATATGATTTCCTTCCTATACATATCTTATATCGATATATGTAAATTTTGAGATGAATAAATTAGATATACCTCACGATAATTTCGAGCTCAGCATCACCTGGAAGCTCCTCCACGAGAACACGCCTAAGATCGACGCTCGAACACGTTCACTGACGATTTGCCATCACCAACCTTAACCTCCTTCTTCCTCGAACTCAGCACTGCCTCGCTCCACAACTGATGCTACCCATGCGACTCACTCTAACCCTAGGTCGCAGCAACCCGCCATGGCCAAAATACTCACGACCTCCTTCAAGCCGAAGCTCGATTTCTTTGAGCAAGCGATTGTTTTAGCCTACAGATTTTCGAACGAACTCGTTCGAATTGAGTTTCGACATTTTCAAATGAATTGGGAAAAGAAAAAAAATCAGGGTCGAAACTCATACCTCTCTGATTTTCTTCTTTTTTTTTTAGAGGACGGACCGATTTAGATAAGGAAAGAAGATGTGATCGATTTGAGAAGAAAACACGGCCATGAATTTTTTTGAGAAAGGCTCGGCCTTGACCTTCATTTTTATTTTTTTATTTATCGTCTCAAGGAAGATAAGGATGGAACGAAATTAAAATGGAGGAGAGTGGCGTATAAGAGAAGGTTCGATTATTAATTTGAATTTGATTAGATTATTCCACGCATTAACCAACCGTACGCCCCAAAGGTAACTCCAAACAATGCGAAAATTAAAATCCGATAATAATAAAACATTACGGATCCCATGGAGCTGGTTTTGTCTAATTCCGAGACTGTGCCTCGGAAGGCTTTTTTTAAATTCAATTTAAACGATATAAATTTCAAAACTTAACAAACCATTTTTAAATTTGATTTCATCACTTCTATTCACTTCAGTATTATCAGTATAAAGTTTATAAGCCTTCAAATTATTTTTAACAGGCTTAAAATTCCAGATTCCACATTTTACCCAAATTTCCAATAATTAAATTCAACAATTAATTATCCAATAAATATTGATATTTAAAATTCAAGTTAAAAATTAACTTTTAAATATTTAAATCAATTAAATATTCCAATTTAAATTGCTTAAAAATTTTGGATCGTCACATTCCTCCCCCCTTAAAAGAATTTCGTCCCCGAAATTACTAGTTAGGGAGAATGATCTATAACCCATTACCTATTTCTCCACCCAAACAGCTTTTAACAACTTACCCAACAAATCTTTTTATTACAGACACACTAATACCTCTTTTAACCCTTCAAACTTATCTATAAGTCCTAAACAATATCACTTACTTATTAATTCAAATTTAAATTTAAATTCAAATTTTAAGTTATCAAAATTTCTCAAAATTTTTCTATCTCCTTAAATTTTCGAAAAATTTCGCCAGCGTCTCCTTTGCGCGGCTAGCTCGGTACAACTACAAAATGGCTCTACGGCCTCCCAAATCCAAAAAGAAAACAAAAAGCCAAGTGGCTCAATCCAAATCCCAATCAAATTTGTACCAAATTTGAATACATACCTTTTTGTCGAGCATTTCAAATTTTTATCTCTTGAAATCAATCCAATTCTTTTTCCCTTTATATTACCTGCATATCCTGCTTAGCACTAATATCCAATCGCAATATTCCCAAAACATCATATCACTTTATTCCAAAATGTCGGTATTTATTCATTCAAACATTAACTTAGATTATATTTGTAGTATCACTTCCCAATAAAAATTCACCATTCCTTTCTTAAGTTAGTTTAAGCATTTACGTGTTCCTTATATTTATTTTCATCTCTTACTTTGGTTTATATCTGTTCCTATTCACATTGGTTCTTTCATTTACATATGAATTCAATTCATCTTTAACCCTGAATATATAAATTTTATTCGTCATTTATTACTAATTCATATCATTATTTTAATTAGTTTCATTTACTAACTTATTTCAATTTCCAGTTTGAAATCGTTTTGCTGTTAACTAAATTTTCCAAAATTTTCTTACTCTCAAAATTTCTGAAATTTTTTGGCAGAGTCTCCTTTGTACGGAGGAGCTTTTGCAATTTGACAATTGATATAAATATATATACATCGACCCACACGGTCGGAAAAACCAAAAACAGTTCATATTTCCTATTGTTATTACGTAGGCGTACCTTATTTAGCATTTTTAAGCAAACAGCTCATTAATTTTTAGCAATAGCACAACCAAATCCAGCCACACGGCTTCCAGGTACCTATACTTACTCAATTTTAAACATGTAAGTGCCAAATATATGCAGTTTAACTATATTTTACTTAGTTACAATGGTTAAAACATATGAATTCTAAAAGAAATGCACATCAAACATTTTCCGTAAGCAACTTATACAGTTTTCATACTAATTCCACTGTTCCAATTAATTTATAACCATTTTCATTCAATTTGAATGGTTTTCAATCCATTTGTATACAACTTCATCATTTTGAATGGTTTAAAACTCAATTGCTTGCCTTAATTTATTTTTTAAACAAACTGAACTCATATTTAGTTCAATTGCTCTCAAAATCAATTCATTTTACTTCTATCAATTCATTGGATTTTAATTACTCCTATTTGCATCCAATGACAATTTATTCTATGCAGTTTGACGAGATCTATGCGAATAAACAAGTATTTATGTTTATAACCAATTTAAATTGATTTCAACTCAATTTATACTTAATTCTATTCTACTTTTAAATTTATTCACGATCCATATATTCTCATTTTCATTGCATTTAAAGTTGAATCCATTCACTTACATTTTATTTTATTAACCACACTAGTTCATTCAAAACCATTAACAAGGGTGGTCCATCTTCCTTACCAATTAGATTTTCTTTTTATTTTAATTCATTCATGACCATTTATTTAGCTCGACCCATTCCAAGCTTACTCATTTCTAACCATTCCCGAATTAATTCAACTAAGCTTTAATTTAATGGTCTTCCAATTTTACTCGTAGTCGAGCTTCTAATTATTCTCAATTGGAGTTAATTTACTCAATTTACTTCATTTATAACTTAAGTTCACTTCCATTTGATTCTTATTTATTCCATCCATTTATTTATTCAATATAATTAGTTTATCCACATTCACTTAAACCACTCTAATAAACTCGAAACATTCTATTTTCCTTATTATCTCAAGTTATTTCAATCCCTTAATAATTTAAATGGTTTACAATTATTTATTTAAGCATTTTCATTCCATTAAATATTATCGACAACTCACCGAATTTTATTTCAATTAAAATTTATTTTTACTTGATTTAAATCCAATCCACTATTATTAAACTTAATTTTTAGTTGAATTCAATTCAACTCTTTTCCATCTTTTAGCTTAAGTTTATTCACTCCAATTTTATACTTAAGCTCATTTCGTTTCAAGTAATCTTTCTCTTCCATTCAATTTAATTCTATTTCAGTTAAATCTCATTTTAAAATTTAAAATTTCATTTGATTTGTTATTATCAAATTTAACTTTCAGATTCAGTTCATCCAATTTATTACATGGCCATTTCCAATGTATTTCCACTTAGTTGGATTTTATTTTCAATCCAAACCATTACTATTTAAATCCATTTCAATTTTTTTTTGTTTTTGTTTTTTTTATTCGATACATTTCAATTATATCTAATTTGTTAACACTTCAAGTTAAATTTTAATTAATAACTCAAGTTCTGATTCCACCATTCACTTTTTAATTTACCACCAAATTTCATGAACTCACAATTCAGTTACATTTACCTTACTGACAATTCAAGTCGAATTCAATTCATAACTTGAGTTTTATTTCCAATCTTCATTATTAACTCACAATTCAACTTCTATTTAATTACATTGAACTCCATTTACACATTTTATTAACTAATTTATTATCAAATTAGTTCTTTCCTATTCATAGTTCAATTCTTGATTTTTAATTCCAAATATCACTTCATTTAATTTTCTTAAGTTCAATTTATTTTATAATTCAAGTTTGGATTTTTATTCTATTATCCAAAACATTAAACAATATTTATTTTGGATTTTCTATTCCTCTTTCAAAATTTATAAGCCACAACTTATTATTTACACAATTCCATCCATCATAGGCTTGAATATATTCTTCTTTTATTTTTAACCCAAGCCTTATGCTTATTTATAACCCAAGCATATTTTATTGCTATGAATTTTTTTAATTCTCTTACTCGTTATTCTTATTATTTATTTCAATTCCAATCCTTATCCAATTTATTCCATTTGTTCAGGTAAGAATTTAATTCCATTCATTAATTCAATTGAATTCTTATTCCAATTCAATTTTATTTTAACTCAGTTTTATTTAGCCAATATATTTTTATTATTCCATAAACATTTTAAACGAGATTCCAGAGTTTAAACAATTTTCCAAAATTTCAAAATCATTTTTGAAATCAACTATATCCAAAATCTTTTGGCAAATTCAATTATTCCTTTGAATTCCAAAACCAAACCCCATTCACAAACAATTTCAATTTAAATCAACTTGGTAGCAATTTCTCTTCTATAAACTCGAAAATGAACTTCGATGATGCTGCAGTCATCACCGAAATTATTTTCCAGCGATCGAAAGAGAATTAAATGCTTTTATCTCTTTAAAATCCCTTTCAAATATTTTTAAAATCCAAATCTCTCCATATTAATTCCAATTTTAAAATATTCCCGAAATAATACCACTATTATTTCTCCAAACCTTTGAAAACCACTTTCAAATCCAAAGGAATTTAAACTTTTCCCAAAAATTCCAAATGTAATTCCTTTAATTCTATATTTAAACATTCTCTGGATTTTTGTCTCATTTCAATTTCAAGTTAAATTTTCACTTAACAATAATAATACTTTAATATTATCATTCCTAACGTCCAAGCAACCATATATTAGCTAAATAGTTTTCAAAAACTATTCTTTATATCAAAATATGTTTTTGGGTAAAATTATTTCATTTACCCATATTCAAAACAATACCGTGTCGATTTTTCTATTCAAGTGTTTAGAAACCCCTTCGATACAGTTGCGCAGACTGTGCCGACGAAGGTTCATATGCCACTCAATAAACCAATTAATACAATATTAAAACAATTTATATTCAGTAACAAATACGCGCTCATATCTATTAATACGCTCAAACTCATTCTAGAGTACTTCGGACTCTAATTTAAATGAGTAATTCCCACCAGAGCCAAGGTTATCACCAACGTAAGCTCTGATACCAAGTGTAACGACCCGCAAATCTGGACCCCTTGAGTCAACACTATTCTACAACAATCAACTCAAGTTGCACAGAAATACGAACCATTTGGATTAAAGAAGAAGAGGTAGAAGAAGAAAATAAAAATCAACAGCAGAATCTAACCATCGCAGCGGAATAAAATATAATAGAAAATAAATAATCTTTACTCAACATCAAATATTTCTGTTTATATATTACATCATCAGAGTACAACAATCACAGCTCGACATCAATACCATATAAATGGATACACAGCAACTCAACACAGCGGAATATATATATATATATATATATATATATATATATAAACAAGTACGAGAGTACGTGTCGTCATCCAGCTCGTCTCTTGAGCTCCATAGTATCATATCTTGTATCCTATAACACTCGGTCTGACCCGAGCATTACAGTTAAATAATACCCGAGTCAGTCTGGAATACCAGCGTGAGAAAATCACACTCAATTGATTATTAAAGTTTCAAAAATCCTTTGAAAACAAAAGCATCTCGTAAGACCACGCCACAAATAAACATGTCGGGTTTTTAGCTTACGATAGCTAAAACAATTTTTTTATACAAATCCTCTGATATTATAATAGTGTCTATAGAAAGTAAATAGAATTTAGCTAAAATGCTTGCACCTCACGTTTCAGCAATAGTTGGGCACAATCAAAACCGTACGGGCGCGTAGGGAAAATGGATTCCAACTAATGGCTAGGCACTGGGGTACCACCTGTCACAGTACCTGGTCTAGATCAGCGTACCGAGGAGCCACCCTAACTCCCCTGCAACACAAGACCGGAACCATCCCTTACTGGACAGTCCCGAGCAAGATAACCTCACGGTTGGGATCAGCAACCACCCACTAAGCCGAAATAAAAGGGACATGTAGACAGGGATGACCTCACCCTCCAGTGGGGGCTACCCACGAAGCCTTGCTGCATAACCCCTGATTTTCAGCCATTCCCATTTGATGAGGCTTGAGGCTAAGCGTTACCTTTTAAGAATATAACCCTTAGAATGCCCATCGTCCACCTGACGATGTTTCGCAAGCATTCATCCATACAAGTCCGTCCCGGGTTCGAACGGAACCGAAGGCACTATTCCTACTACATCCATTTTGGAAATATCCTCAGGATTAGTAGCGACTAGCCCTTGCACTTCACTGCTCCATCTTCGAATCCAAAATCGTTTTTCACAAAAACGTACAAACCGGATCGAAGTGGTTTTCAAGAAATAAATCTCGATCTCGGTCTCTTCGAAACGATCAACGCATTGTCCAGTATTGATAGTCGGTTTTTTTATCTATCAATTAATATTCACAAACAACCATCACACAATAAATAATTTCCCAAATTATTTATTAACTTCAAAATATCTTCACAAGATATATTTTCCATTTTCAAAACCCTTTTGAAAACAGTTTCTAACCATTCTTTCTTTTTCCCAAAATAAACTTTCCCAAATATTTTCTATCTCCACTGAAATCACCAAGCACAAAACTAGATTATTAAAATAATTTAAAACACTTTACTCTGAAATATACTTTAAAACATTTATTTTAAAACTACTTCAATGATTTGTTAAAAATACACACTATATGAATATCTAAAAATAATGTTACTAAATAAAATATAAAACTAGATTTCCACTTTTTTTTAAAAAAATACAATCACTCTTTAAGTAATTATTGCTATAATAGATTAAAAGGAAATACTTACTTTAGAATTCAAATATTTAGAAATAGTAAATTTTTCAAAACATACTTCTTAAAACAACTTTAAACTTTTAATTTATATTTCAAAATTTTACTTTGAAAACGTACTTGGTTATTCAGAGAGAAATTTCCAATCTCAATCATTAAATCAATTCTCCAAATTGATTCCCAGTTTATTCCATTTGAAATAAATTTCTTTACTTATCAGTTCATTTCAAAATTCATTAATTATGGACTTTATTCAGTTTGATTTTTTAAAACCCTTTAGCTGAAATATACAAATTTCAGGTTATTCCCAATTTCTTCTTTATCCTTCTTAAATAATTTAAATCCTAAATTTAAGATAAATGTCTTGTTCTTTTAAACAATAACATTGAAGTTTAAGTTTCATTAACTTTCTGTTTATTTAAATTTTCCTTCCCATACTCAAGATTTATTTATTAAAATTTTAAAGTCGCTTTATTTCCTTTCCAGTTCATTCGTTAATTTATTCAACTTTTCTATAATTATTTTACTTACAATTTCACTTCTTTTATTTTCATTCCCAAACTCAAATTATATATATTTGGTAATTCATTATTGCCCGATTATTACAATCAAGCCATAGCATTCAATATTTCCACATAACTCATTACAGAATATCAAATATTCAGAACAGAGAAAATTAAATAATTAAATAAAGTTGAGGGGTCCAGTTGGATCCCTCCAACCTGTTTTTCCCTGCATCCACAGATGTAAGCACAATATAATATGCCAATTTCAAAATATCCCATACTATAGCACATCACTCAATTCAACCATTCAAACAATTATTTAAATTTAATCATTTAAATTTAAATTTAAATTAACTGAGTGAGATTAACTCACCTTTGCTTTTTATTTTGCAATTCAACCCAAACCAGTTGTTTTCTTCACGATTCCAGACCTTGAATACACATTATATGATTTTATTAATATTTGAACAATCGAATAAATAAATTTCCAGTTGATAATTAACAACAATTTTATTTAAACTAATTTTCGTTTAACAAATTAGTTTCAGAAAACACATATATACACTACTGTTTAAATTATTATTATTATTTTAAATCTTAACTGTATATATACTATTTCATATTTTGCTGTATACATATACATAATTAAATCAACCAGTAAATTAAAGTATGTATATATATTTCTTAATCTATGAGTGTTTATCACAGATTAAAATTAAAAACAAGTTACCTAATACTTACTGTATATTTCAAAGACTGGATTATGTATATTTTCTGTATTTATATATATATGATTTCCTTCCTATACATATCTTATATCGATATATGTAAATTTTGAGATGAATAAATTAGATATACCTCACGATAATTTCGAGCTCAGCATCACCTGGAAGCTCCTCCATGAGAACACGCCTAAGATCGACGCTCGAACACGTTCACTAACGATTTGCCATCACCAACCTTAACCTCCTTCTTCCTCGAACTCAGCACTGCCTCGCGCCACAACTGATGCTACCCATGCGACTCACTCTAACCCTAGGTCGCAGCAACCCGCCATGGCCAAAATACTCGCGACCTCCTTCAAGCCGAAGCTCGATTTCTTTGAGCAAGCGATTGTTTTAGCCTACAGATTTTCGAACGAACTCGTTCGAATTGAGTTTCGACATTTTCAAATGAATTGGGAAAAGAAAAAAAATCAGGGTCGAAACTCATACCTCTCTGATTTTCTTCTTTTTTTTAGAGGACGGACCGATTTAGATAAGGAAAGAAGATGTGATCGATTTGAGAAGAAAACACGGCCATGAATTTTTTTGAGAAAGGCTCGGCCTTGACCTTCATTTTTATTTTTTTATTTATCGTCTCAAGGAAGATAAGGATGGAACGAAATTAAAATGGAGGAGAGTGGCGTATAAGAGAAGGTTCGATTATTAATTTGAATTTGATTAGATTATTCCACGCATTAACCAACCGTACGCCCCAAAGGTAACTCCAAACAATGCGAAAATTAAAATCCGATAATAATAAAACATTACGGATCCCATGGAGCTGGTTTTGTCTAATTCCGAGACTGTGCCTCGGAAGGCTTTTTTTAAATTCAATTTAAACGATATAAATTTCAAAACTTAACAAACCATTTTAAATTTGATTTCATCACTTCTATTCACTTCAGTATTATCAGTATAAAGTTTGTAAGCCTTCAAATTATTTTTAACAGGCTTAAAATTCCAGATTCCACATTTTACCCAAATTTCCAATAATTAAATTCAACAATTAATTATCCAATAAATATTGATATTTAAAATTCAAGTTAAAAATTAACTTTTAAATATTTAAATCAATTAAATATTCCAATTTAAATTGCTTAAAAATTTTGGATCGTCACATTCCTCCCCCCTTAAAAGAATTTCGTCCCCGAAATTACTAGTTAGGGAGAATGATCTATAACCCATTACCTATTTCTCCACCCAAACAGCTTTTAACAACTTACCCAACAAATCTTTTTATTACAGACACACTAATACCTCTTTTAACCCTTCAAACTTATCTATAAGTCCTAAACAATATCACTTACTTATTAATTCAAATTTAAATTTAAATTCAAATTTTAAGTTATCAAAATTTCTCAAAATTTTTCTATCTCCTTAAATTTTCGAAAAATTTCGCCAGCGTCTCCTTTGCGCGGCTAGCTCGGTACAACTACAAAATGGCTCTACGGCCTCCCAAATCCAAAAGGAAAACAAAAAGCCAAGTGGCTCAATCCAAATCCCAATCAAATTTGTACCAAATTTGAATACATACCTTTTTGTCGAGCATTTCAAATTTTTATCTCTTGAAATCAATCCAATTCTTTTTCCCTTTATATTACCTGCATATCCTGCTTAGCACTAATATCCAATCGCAATATTCCCAAAACATCATATCACTTTATTCCAAAATGTCGGTATTTATTCATTCAAACATTAACTTAGATTATATTTGTAGTATCACTTCCCAATAAAAATTCACCATTCCTTTCTTAAGTTAGTTTAAGCATTTACGTGTTCCTTATATTTATTTTCATCTCTTACTTTGGTTTATATCTGTTCCTATTCACATTGGTTCTTTCATTTACATATGAATTCAATTCATCTTTAACCCTGAATATATAAATTTTATTCGTCATTTATTACTAATTCATATCATTATTTTAATTAGTTTCATTTACTAACTTATTTCAATTTCCAGTTTGAAATCGTTTTGCTGTTAACTAAATTTTCCAAAATTTTCTTACTCTCAAAATTTCTGAAATTTTTTGGCAGAGTCTCCTTTGTACGGAGGAGCTTTTGCAATTTGACAATTGATATAAATATATATACATCGACCCACACGGTCGGAAAAACCAAAAACAGTTCATATTTCCTATTGTTATTACCTAGGCGTACCTTATTTAGCATTTTTAAGCAAACAGCTCATTAATTTTTAGCAATAGCACAACCAAATCCAGCCACACGGCTTCCAGGTACCTATACTTACTCAATTTTAAACATGTAAGTGCCAAATATATGCAGTTTAACTATATTTTACTTAGTTACAATGGTTAAAACATATGAATTCTAAAAGAAATGCACATCAAACATTTTCCGTAAGCAACTTATACAGTTTTCATACTAATTCCACTGTTCCAATTAATTTATAACCATTTTCATTCAATTTGAATGGTTTTCAATCCATTTGTATACAACTTCATCATTTTGAATGGTTTAAAACTCAATTGCTTGCCTTAATTTATTTTTTAAACAAACTGAACTCATATTTAGTTCAATTGCTCTCAAAATCAATTCATTTTACTTCTATCAATTCATTGGATTTTAATTACTCCTATTTGCATCCAATGACAATTTATTCTATGCAGTTTGACGAGATCTATGCGAATAAACAAGTATTTATGTTTATAACCAATTTAAATTGATTTCAACTCAATTTATACTTAATTCTATTCTACTTTTAAATTTATTCACGATCCATATATTCTCATTTTCATTGCAT
This sequence comes from Allium cepa, assembly GCA_030765085.1. Classification (NCBI taxonomy): domain Eukaryota; kingdom Viridiplantae; phylum Streptophyta; class Magnoliopsida; order Asparagales; family Amaryllidaceae; genus Allium; species Allium cepa. The sequence goes on from CM060939.1 coordinate 104,163,007, forward strand.
TTAAAGTTGAATCCATTCACTTACATTTTATTTTATTAACCACACTAGTTCATTCAAAACCATTAACAAGGGTGGTCCATCTTCCTTACCAATTAGATTTTCTTTTTATTTTAATTCATTCATGACCATTTATTTAGCTCGACCCATTCCAAGCTTACTCATTTCTAACCATTCCCGAATTAATTCAACTAAGCTTTAATTTAATGGTCTTCCAATTTTACTCGTAGTCGAGCTTCTAATTATTCTCAATTGGAGTTAATTTACTCAATTTACTTCATTTATAACTTAAGTTCACTTCCATTTGATTCTTATTTATTCCATCCATTTATTTATTCAATATAATTAGTTTATCCACATTCACTTAAACCACTCTAATAAACTCGAAACATTCTATTTTCCTTATTATCTCAAGTTATTTCAATCCCTTAATAATTTAAATGGTTTACAATTATTTATTTAAGCATTTTCATTCCATTAAATATTATCGACAACTCACCGAATTTTATTTCAATTAAAATTTATTTTTACTTGATTTAAATCCAATCCACTATTATTAAACTTAATTTTTAGTTGAATTCAATTCAACTCTTTTCCATCTTTTAGCTTAAGTTTATTCACTCCAATTTTATACTTAAGCTCATTTCGTTTCAAGTAATCTTTCTCTTCCATTCAATTTAATTCTATTTCAGTTAAATCTCATTTTAAAATTTAAAATTTCATTTGATTTGTTATTATCAAATTTAACTTTCAGATTCAGTTCATCCAATTTATTACATGGCCATTTCCAATGTATTTCCACTTAGTTGGATTTTATTTTCAATCCAAACCATTACTATTTAAATCCATTTCAATTTTTTTTTGTTTTTGTTTTTTTTATTCGATACATTTCAATTATATCTAATTTGTTAACACTTCAAGTTAAATTTTAATTAATAACTCAAGTTCTGATTCCACCATTCACTTTTTAATTTACCACCAAATTTCATGAACTCACAATTCAGTTACATTTACCTTACTGACAATTCAAGTCGAATTCAATTCATAACTTGAGTTTTATTTCCAATCTTCATTATTAACTCACAATTCAACTTCTATTTAATTACATTGAACTCCATTTACACATTTTATTAACTAATTTATTATCAAATTAGTTCTTTCCTATTCATAGTTCAATTCTTGATTTTTAATTCCAAATATCACTTCATTTAATTTTCTTAAGTTCAATTTATTTTATAATTCAAGTTTGGATTTTTATTCTATTATCCAAAACATTAAACAATATTTATTTTGGATTTTCTATTCCTCTTTCAAAATTTATAAGCCACAACTTATTATTTACACAATTCCATCCATCATAGGCTTGAATATATTCTTCTTTTATTTTTAACCCAAGCCTTATGCTTATTTATAACCCAAGCATATTTTATTGCTATGAATTTTTTTAATTCTCTTACTCGTTATTCTTATTATTTATTTCAATTCCAATCCTTATCCAATTTATTCCATTTGTTCAGGTAAGAATTTAATTCCATTCATTAATTCAATTGAATTCTTATTCCAATTCAATTTTATTTTAACTCAGTTTTATTTAGCCAATATATTTTTATTATTCCATAAACATTTTAAACGAGATTCCAGAGTTTAAACAATTTTCCAAAATTTCAAAATCATTTTTGAAATCAACTATATCCAAAATCTTTTGGCAAATTCAATTATTCCTTTGAATTCCAAAACCAAACCCCATTCACAAACAATTTCAATTTAAATCAACTTGGTAGCAATTTCTCTTCTATAAACTCGAAAATGAACTTCGATGATGCTGCAGTCATCACCGAAATTATTTTCCAGCGATCGAAAGAGAATTAAATGCTTTTATCTCTTTAAAATCCCTTTCAAATATTTTTAAAATCCAAATCTCTCCATATTAATTCCAATTTTAAAATATTCCCGAAATAATACCACTATTATTTCTCCAAACCTTTGAAAACCACTTTCAAATCCAAAGGAATTTAAACTTTTCCCAAAAATTCCAAATGTAATTCCTTTAATTCTATATTTAAACATTCTCTGGAGTTTTGTCTCATTTCAATTTCAAGTTAAATTTTCACTTAACAATAATAATACTTTAATATTATCATTCCTAACGTCCAAGCAACCATATATTAGCTAAATAGTTTTCAAAAACTATTCTTTATATCAAAATATGTTTTTGGGTAAAATTATTTCATTTACCCATATTCAAAACAATACCGTGTCGATTTTTCTATTCAAGTGTTTAGAAACCCCTTCGATACAGTTGCGCAGACTGTGCCGACGAAGGTTCATATGCCACTCAATAAACCAATTAATACAATATTAAAACAATTTATATTCAGTAACAAATACGCGCTCATATCTATTAATACGCTCAAACTCATTCTAGAGTACTTCGGACTCTAATTTAAATGAGTAATTCCCACCAGAGCCAAGGTTATCACCAACGTAAGCTCTGATACCAAGTGTAACGACCCGCAAATCTGGACCCCTTGAGTCAACACTATTCTACAACAATCAACTCAAGTTGCACAGAAATACGAACCATTTGGATTAAAGAAGAAGAGGTAGAAGAAGAAAATAAAAATCAACAGCAGAATCTAACCATCGCAGCGGAATAAAATATAATAGAAAATAAATAATCTTTACTCAACATCAAATATTTCTGTTTATATATTACATCATCAGAGTACAACAATCACAGCTCGACATCAATACCATATAAATGGATACACAGCAACTCAACACAGCGGAATATATATATATATATATATATATATATATATATATAAACAAGTACGAGAGTACGTGTCGTCATCCAGCTCGTCTCTTGAGCTCCATAGTATCATATCTTGTATCCTATAACACTCGGTCTGACCCGAGCATTACAGTTAAATAATACCCGAGTCAGTCTGGAATACCAGCGTGAGAAAATCACACTCAATTGATTATTAAAGTTTCAAAAATCCTTTGAAAACAAAAGCATCTCGTAAGACCACGCCACAAATAAACATGTCGGGTTTTTAGCTTACGATAGCTAAAACAATTTTTTTATACAAATCCTCTGATATTATAATAGTGTCTATAGAAAGTAAATAGAATTTAGCTAAAATGCTTGCACCTCACGTTTCAGCAATAGTTGGGCACAATCAAAACCGTACGGGCGCGTAGGGAAAATGGATTCCAACTAATGGCTAGGCACTGGGGTACCACCTGTCACAGTACCTGGTCTAGATCAGCGTACCGAGGAGCCACCCTAACTCCCCTGCAACACAAGACCGGAACCATCCCTTACTGGACAGTCCCGAGCAAGATAACCTCACGGTTGGGATCAGCAACCACCCACTAAGCCGAAATAAAAGGGACATGTAGACAGGGATGACCTCACCCTCCAGTGGGGGCTACCCACGAAGCCTTGCTGCATAACCCCTGATTTTCAGCCATTCCCATTTGATGAGGCTTGAGGCTAAGCGTTACCTTTTAAGAATATAACCCTTAGAATGCCCATCGTCCACCTGACGATGTTTCGCAAGCATTCATCCATACAAGTCCGTCCCGGGTTCGAACGGAACCGAAGGCACTATTCCTACTACATCCATTTTGGAAATATCCTCAGGATTAGTAGCGACTAGCCCTTGCACTTCACTGCTCCATCTTCGAATCCAAAATCGTTTTTCACAAAAACGTACAAACCGGATCGAAGTGGTTTTCAAGAAATAAATCTCGATCTCGGTCTCTTCGAAACGATCAACGCATTGTCCAGTATTGATAGTCGGTTTTTTTATCTATCAATTAATATTCACAAACAACCATCACACAATAAATAATTTCCCAAATTATTTATTAACTTCAAAATATCTTCACAAGATATATTTTCCATTTTCAAAACCCTTTTGAAAACAGTTTCTAACCATTCTTTCTTTTTCCCAAAATAAACTTTCCCAAATATTTTCTATCTCCACTGAAATCACCAAGCACAAAACTAGATTATTAAAATAATTTAAAACACTTTACTCTGAAATATACTTTAAAACATTTATTTTAAAACTACTTCAATGATTTGTTAAAAATACACACTATATGAATATCTAAAAATAATGTTACTAAATAAAATATAAAACTAGATTTCCACTTTTTTTTTTTAAAAATACTATCACTCTTTAAGTAATTATTGCTATAATAGATTAAAAGGAAATACTTACTTTAGAATTCAAATATTTAGAAATAGTAAATTTTTCAAAACATACTTCTTAAAACAACTTTAAACTTTTAATTTATATTTCAAAATTTTACTTTGAAAACGTACTTGGTTATTCAGAGAGAAATTTCCAATCTCAATCACTTAAATCAATTCTCCAAATTGATTCCCAATTTATTCCATTTGAAATAAATTTCTTTACTTATCAGTTCATTTCAAAATTCATTAATTATGGACTTTATTCAGTTTGATTTTTTAAAACCCTTTAGCTGAAATATACAAATTTCAGGTTATTCCCAATTTCTTCTTTATTCTTCTTAAATAATTTAAATCCTAAATTTAAAATAAATGTCTTGTTATTTTAAACAATAACATTGAAGTTTAAGTTTCATTAACTTTCTGTTTATTTAAATTTTCCTTCCCATACTCAAGATTTATTTATTAAAATTTTATAGTCACTTTATTTCCTTTCCAGTTCATTCCTAAATTTATTCAACTTTTTTATAATTATTTTACTTACAATTTCACTTCTTTTATTTTCATTCCCAAACTCAAATTATATATATTTGGTAATTCATTATTGCCCGATTATAGCAATCAAGCCATAGCATTCAATATTTCCACATAATTCATTACAGAATATCAAATATTCAGAATAGAGAAAATTAAATAATTAAATAAAGTTGAGGGGTCCAGTTGGATCCCTCCAACTGTTTTTCCCTGCATCCACAGATGTTAGCACAATATAATATGCCAATTTCAAAATATCCCATACTATAGCACATCACTCAATTCAACCATTCAAACAATTATTTAAATTTAATCATTTAAATTTAAATTTAAATTAACTAAGTGAGATTAACTCACCTTTGCTTTTTATTTTGCAATTCAACCCAAACCAGTTGTTTTCTTCACGATTCCAGACCTTGAATACACATTATATGATTTTATTAATATTTGAACAATCGAATAAATAAATTTCCAGTTGATAAATTAAATTTAATTAACAACAATTTTATTTAAACTAATTTTCGTTTAACAAATTAGTTTCAGAAAACACATATATACACTACTGTTTAAATTCTTTTTTTTTAAATCTTAACTGTATATATACTATTCCATATTTTGCTGTATACATATACATAATTAAATCAACCAGTAAATTAAAGTATGTATATATATTTCTTAATCTATGAGTGTTTATCTCAGATTAAAATTAAAAACAAGTTACCTAATACTTACTGTATATTTCAAAGACTGGATTACGTATATTTTCTGTATTTATATATATATGATTTCCTTCCTATACATATCTTATATCGATATATGTAAGTTTTGAGATGAATAAATTAGATATACCTCACGATAATTTCAAGCTCAGCATCACCTGGAAGCTCCTCCACGAGAACACGCCTCAGATCGACGCTCGAACACGTTCACTGACGATTTGCCATCACCAACCCTAACCTCCTTCTGCCTCGAACTCAGCACTGCCTCGCGCCACAACCGATGCTACCCACGCGACTCACTCTAACCTTAGGTCGCAACAACCCGCCATGGCCAAAATACTCGCGACCTCCTTCAAGCCGAAGCTCGATTTCTTTGAGCAAGCGATTGTTTTAGCCTGCAGATTTTCGAACGAACTCGTTCGAATTGAGTTTCGACATTTTCAAATGAATTGGGAAAAGAAAGGAAAATCAGGGTCGAAACTCATACCTTTCTGATTTTTTTTTTTTTAGAGGACGGACCGATTTAGATAAGGAAAGAAGATGTGATCGATTTGAGAAGAAAACGCGGCCATGAATTTTTTGAGAAAGGCTCGGCGTTGACCTTCATTTTTATTTTTTTATTTATCGTCTCGAGGAAGATAAGGATGGAACGAAATTAAAACGGAGGAGAGTGGCGTATAAGAGAAGGTTCGATTATTAATTTGAATTTGATTAGATTATTCCAGGCATTAACCAACCGTACGCCCCAACGGTAACTCCAAACAATGCGAAAATTAAAATTCGATAATAATAAAACATTACAGATCTCATGGAGCTGGTTTTGTCTAATTCCAAAACTGTGCCTCGGAAGGCTGTTTTTAAATTCAATTTAAACGATATAAATTTCAAAACTTAACAAACCATTTTTAAATTTGATTTCATCACTTCTATTCACTTCAATATTATCAATATAAAGTTTATAAGCCTTCAAATTATTTTTAACAGACTTAAAATTCCAGATTCCACATTTTACCCAAATTTCCAATAATTAAATTCAACAATTAATTATCCTATAAATATTGATATTTAAAATTCAAGTTAAAAATTAACTTTTAAATATTTAAATCAATTAAATATTCCAATTTAAATTGCTTAAAAATTTCGGGTCGTCACAATCGCTCTCAATACATGGACACGACTACAACTTAGAACATATGTTACTTAGTTAGTCTACTCAATAATCCACTATTCTCGTTTTCTAGAATGAGATACGAAGCAAATTGTGTGAGACTTGATTATCCAACCCCAGCATGGATGTGATCCAACCATCTATCATATACTTCATTCCTTGACTTGATTGGAAGAGCTATAATCATCAAGCAAATGAGAATTGACCGTCCATTTTTTATGTTTCATCCTTGATGCTGGGGGAAGAGTCCCATTCCATGAGCAAATGCGATTGGACCGTTCATTCGACAACATTAGCCTCGATACGGTAAATGAAATACAAATCAAATGGGTGGAAATATGACTGCTCTTAGTAAAAATCTTTAAGTCCCCTGAGCGTGGACTAGAGTACTCTAAGTCCGCAGAGTGCGGACTAGAGTATATACAACTTAAAAATCTCTAAGTCCCCGAAGCGTGGACTAGAGTACTCGTCCCAGGAGCGCGGACTAGAGTATAAACGACTTAAAAATCTCTGAGCTCCCGGAGCGTGGACTAGAGTACTCTGAGTCCCTGGAGTGCAGACTAGAGTATAAATGACTTGAAAATCTCTAAGTCCCCGTAACGTGGACTAGAGTATTCCGAGTCCCCGGAGTGTGGACTAGAGTATAAATGACTTAAAATTCTCTAAATCCCCGAAGCATGGACTAGAGCACTCTGAGTCCCCGGAGTGTGGACTAGAGTATAAACGACTTAAAAATCTCTAAGTTCCCGGAGCACGGCCTAGAGTACTCTGAGTCCCTAGAGTGCGTACTAGAATATAAATGACTTAAAAATCTCCAAGTCTCCAGAGCACGGACTAGAGTACTCTGAGTCCTCGGAGTGCAGACTAGAGTATAAACGACTTAAAAATCTCTATGTCCCCGAAGCGTGGACTAGAGCACTCTGAGTCCTCAGAGTGTGAACTAGAGTATAAACGACTTAAAAATCTCTAAGTCCCCAGATCACGGACTAGAGTACTCTGAGTCTTCGGAGTGCGGACCAGAGTATAAACGACTTAAAAATCTCTAAGTCCCCGGAGCGCGGACTAGAGTGCTCTGAGTCCCCAGAGCATTGGCTAGAATATAAACGACTTGACAAAAATCTCTAAGTCCCTAAAGCGGACTAGAGTACTCTGAGTCCCCCAAGCGTGGACTAGAGTATGAACGACTTGAGAAAAATCTCTAAGTCCCTGAAGTGGACTAGAGTACTCCGAGTCCCCTGAGCGTGGACTAGAGTATAAACGACTTGAGAAAAACCTCTAAGTCGCTGAAGCAGACTAGAGTACTCCGAGTCCATGGAGTACGGACTAGAGTATAAACGACTTAAAAATCTTTAAGTCCCCAGAGCATGGACTAGAGTACTCTGAGTCCCCGGAGTGCGGACTAGAGTATAAACGACCTAAAAATCCCTAAGTCCTTGGAGCGTGGACTAGAGTACTCTAAGTCCCCAGAGTGCGGACTAGAGTAGAAACGAATTAAAAATCTCTAAGTCCACAAAGCATGGACTAAAGTACTCTGAGTCCCCAGAGCGTGGACTAGAGTATAAACGACTTAAAAATCTCTAAGTCCCCGGAGCGCGGACTAGAGTACTCTGAGTCTCCGGAGTGCAGACCAGAGTATAAAGGACTTAAAAATCTCTAAGTCCCCGGAGCACGGACTAAAGTACTCTGAGTCCCCGGAGCGCGGACTAGAGTATAAATGACTTAAAAATCTCTAAGTCCTTGGAGCACGGACTAGATTACTCTAAGTCCTCAGAGTGGAGACCAGAGTATAAACGACTTAAAAATCTCCAAGTCCTCGGAGCGCGGACTAGAGTATAAATGACTTAAAAGTCTCTAAGTCCCCGGAGCGTGGACTAGAGTACTTTGAGTCTCCGGAGTTCGGACTAGAGTATAAACGACTTAAAAATCTCCAAGTCCTTGAAGCGCGGATTAGAGTACTCTGAGTCCCCGGAGTGCGGACTAGAGTATAAACGACTTAAGAAAAATCTCTAAGTCCCAGAAGCTGACTAAATCACTCTAAGTCCCCAGGATGCGGACTAGAGTATGAACGAATTGACAAAAATCTCTACGTCCCAAACTGTGGACTAAAGCATAAACCGTTCGACAAATCTATAAGTCCCCGGGCATGGGCCGAAGCATGAACACAAATTGGGCACGAGTCGACTGGGGGAGAATAACACTAAGTCACCAGAATGCAAAGTGGTGTATAAACATCGATAAATAGACGAGTGGATTTCGACCGTTCTCTATTCCTCAAACTTCGGCCTAAAATCGACAAGAGAAGTATTAACTTGCTAAGGATGGAGTCCGACCATCCGATTAGTGGCCTGGCCAAATCAATGCTGGGAGCAGGAGTACAAATCACTAAAAGATGAATACGATAGCTTATTATAGCTCTAGCATGGCGTTCTTCACAACTTAAGGCAACGACTATAAGGAGGCCTCGGTACAGAACCAATCGAAACGACATCCAAAGCTACGGGCGACCGATTATATCATACCTCGGATCGAGGGTCAATACCGATCAACACCAAGCACATACGAATTTGACTCGGATGTCCCTTGAAAAACTATGACCTTTAGAGGATCGAAAGGAGAATAAACCACGAAGACTTGGTCATAAATTCTCCAGCACCCTCCTTCGATCCATCAGAAGGAGTATGAAACTGGATGAGCATGACCCGACTGCACTTGAGCCAACTTTACCCCGAGATCTTATTACAGAACATGAATCAAAGTGGACGTGGCTGACCATCCAGTACCCAAATTATGTCCTGAAACTGACGAGGCATCGAAGTATTCCTCTTGGAATGAAAAACCACAATACAATCTAGGATAGGCGAGACCCAGCCTCCCATCGACTGACCTGATCCCACGATTCAACGGGAAAGAGAGTAAAGCTAAAGTGGGCAAGGCTGGCCTTCCTACTTATCGATATATTCCCCAGACCTGGGGGCACGAGCGAGAAGCATAATGAATGTGAACCGACTATTCACCGATCAACTCTATGTCTTTGGAGTTTAGGTGGGAATATAAACATAGATAGAACGAGACTCAACCTTCCATGTAGTACATTTATCAACCCGAGACTGGGAGCAAACACATGGTCATCCAAAGTCTAGCTGCGATAGCTCAATGTTGAAACTTATTTATAGTGCTTACAGCTACTCAAAGCTACGACCGAAAGAATGCCTAGAGATAGAATCATTAAATCGTCGTAGGAAACTGACTATCACTCCAACCCGAAGGACTGGTAAAGGATCATGAATGCATTGAATAGAAAGCGCGTTACTCAAATATACAAGCAAATTCAAACTCGTAGCAAGATCCAGCTATGCAGCTGCACATAACTCGAGGCTGACCCCTACTAGACATTTTCTTCAATGTTCTTTTAAGACTGATCTTTGGCCATTTGTAGATAACCGATCAGAGCATTCAGAGCCCTTCACTATCAGACTTAATAACTCATGACAAGACTTTGGGATTCGACCAGAGTAACCATCAACATTGACCATCCTAACCATATTTCATATTGAATGTTATGCAAAATAGTTACATTTGAACTCAAAGAATCCAGGATTGCACCCGCTAAGATGAAAGTCGACATTACAGTTAGCCATGGCGACCTTTCACGGATGCTGAAGATCGGATCACAGCTCAGTGCAATGATGATAAAAGAATTAATTGGATTTCTCTGAAGAAATGATGATATGTTCCCTTGGACCTATTTTGACATGCGTGTGCGATTCCACCGACTATGATAAGCCATGCATTGAATATCGACCCGAAGCTACAAGAGCTAGCGTAATGTCTATTGATTTCATCATGAAAGCTCCACTCTTCTTTTTAGGCTCACCCCATTAACGACTATGCCTACCAGCCGTTGCGACAGGGAATACAACGACCTGAGATGTCTAAAAGACTACTTAAATAGAATATCGAACTAAGCCAATTCGATATCACTTATTTCCCTCGAAGGGCTATCCAAGGACGAAAATTAGTAGACATGGTACCCGAATTCACTACATCAGATGACTACTCGAAGAGAAGTGGAGAACCAATCAACAGTTCGAAAACGTACGCGGATGGAGCATCCAGTGATCAGTGTTATGGCGCAGGAGTCATGTTAATGACTCCTAAGGAACGATTAATCTGCTATGTCTTGAAACTCGATTTCCCTGTAACAAACAACGATGCTTAGTATGAAGCCTCGACCGCCAACCTCAAACTTGCTAGAGGACTTGGAGTGGAAGATTTAAATATCTTTTGTGATTCCTGATTGGTAGTATGCAAAGTTAAGGAAGTTGATCTTGCTAGGTGGAATTGTCTTGCTCCTTATCTCGGCCAGGTCCAAGAGCTACTAGCTGACTTCACGTATTACATCATTACACACATACTCAGCGAACAAAATGAAAAGAGTCAAGTCACTAGCCAAGCTGGCCGGTTTCAGGGATGCGCAACGGACATAATTTGTTTCGGTTGAAATACTTAATATTCCAAGCATTGACAGATGAAGATCGGCTAAATCTTGGAGACAGAGCCAGAAAAGTAGTCATGGTTGATTCCTATCAAAGACTATCTACAATGAGGAATTCTTACTGAATGGAGGAATGAAAAACGACATATCCTCCTCAAAGCTTCACGCCAAATCATCCACGAAGAAGTCATGTGTAGAAAGGAGTTTATCCATTCCCATGCTTCGGTATATCACCTATGATGATATCAAATGAGTCTTGAGCGAAGTTTGTGAAGAAAAATGTGGAGATTACATCTAGGGGAAAACCATGATAAAGAAAATACTCTGCTATGGGTATTACTGGCCATCTACCAATCCAGATGCGTTTGATCATGCTAGACAATGCGACAAGTGCAAAATATTTGCAAAAAATCTGGGAGCCCCGCGATGGAAATTACTCAAATGGCTAGTCCATAGTCGTTTTCCACTTAGGGCATTGACATCATCTTCTTACCGATCCTAAAGGTGGTGTGAAATACGTCATCATAGCAGTTGATTACTTCACCAAATGGGCAGATGAAGAGCTTTTAACCCCGACCGAGATGAAGAAAATAATCAACTTCATTGTCTGTAACGTCATCTGTCCTTATGACCTTCCATGAACCATTATAACTACAAATGGACAGGTTGAAGCTGTGAACAAAATCATAAAGTCTGTTCTGAAGAGAGATTTGGAAAAGGCTAGAGGTAAATGGGTGGATGACCTCCCAACAACATTATGGGATTATAGAACTACCTATGAGTCCGTGACTGGCCGTACTCCATTCGCCCATGCTTATTGCTCCGAGGTCATCATCCATGTAGAACTTGAAGTCCCCTCTCATCAAGTGGCTGATTATAACCCTTATTTCACAAATAATACAAACAAGAAATTGCAATTGAATTGCAATTAAACTAGATGGAAATGGTGATGACTTATGAGCATATAAAACGCATCCGAGAGCCAATGGTAAGAACGTGTACTTGAACATGCATGTGTACATTCGAAAAAGTTTGACTTCTTGAAATCAACAGAAATTGAATTCTCACTTAGGGTTATTAAGAAAAGACTGGATCAGATAGCCGAAGCTTACTAGCCCTGTAGAATCGAACATGGATGGACACTGATGAACTACAACCCTGTATTTATAATATTGGAAATCGACCAAGCGTCATGATGACCAAAGAAGGATACGATAACTTGGGAGGATAAAATTGAAGGATAACGACTATTCAGGAAACATGATGGATTTCTTTCTGGAAACAAGGACTGATTACTGGTTCAAAGCACGTCATGTTGGTTCACACGATGCACTTTAGGGGGCAAATGTTATCCGGTCACTTGGCCTGGCTACAAGGTGATAATTAAAAAGGCTTTGACTGAGTCAGGATAAGACTCGAGCTAGTTAGAGATTGGAGATGTAAGGGATTGATCCGTTTTGGGTAGTCCGACATATGTGCATGGTTTGGCCTATGTGTACGTTTCAGCCTATGTGCATGGCTCGGCCTATGTGTGTGGTTCCGCCTTGAAGGATGGGACATGTTGCTTGGCCGAGAAAGGAAGCTATGGGAATTCAACATATACCGCTCGGTCAAGAATGGGAAAAGGAGATGGCTCAGTCTAGGCGTCCAAGGAGAGGTCGCTCGGCCAGGTTCGATCGGCAACCATCGTTAGGTTACTCTCGTTCGGCCACCCTCGTTCGGCAATCGCCATTTGGTATGCCTGGCTTGGTGCACAGAAGTTGTCTACTGTGGGCCGAATTACTTTGCTCTTAGGCCTGTGAAGGAAGTGCTGCCTATCTTCGTCTATAAATACAGAGGCAGGGGTACAGTTGAAAGGACCTTTTTTTGGGAGAACTCCAGGAAGACTCTGACATGGCTATTTTTCTTATAAACTTGTATCAAGGGATTCTAGCCAATCCAACAACTCATGTAATTGTAATCAAATGAAGAATGAATAAAATTAGAAGTGGACGTAGGCGGAGATTGCTGAATCACTATAAAACCCTTGTATCTATTTACTTTTATGCCTTGTTCTCTAGATTCCATTAATTCTCCGATGTCCATGAAATTCTACGGGTGTTAGTGACCAATTTTGGTGCTAACAGTCCTCAATCTTCTTTGTACCACCCCGAGCATCCTTGCTCCATGCCACTTCTAACCTTAACAAGGGAGCAAGCACACAAATACTCAAACAGTATTCACATTACTAGCAAACAATGCTCATTGTTCGCTTAGGTTCTAACTCTCCCATCATCCAAGGACGACAAACAATCTACTATGCATACCTTTTACTCAAAAGCCTTAGGCTATTACATAGATGTTTGTTCATTCCATCTTATAATAAATTAAAGATTCATTCCCCAAAATATTTGTAGAAAGCCTGTACGATGCATATGAACCGTCCGTATGCAATATCTGATCCGATCACTTACCCGATCATATAGGTTTCACATTCCAATTAGTATAAATCACTTTACCTCTTTGATATGGACCCTGATTTGTTTCCTTGATTAGGAACCTCTATTCTCTTTACAGAGCCATTTCTATGATAGAAAACAACAGGATCGTGTCACAAACCCATATCAAGTGTTCGCTATCAAGAATCGAGTGAAAAATTCTTGTTCATACCGGTGTAAACCACCTCGAAAACATATACTCGACTACTAGATCAAGGACATTTATGCGAATAAAACGATCTACGTACAACTTATGTATTTATTCTATTAGTTTATTAAATACACTAATTCCTTTTTAATCACGGCCATTTATGCAATTATCAAGTCATTGATACTAAAACCATTTATGAATTATTTCATAAAACATAACTTCAAGAGTATCCACATTTTATAACTTAAGTCCATACTCGTATAATACTCCATTTCATCCTAAGAGCATATAAAACATCACTATTTTTTTCTGTAACATGTATGTTTAACAAATTTGGACTTATTTTATCCTATTACCTTCTCAAATCAAATATCATATAAACTCAACTTTTTATATTTTCAAAACATTTAGTTTCAAGTTTTATAACAATCCAGAACTTCCTAACTATCTGATATTGCTGAAAATCCCGTTTATTTTACTAATGAAAATTATCAAACAACATATCATATCATACTTTCTAATGCATAGCTCCATGTGTCCATGAGATAACATAACATGAGAACTTTTAGAACTAAACATCGGTTTACATTTCAAATGATTTTGAAATAATATATGTATATCAAATCATACTTTCGAGATTTTAAACCAAAATCTATTTTACCAAAATAACTCTATAGCATCCCACACTTAGAAATCCGAAAATCAACCCCGGTGATGCTACAATCATCACCGAAGTTATTTTCAAATGGCAAAAATGAATTTAGAACATTCAGACCGCGCCTTTAGTATTCAACCAAAATTATTTCACAGCGCTATCAAATACTTCGTATAATAATACCAAGCATCATGATCTCAATTTCCTAAATCAACATCCCAAATATTTAGTTTCAAATAATACTAATATTATTTCCTCCAAAAACTTGAAAAACGTTTTCAAAGACATTGGGATTTAAGTTCTCAAATTCTTTGTTTAAATCTTTTTCGTTTATAAACCACATTTTATAAACCATACTTATATAGAATTACTTTCTTATACAAATATTTATTAACAAAATATTCTATCTTTCCTTTGGATTATAGTAAACATCTTTTACTAAATTTTATCTTCTAAGCCAATATTTTTACCTAATGCCTTATAGTCAAATCATGAAACTTAAGTCACAAGGTTTTCATTTCAGTGTACGCACAATTAATGTTTACCCTACCCATGATGTAGAAAGTTAAAGCTGCTTATAAACTGGTTGAGCACTAATCAATAACAAGCAATGTTCCTAAACTGACCAAGCATAATTTAAACAATCATCAAGTTTATGGGATATGAATCTATGAGAAGCCCCAGAGTCTAGCAAATGCGAAAAGGTAAACTATAAAAAGATAGCACACTCCCAAGAACCTGCTTTCCCTTCATACTTGCAGAAGTGGAAGGTGCTAAATCAAATGCAAATACTCTAGGTTGTTTCCTTACCCGAAGCATCAGATAATCCCTAACAAAAATGGCCAGGCTGGTGGCAGCCGGCGACCATTCGGTGCAAACTAGGTGTCAAGCTTTGAAACCTCTTCGTTTGGTGCTCTCACTATCTGTGCTCTAACCACTTGCCTTCCTTTCTAAAACCCATAGTACCTGGCAAGATGCCCCTTCTTCCCACACTGATAGTAAACTAAGTTGGTTGGGCAATTCTTTGGTGACTTGAACTTACGCTGGTGTAGATATAGATGGCTTGGGAGCCAAACCCTCAAATCGAAAGCTGCACTTATAATATCCATGAATGCTCTTTAGATATGTTTTGTCATTTCCTTACATACTATGTTGCAAAAAATAATCCAAGCCAGAACTTCGAGGATAGTCTCAGTGCCATTGAACAACTTTCTACCCAATATCTCAAACTTATGCCATATTGAAGCAAAGTCTTCCCGTGGTCGATCCTACACCACTTCTTCTACTACATCTCTCTCGATATTAGAAGATCTAGCATCCATAGTTCTTACTACCTAATCAAATTGGAACAACTTTAGGAAACTGAAGGGTGGAGTTATTTCAAAGAAAGGATTCTAAGAAAGAGATATTCCTAAAGAATACTTTAAAAGTTTAATTTTTAGAATCTCATATGAATAATACACATGACTCATCCGAGGGTGTCGCTTACCATATTTCTAACAAGACATACCTAACGAAAGCCAAGGTGTTCACTCAACCTTATGCTCTGATACTACTTGTAACGACCCACCCTCTCAACCCGCGAATGTCGATACTAATACATCCACAATATTTGTGTGTCGAGCATCCAAGTGTCGGAAGAATGAATTGTTAGGGTGAAATAAAAGAAAATGTATAGAAAAAGAAAAGAAGAACACAATATCAGAATCTTACAATAGAATGATGACATACAATATCAAAGGAATAATACAAATGTTTACTTTAAATACAAAAATATCATAGTTGCTAAAACTAAAGTACTATCATCAGCCTAGACAGTTATAGCTGCTTTTCCTCACAGTACTAAGATATATAATACAGAAATGCAGCAGAAATAAGAATACTATGGTAGGTATCATCCAGATTCTCTCCATAAGCTCCAAAGCGTCCGTAGCCAAATCTGAAAACATACATGGGGCTGACCCAACCATTATAAGAAAATAACACCCGAATCAGTTTGATAAACCAGCATGAGAAAATTTATTAAGCATGAAATAGGTAACAGTAACCATTGAGACCGTACAGATTATCATAATGGTTTTCCCCTCAAATGAAAACAACCATTCACTAAGTTTAATATAGTGATATGATAAATGATGTCTAGGGTATAGAATATAAATCATATCAAATTGTTGTGGTGCTTCTGTTGGTCATACCTCATCATAATTAGTGTAAAATAAAAACCGCCAAGGTTCATTCGCATAATAGATTTTTCCTTAGAGGTCTATTCGTTGGAGATGGTTCAAATCTCTGACACAAAGATCATAAAGTACCTTTGAATGACGTATACCTCTAGACAAAATATACCTTTAGGTAAACATAAGTGTCTAAGCGTCCGAACATAAACATGGACAACGTGAAACAAATATCATCAACTCCTTCTGGCCAATCGATAAGTATCTATAAATATGGAGTTAATAATACCTTGACATGGGTCGTTATCCCCAGGTTGTGAGGCATACTCTGTTTTTAGTGATTTTCGATATCGAGGTTATGCTCTGCATCTTTCATACAAGTCTTCATTACTCGAACAGAATTTGAATCCCTAAATGGATTCCCATATTTTGAACAGATCATGAATCACTACATGGATTCGAGCATCTTGAAAAGATCTTGAATATAGACATACATTCTCGTTCTTGATCTCTTCCAAAATGTAGATCTTGTATAATATTTTTAACGTTGTATTCGGTAAGTAAACACTTACAAATTCCTGACTCTTCAAAAAGAATCGATGAATTTTCGACTAACTCATCTCGGTTCTTTCAAAATTAAGTGAATGCTAGAGGCATTTTGCACCAAATACTCCACCCCGAGGGTTCTCGTTGGTATGAGATTGCGAAGTCTTTCAATTGCTTCTTAAGTTAATATTAGGTCTAGTTCGGTAATCGACAAATCCATTATCTAGTCAAAACAATTACTTATACAAATCATGATTCATACACTTAACTTGTCTCCAACATTCCAACTCAACTATTCCTTGCCAAAGAGTAAAGCTAAGTAAGTTTAAGCATTGGTTGCATCAAGCCTTTCCTAGACGCTTCATTGTTGAATCTCACAAATAAATAAGTCTACCTCGTTAGCTTTTAGTGTTAAGTATAGTATTAATGATTTACATAAATAATAAGAAATATGCATGATTAATATGTTCCCAACATTTTATTCCACGCTCAAGAGGGAAGCTAGGTAGACTAGAGCTCTATTGCTTTGCCCCAACTCGACATCAATCTTAACTCCTACAAATAGATAAGCCTTACTTTATCGGCTTTCAGTAATAAGCATGGTTAATTACTTTTCAAACAAGTAATCAAATAATTAACCATTTAGCCACTAAGAAATTCTAAAACCTTACCAAAAATATTTGTATATACATTTAAAATACTTATAGGTTTTAAAACACATATCCAAAATATTACTTGAAAATAACAACTTTACAATTTCCTTAAAACTTGAAAACGACATGTTTTCAACATATATCTCTTCTTTAAAAATTCATAAATAATTCTCAAAATTCATAAATATCTCAAATCACTTTTGAAATATTCTAATATGAGTTAGTAAAACCTTGTAAAAAGAATAGAACAAATACTTAAATTTATATATCTTTTCAACCCTTTAAAGTCCAAAACCAAGGCTAATCGGGGCAATTTTGCACTAGTAATGTTTTAGCTACTTTTCGAGATGTTACTTAACTTTTTACTATTCAAATTTTTAATAGAAACAAACATATATATAAGACATCATAAATATGGTGAGAAACCCTTATGTATCTCTCTAAAAAGTTCCATAAACATTGCTAAAACAAGGCAATTTCAAACTGCATTTATAGCAACTATTGCTATAAGTGCACTATCAAATCTATGTCTGATCTAAACCAAAGACCATCGATAACCTATGTGCTTTTTTCAAGGTATAGTCACTAGTACATTCAAGTCCATTCCATGTTTGTTCAAGTATATGTACATGGTTCACATATGTCACTTACTTTTAAAGTAAAAAAATTCAAACCAATGTTTTAACATAAGTTAACAACAATTCAAATAACATACACAATCAACATGCATGTGTTATATTTGCATTAAAAGTGAGGTATTAACACACATTTATCCACACAAAAAACTAAGCCCAAGCTAACCAAGCCTAACCCCTTCCTTGCAACACCTTTGCTTCCGTATTTCCTTGCCTTTAGCACTTGCTTTTGCCTCCATTACACATAAGGTGCTCACAGCCTATGCTTGTATGGAGAGAATGGCTTTGCTTCTTCAAATTCTGACATGGTGGAAGGTTTTCTAATATTATACCAAGCCTTTTGGCAAAGTTTGAAGTGATATGGAGTTGATTTGCTACTCTTTCATTTTAGAACATAAGAGAGGAAGAAGAAGAGAAGCCATGGATTTTCTAACTTAAAGCTTTGTATTTTTTGTGAATGAATACTAAGGGTATGCGCTTTCTTACATAGGTTTGTGCAAGGGTTTACTACCATCTTCTATCTCTCATGGAAGGTCACAAAGAAGCCTCCTTCTCAAACACACCTTTATGTCACTTCTCCTTTATGTAATTACATTATACCCTCATCATGATAATATCTCTTATCCATTAGAATATTCTAGAATCTTCAAAGCTTTATGGAGAGTTGAGTGTGTTAATTTGTTTCTAATGTGTTCATATAATCCTTATTCAAGTGCAAAAGAGTTTAAACAACTTATATTGATCGAAAGTTGTTTATCGATAAGCTGATTTGCGATCATATTATCGATTTTTCTTCAAAGAATATATTTTTGTAATCAAATTTCAAAAACAAGTTTCTTATTATTATTCATTAATTAAATAATGTCTAACAAGGTTATAAAATCATATTTATAGCACTTAATTATATTTCAAAACATTACGATATTCGAGGACAAAGTGTTCAAATTTTCGGGTTACTACATTCTCCCCCACATAGAACATTTCGCCATCGAAATTCAAATAAGAACTATAATCAAAGGAGATAGATGAAATAAGATACATATATAGAGTACTGATGAAACTATATATAAGCTAAACTACAAACCAAAATGCATACTAGGTGACTCCACCTCACGCGGTGAGTACGCTAGAAAGATATACGGTACTATGATAGGAAGGAATCCTAGTCTATAAGTAACTTTGGACGGATCTCTTTTGACACTTGGATCGATAACATTCCCTAAGAACTTCTCTTCTTAAGTCCTCAACATTAGGAACACACAGCCATCCCTTCTTTCTCAACCATCCTCTCAGGTCAAGATTAAAATCTTTTAGATCATCAGCCCTCGATTCAACCTCAAGCCTTCTATCTTCTCAGCTAACAATGGGTCTACTTTCTGTTTAGAGGTAATCCTTTCAATCAAAACTGGTCGAACTTCCAATCAGGATACCACGACAGTGCTCTGAATAGAGCTAGCAGTCGATCTTAATTGTACACTACAAGTAGTTAAAGCACCTAGATCCTTCCATTCCATTAACATAGCTAACACAGCATTCTGATGAATTCTGCTAAGAGCATCCGCTTACTTTTTTCCATTTACAAGTGTATACTCTATACCAAAATCATACACCACTAAAAAGTCTAGCCACATCTGCTGTCTCATATTCAACTCCTTCCGAGAGAATAAATATTTTAAAGATTTATGATCCGTGTATAACTCAAATCTCTCCTCTAAGAGATAATGTCTCCATACTTTCAATGTGAAGATCACCGTTGCTAACTCTAAATCATGCGTAGGATGTCTCACTTCATGCGGTCTAAGCTGTCGTGAAGTGTAAGCAATAACTTTACCTTTCTACATCAACACAACCCCTAATTCGATTCTACATGCAATAGTATACACTACTAATCCTTGGTTTCCATTTGGAACTACTAACACAAGCGCGTTAGTCAACAAATGCTTTAACTTAAGGAATGCTTCCTCACATTTGTCAGGCCAAATAAACTCCACGTCCTTTCTGGTTAGCTTAGTCAAAAGCACTGCTATCCGTGAGAAATCCTTAATGAATCTTTGGTGATAGCCAGCAAGTCCAAGAAAACTTCTGATCTCAGTCATCATCTCTTCTAGTTGTTAATAGCCTTGATCTTATCTGGATCAACTGATAAGCCCTTCTCTGAAACCACGTGACCAAGAAACTTAACTTCTTTCTTTCAAAAATGACACTTTGAAAACTTCGCTTTAAACTGATGTCGGCTTAGCGTCTCAAGCACTATTCTAAGATGAACTTCATGCTCTTTTTCATCCTTAGAATATATTAAAATTTCATCTATGAATACCAATACAAACCTATCCAAGTGCTTACGGAAAATCTGGTTCTTAAATCCACGAAGAAAGCTGTCACATTCGTTAACCCAAATGACATTACTAACCACTCGTACAAACTATACCTAGGCCGAAATGTCGTCAAAGGAATACTGTCCTTTGCCACCCTTATCTGATAGAAACTTGTTGCCAAATCTAATTGGGAATTTTTTTGGCTCTACTCAACTGATCGAATAAATCATCGATTCTTGGCAAATGATACCTATTCTTGATCGTCATATCGTTCAACTTATGATAGTTGATACACATCCTTAAGATCCATCTGGTTTCTTTACGAACACCGTGGCCGCTCCCCAAGACGAATGGCTTGGTCTAATAAAATTATTCCCTTCTAAATCCACTAGCCGCACCTTCAATTACTTTATCTCGGTCGATGTCATTCTACTAGGTGTCTACTCACATGTTCTGTTCTAGGCACAAGATCTATCCGAAACTCAATGGCTCGCACAAGTGGTAGTCCGGTGACCGACTCCAAAACATCTGCAAACTCTGTTGCTACCATAACCTGATCCAACTCTTCTCCTACTTCCATTGCATTCTGCAACGCACAAGCACTTGAGTTTAATTTCTCCATCGAGTATATAGTTCGGTTATGACTATTAGGGTGCTTTAGTGATATTTCTCTATCTTGGAAAACTATCCTAGCATCATATCTTTATAACCAGTTCACACCCAAAACGATTATGATGCCTACAAAATCAAAAACATATAGACTGCATGCAAACTTATGACTTAAAAAATCAAGTTCTAACTAGTCACATCTCATCCAGAGAGTTGCATACCCTCTTATCGGATTCGCAAACCTTTAAGGAAGTAATAAGGTATGAGGGTGCTAAACCAAACATATATACCAAACACTGAGATATGAATGAATGCGATGCATTGGTATCAAATAGTACCCTAACTGGTATACTATGAATTAGAAGCTTACCTTCCATCATAGTCTTTTCCTTCTCAGTAGAAGTTGGCTTAGCAGACGATGGTCCTAAAGAAAAGACCTTTCCCTTGTCCGCATTAACTAGTTCTGGACATTGATTCTTGTAATGCCCAATCTGGTCATAGTTAAAGCACTTCACTCCTTCCTTATCTGCAACCTTCTTCCCTTTTCCAGTTCGACATTCATGAGTATAATGTCCCTTTTTATCACACGTAAAGCAAACTAGTTTAGCCTTCGCCTTCTTAGCAGCTTCTCTCTTCTGGGTTCCTTTCTTCTTAAAGAATTTCCTCTTCTTGCCTTGAAAACCCCGGGTTTCAACCTACTTCTCCTTTCCATAAACAGAAAGCATCTCTTCATTTCGGATTTCCATCTCCACTTCAACTGTACTTAGATCACAGAGATGTGGCATAGTCGCTATAGTAATCTCAAGCTTTAACCCTCGAATAAACTTCTCGTTTCTTTTAATGACGGTATCTATGGTAGCATATCTGTATCTAGACAACTCATCAAACTTCGTAGCATACTTTATCACCGACATATCACCCTACATTAAGTCCATGAACTTTCTCAACAATACCGATTTGAAAACTTCAGACAAAAACCTCTCTTCGAATCTTCTTCGAAATTCTGCCCAAGTTAACTCCTCCTTGGAACTCCCGCAGTAACACTATCTACGAAATGAAATACCGCTTCCTGCAACTGTCTAGAGGCAAGTCTCCTCTTCTGCTCATCGTTTAATCCTAAATCAGCACCCTTTACAATGCAAAAGCCAATTCTCTACTTCTATAGCATCCTATGTTACTAAAAATGGCTTACCACCAAGGCTGGTATAATCTTTGCTCAGCTTAGCATAGTTATTACCAACTCGGATTATGGGATTAGCTCCTCCAACATTCCTAGAATTACCCCCAACTACTCCTGTAGATGCTCCAGCTTGCATCAGATTGACAAAGAATTGATACATCGCCCTCATATCTACTGACAAGATTCCAGCACCCACATTGGCATTCGCATTTGCATTAACATTTTCCCATCGACCCTGATTTTCCTAGTGTTGGATCGAGCATTTCTGTTAGTTGTGGTACTTTCTCTACCTTGATTTCCTCTTCCTTCTCCTACCTCCATATATTCCTTTCTCATAAATCTACATGTAAGCCTTAGTAAGATACAAAAGAACAGCTTGAGAGAGAGGGGAGTACGTACCTATAGATATATACATAATAAATACAAGTATGCTACTATAGCGTTAACCCAAACCTCGGTCTCATTTCCTCATTTATTTGACTATGTTTTGAAAATCTTTTAGGTTTAAATTTCTTTTTAAATTTACATAAACATATGCACTAATACCAACTTGTAGCATCCCCCACTTGGAGGACCAAAACTAAATGCTGCAATCATTTATGGTTATTAATTCTTGATGACCAAATGCGGTAATGTTAGATATATTGATATAATAGAAGCACATTAATATGAAAAAATTTAAAAATCATAAAACTGATTTCTCTTTTAGCTTCAAATTGTGTTTCAAATTCATTACACAATCCTAATTCGTAAACCACATTCAAAGAAATATAATTATTACAAAATACACCAAAAGCGACATATGAAGATGCCTCCTTGGTTGATCAGAGTCTAAACATAGGCAATTAAACAACTTTTTCGTTACATCTAAAACACAGCGGAATCAAACAGAAAGAACTCCTAATAGCTAACTTGCATCCTGCACGTCTTCGGAAGCTTATTCGTCTAAAGGAGAATTTGAAAAACTTAACTATCAAACTACTCAAAATCAATTGAGCACCCGAGAGTTTAAGTGGAAAACATAAACTTCGAGTCAGACAAAAAACCTAGTGTGAAAATAACCTATCATCTTGAACCATATAGATATATAGTGAGACCATGCCGCTTAGTGGAATGAGTTTCCCCTCACTAGTATCCAAACTCAATTTATAATAACCATATACTATGCACCTGTATCCACAATGGTTAAAACGTAACATAATTAAAATATTTCATGATGATATGCAAACATGCATTATATTTTGGATTTCCCATCCCCACTCATTTGACTACCTACCTCAAGTTATAGTTTCTAGGCTCACTATTAACCTATTTGTTCTCATGGGCTGACTAATAACATGTTCAAAGCTTATGGACTATCTGTCTGGTTTAATAGTTTTCATGAGTTCATTAAGAACCTATTGTATCTACCAATAACTTCATCCAATTATAGTTTCATAGGCTCACTATGAACCTATTGGGTTCTCCAATGACTTCTCTCATGTCAGAGTTTCTATGGGTTGAATATGAACCTATTCATCTCGGCTAATAACTTTATCCCGATATAGTTTTATGGGACCACTAAGAACCTATTGGCCCCTGCCAATAACAATTTCCATACATCGTTTTCATGGGCTTACTATGAACTTGTCTAAACTAACAACTATTTGATCGATTAATGGGCATCCTACATTCTGGTCTATCCGACCTCCTGGATGCAATTTTACTCACATAGAAGTTAACTCAAGTTGTATTCACTACTAGGTCAACCTAACTGGTTATTCTGCCTTTAATACATCAAAATGCAATTATGGGTTAATTATAAAGTGAACATGTTTACAGAAGAAGCATATATGTTAACCGATCATGAATTAACAATATAAACATCTATGGTTAAATTTCCTTGTAATCATTTTCAAACGAAACATGGTTAATAACTTTAACCTATTATCTTTAGCAAGGAAAGATTCTTCAAAGACTCCAAAGTTAAATGCCATTTCAAAATCACTTTTATATTTTCATGGGTTTATCTTTAATAATGAGATTCGGCTCTTTATTTTAAATACTAACGCTTTCGAAAATTTAAATCATTTACTCATCAAAATTTCCAACACAATCAAGTTATCATAACAAATAGACTATAGTTTAACTCGTTGTTTTGATTGATAACACAGTATGACTATGAAATGGATCCTTAGTTGATTATCAAAGTTTTTCAAAGTGGTATTTTTATTTCTTTTGAATAACAAGCCAAATCAAATAAGTAAAAATAGTGCTTGGATTTCAATTTCTCACTTTCTCTTTTTTGAATATTTTATTGATATTAACAATATTTACATGTGCCTAACTCACATAAACTGAGGCCATATATATTACCCTTATACTGCCTTTCGGGCTTATGTGAGGGGAATATAGAGCGTGGCGAGTGAACACACAAGTGTGAACACTTATCAACTGTAGGCATTATTAATAGAAGAATCTGTAGGATCTAGATTAACCCTAGAGGGGGGGGGGTGAATAGGGTTATAGCAAATTTTCTCGAATTAAACACTGAGATATAATAGCAGAAATAAATATGCTGAAAAGTAAATCACACACAAAATTTACCCAGCTTCGGCAACCCCTGCCTACTGCTGCATTCACAGATTTCTATTAGAATTAAACAGTATCACGCTTACAAACACTCTACTAGACTCGCAGACCCTTTTGCTCCCGCTCACAAACACTCTACTAGACTCGCACACCCTGCTCCCGCCTATAGAGTTTCGCTTACTCGCAAACACTGCTCCCGCCTATAGAGCTTTGCAAACTCGCACACCCTGCTCACTGAACTAATTCAAAATAGACAATCTGACACTACCTAAACCTAGGTGGTGATTTACTAATTCTTTGATTCGTAAAATAAAAAACAATAATTTAAAAACAATAGAAAATAACCCTAAAACAAATTAACAATATAATAAAGCCTTATTATAAAAATTAAAACAAAACCCTTTTTTTTTTAATAAGGCCAGCCCACTCCCTTATTTCACCCGATCCTTTTGTCTCGTTCGTGAGAATAATGGCGGCTTCGTTCTGTTTAGGGCTTCGTTCCCTTTGTTCCAGTTAGGGCTTCGGCTCTTTGTTCCAATTAGGGCTTCGGTTTCTTCAATCGATCTGAGATATGTTGCCCTAGCTCGCTGCTTCTCTGATGGTTGACTATCGCTCGTTTGCAGTTGCTTGATCGAGTTCGTTGTTTGTGAATTCGGTATGTACTGTCTCCTTTTGCTTTACTAAGTTGATACTTGAACTCGATGATTTCATTTGCCAGTGATGATTGGGTTATATATGCGTTCGAATTCCTTGAATTACGTTCGTCTAAATATATTTGAATTTGTCAATAGTCGTTCGATCTTGTATTGATGCTTGGGATTGATCTGACTTTGTCAATTTCGTATTTTTGGTAGCTTGATTCACACGGTATTGATTTGATTTCGTGATCAATTTGCTTGGCTATCACGGTGAACTCTTGATTGACTTGATCAACTTTGGTTTATACGGCAGAGATCTTTCTTCTTTTATTTGTTTTGACTTTGTCAAAAATTTGCACATAGTTGATTATTCGACTTGGTCATCTCTGCACTGTTACAATTTGTTCATCTCTGTAGTATTGATTTTCATGGCATTGTCTTTGGGTACTCTGTTTCGTATGTATGCTGTGCATTTGTAGTTGGTTTGAAAACTTCTGTGTTGTAGCTGTCTTGACTTGTCCATTCTGCTAGTGATACATTTTCTCCAGTGGCATGTGGTCTTTGCTGTTATGTTGATGCATATGCTCTCTGTTGCAAGCTTGCTGTTGCATGCTTGTTTGTATGTTGTTGAACTTGGTGTCTGCATCCTCATGAGCTTGACACTGTATTTTGTTGTTTGCATTATTTGTTGTTGTGTCACTGATTTTGGGGCTGCTGTATTATCATCATGTTGATGGCAATCTTCAAGTAAGTTTGCATAAGTGAATTTAGTCAGTGATAGTCAGGTTGCCTTCATTTTCCACTGAGATGCATCGAGTATCTGGTCTTTGTAGTTGTTGCTTGGGTTTGTACAGTGTTGTACTTGTTGTCTTGTACTTGAAGTCTTCATTTGCAGCCTTGACTTTGGTTGACGAAGTTATAACTGTTATATCACTTTGGATTGCATTCACTTGAGCATATTGAAGTTGCTGTTATCTTGTACGACTTTGTGCATGCTGTACTACTTTGGTTCATTTTCATGTTTGTTGCAGTCCATATTCTTTTGTGTCTGCACTTGTGAACTTTGTGGTTTTGAGCATTTGCACATTTGTTCACCTGCACTGTTGCCTTGTTGACTGCATCACCATACTCTCTGTTTTGATTCATATGTTCTTCAAATCAGTGGTGCACTGTGCCATTTGATCTGTTGCACTGTTGAATGGATAATTTGCAGTGATGTTATCATGTGCATTTCATTTACATCGAGACCTGTAGTCTTCATTCACGTTGTTGTGCAGTAGCTATGCCTTACTTGTCTCTGCTCCATCTTGGTTGCTTCCCTGACCTTGTATCACTTGATTCAGAAAAAAAATTGGAACTGGATTAGTGCAGTTTTCATTCTAGTTTGTAACTGCAGCCATGTTTCATTTTGAGTTGCAGTGTTGGTCTGACTTGCTTGAGTTTCACTGCCATAAGTCGTGCATGTGTGTTGCAGTTGTTTATATGCACTTCATCACTTCAGTATTGCATTGTTTTCACCTCTGGCCTGTTGTAGTTTGAATTTTGTGATGTTGCCTCTGGTTGGTGTTGTTACTGCATTCATGACCACTGTCTTGCATGTTTTTGATAAAGTGTGACCGATGCTACGCTTGGTCTTTGTTCTGTTGCTTTGAATGAATTATTACCAGTGATGTTAACATGTGCATTTACTTGAGTCTGTGTCATTTGCCTTGAGTTGAACCTATCTTGGGTTTGACCTTGTTTTTGATTTCTGTGCATTTGTTTGATTTTTGCACACGAGTTGGCGAGGCAGTGCACACGTATACGAATGTACACGTGTGTACTGCAGCCACTTATAATTGCCCGTCCTTGATAAAAATACTGATATGCACAGATATTGCACAGTCAAAAATGATGACGAACAACCCAAATAACTGAGGCAAACAATGTTTTCAAAATCATCGTTTCTTTCAAATTTCAAAAATATTTCTCTTTCAATTTTACTGCGTTTGAGAATATTTTTGCAGATTACTCAGATGCTGGATTCAAACCGAAATGCAGTTGAAGACAAAAACACGAGTGTGAGTGATATGTAGTGAGGTTAACTGTAAATGTGAAATGTGATTGTAATCAAAAATGTATATGTATAGTGAGAGCATGAAATCGTACTATTTAAAATTGTAATAAATATTAGTTTGAATAAAATATTCGTTTGAATTCAAAATCTGTGTAACTTGTTCTGTTTGAATTCAAATTCTTGTAACTTGTTCTGTTTGAATTCAAATTCAAATTCTGTGTAATTTATTTTATTCAACAAATATTTATTTAATCCATGAAAAACATTACCAAATACATTTAAATGAATATATATGTTTATTATCATCAAACAAAAACATACAAGCGCATATTTAACAGAATCTTTATATACATACACCTAACACAGATAAACTAAGGCCATATATATTGATCATGCACTGCCTTTCAGACTTACGTGAGAAGGGTACAGAGCATGGCGAGTGAACACATTTGCGTGTGTACACCTGACTCTAGGTGTTTATTATTTGTATCAAACCAATTTTTTTGCTTTATATATACATACATACATACATACATATATATATATATATATATATATATATATATATATATATATACATATATATCGTTTTTGTAACGGAGAGTTTTGCAATATCATCTTAGCACCATTTAACTTAAAAGATA
Source organism: Allium cepa (assembly GCA_030765085.1). Classification (NCBI taxonomy): domain Eukaryota; kingdom Viridiplantae; phylum Streptophyta; class Magnoliopsida; order Asparagales; family Amaryllidaceae; genus Allium; species Allium cepa. The sequence goes on from CM060939.1 coordinate 104,191,434, forward strand.
AAAAAGTTATATCCATTACTTTAAATTCACCACTTTTTAAACAAAGGTTTTCAATTAGGATATAATTTATAATTCTCACCCATTGATCTTCCTATATACCAGTTAAACAATAGTTACTTGTAATCACACTTAATTTTTATTTTTGCTGAAACATATAAATTTTCAAAAATTTCAATTTAATAACTAGAACCCTATACTTATCCTATAATGTTTGTTTACAAATAGATGAAAATGCCAGAAAAGAAAATTTTGTTTTGGATTTTAGTTTATTTTAAATTTTTTTTTTAAATATTGGAAAGAAAATGCAAAAATAAACCATGAAAAATAAAAAAGAAGAGGAGGCTCCCCCACACTTGATTTTGACTGTGTCCCCACAGTCAATCCAATTGAAAGGAGAAAAATAAAAATAAAAACAAGACCTATATTTAAATGAAAATGAAAAGATTATTATTTACGAGACATTAGAAAATATACTGTTAAGGAGTAAATGAAACGGTTTTTCAAAGACCGATTCATTTGTCTCGTCAAGTATTTGAGATACACCTGAAGTGTAGAAAACCAAATCATAAAAGATTTCGGAATTGAATGTTGATTTGGAAAAACGAATATCGTTTTATTAAAAATCGAATGAGTTGTTCTGTTTTCGATGATTTTTGGGGTTGATAAAACAATTGGTTGAAATTCAAGTTTATTTTCACCAAATTTAAATTCAAGCTAATCATTGAAAACTTCTCCATAATTATCGATTTCAAAATCAAAATGGTGATTTAAATCTTCCCCTTCAATATTCGACGACTCAACATCGAAAATTCCAAAGAATTTATGTTCACTCAATTCGTCTTTCTTTATTGAATTTTCGCAACTTCATTGCATAAATCAAGTTCAAAATCCAAAGTTATTGTATTCAAATTTTCAAAGTCAGAAAAAGGAAGATCGAATTTTAAATCGAGTTTCTTATCCTCAAAAGAATAGAAATCCAACTCAATTACTATATTTTCAACAACTTCATTAAGATCGTCATTTTCAATTTCAAAAGTTGTTATTTGAAAATCACCGATTTGGGTAAAAGGTGGATTATTTTTTGACTCGTCAAAAGTCGGGATTTGCTTTTGTTGCTCACGTGATGGTCAAAATGGATGAAGGATAAGCATCTCAAAAAAGGTAATTTTTGGAACATATTATGATAATCAATCAAATGCTTGGAAACAGATATTAAAATGTAGAAACATTCGTAAACCTCTATTAGAAAGGATATTTAAATTAGGGAATGAAACTAATTTATGGTTTGACCCTTGGTTTCATTATGATTCCTTTGTAAATAGAATTGGCTGGGATAATTTAGTTATTTTTGGCAATGCTAATGCAAATGTTTCCATGATTACCAAAGATAATCAATGGCGGCCTCAAACTTCATCCCATTACTAATCCACATAAGAATGTTATCAAATGTATTCCCATTGATTCTAATGCTGAGACTGACTATTGGGAGTGGAATGCTAGTAGTAAAAGAAAGTTTTCTTTTAAAAAAACTTGGGAAAGTATCATAAACAAACAGTCTACAGTAGATTGGTATTATTGCATTTGGAACAAAGTTAACAATCCCGAGATGGCAATCTGTTCATATTTTGCTATAAACAACAGATTACCAACTTGGGATAGAATAAAGAAGTGGGATAAAAATGCTAAACCACTTTGTTCCTTATGCAACAGTGATGATGAATGTATTAATCATCTATTTTTTGAATGCAGTTATGCCTATTATATCTGAAATCAAATTCAAACAACTCTGGGAATACAGAACAATGGGCATATGGAGCTTAAACAGGCAGTGCAACATATCAACATTTATTTCAATGGCAAATCATTAGAGAAAGACTTTGCAAATATTCTATTTACTACTACTATCTATCATATATGGAAAGAAATGAACAATCGCAATCACAATAAAGTAAAACTTACTAAAGAGCAAAGATGGTTACTGATAGAGTTGGACAGTAGAATTATGCTTCGTAAATCAAAGAAAAAAGTTAAAAATCAAACCACATATGCTCTTTTAGCTGAACACTGGAGTAGAGAAGCGGACAACAAGCATATGGAATGGTATTTGCATACCCCGAAAGTCATTTTAAACAAATCAGAGCTTCATCAGAGTAGTTTTGATAAAGCTCGCAATTTTCGCCTTTGCAAAGTTCAGGAATCAAATAACTTGAAGGATTCTTCATTTGTAGGCTATCGCGAGCTCAGGTCTAATAGTCAAAGCTGCGATGTGAACAATAGAAGTTTAGATAGAGGATTAGACGAGAAGAGGAGCAGATTCAAGGATGTTGTCTTTTTGGGAAAGAGGGAGAAGAGCGGTGCAAAGGAGTATGGCTAAAGCTCGCGTGCTTCCTCCATTTTTGAGTTTTCTGAGTATTCTAGGGTTTCTAGAGTTATGTCGGTAAAAACCCTAGTTGTCGCTGTTTTGTAGTATGTGGGTTTCACCCTGTTATTTTTTTCGTTGGGCCATGGGCTCGGTACCTTTTATTAAAAATAACATTTTTTTTACCTACACACGGCCCAAAAAGAAACCAAAACATCTGTAAATCAAAACAAAACCAAAGACGTCCAACTCTCTGTAAAACAAAATGTCCAATCCCTCCTATCTTATTTTTTTTTTTTATCGGAATCAAAGAAAACGTGGAAGCGAATTTCAGAAAAAATGGAACAAGGATGAGGTGGTCGTGAGTTCGGTTTTCAAGAATCGGAGAATGAGGCAATTTGAACAAAGATGGTCGCGGCGATTTGGAATCTAGTGGTAGGCGATTCAAATTCTGTTTGATTTTTTATTTGGATTTGAAGGTCGCGGGAGATGATTGAGGGTCGCGGCTTATTCTATTTGGCGAATTGGGGTTGGATGCAGCTTCGAGTTCAATTTGGGGTGAGACGATTGGTTCGACTGGAGATTGCAATTGAGTTTCGGGTAGATGGATTGAGTTGAGAAATGATATGATGACATGGCTGGTAGTTGGCAATAATGGTTGTTTTGTTTGATACAGAGGTTACGGAGGTTGCAGGCTGTTTCTGGTTGTTTGGTGGAAGACGTGGAAATGTGGATGGTGATGGCACTGTCTCTGTTTAGGTGGAAAGTTTTGCTTGTTGTATGGTGGAGGAATGCTGGTTGGGGTTGTGACAGAGAAGAGTATTGATATGGAGGAGGAGTGTTGTTCAATAGGTAGTTTGTTGAGATTGTTGCTTGAAGGTAGGTGCGGAGGTAGTGTCAGAGAGTTGAATGTAAGTAGCAGTTGTAGTGGTGGTGCACTGGGTGCACAGTTACAGGAATCAAGCAGGGCAGTTGAATGAATATTGTATGTTTGAGTGTGGGCTTGGCAGTGTGGTATGGTCAGTTATTTTGGTTGATGAATGAGGGTAGACAGTGATTGCAGAGAAGAGGGTGACTGAATTGTTGGAGATGGTTGCAGTGTGGTTGTATTGCTGTTGAATTGAAAGCGTGTCAGATGGTAAAGGTTGATGGGTGGCTGTGATTTGATGCTTGACAGTGGAGGTGGTGATGTTTTGTAGTTGCTGTTAGTAAGGGATTATATATGAAGCGCAGACAGTTTTTTTAGCAGTAGATGGTGCACAGAGAAGGGAAGTATGCTTGTATGTGAGGAAGTGTAGTAAAGAGTTAAGTGATACGGTGAATCACTGTGCACTATTATATGGGTAGAGGTTAAGTCAGGGGGAAGTATGAAGAAGCAGTCAATTTGTAGCAGAAATGGTTGAAGTTGGAGTTGTAAAGGTGATATGGTAAGGGAAATTTGATGGATAATGCAACGGTGTGTATGTAACAGTGATATGGGTGGGTGACTGTAATTATGAATTTGAATATAACAGAGAAGGGATGGCAACAGTTAGGTGGTCAGGAAGGTTTGTTTGCGTGGTGAACTGTGGAAGTTTTGGAGAAATGTTGCACTGATACAGTGCACAATTTTGAAGACAGCAAGGAGGAACTGTGCTTGTGCACTGGTTTGTGCAAGGTTGTATATGGTGACAATGAAGAAAAAGAAAAATCTGAAATGTAAATTGTAAAAAAAACAGAAAATGAATTGTAACTTGCAGTTAAATATTTTTGTTTTTGAAAAACACATTGTGTATGTTTTTTTAGATATATGAAAATGCAAATGCAATTAGAAAACAAGAAACAAGCACACAAAATCAAATCACAACAAACATACACATAATTTAAAAAAAAAATGCAAATTAACGTACAAAATGAAAACGTACAAAAATCAAACAAAAAGTAATTCAAAGAATAGAAATTGTAATCAAACCAAATTTTCCAGTAACGGCGCCAAAAACTTGTTCACCGACGGAAATTATACCGGTTAGTGCACCGTCGATCGAATTTATAATAAAACTTACCACAAGAGCACTGCGTATAATTCTAATACGTGGCGAGTACGGATCGATCCGTAGGGAATTGTTAGATTTTAAAATTCTATTCAATCAAATTAAATCAATATTTAAAATGGTAAGCTAGTAAAAATTCTAGAAACTAACAGAATTAGAAGTGATAAAAATATGAGAATAGAAAGCAATTTAGAGGCAATGTCCTTCTCAAGATCACATAGTTTAACAAAATGAAATTATAATCTTTTTTTGATCATTAGTGAAATTAGTTGATGTGCTTATTATAAGTATGGAATATGTGTTCTATTAATTAGCCCAATATAAACCGTCAAACTATAACACAACCACTAAATCGCATTTAACTTTCATGAAAATTGACAATGAACTTGAAAATAAAATCTATTCTAAGTATGGCCTATTAACTATTGATTAGAAATATAGACCATCAAATTTTGATTTTAAAATCACTTCATTACTAACATCATATGTAGATGAAGAGGTAATTTGTGTTTGTTGTTTGTTTATGCAGAGCCAATTTGGTGTCAATAATATAGGATATCAAATTTAAAGCTAAAACGATAAGTAACCCATTTAAACATTTCCATTAAGCACAAAAAGAGAACATAAATGATCAAAATGTTGAAGCTACATGATTAAGAGAGTTTCATTACCCTTAAATTAAAGGGGTTTAGCCTCTCATATTTGTTATCATATCAACAATTGTAGCATTCAACATTAAACAAGAACAAATTAAAAAGCGAGCAAAGTAAATAAAAGCTAAGCTACTTGCATAAAATAAAGATCTACACTACTAACATGAAAGGAAGAAGCATGTAAATAAAAGGGAATGAACTAAAATAGCATATAAAAAATTACGTGAAAGAAAATGGCTAAGTAGCCATGAAAATAAAGAAAAGTGAGCTTTGTTTATTTTTAATCCTAAACTAAGAAGGCTAAGGATGAGAGTTACATGAACATATGGAGTATTTATACAAGTTTTGAAACCCCAATCCGTTTTTTGAGAACTATCCTTACTACCCTTAAGGTAGTGTGGCTACCAAGTAATCATTAATGTGTGTTAATCCTCCACTTAAATATACATGTAGCTTTAATTTCCATTAGCATGTGCATTAGCTTCTAAGTGTACATCATGGTAAGTGGGTAGGTAGGGTCCTCTATGTTTCATGAAATGAATTATTTCCATCTTCATTTGCTTGTATTCTCTTGTGCATGCATATTTTACCATGAAAACCTCTTTCATTTGAAGCCAAGTTCCTACATAATAATATAGAAATTTCCACGTAAATTTTCTTAAATTAATATATACATAAAAAATGATCATTTTGTCCCTAAATGAAGATGAATAAATGATGATTTGAAAAAATAATTTGAATTTTGGTTTAAACATGTTAAAATACCCTATATGATAAATTTTTTAATTAAATTAGAATAAATATGGTGGTAAAAATATGCACATTTACGTGCACATCACATACCTTTCGAAATTATTCAAAACCATCTTTCAAAACACTTAAAGATATACCTTTCAAAACACTCAAACCATTTCTTTCGAAAGTATTGAAGCCTTCCTTTCGCATTGAAGCCTTCCTTTCGAAAAATATTCAAAAGTATTAAAACTTATCTTTCAAAACCACTCAGTTCAAGTATAATTTATAGATACATAGCTTCGAAACCATTTGAAAGTATCTCTTTCGAAATCATTGGGTTTAACCTTAATCATAACTTCAGGGTCAAGGAAAACAAAAATGAAATTAACCCTTTTGAAAACATTAATCTTCAAGTAAAAGAATTTGGGGAACAGATGGCTTCGAATCCACCCTTTCAAAAGCATTGATAAAAGAGGCTACAAAAACCCTTTCTAAAGCATCGGGAAGTGGCTTCAATATTAATAAAACAAAAACTTCCCTTTTGAACTCATTGTTATGAGGCCATAATAAAAGCGGCCTTTGCCAATTCGAAAGGTATGAAGACGACAACAAGGTTTCGACTAGGTTCAAAAGCAACTCACTTTTCGAAATCTCATTTTAAAACTAAATAAGCGGCAACTCCTTCGAAAGCTTTTCTTAAAACAGAAAGGCGATAACCCTTTCAAAAGCATCATTTATAAACAAAAGTAATTCAAAATTAATAAGGATAGCTTTTACCCCTTCGAAAGCTTATAAGAATGACTTTAACCCCATCGAAAGCAAGCCTTCGACACCATCCTTTCTACCTTTCTCCCATACACTACGTACCAATTACTTGATACCCTGTGTATTGGTTTCAAATGGGTTCGAAAGGCCTACTAGACATGGTTTCAGAAGCGAGCTAATGGAAGTGGCGAAGTGGTAAATTATGTCAAAACTGATTTTTTTTTCCTTATAAAACAACTTCTTTTCTTCTAACTTGCCAATTTGTCAAAATATAATTGGTCGCCATTTCTTTTTCAAAAATTCTTTTTCTAAAAAGCTGCCGAATTCACTAATTTATAACTGAAATTATTTTAACAAGTAAGCCATTCGCTTCCATAAAATATTTAATCATTTAATTCCTTCAACTTAAATAATTTAATAAACAAATTAAAATACTTTAGAAAAATCCCCAAAAGTCATCAAATTCACTTTATTATGTCTCCTAACATATATTAACTTCAGAGCCGAAGTCCTTTATATAATTTCCATAATAATTTTTATATCCAAATTATCTATTTCTTCCATTCAAATTTCATAATAAATTATCCTGAGCTTGGATTATTATAAAAATTAAAACTCATCTCCAAAATAATGTTTTACATAACATATTAAATCCTTATGGCATTCGAAACCCATTTACACGATTTAAACATTAAAATCTAATCAACCTTTTACAAACATACTTGTTTAAATCAAATATGGCATAATCAAAGCATATCATCATTCAAATTATCCAAATGGTTTTAAGACCTTAAACCTAAATTATAATGTTCAATAAAACATATATGAGATGGCATATATTATTATTCACCTTTTTTGGATAAGAAACTTGAGATTTGGTCTTGCTTAATTCTTCCTTGCTTGAATCCTCAACTTCTGTTTGATTTTGATCCCCTTTTCTCCTAGAAATATGGCCGGCCTTAGTTCACCTTAGTTTTTGTTTTTGGTTTATGAATGTATGAATGATAAATGAGGTAAGGGTTTAGGTGTTATGGGGTTATGGTATATGGCTATTTCCCCTCTTACCCTTGTCTTAGTTAACTTAGTTTTCATCTTATAAACCATTCTTATGAATTTACTTATGGGCTATTTTATAGATCCATTTAATTAAGGCATGACCTTAATTAGTTTTCAAATCTCAATCCCTTTATCACTCTAGACTCTACATTATTCTATCTAATTTATCTAATTAAATCTCTTGAGTAATGTTATTTAAAATTAGGGGTGTTACAATCAGCTTTATTCACACAAACAACCAAGCCCAAGCTAACCAAGCCTAACCCCTTCCTTGTGACACCTTTGCTTTCTTCTTTCCATGCCTTTAGCACTTGCTTTTACCTCCATTACACCAAAGGTGCTAATGACCTATGCTTGTATAGGGAGAATGGCTTTGCTTCTTCAAATTTTCACATGGTGGAAGGTTTTCTAATATTATACTAAACCTTGTGGCGAAGTTTGAAGTAATTTGGAGTTGATTTGCAATTCTTTTATTTTAGAACATAAGAGAGGAAGAAGATGAGAAACAATGGATTTTCTAACTTAGAACTTTCTATCGTGAATGAATACTAAGGTTATGCCCTTGCTCGTATAGGCTTGTACAAGGGGTTACTACCACCTTCTACCTCTCATGGAACGTCTCAATGGAGTCTCCTTCTCATATGCACCATTATGTCACTTCTTCTTTATGCTAATGACCATTATACCCTCATCATAATAATATCTCTTATCCATTAGAACATTCTTTAACCTTCCAAGCTTTAAAAAGAGTTGAATGTGTTAATGAATTGCAAATATGTTTACTTGATCATTAGTTAAGTGTAAAAGAGTTCGAACAACTTATATCAATCGAAAAGCTATTTATCGATAAATCGATTTTCGGTCGTATTATCGATTTTCTTCGAAAAATATATTTTTATAAACAAATTTCAATATATTCATTAATTAAATGATGTTAACTAAAATCATATTTATAACACTTAATTACATTTCAAAATGTTACGATATCCGAAAAAGAAGTGTTCGAATTTTACGGGTTGCTATAATTTATAAGAAACCCCAACATATCTTGGGTCAGGGAGTATCAAGGTTGTGCAAGTCTAAAAACTACATGTAATAATTATTCATGAGGTATCTTGTGTGGGCCACCCTAAAAGGAGTTTAGGAACGATCGGTGTTGGATAACCAATTGAAGTTTTGAATAAAATTTTGAAAACTAAAACCAAATCATTTACATGCCTATATAAGGCAATTCATTAAGTGTTTATGAATACCTATTTCATTGTATTAAGAAAGAATTGTTGTTTCAAGAAACTCAAACTTCATGGTAAAGGAATTTATTTTAGAAATTACTAGCAGTAAATGGGTCTGGATACGTTTCAAAAATAAAACTAATTATGAGGGATGAAATGAAATTAACCAAACCTAAACACACACATTGCTTTAGAATGTCCAATAAGTTTTCTCACACATTAAGAAGAAACTACGAGTTTCTTATCAATGTTGAGAATAAAAAATCCTCAACTGCTAATAAAACGATTAAGAGAATTAACTTTGCCATGTGGTATGATGCGTAAATCCAAAAAGATTCCAAGTACGATATCAGAATATGAATTTGATAGTTATGCCCAAAGGGATATGATCCACTGGCCACAAATTTGTCTTTATGAAAAAGACTCAGTTGAAATATAGTGAGCAATATTAATAAGGATGACATCATAAATTTCACTGAAATTAACATAACAGATATTTCATTTAACGTACTCAAGTTAATTCGGATTTTACTCACAAGACTATCGTTGGTATGACTCTGTGTTTTGATACATATATGTTGAAACATAAAATTCTAAATAATGATTTAGAATAGACTCTTTGTACATAACAACCAAAATGTCATGAATTTTAGTGGGAGCGATGATGAGTTTGTGCGGTTTTAGATTTGATCCAAGGTCAGATATGAAAGTAAGGTTCAATAATCATCAGAGTTTAATGTTTTTTGTTAGTAATATCAAATAGTTTGATTTTTAGTCCAATATCAAAGGAAGTATGTGTCTATAAGATAAAACATTAAAAAGGTAAATAGATATTTCTTAACTAAAAGATAAACAACAAACTTATGGTTACTAATGACTTACTCAAGTAAAAATAATTATAGTTTGGTTGTCTAGTACTCAACATTGGATATACAAATGATATCTTTTGTAATAAGTATAAAGGACGTTGGGAATGTCCTTAATGATATGCATAAACACCATATTTAAAAGTTTAATATGAAGCATTTAAGATGGATTCCTCATGATTGGCAATAGGAAATTATCATACATGATGTATTGTCTACAATATTGTATTTAGCCAATGTATTTGATACACGAAGCAAATATCAAATCCAAATTAAGATAAACAAACGACAGTTTAGAGTGCTCTCAATATTTATGAAATAATAAAGATCTGATTATAGAAACAACAAACTTCTTATGAAGGAGTATTCGACTTCAAACTTCACGAGTGATGTGACGCTAGGCTCCAATGATTGAAATATTAGAAGGAGCTTGCCCGTCCAATAACTCAAATCAATGGGCACTGAAGGAGTGTTCTCTAGTATACATTACTTTCGGTCAACATGTATACGTTTAAATACCTAAATACATTTGAAATAGTATGTATTTCATCTCGACACAAGGCAATGTACACGAGTTCTAGAATTGAATAACTCATATATTAAGCGTATATAATAAATGATGACATAGGTATCATTATCACAGTGGAACTGGAAATTTGTATATATAACTCAAAGTTTGTCTAATACATGGACTAAGAAAAAATACATCACTTAAAACTCGATAGACTATATACACTCCAAAAACTATCCACTTTAAATGTCCATTTAATGGTTCTACTTATAACCGATCTTGAGATATATCCACAACTGCTTGAATAACCTAAACTTTATTATATTTTTGAATTAACTTAATAGTGATGTAGATCTCGACCTCAAGGCGATGATTGCTAAACTTAAACTTAGCATTCTCCCATCCTAATATACATATTCTATTGATGGCTCGGTAGAAAAAACATACTGACTTTCAATAGGAGGCTAACTTGGAAAACACAACACCTTAGTTTAGCCTGAGGCAATTTCATAAACATAACAAACCTCAAGTCAGGCTAGGAATTTAGTTGTGAGTATAATCGTGCACAGTAATAACATACAAGTGTGGTGTCGGGTATAATAGGTGACATATCAACCAAACAAGCCGATGTCACTCACACCATAAAAATCCTATATGTAGTTTATGTTTATGAATCAATGTTAATGCACTTGTCACGCCTCTATTCATCGTGACTCAAAGTTGCAACTCCAGTCAACTGGGATATCACAATCTATCCATATTATATGAGTTGCTTTCTGTTGTATAACTTCAAAAGAATCATTTTATGAGGTCGGCATTTCTAGTTATGCTTATGAGAAGAATAAATCATTTTCTCATTAAGAAGGCTAATTCATCTTCTCAAGAGAAGGGTGAATCATTTTATCGTCTGTGTACCCCAATAGGATAGCACATTGATAAGTATACTTGGTGGATATACCTTCCACCTAAACTATCTACCCTGGCGAGTCATCGCAGACTTTTTCGTCTGTATACTTCTAGACAATTGTGGTTGGCCCCCACACGATCCCTTTGTTTCCGTACCCTTCAGGTATTTGGTGACGTGATAAATCTTACTCATGTTGTAGTCCACTTTATCTTCAAATCTCCATTAAGTGGCCATAATTCTCTTCATTTGCACTACTCCTCTAACAATTCCTCAATATCTTCAATAACTTCATATGCCTAGCAATAGATTGTTTGGACATTATGACAAGTGACAAGGTCATTATGATTTAGGTTGCGATAAGAATAAGTCCTCTGGGATGGAAACTAGTAGTCCAGTAGTCACTACCTTATTCCATTCTCATCAACTGTTAAATTTGAATCTTTAAATACATTTTTCTTTCCAAAACATAATTATTCCTAATGATGATGTTATATCCGAAATAAATGTTATGTCTGTTTAATTCAATTATAGAAGAATAATGCATTCAAGCATTTCAATTCAAACACAACAATTCATCTATTCAAATAAATATAGCTGGGATATAATAAACTTGCATCAATATGTCTCATGGGTGAAAATTTATATCATAATTCTATACTTATATTTGTAAAATCAAACAAGTATTTAAAATTCACCCAAATTCATCCAAACATCTGATTCATCCATTTGAAATAAGTATTTCAATTATACTTGGCAATTTATTATATAAATATATTTCACTAATATTTAAGGTCAAGTATTATTTAATTTATTCAAATTTAATCAAACATGTTTCCATTGACTTAATCATGAATATAACAAATTATGGGAAAATTAGACGATCGATATTTTAAATTAAATCCAAACAAATTCTTTATTTACCTAATTTAAACCATATTCCATATTGTGTAAAATATGCTCATGTTTTCTAAAATATATACTTACATACTTGGGTTTTCTTTCTTTGAAATCATACCATAAATCCTTTTAGTGCTAGCTAGGTATTTTTCAATATTCAGATCCAAAATAAAATACTTATATTTAATAATAAGTGAATTTCAAATTCATTTATAAAATATTTTCGCTAATATTTCGAATAATTTTCCAAATTTCTCTTGATAGAAAAGCTTATATATTTTAAAAAATTGTCTTTTATGGTTCAACCTCAAACTCAAATCATTTGTAGAGTAACATCACTTTATTCTATAAAAGCTTCTCTAATATTTAAATCCATAAAATATTATTTTATTCAAGTGAAATTCATTTTGGGCTATTTAAACAGGATTTCATCCTATAATTAAAATTTAAATCCTAAATATAATTTTATAATTCAATTTTAAACTTTAAGAAAATGATTTATATTCCAAAATATTTCAACTGTTAACAGGCACAAATCATCCATACTATATACTCTCTTTTATTCAATGTATTAGGCAACATTTCAAATTAAATCATGTGTGGTACATGATCTGTCATCGTGCACATGCACACAACTTTTCCAAAGAAAAAAAGTGAAGTCCCCTATGTGATTTCATATGTAATATTATATATTTTATTTCAAATGTTTTCTTTTCTTTTTTCTTTCCCTTCTTTCTTCTTATGCTTGAAAACACGATCACCTTCATTTCATTTCCTTCTCTAGCACAGAATATGCATACGTCCCCCTTCCCTTTTTCTTTTTCTTTACTTGATTCTTTGATTTACTTATTTACATGTATGGAACATGCACATCTTGCTTTTTTTTGTTAACTAGTTAGTCATGGCTTCGCCTACTCAAGCCATCAATGACATAACTGAACCCATTATTGCACTCAAGTACATAATACTATACAACCGATACCTTCTATTCAACCCTAGTACACCCATTCACAATGCAAATGCAAAAATGATGATATCATTTATGATCACCATGGAATTCGAAAACAAAGCAAAAGCAATTCAATTTGTTCGTCTCACTTTCCTCTACAATTTCTCTTTTGGTTGCATGCTCAAATTCATCTTAGATTTTGAGTTATAGGGGATTGAAGTTTTGAAGAGGAATGGCATTTGTGTATGTGGACGCATATTTATTAATCTTATTCTAGTCATGCATGTCTACATGTAAGTTTATAAATATTAAATATATGTACATATTTAAGTTGTGCCTATGTCCACTTCATGTGTACATATTAGTTAAATTTTAATGGCAAATGATACAAAGGCGTTTGATATCATCGCTCATAATTCATATGAGCAACTAGTACCAGCATAATAGATTAAATTATTTTTAGTATCTATGGAAAAAGAAGCTTTCCAAGTTCTTGCTTTAAAAATGACTTGTGCAGAGAAGAGATTGTACTCACTGTTAGTTAAAGTGACCGATGATGACAATGAGAAGATCAATGGCAATGATGTTCACTAGCTTTAGGAAAGAAGAAACAATGCTTGCAATATTCTTTGATGATGAAAAAGAATAAGCAGCGATGATTTTCAAGTTTCTGGGTTATTGAATTTCAACACGATGGAGGGACAAGACATATATGTTGCTTAGTGAGAAAAGAATCAGTAAATGAAAAAAATGAGTGGAGATTATTTATATAGGGTTAGGTTTTATTACTTAAGAGTTTAGAAATATTAAATTACAATAAGTTAAAGATAAGTATAAATGGGTGGTTAAATAAAAAGGTTACAATTTTTTTTATTTTCTTTTAAATATTTTTGTACCCATGACGGTCTTACTACCCGGACCGACATTCAATCTCCAATTAAAATTCTTCTCGAGGCATTTTAATCAAAATTTTATTTTATTTTTATAATTATTTTTATTTTATTAAAATATTACTTTTCTATTTCCAACAATTATAAAATATTTTTTTATATCCAAATTAAATTTTAAAATTCCACAAATATAATTTATCTTGCTGAAATAATTTCCCAATCAACTTTTAGACTTCAAAATGTAATTTAAATTTCAAATAAATTTCTAATTACTATTTACTAAATAAATTCTAAATTTATTTTATTGAATAAAATTCAACAAAAATTCTCAAGTTTATTTTCTAACCTTATTTATTGTTTATTTTAATTCTATCAAATAGAAATATTTTTGCAACGAGTAAATTCTATTTAATTTTGAATTCTTTTCAATTTAAAACTTTAAGAATTCATTTATTTAAAATTCAAAATAAGTATTATAATAATTGTTAAAGTAATGTGATGTTACACACTCCCCTTCTTAAAGAAATTGCATCCTTACAATTTATTAGAGAGTACTATAACTTATTTTCTATAATGTTAATTGAACATTTATATAAATCCATGCACAGAACAATCAAACCGAGTTAATTAGAAAGTCATTTATGAATTGATTTAAAATTTAAATAAACTTAATGAGTCAAATTACGTATAATAAACTAATGGTCTTATCCATGTTATTTACTCTTCTGTCTTCTATATATAATCTCTAAGGTCGTTTGATCTTTTATACCTACAGAACATTCTTATTTCTCAACTTAATATCTTTATAGTTCAGCCCATTTGAACTGTTATACCCTGAGTGTGTTGATCGAATACTTCGCTTTAACTTATTATATTTAGATTAATCAATGTTACTCATCAAAATCTTCTTGGCTATATTGGCAATGCTCAACTTTTATATATCCTACTTCTACTCGAGCTTTCTCGGGTGTACAAAAGTTTCCAGAATCATTTGTTCTTTGCTACTTTCAAATTATTCTAGAAAAAATTATTTTAAGGTGTATATTCCTCTCGAAATTGTTTAACAATTCTTAGCCCAAATTGGAGATTTAATCGAACTTGAGTTCCATTCCTTTAAATGGTAGATCTATAATAGATCAAAATAGAAAATCTTTAATTGCAAAAATATATCAAATTCCATTTTCTTGAGACTCCATAGCTTATAGAAAATAACTTGGTTTGCTTTAAGTGCTCTCCAGTAAAGTGCAATAACGCAATTTCTTTAAGGAGGCGAGTCTATAAAATCCCTATTCAAAATTAAAATAAACTAATATTTTATTTTGGGTATTTTATTGAATATAATTCAATAATTTGAATTGTTGTACTTATTTGATAACAAAAGTAGAATATTGAATTAAAATTCAAATTTGAAATATGAAATTTTGTTTTTAAGATCCAAAAGTTATTTGAATTTTTTTTTAAAAATAAATTATATTAATTGAAGGTAGAAATTAAATTTGAAAATAAAAAATTTATTTTATAATTATTGAAAATTGAAAAGTAATACTTTAATAAAAGAAAATTTGTTAAATATAATATAAAATTTGGATTAAAATGCCTCCAGCAAAATTTTACTCTGATATTAAATAACGGCTGATTAATAGAATGGTTAAGGTTCGAATGATCTAAAAAGAAAAATTAAACTCTCCTCTTTTCTTATTAGACCATACACCTTTAACTCATCTTCAACCCAACTCGCTTCACCTTATCCCATTCCCCACATTTTTTTAAAATCCCAGCCCTGATTCCATTTCTGGTTTGCATATAAAAAAATAAATGCATAACCTCCCATGGACGCATAAGCACAAAAGTGGTGAGGTTGGGATGGCGATGCGACACCTAGAATTTGAGCAGGCAATGATGACATTGGAGAAGGTCAAGCCTAAGCTGAGCACAATTGGAATTAGTGATTGAAATGAGGATGTGATTGCTGGCATGCACTACATGTGCATGAGGTGAAGTAGGTGTCATCATATGGTGGCTAAAAGAATGGATGAAATATTGAGTATAGCCTTATTTTCATTATGAGTGAATATTCGATCCCTTTTCAATCCAGCTTATATGAAATTATTCTATCATTTGTTTGATAAAATTATCCAATTCAGTTTGTTAACTTAATCGATTTTGATCTATATACATTAGTGAGTGATTATTTACATTTATAAATTTATATCATATAGCTATTAAATTTGTTTACATATACACGAATATATAAACAACTATAGCTTGTTGAATTGAAGTAATAAAATAAGAAAAATCATATTTTAATCGTTGTGCGTATAATTCCTTTTAATTTAATCTGATAATGAGTATATCAATCAAATAATCGATTATCAAATATTATTTATATTTTTAATTGAAATATATGAACTCGATACTTGTTGTTTGGGTTAAGATTTGGTTGATAATCTTGTTAACTAATGCTAAAATTGCTTGGAATAATATTTATATTGATTGATGATGGTTTAATAGTCTATTATGTTCGATTTGCTTGGATTGGTTGATAATTTATCAATGAGTGTTTGAAAGGGATGGATATGGTTGAATGGTATGCTACATATGTTGATATTAATTGTTTTGCACGATAATAAATAAATTAAATGAGTGATTTGGATTATTTATATGAGAAATAGGATATGAATATTTAAAGTTAATATGGTGTTTCAAAAGAAATTTATTTTGAAATATTTGAATTTACCATTGAAAATTAGTTTATTTGAAGAAGAAAGAATTTATATTGAAATTCTTTGAAAAGAATTTTTGATAGATTATGTTACGAGAAAGATTTCCATATAAAATGATTTGAATTGTTTTTGACATCAATATAATTCGAATTTCTGCTTGAATTATTTTTAAATGGAAAATAATGGATTTAAAATTAAAATTGAGTTTAAAATCATGTATGAATATTTTATTTGGATTATGAAATAAAAAAGCTCTTAATAAAATGAAAATTGATTTATTTTAAAATAGCTTGAATTTGAATTTAAACCATAAAGGTTGAATGGTTTAAATATACATGCTTTTCTATAAAAGGAATTTTGGAGAATTATTCAAATATTTTTTTATGAATTTTATATAAAATTTCGTGGATACAAAGATTTGGATTAACGGATATGAGCGAATTCTTTCGGAGCTTGGGTGGGAGAGTTAGATTCAGAAGTGGATGTCATCATGGCATATAAAAGGAGAAGTCTTAGACTAGTGGACCATGTTGGTTGAGGAGAATTCTGAGGAAGGAATTACTTAAGTTGAATTTAAGACTCGCTTTGAGTCATGATTCATGTCCAGGGCTGAAGTAAATTTGCAAACGGAAAGGTTTATACAATTTAGGTAGGGCGACTCCATGTTGAAGGAGTATATCAATAGGTTAACAGAGCTAGATAAATTACGGCTAATTTTGGTTAATAATCCCATAAAGCAGGCTATGAAGTTTGTTAATGGCCTAAATTTCCCACTTAGAGAGTTGCTTTTGACCCAAGTACCCAATGACACCACTTATGAGATGTTAATTAAGGTGACTTTGCTTTAGACTATTAGCTCGAAAGAGAAGGAAAAAGAGAAGGAGAGGGTGGGAATAGTGCAAAACCAAACTGGAACTAAAAAGGGAGGATTTTAGACCAACAAGAAGGCTAAGGGAAAGATCAAGAAGGAAATTATAATATGTGGAAGATGCCAGAAGAAAGGACATGTTGATAAAGCCTGTAAGGTGAGTTTGACGAGGGAGGGGTCAAAGGAAAGTGCTATCACTGCCACTAGGGGGAACACTACAAGAATTAGTGTCCAAAGTTTGCAAAGGAGGGACAAAGTAGGCAAGCTTATGCCACTAAATCTATTTCTATCTCGAGTAGACCTCCTCTAAGAGGTTAAGGAAAAACCACAATGGAAGGTACAATTGTTTTTTCCAAAAATACTATTCATACCCTATTTAACTCGGGAGCGTCACATTTGTTCATTCAAGAAATGTAGTCAACTCTTTGAGTCTAAAAACGCAAGCTGTCACCAACCCATTAGTCGTATTATATCCTATTGGGGGGTTGATACACCTTTCTTCAATTTGCAAAGACTAGTTGTGGATATATGTAACATTGATTTTACATGTGATGCGTATGTTCTTGATTTTGAGGAGTATGGACTTATCTTAGGATGAATTGGTTGTCTTACTATGGTGCTATTTTAGATTGTGATAGAGAATCGTTTGGTTAAAGAGTTGTAGGGGCGGGATATAGATGTTCATTGTATACCCTAAAACTCATTTGAGTTAAGCTATTTATATTCGCCAAGCCTATCACTAAATGAGATCTCATACATACACATAGCTCGAGAACTTCCTGACATTTTTGAAGAAGTCTCAGGTCTCCCAACTCGAGGGAGATCAAGTTTAGGATCGACTTGGAAATGGACACTAGACCCGTCGATCTACCTTTAAAGCACATGGCCCCCAAAGAAAGGCTAGAGTTGGATAAGCAGATTTTAAAGTTATTCTAGAAAGGATTTATTAATCGAAGTACTTTTGAATTGGGAGTAATTGTTGTCTTTGCCACTAAGGCATATGATCTTTAATATTATGCATTGACTATAGAGAACTAAATAAGTTAACCAAAAAAATAGGTACCCCTTACCTAGAATAGATGATTTGTTTGATAAGCGTGTTGGAGCCAAAATCGTTTCCTAGTTGGACAGCCGTTGGGTTTCATCAATTGAGGATAGCCATGGATAACAAGTAGAAGACCATGTTTCCGGATGGACTATATAAATGGAAAGTGATGCCATTTGGCTTGGCGAATTCCCTTACATACTTTGTATATCTAATGAGTAGAGTCTTTAGGGGGAAGCTGAATAAATTTTTCATAGTATTTGTGGATGATATCTTAGTATTCTCTAAAAGTGAAGGCAAGCTTATAAATCATTTAAGGGAGGTACTAGAAACTTTGAGTAGGCACCAACTTAAAGCCAAATTCTCAAAGTGCCACTTTTGGAAGAAGGAGGTGAGATTTCTCAGACACGTTGTTTCTGACAAGGGATCGTCTTTAGAACCCGTATGGATGGAAGCTATTCAAGATTGGAATATTTTGGAGAATGACACAGAGGTTAAGAGTTTTCTCGGGTTGGTGGGTTATTATAGAAAATTCATCGAGGACTTTACCAAGATAGCAGTCCCACTAACTCGCTTAACCAAGAAGAATCTTGTTTTTGCATAGGATGAGAAATGCATGGAAGAATTGGAGAAGATGAAGGAACAATTGACTAGTGGGCTAGCACTGACTATTCCTAATGGGACAAAACCTTTCACCATTTACACCGATGCATATGCTATGAGATTAGAAGCCGTTCTTATGCAAGAAGTAGGGTGATAACATATACTAGCAGATAGTTGAAGGACCATGAGATGAGATACCCAACTCACGACTTGGAGTTAGCAGCCTTGTTATGTCCTTAAAGATGTAGAGGCACTATCTTTTGGAAGAAATGTTTGAGTTGTTCACCAACCACAAATCACTTAAATATCTATTTTTCCCAAAAAGATTTGAATCTTAGTAGTAGAGTTGGATAGAGTTTATAGCATCATATGACTTTGAGGCACAGTATAACACTTAGAAATGGGAATATATTATCTAACGCCCTTAACATGATGCATGTTGCTCTTGGTGCTATATATGAGCGGATGCAGTTGAAGTTCCTCTCAAATTTTAATTTCCAATCACTAATTGAACCAAATCTAAGCTATTTGGCAACAATGGAGGTTAGACCAACATTGATGGATCGCATTGGGCTAGAACATAAAAAGGATGCGGCAATAATAGATATTTTGGGAAACTTGAGTAAAGTGAAACGCTTTCCCTATGGAAATAGGTATGCAATTAATGAAAGAGGATGTTTGAGGAGAGATGGATGCCTTTATGTTCCTATGGTTGAGGATGTTTTGGAGGAAGTGCTAGCAGAGTGTCACCATTCTAGGATGACCATTCACTCCGAAGGAGATAAGATATATAGGGATATTAAGTGAATTTCCTATTGGTCGAAGATAAAGAACATGGTACCTAAATTTGTCTCTAGGTATTTGATATGCCAAAGGATAAAGGCAGAATAAGGAAAGCCTGGAGGATTGTTATTGCCGTTGGAGGTGCCGTCTTTAAGTAGAAGTATATAACGATGGACATTATAGATGGGTTGCCTAGAAGCCAAAGAGGCAATGAAGCTATTTAGGTTTATAGTAGACAGGCTCAATAAAAGCTCCTATTTTAATTCCCGCTAGAAGCGGTAGGGCTATGACATTTCTAGCACAAATTTATATTAAGGATCTGGTACAATTACGTAGAACCCCAGCTAGCATTGTTACTAATAGGAGCCCCTAATTCACTAGTGAATTTTAGAGGAGTTTGAAGTAGCTTTAGGAACCGCATTGAATCTTAGCATTGCTTACCACCTACAGACTAATGGTCTGATTGAGAGGCTGAATAAGGTTTCAGAAGGCTCGTTGAGAGCTTGCACCTTAGATTTTGGAGGATATTGGGAGTAGAATTTACCCTTAGTAGAATTTTCGTACAATAATAGTTATCAAGCGACGACTGGCATGGAACACTTCGAAGCATTATATGGAAGGTCATGCAAATTGCATAATTGTTGGTGGGAAACCATCGAGAAAATCCTACTTGGACCAAAATAGGATCGTGAGACCTCAAAAAAGATAGGGATAATTATGCAGCAAATGAAGACTGCATAGGATCGCCGAAAGTCCTATGTTGACAAGCGAATGAAGGAATTGGATTTTGAGGTAGGAGAAATGGTTTTTGTTAAGGTTTTCCTTCTTAGGAAGGTTATGAGATTTGGTAAGTCAGGAAAGTTGTGCCAAGGTTTTTTGGACCTTTCCTGATCTTGGAAAGTATAAGGAACTTGCATACTGAAAAGAGCTATTGGATAATTTAGCGGGACGACGTTTTTCAGGTTTTGCACTTGAGGAGATGCCTTCACAACATCGCCACTATAGTAGAGCTCAATCAGTTAGCAGATATAGAGATGGAGCCAATAAAACTTGGTGCCACTGCAAGCATAGTGGAGCATGAACTAGGAAGCTCTACAACAAAGAAACTAGGCTGGTCTGAGTATAATAGTGAGATAACCTAGTGGAAAGCACATGGGAAACCAAAGAAAAGATGAAGGCTTCTCACCTTGAGCTTTTCATTTAGTAAAATTTTTCTCAAAAATTTAGATTTTTGGTTGCATCGCATTGCTAGATTGGATGGTATGGATGGTTGCCACACTTTTTACCATTAATTTTGCACTCATATAGAATTTTATGCATATTTAGGATATTTGCATACATGCCTATATGTCACATTCTTCCATTCACACTGGGATTTAGCCCATCTATAGTATGTTGCATACATAACCACATTGTGTTTTTGGTTGAGTAGATGGTTGTATAGATAACTTGGTTGTATAACATGTATGGTAAATGCGCATTACGCTATCTTTCGCTTAGGGATTTCCATGATGAAACCCTTTATAAGAGGGCAAGAATGTAAAACCCCATAAAAATTAATAAGAAATTAATTAACAATAAGGCTAAACATGGAAATTTTGTAGATATCGGAATTTGGTCATGGAAATTGCGCTATTGCATTTGTGGTGACTTTCTGATCAGTTTTCATATATAAAGTTTTGTAATCTGAGCTCAAACAGAAAAGTTAACGTCTGAAGTTTTCGAATTTGA
Source organism: Allium cepa (assembly GCA_030765085.1). NCBI lineage: Eukaryota > Viridiplantae > Streptophyta > Magnoliopsida > Asparagales > Amaryllidaceae > Allium > Allium cepa. The sequence goes on from CM060939.1 coordinate 104,213,037, forward strand.
AATAATTCGAATGGAATTAAAACTAAAATTTTAAATTTACAATATTAATAAATATGTTAACATTGGTTAGAAATTAGGGTTTAAGAAAACGTTCAAATAAACATTAACATCACAAAAATAAGTGAGGAATTAAATAAAATTAAAATGACAACATTTAATATGTTTCAAAAACGCTAGGACCGATTGACCGCTTAAGGAAAGGCAGTCAGCCGGTGAATGAAGTGGCAACTAGGTTTAATTAAGGCACAAATGGGTTGAATTTTATTATTTAAAATCATACGGTCCAAACACCTTCTAACCTTTATTAATAGGAGGCTAGTCCCTCACTTTTATTGTCAAATTATTTAGAACAATAACGGAGCTTTGCCGGTTTCATTTATATGATTCAAAATTTCATAGGATTTTCATGTAAGGGATTTTAGATATTATTCTATTTCTAATTCTATTTTTCTCCAATCCGTGAAATTCTGAATCTAATTCATATAAAATCTAATCGTTGTATGTTTCAAAAGGAAGAAGTTTGAAAAGAGATTAGAAGCATGCATAATCAAATCCAAAAGAGAGTTGGGAAATATCTGTTAGCGGAAATCTTAGTTTTTCTCATTTTTAGTAAATATATAGTATATGTTGGATTTGATGTATGTCTTGGGAAATTTTATTCACGAAAACACCAAACTAAAAACCCAAAACCCCCTAAAGAATAACGTCAATTCTTATGCTATTGAATCTTAATTATTGTATATTATAATAACAAAATTTGTACAGATATTGGAATTTGAATGTTGCATACTCTATTCAACTTTTGCTCTCTTTTGATGCGATTGGGGGTTCTAAATTGGAAATAATAGAAAATAGTGAGTAATTATGGATTCCCTTATTCGTAGTTTGCACTACTTCTTTAATCCAAATATGAATCCCTTTTTCATTTCATAAATAAAAGTTAAATAGATTGAAAAGGGTTTGGATTATAAGTTCTATTTATGCCGATTTTACTATATTGATATCGAATAAGTTGGTAATGGATTCTATTTTCTTCTGCAATTCTATTGTTGGGCTAAGGATGTTAGTTAATTTATAAAGTTATCGTTGGACTTAGACTTGTATAAATTGGAATTTTTGACATTTAAATGATTAGTATAGGACGTAAAATCTTCGCATGCTTAGGAATATTTAGTTATATATATAACATATAATTAATAACATATTATTTGCATTGTATAAATAGGTTAGTAATGATCATTAAGACCCCATAGGAAAGAAGTTGAGATAATTACAAAAAATAATTTATATTTGAAGGCAGAATAAGGGGATTTCTATATATGTCCTTCATGCAAAATGTGGTGAGGTATATATTGTAGTATGTTAGGAGAGTGAAAATTATGACTAAGTTATAGGGATGCGAAGTCATTCAAAAGCACATAGAAGTCTGTTCAGCTAATCTGACTACCAGTAGTATGACTTTAGGACTGATGTGAGACATCGCTTCTAACAAGTACCCATGGAAGACATGAGGTTAGTCCCAATTCGATATGGCAAGTATGTCTAGTTAATCTAGCTATCAGCACCTACGAGTGGATGGACTAATGTGAGATGTTACAACTTGGGTTACAGGTCATAATGCGTAGTACTTGCTTCTAGGTTGGGGTATTAAGTGGCTATTGTAAGGTCCGCCTCCTTCCTACTTAAGAAATATTAAATGATCGGGGTTATCATTTAGGCATGGCAGTGGGTTATCTCAAGAAGGGTCTGCTTTAGGTTTGAGGTATTAAGTGGCTATTGTAGGACCGGCTCTATACAAAAGAAGTAATAAATGTCTTGATGAGATTCCGTGCGATGTCACCTATAGAGTACTAGAAAGGGTTCCACCTTAGGTTATGTATTAAATGACGGGGACCTGCTTAAGATATAGGTATTAAATGGTCAGAGTCTTCCTAATTTCAGTTAAAAAGATGATAAGTGGTCTGGGTACCATCTCCTACATTTAGGACATGATTGACGATAGATGTGTAGGACTGGAAGGGCCTTTGGCCTATAGTTGAAGGTTAGTATAGAGTTGGAATAGAAAACTGTAGGTTATAGAATTGAACTGGAAGAGCCTTAGGGCTTACAGTTGGAGGTATTTCATATAGACTATAGTTAAGATGCATAAGGCATATGTTTGTCTAAATTATGCTGCCTAAATACTATTATAGAATGGCTTGAGATTTTTATTCATCGGACATTGTTGTTTTGACTCCCTCCTTATTACAACACATGTTAGAGAAGATGATGCTGATTTAGGAGATGAAGGCGGAGGCAGAGTCTTGTGGTGGTTATCTATCTATTTATGTTTTTGTTATACTTTGATATACCCATTTTAGACATAACATTGTTATGTTGAGATATTGTATTTTAGATATTGAGATATTATGTTATGTTTTTGAAATTTGAATTTCTATAAAATGGGAACTATTTCTAATATTATATTTTATCCTTTCCGCTATGAGATTCTTCGAGCATAAATAGGTAGCTCTATATAATGTGCATTTCATCAATTTTACCAACCAATAGCAAGCTTAGGAACAGGTTTAAGGTATGATGAGCCTTTACTGGGTCAAAAATTAGGCTCGTTTCAAGGTGGGTTATTATAAATTGCTCTTCCAATCCTATTGATGCGAGCTACCAGACAGTAAACTCCCATTGATAAATTAGTCATTAGAGCTGGGATGTCAAAGCATGGTATCATTATTTAACGCTCTGGCTCTAATAACCAAAATATTAGAGAGAATTTACCATCCAATGTCTCAAATCAATAGGCACGAAAGGAGAAATCTCTCGTACACACTACTTTAGGTCAACACGAATTTGTTTTAGTACATGAATGCATCTAAAATAATATATATCTCATCTTGACACAAAACAATTTACATGAGTTCTAAAATTGAACAAACTGGTATTAGAGAAAAAAAATCCAAACTAAGAGAATCAGAGTGAATAAAGATGATGAATATTATATTATACCCAAAAAATCTAATATATTATTTTTATATACACAACTCATCACATAACAAATCACATTGACTTATACAAAATACAAGCAGAGTAAATACTCACCATCATCATACACTTTAACTCCATATCATAGCCCATAAAGCACATACAGTCATATGTAACTTGTAAAACAACCTCAAACCGACTCAAGGTTTTTAAGTACATAACAAACCCCAAGTCAGAAAAGAAATATAGCTGTAAGTATATAACAAAATCATAAACAATTAATGTCGGGTTCAAAGGCGACATTTTCAAGCACACACGTGCCACTCACACCTTACCCGATCCCATCCACAATTCATTTTTAAAAATCGATGACATCACACGTATCATGGCTTTATTCATCATCAATCACAGCTACAACTCTAATCAACTGAGATATCATACTATCTATATTATATGAGTTCCTTTTTTTAAATCAAACCATCATTTCAAAAAATCATTTTACAAGGTCGGCATTTCTAGTTTTATTTAGGAGAAGGCTAAATCATCTTCTCGTCTATGAGTCCCAACAGGATATCATGTTGATAAATTTCCTCAATGGAATTACCTTCTACATAGACTATATGCCCCAACAAGTCATCATGGTATTTTTCACACATGTATTTCCAGTTAGTTATGGTTAGCCATCACACAATCCCTTTGTTTCTGTACCCTTTAAGTTTCTAGAGATGTGTTAAATCGTACTTGTGCTGTAGTCCACATCATCATCATATATCCATCTGTTGGTGCTACTTATCTTCGCTTGCACTACTTCTCTGGCTATCTCTAATATCTTTAATAACCACATATGTCATGGCAACAAACATTTGGAAATTGTGATGAGGGACAAGGTCGTAACGATTCAGGTTGCTATCCTCGAATCAGTCCGCTTGCATATAAACTTACAATTCAATAGTCAAATACCTCATACCATTCTCATCAAATGTTAAATTTATTATTTTCAGAAACATTTGAATTTCATTAAATTCAATATTCCTAAATGAAGTCATATCCCATTTTCATCAGATAAATGTCGTGTACGTGCATTTCATAACATTATATTATAATGCATCATAATTGAACAATTTAAACGCAACAAATCATACATTAATATCAAACAACACATGGGATATAATAAACTTGCAATTATATATTATGGGAGAATTAACCATATTCGAAAGCACCTAATCATTCAAAAATAAAACAACTATTCGAAAGCACCTAATCATTCAAAGCACACAATTCATCCAACTCACTTCTAGTTTATTCATAGCATATTGGGTAATTCATTAAACGCTTGGTATACTTCACTTATCAACCATAGCCAAGTATCATCCAATTCAAATCCAAATTAAACAAGCATTTCATCACTCAACAAACACGAGTATATCTGCAAAGTAGGGGTGAAAGACAACCATTCACTCACATGCATCAAAATCAAACAAACTTTCAGTTCACTTAAATTTATGTTTATACTTCACATTTCATTATATAAACTCCAATTTTCAATCCTTGGTATTCCTTTTCCAAAATCATACTATAGCTATTTAATAATTTAAGCATTTATTAATACGTGTAGTATTCATATCATTTTAATTTTTTAAATAACTTGATAATATAATAAGCCAACATAACGCTTATTTATGACAGTACATATGGGATATATAATTCATGAGCATATAGCATGAGTGAGAAATAAAAATTCAATCATAATATCTCAAGTTTTAAATAATCATTAAAACACCTAAAAAATTTAAGTATTTCAATCTATATGTTATGCTCATGATTTATAATACAAATTATTTTCAGATTTTGTATTCCAAATCAAACCTTTGTTCATATGTTAACCGTGTTTTAATTAAATTCAACATGGCCTTTATTTCCTATATATTTTTATATACACAACATCACATAAAAATAATTAATACATTTAAAAAGAGAACCAAATTCCTTTACCAAAATAATTTAATTGTGAGTTCAAATTTCATATATAAAAATTTAACAATATCAAGCAAAATATGATTCACTTTTCAAATTCCATTTAAACTCCGAATATCCTTTCCTTTTTACCCTTTATTTCATATGTTAATCGAAATATTTTTCGTTCAAAAATCTATAATTAATTAAAAAATTTAATCAATATAATAAATATTTTATTTAATGGCACATGACATCCATTTACTCAAGAAAATAATCATCGAATACTATCAACATACACATACTTCTACAACCGAAGTATAGATCCAAATCATTATATATTGGATAAAATTTTAAGTCTATATCAAAAGTTTTATGTCAAAAGACAGTATATAATGCTCAAGCTACTCTACCATCAATTTCTGATCAAACATCACCAACATCAACTTGTACTGATAGTAACTTAAGCATATCAAGCTACCATTTAGTATGAAATTTATATATTCAGTATAATTTAAAAAGATGTTATACTCACCTAAAATTAATGTTTACTTCCTAACAACATTCAAAATTTTACCTCATCCACCCATAGTTATGCACCCTTCTCCTTATGCCACCTACTTCCATTGTTTGCCCTTAAATGCTCATGCACCTCCATTAGATCTACATGTAACAGCATGCCATCATCGTCTTATATACCATTGCGTGAGCTTCCCAAACCTTTTTGCGTCACCGCCATCTACCTGCGCAACTTGCACATTTAACACACGACCTCCAACCCTGCCAAGCTTACATTATGTCAGCCCCTCTTTTTCACGAATGTGCCATAGTCTCTCCCATCCTTGCGTCCTTGGCTTGGGCTTGTAGCTCCATGGCGCCATAATGAACGATAATGATTTTTTTTTTGCGTTTTAGGGTAGAAGAGAAATAGGTCCAAAGTAAGCAGATAGGAAAAAAAATAAAGTTTTTAAAGGGGAAGACGGTTTAGAAAAAATAGATAAGGATAAGTAATAAAAAGGTTTTGGGATTTTCCATTGTAATGAATAAATTCCACTTTAGTTCCGACTACAAACTTGTCCTCTAAATTGAATTTAGAGCAAAATATACACACTTTAAATTTCTCTGAGACATTATAAAAAGGCTTCACAACTATTCCTTTCTAAAATAATGTTTCCTCTGTTAAAATACCGCTTTTTCACTTTAAACAGTATTATTTAATATGCTTGTTTATTCCTTAGATTAATTTTGAAATTCACGAATGCTACTTATTTTATCAAGACAAATTTTGAAACAACTATTGAATATTTTAAACACAATTCAAATTTCAAATTTAAATTTTCAATCAAATCTTTCATTTTATTATCAAATAAATCTAAACACATATAATATAGTAACATTAACTATAAAATTATATATATATATATATATATATATATAGAAACATAGAAATTAATACGTGTTACCGTGTTTTCGTTACGCCCTCTGATAAAATCTCATTAATATATTTTACTTGTTTGAATTTATTCTACCGACTCAACTATACATAATATAAGTAAACACTTCATTTCATTTAAATGTATTACATAATATTATTAACATATCGATTAATATGTATAGCTTTCAATAGTCCATTTGAAAATTTTCTTAAATGTGAGAATGTATAAAAATTTCAAAAAAATTTCCAAGTGTTAAAAGTTTTGAAATATTTTGATAAAGTATCCTTTAATGGAGAGACTTTCAAATAATTACAATATGATAAATAAGTGTACGTCGACCAAAACATTGGTGAAAACAATTTATATATTAAAATTTTCCACATGGCATATAATTCACAATATATAGCTCTTTAAGTAAAAACTTACATTGTTTTTTGCATTTCAGAGCAATTTATTAATTTTAAGCAAGAAAAAGCAAGTATGTGCCACCATTTAATCAAGTAGCCTTTCTACATCTATTCTCAAGTCAAATAAAAACGTAAGTCTCACATACAATGATTTATTCAGCATTGTATTCAAGTAACATAAGTGCAATATAATATTCTTATTTATTCTACTTTCTAACAAAGAAATAAATGTCAAAAACACAAAATTATTCGATGCTTTCAAAGATATAGTATTAGCACAATTTATGAACTTTCCAAAATCTTTTTTGGATCATGAAAATATAATGTTTACCAATAATTAGGGGTGGTTTTCATAACGTCACTAATTTGAAATCAATTAAGGTATGCTGCCCCACGTTTTTAAAATTCTATTTTCACCCAGCAAACGACAACTTTTCTTATCTTTCAAAACAGAAGTTGTTACTTATTGTCTTAGATTTTCGAACAGTACAAGATTGTCGAAAACAGACGAGAGGCCTAAAAGTTATGGCCAAACAATAAGGCACTGTAATTCTAGAAATAAATATAGAGGCCAAAAATTTAATTTGAATTCAAACTAACTTTATCACTATAAATTTCAAAATTTTGAAAAGTACCGAACATGGAAGTTGTTCCATATTATAATACATTTGATGAATGAAGATTCATCAAAATCGAACAAAGATGTATAAAGTTGAATGGTGCAGATACTGGATAACAGCAGTTTGAACATGGTTAAGGAAATTATCTAAGGAAAACCAGTTGTATTTAACAACTACTTTGTAGTAGTAATATTTTTGTTATTATTATTAAATTATACCAACTTCGTCACCAACATGGTCTAAAACATGGGTCTACAAATTTTATAATTGTTGAAAAATCAAAAAGTAATATTTTTCATAAAGAAAAATTGCTATAGAGATAAAATAAAATTTGGGTAAAACGCCTCAAGCGGATTTTTAAATGGATTTATGAAGACGGTTTAGATTATAAGATGGTTAAAACTTCAAATTAAATTTTTTATTGGACCAAATACTTCCAGTTTAATAAATCAAAACCACTATATTCATACTTATCGTAATCTTGTCCTTATCCCTATCCCGTCGATACCGTCTTTCCCTTAAATAAAACCCACCACTTGCCCTAATTTTCATCACGCAAATGGAAAAAATTGCATGCAGTTAGGGCGCGATGGTGTAAGGAGGACGTTGTATTAGTTACCAGTGATAGAAGGTGGTGCGACATCGATACTAGATGCACGGTAACTCATGCTCGATTGAAAGAAGAAATGGTGACGTGATGCAGACAATGTGCAAGGGGCTGGTGGCGACCAATAGGCGGCGGCTAGCAATGCACGATCTCGATGAAGCTGAGGCGACGTTGCTGATGTGTGAGTTTAGGAACGAAAATGGAATTAGGGATTTCCTCTAGGAAAACTGTGAATTGACTTTTCTTTTCAAATTGATACATGAATGTTTATTGCTCGTCTACCTTGCAGCTTATGATGCTATTTAATATTAATTGACAACAAGTTTTATTCTATAGTCGGTATAACAAATCAACCTTAATGCACATTTTATTTTACAACCATTAGTTTTATTCTATAATGAAAGGTCGTGGCTTGTTCAATGAAATGGTAAGTACGTCGCCTTGGATAGTGCTACAGTAAAAGAAATGTATAAATTTAAAGGCATAAATTAATAACTGATCTAGGGGTGATTCCAAAAATTGAAATACTAAAACACTATTTTAGATAACAACGAAACGAAGAGCTCACTAGAAGTCAAGAAACATACTCTGAATAGTTCCATATGATAAAAAAAATTTTTCCAGCAATAGAGACAGTTGATTGTTAGAGTAATAATTAAAAAACATAGAGATCCATTCACGAAGGGACAAATTCGATCAGTTCGCATCAAAATGATTGAGGGATGGGATAGAGTTTCCATAGTTGTCCCTAAGTGCAAGTAGGAGATTGATAAAATTAGAGGTATGCCCTATGATCAATTCTATAATTTATTGTAAATTTTTAACTCTATAATAAAATCTCATTCAAAATAAAATGTGTTTTTCTTTCTATTATATACTTGATATAATTGTTATATTATATTATTTATTTAATTTAAGCATGTTTAATAGAAAATCCAAAAATGATATATTTTGTGATAATAATTACAGTGTGTTGTGATCATGAGCAATTTATCACAATAAAAATAATCATATCATTTTTAATATTCCTAGTCAAGATGTATCGAGACTAGATATCAGTACCATCGTTAGGACTAGAGGGTGTAACGCACCCCAAACATTGGGCATTGTATTACTCATGGTTGCTAGGTGCACCAAGGGTTACGTACTGATAATTATTGGATAACTATGGAATGAATCACTCAATAGTTTCTGTTGGTTAATATGACTATGATCAAATAGAGAATATCGAAGTGATAACATTACACCGTTCTCTCGACTTGGAAATACCATTGAACTTCAATATGGACACTCCACTTTGATTATAGATAAACCATAGCACGGTACCCATCAAACGATTATAGTTGGGTCTAAGATGAAACATTGGAAGTGGAACATTATTCAACAGAGAATCCGCCTCCTCGGTTATATAAGGTTATTAACACGGTTAATTATAGTCAACTCAAAGTCTCTGGCCAGAGCAGTTCGATTAATAATCATTATTACCATTGAACAAAGGACTAGGTGTTTGGATTATACTAGGTGAATGTGGATGATATTGGAATTTTGACCGATGCCAAATTCCATAAATTCTAATGTGATATAGTTTTGATGAAGAGAATTTGATGTAAATAATTGTCATTGCCGAGGACCACTTAAAATAATTAAATTTGACTTTTACCGAAATTGTGCAAGCAATAAATTTAGCCAAACTATCATACTACTAGCCAAAGTGACACGTGAACGTTAATTTTCGAATTGTTCGATATTAATCGATAATTGGATTTACACCTTAGAGTACACAACCGCGATGTTGAATACTCCGAGTACCACTTGATTTAATTAATTTATAACCATTATAATTTAATTTAATTAATTAATCTTTGTGAAATATTAATTATATAATTTTATTTGATTTATTTGAATCAATGTTGAAAGTAATGCGTATATAAGAGTTATACACACTTATATCGGTATACGATATCGACATGCATTTTAATTTGATTTAAAAAGCAAATTTATTGATATGGTTTGAAAGTGCAACTAAGCCTATTAGCCTGATGATATGGATGTCCATGGAAAGGGGATTGAAGGGTGTGATATTTTTGACATTCGGATTTGAATTGGTAGAGAAAGAAGGGGTAAAAGGTCAGACCTAAATCCCCCTTTTCCTACCCTCTTTTTTTAATTTAAACATACTACCCCCTTCTATTTAGAGTTGATTTTTGGCTAGCTCTAAAGTTCCTTTTTGGGCCACAAGTACTAGGTTATCTCCTTCTTCATTTTTAAACCGAATAAAACCTTGAATAAAATAAAATAAAAGGCATGCAGATCTCTTCGATTGCTATCACTTTTTGGAAGAGATCGAATTAGATTCAAGGAGTTATGTTAATTCAGCGTTCAAGGTGTCATAACTAGGCCACAATTGAGGTAATTTTAATTTATATCAATATTACATGTGACCATTTATGCTACATTATATAAAGTAGGATTTTACCCTGAATTCATAAATGTGTTTGTTGTCACCTAATACGAACGAGTTATAAAAAATATTTTTATGTATGTGATCATATTCAATTCTCAGCCACAAGCAAGAAAAAAACATTTTCTTTAATTTTAAAATTATTTAAAACATTTATAAATTAAACTTGAAATCTAAAACCATTAGATATATACATATGCATATGTTCATACAAACTAATTAATAAAATTTAATTCCGATTGTTTTCACTGGTAGTTAAAAAATAATTATATAATACATTTTTATCTAAAACAAAAAATATAATACTAAGTAATATAAAAATATTAAATTATATTTGCAATACAATTTTATGTGTATATATATAATATACATATACTTTATGAAATAAACTGCAATTTTTTTATTTTGTAGGGAAATTCGATATTAGAAATATTTAATATGTCAGTATTAATATAGATAAAAAAATGATTTTGTTAAAGGCTTTATGGCCAAAAATTGAACATTTTATATATATTTATTTTATACATAATTGTATGTAATTATTTATATTTACACAGAAGTAGAATTATATGTGATCTATAGATGTTCAAAAAATAATATTTTTTGCATGAATATATTTTTAAAGTTAAGAGTAAAATTTTAAATCTGAATTTTAGAAGGATATTTTTAAGCGTGGATCAAATTTCAAACTTGAAGTTTCTTAAAGATTGAAATTTGAAAAATTTAAATTGTTATATTTTTAAATTTATATGTAATTATTTTACATATAAATATATGTATATGTGTATTTGAGTTTGTAAATTGTTGCACGTGCACGCATATGTACATGCGTATTTGATATATATATATATATATGTTGACATTATATATCATTTATATAAACAAGTAAAAATCCTTTTATTAATAAATAAAATGAAATAATGATTTTATTCAATTTATTTAGATCGAATCTAAATTAATTTAGACTTCATAGGCCCATTAAGATCCAAATGGAAATTATTATTCGAAATTCACCCATTTAACTCACTGGATGATGGCCTAGATCCAACTTGACATTTCTTGTTGGTATCACCAAAACACTCAGAAGTGGTCTTTAGGTCATGGGTCTTCATAGTTTTAGTTTTCTTTCAATGTAGCATAAGAAGACCTAGCTTTAACTTTTTTGAGGCTGTCATATCTACAAAATAATAGAAAAGATAACTAAAAATAATAAATCAAGAATCTAAGGAAGATATAAAAGCATGTCTAATAAGTTAGTAGATCTCTAAAGATAAATGGCCAGTCCCGAAGGCTACCTTTGGTGGTTGATTCGGAAACAATAGTGACATTAGGTGTATTAGAGATATCTCCCTCGCTTGAGCTCTCAATTAGGACTATCCTTGAAGAGGCCTTTGATGCTCTTGGCTGTGAACACCCCTTGAACATAACATTTAGGGGAAGTAAACTACAGGCTTTCAAGTTACTTTCTATCACACTTACTGATGCTGCCTTTTTCTCTCTAGGAGACTTAAAACAATTTGTTATAACATGTTATACAGTGGTCAATTATAGAAACTCTCTCTAATCTTCTTAAATAACACCAAAATGATGAGATTAAAATGAAGGTCATAACAAACAAATCAAATTAATCAGATGAGAAATTAACTTGCTAGCTTTTTGAAAAGAAGTCATGATATGAGGGATATTGGCCTTAACAAAAAACCATCACTTTATTGCAATCTTATGAATTGTATTGGTCAAGGGCTTCTTTTTTCTAGTTTGAAAAAAACATAGGTACAGGGGCAAGAGTCCGTTCGCTTTTCAATTTAAACAAGATGTTTGTTTCCATTGGTGAGATATCAGTGTAACCCCTTTGGGAGAAAATCAAAACTAAGAGAACATCGTATGAAATAAGAGGAAGTTGAAATGGTTTGATGTTATAGAATTCAAGAAGATTGACGAAGAAAGGAGTAAGATGAAGGGAAATAGCATTATACAAATGCTTCACTGCCCATCGAAAATATCCCACTGGAGGATACTTCAAACATCCTCTAGACCCGGAGCCACGGCCACTACTTCAAATTGTCCAAATCTAGTAAGAATAGTATCAAGGTCCTTTTGAGAATTGTAACGAACCGCCTTTTTGACATTCGAAAGTCGACACCAAACACTACCACTATGTTCAAATATTGTGCATCCAAACGATAAAAGGGCAGATTGTTAGGGTAAATAAAAAGAAAAGAACAAAGAAAAATAGAATCTCACAATGGAATCAACAACATATAGTATAACAAGGACAGTAGAAACAATCGCTCTAAACATACAGTGTATTTCAGAGTTAAAAACAAACTTTATCCGCACAGTTATAAAATCCTGACCACACAAATGCCGATAGTTATACTATATAATACAGCAAAAAATAAAATAGTATGACAGGTGAATCTTCAGCTCCCCTCCATGAATCCCGTAACACCAAAACCAAGCTAGGAAAATACTCGGTCTGAACCAAGCATTATAAATAAGTAACACCCGGATCAGTTTGGAAATATCAACGTGAGATAATTCGAATAATAGGGAACATATATAAAATTCTATGGGATCCCGCTGCTAACACGGAATGAGTTTTTTTACCTCACAAGAATAACATCCATATAGGCAAGAGCAGAAATAAATATCATGAAACAAATCCAAATATGATTGATCATGAATAATATCAAACCAGGCTTGAAAGAATGGAAATAAACCGAGTAAAATCCAAACTGGTTAGAATGGATAGAATAAGGAAAACAGTTCAACTCGATGGAGTGGACTAAATAAGGTAACAGTCCAAACTCAATGGAATGGGATAAATAAAGTAACAGTCCAAACTCGATAGAATGGGCTAAATAAAGTAACAGTCCAAACTCAATAGATTGGACTAAATAAACACTTAAATGCCGTGATGAGGAGTTGGCTTTACTCGTGGCAATTTAAAGCTAAAACAGATTCATGGTTTCTGAATAAGGAAAGGAAATTTTCCAACAAATGACTAGGAGGGTGCTCTCCCATTACCGAAAGTAAACCTCTAGAAATATACTTGAGAACTCCGATGGATCCTGGACACGTCCAATGGTAACCGATTATCCGAGTATTTCACATCTCAATATGCAAAATCCGATTCCAATCTAGAGTGGATGTGAAAATACCCTAATGGGAGCAACCCCACATAGCTTGGCTTTCGCTCACTCTTTGGGTTTAGCCATTTCCAACAAAGGATATTAAAGCTCAAATGAGCAGCGCATCATCTTAGAGTGACGAAAATAAAGTTGCTGAAGTAACTCATAGTTGAAATACTAACTATCGAGGACATAAAATGATCGTGTATGGAAATTAAGTCTTGTATACTTATCAGCACTCATTGAATTCAAACTTGGACTTTTTCTTGGTTAACAATAATACCGAACAAGTCAAGATAGTGTTACCTCATAGTCATGTCCAACGATTATTCTTCACTGTTGAAATATCAACAAGTTTACTTCTTCTATCTTAGTGCTAATTATACAATTAAATCATTTTCATATAAGTGATCCGCTTTATGGAAATAATTTATTTCCATAAATGAATCAAATATTTACTTTTAAAAATGAACTGAACTTTTAGGCTTGATTTCCGTATTGGTAAAACGCTATAGAATTAGTTCTAGATTGTTAAAATGTTAAGAGGATAATTTTTCTAAGTGCACGACCCCGAAGGCCTAAACCAACATCAGACCGAACAACCAGAAAATTATTGAACTTATCACACCAACAATCGAGTTCCAATTCTTTTTTATACTTAAAAATAATATTAATTATCACGAAATATTATTAATTACATTTAAAATCCCTTTAAATAAACAATTCATTAACTATAATAAAACAGATAATTATTTCCAAACGCTTTTATTACATTGGTAAATTAACTTTGAAATCTTCGTTAAATCAGTTTATTAACTTTAAATCAGTTTATTAAAGAAATTTTTATTATAATAGTTGATTTACTTTAATCATCTGCATTAAATCAATTAATTTAAAGGATTTATTAAATTCAAATAGTTATTAATTAAATGGATAATTAAATCCAAACTTCATTAGTCAAACTGGTTAATTAAAACATCATTTGTTAAAATGGTTTATTTAATTATAAAACATCATTAATTAAAATGATATAACTAAATTCCAAAGATCATTAAAATGATTAATAAAATTCAATTATCATTATCTAAAATCATTAATTACTTTTAAATATCATTAAAATAATTATTAATTTCAATTATCCTTAATTGAAATAATTAGTTTAATCCCATCATTATTAATTAAAATAATTAATTGAGTTCAACAAATTAGTTAAACTCCATTATCCTTGACTAAAAAAATTAATTAAACTCAAATAATCATTAGTTAAAACAGTTGATAAAGTATAAATCATCATTGCAAAAATGATAAATAAAATCTAAAGATAAACCAATTTTTAATCATCGTTTATTAAATTGGTTAATTAATCCTAAATTATTTAATTTAAAAGATTAATTAATTTGAACTATCATTAACAAAAATGATTAATAAATTTTCAATATTCTTTTTAGTAGAAATACAAGCTCAAGTCCATATGACGGGGTTTTGGGCTGAAATTTAATAAATGATGATATTACGAAAATTGCTATAACGACATTTGAACTATACAAAGGGATATCAGTAATTAATTTCAATAAACCATCAATAATAGCATATAGATGTAAATAATAATTTATTACCGAGAAAGCCCTTTTGGGTCTCTCTACAGATTTTGCTTGCAAAAACATTGGTTATGGATAATAAATAGATGATCATATGGGTTTATAATTATCAATTTAATATGTCATCCACTTTCCAGACAGAAATTCAACCAAACAAGCAATCAAACAATTTAACTAACATCCAAATGATCAATAAAAGTTTATAACATCATTAATATGATATAATAAAATTAAGTGAGTTAAACTCACATTGATTTTCATTTCTGTCGAAACGGTCCGATTTTGGACTAAAACCGAATGACCGTCCGCTTTTAGCCTAAATTTTCACTTGCTTCAAATCTACCCAAACTAACTCTATCGTGAAGATCTTGACGACATGAGTCCAACGCAACAAACGGTTTTCGAATCCGGCCTCATATGAGAGAAATGCGAAATTTATAAGATATCGACAATTTAAAATTTAAAATTAAATAACTCATCAATATTTACAAAAATACCCTCCTTCTAACAATCATATCCCTAATTGGAAATGTACAGAGACACAACCCTTACCCAAAAATCACATGCATGCCCATCGATGATACGGAGCTCTGGTGCTCCGTTTCGCGAACCGACTTCGCCGGTAGCTTCCATCAACGACGAGCTTCGAATTGAGCATCACGACTTCACCTCCGCGATCTCGGAGTAAAATGCAACTGCACCATCCAAGACTGCATCGATCATCAGGTCGTGGTCCCCCAAAGGCAGCCGAACCACTCCAGACTTCGGCCCTGACATCCACTTTCACCACAAAATCCAAAAAAAATCCATTCGACGAATCGGCGCCCAAAATTGCTACAAAACCCAACCCTGATTCACGCCAAAAAAGGGCAGCGGCCAAAACATGATCGCGAGCTATAATTCAGGTATTGGATGGAAGCTACAACTGAAAAAACATATTTAAAGTCGTTCTATGAGTTTTAGAAGAGTAAATTTTAAGTTATTGATTTTTGAATTCTTGAATTTAAAAGGAAGAAGCCTCTATTGTTTACTGAAACAAGGACAAAGGCAGAGGGGACAATTCAGGAAACAGGGGAAAATGTTCATGGGCTGATGTTAAGTGTTGGTCTATGTTTACATATGTTTATTTTATTGTATATATTTTTTAAATTTTCAATGAAACAAACCTGAAAATTTTGAACTCCAAACGAGGCGTGCCACCGGGCATTCTATATGTTATATCCCTATTTCGAGTGCAATGGAACTTGTTTCGAGACGTAGTTAAATCGTATGCAAAAGATTGATTTTTGGACCTAGTTATTATATTAAATTTTCGATATTAATTTCAATGTGTTTCGATCTCGCATGACCAACCTATACATCTGATTGCTACGAAATTCGACGGTGTAATATAATTCACTATTACGGATCCAATGAAACTGGTTTCGTCGAAATCCGAGACTGTGCCCCATAACGACAATTTCACATACTAAAATATTTAATTATCGATATGTAATCCGATTTATTTATATCTGTAAATAAATTTGCAAAATGAATTCACCAATATTCTTTATTGGTCAAAAGGAGTTAAATACAGTTATTAAATCCATTTAAATAACATTTGAATTCACAATTCAAATATTTAATTATTCCCTATATTTGAATTATAAATTATTAAATTCCAAAATTTAATTGTTTTAAATATTTAAAATAAATTAAGCATTTAAAATCAAACAACCGAAATTTTGAGTAGTTACATTCTCCCTCCTTAAATGAATTTTGTCACTGAAATTCCTAAGGAAGAAAATGTTTCCAAACCCTTAAGTTTAAAACCATTAAATAAAATGAGTTATTAAACTTATTTTCAAAACCCATTAGCTGGGATAGATTCTAGAGTTTCTATGTTTTTTAAAATTCATTTACCTATACCAACAAATTTATTTATTCCAAGACATAACTCGAAATTTCAAATATTAGTTAGAAAATTTTTCCAAAATTCTTGAAAATTTTCTAAATCTTCAATTTACTGAAAATTTTGCAAGCGTCTCCTTTTTGCGGTTCGATCAGAAAAACTACAAATTGCTACTATGGGCCTCAAACCAATCTAAGAAAACAAAAGCTAAGTGGCCTCTCGTATCTATGACATAAAATCATCAATCAATTCAAATTTTATAATTTTATAACGTACCTCTTTGCATTTAATTTATATTCTCAGCTAGCAATTTATTATCTTCTATGCAAATGTAGGTGCACAAGAAGTCAAGTAGAAATCTCTTGCTTCCCTGTACTTACATAATCCAAAAGAGTCATATTGGTACAAGAGAAATATACTAGCTATCTCTATCATAACTCAAACAACATAAACAAGGAACCAATCATATCTTAATCATATGCAACTAACAAGAGGATATCCTATAATAGATGTTATGCATCTAATAATATTTAGATGACAAATTTAGATCTAAATACACGGGTTTTCCAATCAAAAAATTATTTTCAAATTTCACAAACGAGATAAATCAAAGATCAAAATCTAAAGGACAAGGAGGGAATTCCTCCAAATAAATTATGGTGAAACTCTAGAATCTAAACAATATGGAACGTCCAGCGGTATACTAGTTCCTCCAAAAAGATCAAGTAGAGGAATAAGTATCATTCCTTTCCAAAAATCTTCAAAAACAACCTTTTTCAAAATCACCTGGATTTAGGTCCTAATAACAACAATTTAAAATATTTTGTCTATAATTTTGAACTTTATAAATGATGGTCTATAAAATCACACAGTCAGTTACTTCAATTCAATCCAATCTAATCAATCAAATTCCGTGAAGGAATAAACTAATAATAATAGTAAATCAAATTCCATAAGGGAAACTTTATCACTTAATATTTTTTAAAAATGTCAAATGACTAACAAACCAATTTTAACTTAGGTTCAATTTTTTTTTAATTGTCCAAAAATATAGAAAAGTTTCTACGCATACCATTTTTCCCGTTAGCCTTTGGTTATTGCTTAGAAGATTAACCAAACTCACACGGGCAAAATGGAAAGTTATACTCTATATTTTATTAGTTTCTTAATTATATTAATTTCTAATTCACTTATATTTTCACTTAGTATTTTATTCAATACAAAAAAAATATTTATGAATTATTTCGTAAATTCTCACCTAAGTTTAAAAATATATTTATAAAGTTATTTCTTTATAAAACATCAAATCATAACTTATTCCCTTTATTTACTTATATAATATTCTTTTTTATCCCGAGAGTACATATAAATTTTATTTTTAACTCTTTCAAAGATCCAAATGAGGACCAAATCAATTTATGATTTCTTAAAACCGAGTCAACCCATTAATCTTTTATAACATATAATGTTAAAAAGAATAATATTTATGGGTTGATCCAATCAACAAGTAGTTTATACTGCTTAGATGTTTCAAATAATTATATGGTTTCAATAAAAACAATGTTTAATTATCAAAACCTTTTTATTTCATTTAACCCAATTTAGTTGTTTCTAATTTATCCCTTATCTTATCTTAGGGAAAAATCCCATTTATCAAAACAATCTCTTATTACTAATACCTTTTGTTTCGAAATACAATTCCCGTTTAAGGGAACTTAAAAATTAAATACCTAGTTTTGATTTGAAAACTTACCTTTGAAAGCATACTTCGTATATTTTTATATATAATAACTTCAAACAATTTATTTATTAAAACTCACTCTTGGTTTATTTGGATTTGAACTCATTTCGGTCCTACAATGATAACGAGAATAATTTACTAAGTATTCCACAAGTTTGCCTAAGCAAACATCTGATCGTCACTTAGAAGATTATTCAAATTATCACAAAACTAACTGAAAAATTTTCCTCTTAATTATCCCAAAAAAAATACATTCCGTTTAAATTTTGCTTCCAATCTTTTTTATTTTTAAATATTTTCAAAAGTATAGCTATTTCATTTCTTAAAATTTCCTCTATAATTATTTTCAAAAACTCTGAGATTTAGATTAAAAATCCTTTTTAAACATATATTGCGAACTAAATTCTTTTTAAACACATTTCTTAAACTAAATTTATATAAAATTTCCTTTATATAAAAATCATTTCATTTTATAATAATTCTTCTTTATTATAATCAAACTATATCGAATATTTATTCTCTAAATATCATATCCCATTATATAGATTATATTAACAATTTTTCATTAAAGTTTAATCCTTAACCCACCATTGGGGAATTTTTAACCTAACATATTCTTCGAACACCCTTTTAGTTAAATTGTGAAAATTAATTCGCAAAGGGTTCATTTTAAATCGATGCGATAAATGCTCCTAAATAAATCAAACACAATTTAGCAACCAACACACAACAGTCTATGCTTTTCATTTCAGTTAAGCGTAACCGAACAAACAATAATGATAATAAATAAATATTATCACATTTAAACCAACATATTCTATAACCATGTAAAATATTGAAAATTGTTCCTTTATATATATATATATAATCCTAGGCAAAGTATTTAATTTGCCAAGTTTTTCAAAAATTTCAATACCATGTCCGTTGGCCTTGGTTGAGTGTTTTGAAATCCCTATCGATATTATGGTGTCCTACGTCTCGACCAGGATTCATTAAAGCTCATTATGAGGTGTCGCTTATCCTATCTCTAATGAGCCAAACCTTACCAAAGCCAAGGTTCTCACTTAACCTTGTGGTCTTTTACCAAATGTAACAACCCGTCTTTTTGACAATCGAAAGTGACACCAAACACTACCACCGTGTTCAAATGTTGTGCATCCAATCGACAAAAGGGCAGATTGTTAGGGTAAATATAAAGAAAAGAACAGAGAACAAAGAAAAATAGAATATCACAACGAAATCGACGACATACAATATAACAAGGACAATAGAAATTGTCACTTCAAACATACAGAGTATATCAGAGTTAAAAAAAACCTTATCAACTGGACAGTTATAAACTCCTGACCTTACATATGCCAACATGTATACTATATAATACAACGGAAAATAAAATACTATAACAGATGAATATTCAGCTCTCCTCCATGAATCCCATAACACCAAGCCAACCTGGGAAATACTCGGTCTGACCCGAGCATTATAAGTAAGTAACACCCGAATCATTCTGGAAATACCAGCTGAGATAACTTGAACAATAGGGAACATGTATAAAAATTCTGTAGGACCATGCCGCTAACGCGGAACGGGTTTTTTACCTCATAAGAATGACATCCATACAGGAAAGAGCAGAAATAAATATCAGGAAACAAACCCAAATATGATTGAGCATAAAAAATATTAAGTCGGACTTGAATGGAAATAAATCGAGTAAAATCTAAACTGGACAGAATGGATATAACAAGAAAAACAGTCCAACTTGATAAAATGGACTAAATAAGGTAATAGTCTAAACTCGATATAATGGGCTAAATAAAGTAACAGTCCAAACTCAATAGAATGGGCTAAATAAAGTAACAGTCCAAACTCAATATGATGGACAAAATAAAGTAACAGTCCAAACTCGATAGATTGGACTAAATAAACACTTAAATGCCGTAATGAGGAGTTGGCTGTACTTGTGACAATTTAAAACTAAAATAGATTCAAGGTTTTCAAGTCAAAGAAGGAAAGGAAATTTTCAAATGACTAGGAGCCTGCTCTTCCCTTACCTAAAGTATACCTCGAAATATACTTGAGAACTCCAATGGCTCTAGGACACATCCAAGCCGGACCCCACCAACAGTTATCGAGAATCCGAGTATTTCACATCTCAATGTGCAAAAACCGATTCCAATATAGTGTGGATGTGAAAATGCCCTGTGACGCCCCACCTCTATACCCACGCTAGCCAAGAACACTACTATGAATGCTGTCAACTAGCACGGAGAATAAGGCTGTTGAGGAGCGACCATCCATGTAATTGCTTTGTGCGAGCATCGATATGTCAGATAGTATAACATGCAATTCTTTTCAAGTGGAAATCCGACATGCCGACACAAACTCAAAACTACTACACAGTGGCTATAATATCTTCGAAAACAAATATAGAAATAAACATAACATAAATCAGTCACAGACAATTCATATCACAAAGGCGGAAATAGATATGAATACTACACATAAAAGTGTATATCAGAGTAGTGGTCAAAAGATCCACGATAATACAAAAAAATAGCAACACGTGCTATACAAAGGAATACAACTATGAGTCTATATCTCAAGTGTATACAACAAAATAACCTACTAATCTAAGTAGTTTGCCAAAAGTCAGAATAATGATCCTGGATGAGAAGTCAAGCAGAAGCACCTGTAACATCTCGGTCTGACCCGAGTATTATTTAAGAAGAAAATAATAAACGGATCAGTCAAGCTATAAATATCAGAAGAAATGATATAGAATAGGAGATATGACATAAGCATATAATAATCACGATGTCAAGCTGTGATAAATAAGTAATTGAAAATCAACAAGAGATTAATCAATATCACAATAATCTACTCAAGATAAAAAGGAATGTCATACTCCTAATTTCATTCACAAAGCCACAATAAATGACATATATCAATGCCCATCGTAAAAGTTGGTGAAACATAAATTCCAGAAATCAACACAGGAAATCCAGAAATCACAAGAATAGGTGAAGGATAAAATTTCCAGAAATCAACACACGAAATCCAGAAATCACAAAAAGCAAAAAGGTATGTGTGAGTCGAAATCACACAAGTGGTGTCTAGGCTAACCGAAAAGGTATGTGTGAGTCGAAATCACACAAATGGTGTCTAGCCTAACCTTGCAACCAAAAAGGTATGTGTGAGTCGAAATCACACAAATGGTGTCTAGGCTAACCGAAAAGGTATGTGTGAGTCGAAATCACACAAATGGTGTCTAGCCTAACCTTGCAAACAAAAAGGTATGTGTGAGTCGAAATCACACAAATGGTGTCTAGGCTAACCGAAAAGGTATGTGTGAGTCGAAATCACACAAATGGTGTCTAGGCTAACCGAAAAGGTATGTGTGAGTCGAAATCACACAAATGGTGTCTAGCCTAACCTTGCAAACAAAAAGGTATGTGTGAGTCGAAATCACACAAATGGTGTCTAGGCTAACCGAAAAGGTATGTGTGAGTCGAAATCACACAAATGGTGTCTAGCCTAACCTTGCAAACAAAGAGACATCGCACATTGCTAGTCTAAATCACAAAGATGATCGTCATGATCAACGAGAAGTGTCAATTACACTAAGCTAGTAAATATAAAAGTTTAGCTTCATGTCCCATAACCACTTACTTAACTTAAACATTTACGTACAAACTGTAAATCTCCACTAGAAAATTGTCACAAGAGATTCAATCGAACAAGTCCAAGAATTAACCGACGATGTAAACGCAAGCGTTTCATACCACTTGTTTTACTAAGCCGTTTAATTAGATTTCTCATACGAGTGAGGTAAAGGTTTGTATATACTAATAGATTGGAAAACTGTTTTATAAACGAATTTGGTATTAAAATAGAGTTGAAATCATTTGAATAAAGAGTTTTGATATTTACTACTAGTATAGAAAACCTTTATATTTTTAAAGTGACAAATCACAAAGAAGATTGTAAGAACAACCAATTACAAAATTCACATTCGAAGACGTGAATAAATTCCAAAGAAATCGATATCAAATCCATAGAAATGGATATTTCCAAAAAGATCCATAAAAAGAAGTCGTCAAAGTCGACAATAAGTGATAACGATTAATAGGATAGCTAAAATCGATAAACAATGGAAATTCACACAAAACAGCCTGAATAGGCATAAATAAACATTTCCAGACGTCTGTTTGGAATCCAGACGTCTGGATTTGTTCTCTGAAAATAACCCAGAGAACACTCAGACGTCTGAAACCTCAAGTCAGACGTCTGAGACCTATCCAGACGTTTGGTTTGATGGTTCAGACGTCTGAAAATAGTCTCTGGCTTTTTTTTATAATATGCGTGCATACATTTTTCTCCAGGTTGCAAATCCAGACGTCTGGCATTGGTCTCCAGACGTCTGAAAACCTGGTAAGGGCAACAATTTGCCTAGGCCAAAGTGGCCAAAACGTATCGGGAGCGATCGGACGAGCAACGACGACTAAGGATTTATGCCTAGCGACGACCCGGTCTTATAGGCTCTCCGAAACACCTCTTAAAGCATGATCAAACATCAAAGTTATGATTTTTAGAGAATTGGCTTCAAACACCAAAAATGGAAATATTCACAAAACCAATCCAAATCAAAAGCAATTTCACATGAATAAATGTTAGTGATTCATACCTAACAACAAAGATAGATATAGACATAGATGTGAGATAAAAATCTCACCTTTGAACTAAAATATGAAGATGAAGCTTGAAAGCAAAGGGGAATCAACCACTCTTCAAATCCAACTCAATAAGCTTGATTCTAAGCTTTAAAAGAAGAACATTCCCAAAATTAGGTTTAGGAATTTCTGAAATGATAAGAGAATGAGTTGGAGAAGAAGAAGAGAAGCTTACCAATGGGTTCTTCTATTAGTTTGGAGCTAGAGTTGATTTGCAAGAGAAAACTAGGGCTTGGAGTTTCCTAATTCTTTTTCTCTTCCACCATTGTTGAAAGCTTGAAGAGTTAGGAATTAGAAATGAAGTAACGAAGAGTTGGAGTGGGTTGGGACTGAGTTAGTAAGTGGGTTCAGCCCAAACCAAAACCCTAAGCAAAAAGTAGCAAAATTCAACTTTCTCCAAACAAAGCTTATACTCAAAAAGGTCGCAAATGGCATTTTGAACTCAACGGGGGTGGTCTCGAGTCCCAATTCGACTGTTTGCAAAAAGTATCTTTTCGGACTAAAATCCGACTAATGATAAAATATTTAAATAAAATATTTAAATATAAAATCGATAAATATGCGGGTTGTTGCATGCCCTAATGGGAGCAACCCTACACAGCTTGGCTTCCACTTGCTCCTTGGCTTTAGTCAATTTCGACAAAGGATAAAAAATCTTAAATGATCAATCCTTAGAGTGACGAAAATAAAGTGGCTGAAATAACCGATAGTTGAGATACCAACTATTAAGGACGTAAACTGATCGTATATGGAAATTGTCTTATATATTTATCACCACTCAATGAATTCAAACTTGCACTTTTTCTTGGTTAATAATAATACCGGACAAGTTAAGGTAGTGTTACCTCAAAGTCATGTCCAACGATTATTCTTAACCTTTGAAATAGCGACAAGTTTACTTCTTCCATGTTAGTGCTAATTATACTATTAAATCGTTTCCATATAAGTGATTCGCTTTATGGAAATAATTTATTTCCATAAACGAATCAAACTTTTACTTTTAAAAATGAACTGAACTTTTTGGCTTGATTTCCATATTGGTAAAACACTTTTGGAATTAGTTCTAGATTGTTAAAATGTTAAGAGGATAATTTTTCCAAGTGCGCAACCCCGAAGGCCTAAACCAACATCAGGCCGAACAATCAGAAGATTATCCAACTTATCATCTAATAACCAGTTCCAATTCCTTTTTATAATTTAAAAAAAATATTAATTGTCCCGAAAGATAATTAATTACATTTAAAATCCCTTTAAATAAACAATTCATTATTTATAGTAAAATATATAATTATTTCCATACACTTTTATAACATTGGTAAGTTAACATTAAAATATTCATTAAATCAGTTTATTAACTTTAAATCAGTTTATTAATGCATTTTTATTATATTAGTTAATTTACTTTAATCATCTGTACTAAACCAATCAATTAAAAGGATTTATTAAATTCGAATAGTCCTTAATTAAATGAATAATTAATCTCAAACGTCATTAATTAAAATGATAAGTAATTCTAAATTCCATTGATTAAAATAATTAATTAATTTTAAAATAATCATTAACTAATCGGATAAATTAAATCCAAACTTATTAGTCAAATCGTTTAATTAAAACATCATTTTTTAAAATGATTTATTTAATTATAAACATAATTAATTAAAATGATTTAACTAAATTCTAAAAATCATTAGTTAAAACAATTAATTAAATTCAAAATAATTATTAATTAAAATGATTAACAAAATTCAATTATCATTATTTAAAATGATTAATTACCTTTAAATATCATTAAAATATTTCAATTATCCTTAATTGAAATAATTAGTTTAATCTTTATCATCATTAATTAAAATAATTAATTAAGTTCAACAAATTAATTAAACTCCATTATCCTTGATTAAAAGAATTGATTAAACTCAAATAATCATTAGTTAAAACGATTAATTAAGTATAAAACAGCATTAGCAAAAATGATGAATAAAATCTAAAGATAAAACAATTTTTGATCATCATTATTAAATTGGCTAATTGATCTCAAATAATTAATTTAAAATATAATTAGTTTAAACCATGATAAACTAAATTTTTTATTAAATTTTCAATATTCTTTTTAGCAGAAATACAAGCTTAGGTCCATATGATAGAGTTTTGGGTTGAAATTTAACAAACGACGATATTGCGAAAATTGCTATAATGACATTTAAACTATGAAAGGGGATAACGGTAATTAATTTCAATAAACCATTAATAATTGCATATGGATGTTAATAAAATAATTTATAGCTGAGAAACCCCCTTTGGGTCTCTCTTACAGATTTTTCCAACAAAACAATGGTTATGGATAATAAATAGATGATCATATGGGTTTATGATGATCAATTTAATATGTCATCCATTTTTCAAACTGAAGTTCAACCAAACAAACAATCAAACAATTAAACTAACATCCAAATGATCAATATAAGTTTATAACATTATTAATATGATATAATAAAATTAATTGTGAGTTAAACTCACATTGATTTTCGTTTCTTTCGAAACTGTCCGCTTTCGGACTAAAACCGAACGACCATCCGATTTTAGTCTAAATTTTAACTTGCTTCAAATCCACCCAAACCAACTCTATCGCAAAGATCTTGACGACACGAGTCTAATGCAACAAATAGCATTCAAATCCAACCTCGTATGATAGAAATATGAAATTTATAAGATATCGATAATTTAAAATTAAATAAATCATCAATATTTACAAAAATACCCTTCTCCTAACAATCATCTTCTTCCCCAATTAAACGTGTACAGAGACACAACCCTTACCTAAAAATTATGTGCATGCCTATCGATAATACGGAGCTCTAGTGCTTCATTTTGCTAACCGACTTTGTCGATAGCCTACATGAACGACGAGCTTCGAGTTGAGCATCATTGACTTCACCTCCATGACCCCGGAGCAAAACGTGACTGCACCATCCAAGCCCGCGTCGGCCATCAGGTCGCGGTCCCCCAACAATGGCCGAACCTTTCCAAACTCCGGCCCTGACATCCCCTTTCACAGAAAACCCAAAACAAAACTCATTTCAACGAATCGACATTCGAGATCACCACAAAACCTAACCTAATTCATGCCAAAAAGGGCAACAGCCAAAACATGATCGCGAACTATAACTCGGGTACAGGATGGGAGCTACAGCTAAAACAAGATTTTTAAAAGTCGTTTCATGATTTTAGATGAGTAAATTTTTAGTTATTGATTTTTGAATTCTTGAATCTAAAAGGAAGAAGCCTCTGTTGTTTACTGAAACAAGGACAAAGGCAGACGGGACAATGCAGGAAACTGGGGAAAATGTTTGTGGGCTGATGTTAAGTGTTAGTCTATGTTGACATATGTTTATTATTTTTTAAATTTTCAATAAAACAAACCCGAAAATTTTGAACTCCAAACGAGGTGTGACACCTAGCATTCTATATGTTATACCTCTATTTCGAGCACAGTGGAACTTGTTTTGAGACCTAATTCGATCGTTTGCAGAAGATAGGTTTTTGGACCTAATTATTATATTAAATTTTCAATATTAATTTCAACGCGTTTCGATCTCGCATGACCAAACTATACGTTTGATTGCTACGAAATTCGACAGCGTAATATAATTCGCTACTATGGATCTAATGAAATTGGTTTTGTCAAAATTCGAGACAGTGCCTCGAAATGACAATTTGACAGATTTAAATATTTAATTGTCGATATTTAATCCAATTTATATAAATATATGTAAATAAATTTATAAATTGAATTCACCAATATTCTTTTTTGGTCAAAAGCAGTTAAATACAATTATTAAAACCATTTAATTAACATTTAATTCACCATCCAAACATTTAATTATTACCTACATTTGAACTATAAAATATTAAATTCAAAAATTTAATTGTTTTGAATTTTAAAATCAATTAAACATTTAGAATCAACAACCAAAATTTTGGGTTGTTACAAGAATCAACGACAAGCCTATGTTTTAGTCTAAGACAACCAAATGCATCGACAATTGGATTCAAATCAAGCAAATTTAAAGTCAAAACTTAGGACTTCACTGTAAAGGTAAAATTACACATCTAACGGCCCGAAAGATTTTCAACCTTGAAAATCGACACTAATACGTCCACCGTATAGAGTGCCGAGCAATCGAGTGTCAGAAATCCCAGACTGTTAGGGTTAAGAAGAAAAAGAGATAGAAAAAGAAACAGAAAACAACAACATAAAATTTCACAATCACAGCGGAACCAAATATAATGTAAAATAACAACATTTTATACAAAGAAAAGCGGTAACCATCAATATATATACAAGATATCAGAGTACAATCATCAACAAAATAATCTGGACAGTATAATAACTTATCCCTGAATACTGTCTATACAGTCCATAATACACAGTGGAATCTACTTAATACGTCTCTGCCATCCAGCTCGCCTCCTGAGCTCCAGAATGTCCTAACCTGGAAATCTATAATACTCGGTCAGATCCGAGCATTACAATAAAGTAACACCGAGTTTGGCTGGAAACCAGCGTGAGTAAACCAACTCAAGTTGAAATACTTAGGTTATAAGACTTCTTTGAAAACCAAGATAAGTCGTATATCCGAAAAGTTTTTATCAGGTTAAACCTAACACTTTTACAGAAGTCCATCGAAATTGTAATAAATGTCCAGGTACTATTCCTTGTTTAAAATAGTCCAACTTACTTAATTTTATTCAATTCCTGAATATTAAACTCTATAATCAAATCCATGAAGATTTGTAGTGATAACTAAATTGAAGTGTTTTCGGATAACGCTGATATCCGATCCCGTCCTCTTCGAATCCAAGTAATGAATTTTTAATGGGTAAATCATTTAAAATAAACAATTTATTATATTGGGTGACCATATTCAATATGGGAATTTATTACAAAATTTATTTCAAAAATAAAACGTATCATCACTTAAATCCCATTTATCTAAATCTGTTTGACCACTCGTTAGTACAGATAAGAATGATATATCCGATATAGATAGGCAAGGATATAGAGTGGTACCAAAGATCAAGTCGATCCACTCTTTAGAATTTCATTAACTTACTTAATCAATTTCATTTATATTTTTATCCGGATTAATTACGATTTAAACCATTTATTAACAAATAAATAAATTATAAAATACTATTAATTTCCCATAAGTCAAGACAAGCAATAACAATAATCAGGGAGCTTTCTTGGCTACAAGAGACATCACTGATAATGTCACTCTTTCCACTGAATTATTCAGAGGCTACAACAGACATAATGTTTCCCCCAGATGTGTCTTAAAATTGTATATTCAAAAGGCATATGACACTGTTCAGTGGAAAACAACCATCTATATTTTGCATAGAATGAATTTCCCTATCCCCTTCCTTACTTGGATCTTCACATGTATCTCTACAGTTAATTATTCTTTGAGCATTAATGGTAGTACATTTGGTTACTTAAGCTACTCAGGGAATTCGTCAGGGTGACCCAATCTCACCTTACTTATTTATATGTGTTATGGAGCCTTTTACTGTCATATCCAAAAATGCAATGTCCATTCACCTTGTGGATTATCATCCTCTTTGCAAAAATATGGAAATTTCTTGTCTCTTGTTTGCTGATGACCTCATGGTTTTTACAAAGCCTAATGAAAAATCTATTTCTGGTGTTATGAATATTTTAATTGACTTTAAAACCAAAACTAGTCTGTGTGTCAACTACTCAAAGTCTATATTGTTGATTGCTGGAATTCCTGAACAAATGAAGATTGCTATGTTCACCTTATCTGGCCTCTCTCCTTTTAATCATAATGAGGTTTATCTTGGTGCCCCAATCTGTTACTCTAGAATCAGAACCAATCAATGTCTTCAACTGTTTGAAAGAATTATTGGAACAATTCCATCTTGGCATGGTCATCACTTCTCAATGGCTGGTAGACTTATTATTATTAAATCCATAGCCACTTCTATGTGCTTATATTATGCTAGATTGTTCATTCTTCCTTCTAAACTAATTACCATGATCAACTCTGCTCTAAATCATTTTCTTTGGCATGGAAATCCGTTCTCCAAAAAACTCATTCCAGTTGCTTTCGGTAGAGTTTGTTGCCCATATAAGTTTGGTGGGTTAGGAATTTTGAATATAAAGAAATGGAATCGTGCTGCTTTTTCTTGAAGGTTGGAAAAACTTCTTAGAAATGATGGAAATTTATGGGCTAGTTGGACTAGGAAAAATTTGATTAGGAGGCAAAAAATTTAGACTATGATTGCTCCAACTGATTGTAGTTGGATATGGAGGAACTTACTTCGTTTCAGAGATGTCATTCTTCCTTTATTTTAAAGCAGTATGAAGGACAAGGAAACTTTATCCTTCTGGCATGATCCTTGGTCGTCTCGGGGGATTATCCTTCATAATATGCTCGATCGTAGCCTTAAGGCTTTAACTGGTATTTCAGACAATGCAAAGGTTAGTAGGTTTGGATTGATGGGTATATTACTCTACCTTACTCTAGCTCTTCCACTGTGAGGCAGCTCTGGAATGTTATTCAAAATCATGCTTATACCTGTGACAATGCTTTCTCTACTTGGGATGGTAAAGCTCAATCTGTAGCTGCTGTTTATAAATTTTTGCTTGAATCTGATGATTTGGATAATTTTCCTTGGCATTCTCATATTTGGTCTTCAACATCAGCTCCTAAGGAAAATTTATTGTTGTGGAAGGTGTTATCGAATGGCCTACTAACTCTTGATAAACTTAAGGTTTATAGGATTGTTCCTATGTCCACTTGCCTACTGTGTGGTGTTGAGGAAGAAAACATTTCCCACCTTTTTTCTCATGTCAGTTCTCTTATTTTATCTGGAGAACTGTGTTGGGATGCTTGAATTTGTACAGGCCTAATTTGAACTCCTCTGAAGAGTGATATTATATTTTTCAAGCTACTAGATGGAAATCTCCTACTACATCTAGATTACTAGGTCTTTTAAATAAAGTTGTGTATACTATTTGGACTGAGAGGAACAATAGAGTGTTTAATGGAATTTGCTCCTCTAAACACTCTCTGGTCCTCCTTCTGTCTAAGTATATTTAGAATTTTGTGTTTTTAAATTTGGTGGCTATTGTTCTTATGTTTGGTGATGGTTTTCGATCTTTGCTTGTAACCATCTTTTGTTGCAATAATATATGGTAGGGGCCATTCAACCCCCCTGACTTTGCCAAAAAATAACAATAATATAATTAATTATCTATACAAATATCATTTAGTTTACGGGTTTAAAATAAAAATAGTCTTGGTTAAGAGAAGAAAATATAACTTATCACATGTATGTATATAAATTTGTCCCTTCTTTCTTTTTTTCTTTACTTTTTATTCTTTTCTTTTCCTTTTCCCTTTACTTATTTTTTCCTAGTTCTTTACTTTTCCTTTCCTTCCTATTTCTTTTCTTTCCCCTTTCTTTTCTTTTATTTTTTTTATTTTTTTTATTTTTCTTTATTTTACTTTTCCTTGGCCTAGATTTTTTTTTCAGCCCAAACCCCCTTTCTTCCCTTTCCCTTTCTCTTCCAGTTCTACTCCCCTCCCTCTGCTATTCCCGTGCACGAAAACAATGTGCACACATGTGTGCACATACACATGCCCCCTAACCACCGTGACGCGCCACCTACCATCGTCGTGAGTCACCCTCGACCTCTACGACTTGACTGTCCACTAGAAAACGCAATCGCTTCCCCTGTTCGAATTTTGAACTCCTCCACCAAAAAATGGAATGAAACCGTGCCACCTCTCGTGCCTCGCTGTGCTACCTCAGGTTACCATACCCCACCAGACTGTGCCAAAACAATCGCAACCACCTTCCCTTGCATTTCACTCCATTCCGCACGCTTAACTCCTCCTCTCGCCCTCGCCATTTGCCTTGAAACCGAGACCACCCAACATACCCCCTTAAACCCTAGTTCGCCATCGACCAGGCACTTCACTCTATAAGAAAATCGATCGCCATTTTTTGAAGATGCGATGCGCCTTAAGCTACCCCCACGCCAACCGGCTGCCCTTCAAACCCACCACGTTCTCCTATTTTCGTCGAAGACCAAATTCCGATCAACTTCAAAATCCCATCCACCATAAACTTAAAAATTACTGAACCTACCTTAAATATCAAGTCTTCCAATTTCGATCCCAATTACATGATCTATTTATAATATTAAGATAGTCGAATCTCGACTTTTTACCCATTCACTGACATTTACCCTTTTCCTTCTCCCTACTTGATGGATTTTCGTAAAACAAAATTTAAAAAAGACTAAACACAAAAATAAGCAACTTTGACTGAAAGCTCATAGGTTAAAACTAAATAGTGGTTGAGTTTTTTTTGATTTTTGAAGTTGTTGTTTGTTGACTGTTTTGGACAATGAACAAGGAACATGGATTTTTTTTTCTTTCTAGAAGGAATATAGGATTTTAATCATGTCCAACATATTCATGCTTCATATGTATGCATGAACAACATGTATATACACAGTCAACATAGATTAAAATTTAACCCATCACAATCATATGGGTGTAAATACAATACCCAGTAAATGCTTGAAAGTGTTTACTCACCTTCTCCTTTGAAATAGAGTACTTTTTTGGACAGAATATGCTGTTTGCTTTTGCTTTGATCCTCTCCGACTTAGTTATATTTGATTTCTTTCAAGTTTTTAAAAGACAGCTTGTAATATATATTTTCTCTTTTTCGAATGCACAAATAAGATCAAGGCAGAGCATGTTTATAAATAGAAGGTGCTATGTCCCCTTGTGTACATACATGTACACCTTATATATATACATTCTTTTGTATATACATAGTTATGCATTTTATCCCTTTATTCTTGCATTTGTATTTGTCATTATTATGCACATATATGTTTGTGCTCCTACATATTTCATTTACTTAGACATGGTTATATATATGTACATTTACATTTACCCTTGCCACTATTTCATATAACATACATGCATATATATTTACCTATGCATATTTTGTCATTATATATAGACACACACACACACACATATATCTTCACATAATTTCCTATTTACATATTTATTTTCTTACATATCATTTTCACATATTTTAATATCGCTTCTATATATTTTTTTATTGCATATATATATATATATATTCACATTTTTACAACTTCCATATATATTATTTCATATGGCATGCAATCATATACTCGTATATCTATATATTTAAGTGTATAACATCAACATTATAAAACTTATATACATACGTATATATATATATTCATTTTTGGATATTTTATCTTAATTTAAATAGAAGAATTTCTATATATACATAATTTATTTTTCTTTAAGGTTCATCATATCGGAGATTTTATAATTCAATATCTATCATAGTTTTTAAATTAATATATGGATTCGAGTATTTTAACATCAGAAATTTTATTTATTCGATCTATAAAAATTAATATTCCAATGATTTAAATCAATTAATTACCCAATTATTCGACGTAAAAATCCGGGTCATTAAATTCCTCTCCCTTTTAGAACTTTTCGTCCTCGAAAAGGAACGAAGTGAAAATTTTAATTTTGACGAGTACCATTATTAAATCATTTCTTTAAACATTTAAACTCCTTCCACTTTTATTATACAAATTTTAAAACATCTTTAAAACTACATAATATTACCAAACTAACTTTTTATATAAAATACTTTTTTTATCTCGATGTCTCAACAAGTCCGTCCTTGTTCTCATAGAATTTCAGTCATACGTTGATAAGGCGCAGGACTGAAAATCTATAAGTACTTAGTGAACCCATTTTCAACACCAAGTGAAAATACTTGAAAAAAAACTTTTATAAGAATGCTTTGGAAATCATATCCCCCTTCATGGGTCACAGTTAGCACGATGATTACGTCGCCATCCCGACGAAATCCACAGAAAACAGTAGGCATCCGCACCCTCGATTTCACCATGGAACTGCCATAGATCGCAAGCTACACCCAGGGTTACGTTGCAATCACAGAAAAAACCATATAGCTATAGGCATTAGCGCCCTCGAATTTCGCTGCCAAATTAAACTTCATCACATAGATCGCAGATTATCTCAGTCGAGTCCCAATGTAGCCTGTAGGCACACACTGCCACACGACTTTCTCTATGGACCATATAGATCGCAATCTACCGATTTTACGTCACTCTCCCAGCGAAATCAAACGTTGACTTTAGGCAATCACTGCCCCTCGACTTACGCTATGGAACGTAGTAGATCGCAGTTACACCAGAGTTATGTTGCCGTCACAACATAACCCCAATGTCTCTGTAGGCATGAGCGCCTTCGACTTACGCTACCTCAACCACAATCCCCAGGAACTACATTTTTGTCCGGACGTCCTCTGGGATCAAAATTTAGAACCCCCCTTAGGGCTCAAAGCAGAACCACCCCGTGGATCTCCTACTATAAGTTTCAACTCTCAATGGGAGTGCCTTTTTCCCCATAGCATTCTCAAAACATTTCATACTATACACATATATTATCTTTCAAATCATACTCTTTATATGTATCACATATAAACTTCAAAATCGATATCACAAAATCGATAGTTCTCAAACTTGGATTTCAAAATTTTCAAAATTTGCCTTTTGCCAAAACCAAAAACCTTTCAAAATCAATGAATTTCAAAAACCCTTTTCAGTTCCATTCTCATAAAATCATTCTTATATATATATATATATATATATATATATATATATGATTATTCTTTCAACTTGAATAATTTTCTTCACTTATATAAGTTCCATTTTATATTTCAAATATACTTCAAAGATATTTTCTTCTGGTTATAAATCTCATTAATGCCAACTCCAATTTTTGTTCAAGTTCGATTTCTTTACAAAGTCATTTGTCACATTACCTACTTCTTATAAAGTGAGTTCCGGTTATAATAATCTCCAATCTCTTATTTTTAAATCATCATATTTTTCTCAAAATATATTATTTTACTTTAAAATCATTTCTTCTTCAATTTCCAATTTTGGTTCCAACCTCAAATTTTAGCTTCCATTTCCATTTGGATTAACACTTCAATTTCATCCCAATTGGCATTTAAATCTATGATTTAAAAATAAATAATTTCTACTCTGACCAGTTTGAATTTAAAAGATAGCTTTAAAAAGTAAAAATAATTAAATAGTAAGTATAAGATAGCTTGAGTTAAAAAGAATGGTGTGTATAGTGACTAGCTTGGAAAAATCTAAATAATATGAATATTTAAGAAAGTAATTTTAGATAGTTTATATTAAAATATTTTATTTGAAAAATAGTTGCAGAGTCAAACTGGTTCAACTTCCAATCTCCATTTCGAATCAATTTCAATTTCCACTTCCATTTAAATTGATCCAATCCAGACTCCCATTCGAATTAACTTCGATTCCCATTCTAGTTCAAATCAATTTTCATTTAGAATTTGAACTAATTCAACTTCGATTACAATTCCAATTAATTCACTTTAATTCCAGTTTGAATTAGTTCCAATTTCATTCCTAAATTTTAAACCATCTCGATTTATATAAATTCGGGTTCGGTTTCCAAATACCGATTTAATCAATTAAATCAAATTTACTTGTAATATTCAGTTTAACAACCTAAGTCTTTAAAATAATTTAAATTCTGAGCCCAAATTTCAAATATTCATTTAAATTACTTCAACTTAGACTTATTTTCAAGGTTCAGGTGAGGATTCAAATCTTTTTGAACAATTTAATCTTCGGAATCCAACTTATTACCCAATTTTAACTTCAAACCTTGAAACCGATTCTTAAACAATTTCGGTTGGCAAGTCCATTTTTAACATTTAAATCTTAAGTTCAAAGTGATTCCATTTTCATAACTTAAATCTTTATTTCTTAAAAGTCAAAAATCATTTTAAATAGTTTCAAAATAAAGCTTTATTTCCATTTATTTTTGGATTGGATGTATATCATTTCAATCCACTTCTCAACTCATTCAAAATAATCCAATTTACAGTTCTATATTTTCTGTGACTAACAAACAGAATGATAGCAGGATATGTCAAAGTAAATACATATTCAAATTATCTAAACATCAGCCAATAGCATCCATCACACATTTCCAGAATTTGAAACCCGTTTTTATTCAAAAGCTGCTTGAAATTATCCATACATAATCTTCTATCAAATCCATGCTTCTCTTTTCAATTTAATCCATTTAACTTCCCTAAGCTAATTTTTTTTCAATTTCACATTGAAATTTTCCAATTCAGGTTGTACGTTCAAAACTTATTTAATTCCCCTAAGTTATATTTCGATTCATTTAAATCATTCAATCTTACTCGATTTAAATTTTCCATTCCAAATTTAAATTTCATATTAACATCCCTTCCCACTTATAAGTCCCAAAAACTTATTTCACCTTTGGGTTATACATCTCACTCTCAGGGGGATTTCAGAATTCAACACTTAGTATTATTTCATATCAATTCCACTTTAAATTTTAAACCATCTTGGTTTTAAATCCAAACAAATTTATCTTCAACGACTCTTGTTTTAAAAAGAGATTTCTATATTCAAAAATATTCTGAATAATATCCTTTATTATTTCCTTTACACTCTGAAACGATTCCAAAATGCTTCTAGGCTTAGATTTAAAACTTCACACTTTAAATCCATTTCAATTTATAAGTCATAAAATTTTACTTCCTTAAAACATTTCATTCTTCTTCATCATTGTTTATTTGGCAATAAACATTCTTTATTTAGACACGGCAAACGTTTTAGAATTATTATCATATCTAGAAATCATACACACTATATATTCCATCATAATTTATTAGAGAAATATAATCGGGGTAAATTTATTTCATTTCAAAATATTTTGAAAATTCCTTTGAATTTTCCAGGATTTAAATTCAGGTTTGAATCCATTTTAACTTAAGTTATATGTATAGTTAATCCTTACCCAAATTTCTATTGTTTATATTTATACTACCACTTAATTCTTATGATCTTATTTAATTCCAATAACAACAACCAATTTCCTTAATGTGCTATAATAATTAGAGAAATTATTGCTTTATATATCAAATTATGAGCTTATATAAAAAAATCATTATTAAATAATTATATAAGAAAATAAAAAGTACGCCCTTATATATACTCTTAACTCATTCTAGGGTACTACTGGCCCTATCTCTAGTGAGTAATCCTCACCAGTGCCGAGGTTCTCGCTTAACCTTCAACTCTAATACCAAATGTAACGTCCCGAAAGATTTTCGACCCCAAAAATCGACACTAATACGTCCATTGTATAGAGTGCCGAGCAATTGAGTGTCGGAAATCCTAGACTGTTAGGGTTAAGAAGAAAAAGAGATAGAATAAGAAAAAGAAAACAACAGCACAAAATCTCACAATCGCAGCGGAACCAAATATAATATAAAATAACAACATTTTATACAAAGAAAAACTGTAACCGTCAATATACGTACAAGATATCAGTGTACAATCACCAACAAAATAATCTGGACAGTTATAACCATTTGTCCCCGAATACTGTCTATACAGTCCATAATGCACAGCGGAATCGAGTTAATACGTCTCTGCCATCCAGCTCGCCTCCTGAGCTCCAGAACGTCCTAACCTGGAAATCTATAATACTCAGTCTGACCCGAGCATTACAATAAAGTAACGCCCGAGTCAGGTTGGAAACCAGCATGAGTAAACCAACTCAAGTTGAAATACTTAGGTTATAATACTTCTTTGAAAACCAAGATAACTCGTATACCGACAAGTTTTTATCAGGTTAAACCCAACATTTTTACAGAAGTCCATCGAAATTGTAATAAATGTCTAGGTACTGTTCCTTATTTAAAATAGTCCAACTTACTTAATTTTATTTAATTCCCGACTATTAAACTATATAATAAAATCCGTGAAGATTTGTAGTGATAACTAAATCGAAGTGGTTACGGATAACGCTGACATCCGATCTCGGCCTCTTCGAATCCAAGCAATAAATCTTTAAAGGGTAAATCGTTTAAAATAAACAATTTATTATATTGGGTGACCATATTCAATATGGGAATTTATTACAAAATTTATTTCAAAAATAAAACGTATCACTTAAATCCCATTTATCTAAATCTGTTTGGCCACTCGTTAGTACAGATAAGAATGATATATCCGATAAAGATAGGCAAGGATATAGAGTGGTACCAAAGGTCAAGTCGATCCACTCTTCAGAATTTCATTAACTAACTTAATCAATTTCATTTATATTTTTATCCGGATTAATTACAATTTAAACCATTTATTAACAAATAAATAAATTATAAAATACTATTAATTTCCCATAAGTCAAGACAATAATAATAATATAATTAATTGTCTTTATAAATATCATTTAGTTTACGTGTTTAAAATAAAAATAGTCTTGGTTAAGAGAAAAAATATAACTTATCACATGTATGTATATAAATTTGTTCCTTCTTTCTTTTTTTCTTTTCTTTCCATTTTATTCTTTTCTTCTCCTTTTCCCTTTATTTATTTTTTTCTAGTTCTTTACTTTTCCTCTCCTTCCTATTTCTTTTGGTTCCCCTTTCTTTTCTTTTATTTCTTTGTTTTTCTTTTATTTTACTTTTCCTTGGCCCCGATTTTTTTTGTCCCGAACCCCCTTTCTTCCCCTTCCCTTTCTCTTCCCGTTCTACTCCCCTCCCTCTGCTATTCCCATGCACGAAAACAATGTGCACACATGTGTGCACTTACACACGCCCCCTAACCACCGTGACGCACCGCCTACCATCGTCGTGAGTCACCCCCGACCTCTACGACTTGACTATCCACCAGAAAACGCGACCGCTTCCCCCGTTCGAATTTCCATCTCCTTCACCAAAAATTGGAATAAAACCGTGCCACCTCTCATGCCTCGTTGTGCCACCTCGGGCTACGGTATCCCACAAGACTGTGCTAAAGCAATCGCAACCACCTTCCCTTGCCATTCGCTCCATACCGCACGCCTAACTCCTCCTCTTGCCCCTGCCAATTGCCTCGAAACTGAGACCACCCAACATCCCCCACTTAAACCCTAGTTTTCCATCGACCAGGCACTTCATTCTATAAGAAAATCGATCTCCATTTTTCGAAGATGCGTTGCGCCTTGAGCTACCCCCATGCCAACCAGCTGCCCTTCAGACCAACCACGTTCTCCTATTTTTGTCGAAGACCAAATTCCGATCAACTTCAAACTCCCATCCACCCATAAACTTAAAAATTACCGAACCTACCTTAAAAATAAAGTCTTCTAATATCGATCCCAATTACATGATCTATTTATAATATTAAGACAGTCAAATCTCGACTATTTTTACCCATTCGTTGACATTTACCCTTTTCCTTCTCCCTACTTGATGGATTTTCGCAAAACAAAATTTAAAAAAGACTAAACTCAAAAATAAGAAACTTTGACCTAAAGCTCATAGGTTGAAACTAAATAGTGGTTGAGTCTTTTGATTTTCGAAGTTGTTATTTGTTCACTATTTTGAACAATGAAAAAGGAACAAGGCTTTTTTTCTTTTTGGAAGGAATACATGATTTTAATCATGTCCAACACATTCATGCTTTATATGTATGCATAAACAATAGGTATATACAAAGTCAACACGGATTAAAATTTAACCCATAACAATCATATGGATGTAAGTACAATACCCAGTAAATGCTTGAAAGTGTTTGCTTACCTTTCTCCTTTGAATTAGAGTACTGTTTTGGACGAAATATACTATTCGCTTTTGCTTTGATCCTCTCTGACTTAGTGGTATTTGATTTCTTTCTAGTGTTTAAAAGACAACTTGTAATATATATTTTCTCTTGTTCGAATGCACAAATAAGGTTAAGGCAGAGCCTGTTTATAAAGAGGAGGGGCTGTGTCTTCTTGTGTACAGCAACTTTACTTTTATTTTTATTATATGTTTATTTTGATTTGATTAAAACCTATTTGATTTTTCCTTTTACATGATTTGAATTTTTATAGTGATTTGCCATTAACTTTGAAATGAATTTACGAGGTTGTCCCATTTTGTACATACATGTACACCTCATATATATATATACATTCTTTTGTATATACATAGTTATGCATTTTATCCCTTTATTCTTGCATTTGTATTTGTCATTATTATGCATATATATGTTTGTGCTCCTACATATTTCATTTACTTAGACATGGTTATATATATATATATATATATTTACATTTACCCTTGCCACTATTTCATATAACATATATGCATATACATTTACCTATGCATATTTTGTCATTATATATACACACACATTTATATATCTTCACATAATTTCCTATTTACATATTTATTTTCTTACATATCATTTTCACATATTTTAATATCGCTTCTGTATATTTTGTTATTGCATATATATATTCACATTTTTACAACTTCCATATGTATTATTTCATATGGCATGCAATCATATGCACGTATATCTATATATTTAAGTGTATATTATCAACATTATAAAGCTTACATTCATTATATACATACATACATACATACACACACATATGTATATATATTCATTTTTGGATATTTTATCTTAATTTAAATAGTGGAGTTTCTATATATACATAATTTATTTTTCTTTAAGGTTCATCATATCAGAGATTTTATAATTCAATATCTATCATAGTTTTTAAATTAATACATGGATTCAAGTATTTTAACATCAGAAAATTTATTTATTCGATCTATCAAAATTAATATTCCAATGATTTAACTCAATTAATTACCTAATTATTCGACATAAAATTCCGGGTCATTACAACACAAATATGATTAAAAACCTTAAATGAACACACCTTAAAGATTACAAGGGCTAAACTAAATAAAAAATTCATGATCAAAATTTGGTTTACATGACCAATAATTCTATGCGATAAACAAGGAAAAATCCAATATGAATTCCAAGGATATCTGCCAACCTATTAACTATCTAAAGGGAAGAATGGTAATTAATTGTAACAACACGGAAATTGAGCATACCATTTTATGCGATTAATAAAGTTAATAGGGGATTTTAAAATATTCAAATAGGAATTCTGAATATAAATTGAGTTATAAATTGAGTTTGTAGCTTTTTATAATAAAAGTTAATTTTAGGACTTAAATAAAATGTTATAAATTATATAATAAATTATTTAAACAAGTCGAAATATTATTTTTGTACTTTCTGAAGTTAACAAAATATTACTTTGTATTTTATAAGTTAAAATGTGAATTTTTTTTACATGTAGTTGGTTAAAAAGCGGAATATCTTTTAAATTGAATTTGAGTTGGATAAAATAGCAAGACAAAAGTTATAAAATTATTTTTATATTTATTTTGTCTTTACTTTCTTTTTAAAATTAGTTAAACAAGATCTATAATAATAACATAAAGAATTGTGTAGAATAGTGTGGCAAAAGATGGGAAAAAAATAAAAGAAGAAGAAAAGAGACGTAAAGAGAGATATCGGCTAAGCCCATTCAAAAAGTAATCATAGTTAGCAACTACCGGATTATTTCTATCGACTTCTCCTCATTTCTACTAGGCTAATCACGTACGTCACTCTCCACTCTTCTCTTAGCTTCTTTTGCAAAACCTAGTTTTAATTTAAAAATCGAATGAAATCAAATAAATTCGTTAAAAATAAGAGGTATGCTCTAATATCAATCCTGCATCTTTTAGTAATTATAAGTTAGTGTTTAGTTATGTTTTGATATCTCTTGTATTCATAAAGGTGAGGGTCTGTGAAGAAAGAATGTTTGGAGATTTTGTTGAAGTAGCAAGCTAATTGGAGGAGTTTTTGCTATCATATTCAACAAGAGGTGAGTATACCTCACAACAGAAACTTTTCTATTACATGAAGTATTCTATGGTTTTTATGAGGGCATGGATTTACGAAATAGTTGTGTATGTTGGTGTCATGTTAATTAGTGAGTGTACGAATTTACATAGAGTTTATAACCCAAGTTATCATATATTTGCCACGTTGTATGGTAAATTTCTTTCATTTAAAACATAATGCAGTAGGTGGTTACATGGTTGAATGATAGGTTTACGTTGTTTATATATACATATATTTTGATTTTAAGTGACAAAAGTTGATTTCTACATGCAAATCATTTTAAAATGTGTTGTATGACCTCGAGCACCTCGCCGTAGGGCAGCTTAGGTAGTGCACATGGCACGCATGGTCCTGTGGCTACCTGGACTATTTTTGGCCTAGGTCAAGGAGCTAATCCAACCATCTCTCATCTCTAACTTGCTCCTGGCTGCCCTTGCTTGTCTCCGTTGAATTGTGGTTTCTCTCTTCTTGCTTTTGGTTTGAAAGTATGGTTACTTAGCACAATGTTTCTCACCTATATGTGTTATTGTGCATGGAATATTGGATTTTCTAAGATGAAAGTTTGTCATTAAATCAAAATGGTGGCTGCTCCATTCATGCATATATATAAGATTGTTTGTATGCAACTATGGTTTGATTATTATTATTATTATTATTCTCTAAACACAACTTTCTTTTATATACTTTTTGGTTGTTTAAACAAAAGTGTACATAACTTATGAATTATTAATTTTATGAAACTTTCTTCACTTTGAAGTTGTTGCTATATGGTATCATTCATATTTTGATTTTCTTTTATACTAAGAATTGTCATTTAGTTTTTTTGGCATAGCCAGCCTGCATTTAACGTGTGTCGTCCACATTTATTACCCTAATCATTTAAAAGAACAAGTAATCGGAACAGGCTCCAGATCATCTAAGATAATAAAAGGAAAGCATAAGATAGATAGACAAGTCTAAACTGCTAAACAAGGACAACTATCCTTCAATGATAGGATTGACCATAGTGTCGGCCGAAGGACCAAGAACATGAAGAACCTGACATAACAGTGTAACAAGAGAAGGCACGAATAACCGTGACATGGTAGAGTAAAGGTACTTCTGGTCCCAAGATGAGTCTATAAATAATTGGCAATTGCGTAGACCAAAATCGCTTCTTGTATGAAGAGTCAGACCCTGACCGTCCATACGATAAAACAACCTCCTCGATTTTCCATCTTTTCCTACATACAAATAATAGCTATTCAAAACCGAATCATATCTCATTTTTGTATCTTATTTTATTTAGTTAACTTTACACACACACACACACACACACACACACACATATATATATATGAATGTATATGTATTCAGTTTTATGCTATTCTCTTTATTTAACTAGACTAACTCATTTATTGTCATGTTTTGCTATTACTAGGAGTAGTTGTGTGCATATTGGTTTCATATATTAATGATTTCTATTGAATTGGTTTTATTTTTATACGTAGGTAAATTTGGTCTAATATAAAATGAATGTTAACAAATTGATTGTTTAAATAGAACCGATCGTTATAAAAATCTA
The DNA here is from genome assembly GCA_030765085.1 of Allium cepa. Taxonomy (NCBI): domain Eukaryota; kingdom Viridiplantae; phylum Streptophyta; class Magnoliopsida; order Asparagales; family Amaryllidaceae; genus Allium; species Allium cepa. Next base: position 104,256,114 of record CM060939.1, read on the forward strand.
GTTTACTCTATAAATATTTTATTTTATAATATTTTTTGTATTTTTTAAATAAAATTTCTTAGTATATTACAATTTCAAATTTATTATTATTTCTCTTCCAAAAATAATTTTAGTTTATTTTCTAGTTTTGATGATTTCTTGTATGCGATGAGGATTGCTTATAAATGGACTAGAATTATGGACGGTATAGGACGTTCATTAATTCTTCTCCGATTACTTTCATGACTTGTCGAATAGAAATCCGAGTAGAAATTACTAACATATAGTAAATATTCGAATATCACTAAACTGTATGTTAGGTTTAGGCAATATTAATTTAGTTACTATGTGGAAGTGATATATACTCCTGAGTTGTGTTTATTCGAGGCAATCGATGATACATAGTCGATAATGCCTTGAGTGGATATTTCTAACTTATTCGCCGATATGACATCGATATTTATTATTTTCTAGTGATGGGCAAATCCTTGTGTTGTGGGATTTGTTTACATGATTGTGAGGTGAGTTACCCTCATGTTGCAGGCTATTCAGGCTTTCATGAGATGTAGTCCTTATGTTGCGAGGCTGCATACTCATCGATCGAATAGGTCCTTGTGTTGTGGGACTTGCAGTATTGAACAACTGGGTTGCCTTGTGTTGCGAGCAAGCACTCTAAAGCAACGTAGTAAACCTTCGGGATTGAGGCCCTGTTCTCCTCTACTCTAGACTGAGATGGGACTCAGTCATTATCATGACTTCTCTAAGACCTAAGGTTGTGGTTTTGTTTAGTGTTCGGGTAACCATTCCCGATTTATACATCGAAGCACTTTGATTTCTTGTTACTGTCTATTTATGGCTTCGATGTTTTTTTTTCCATATTTGAAATGATAGCCCATGAGTGGCTTAAAATGGTTTTATGACATGGCAATATTATTCTTTTTCCCCGTTTTGTGATTGTTCTTGACATGTATGTGTGTTATGGATGTTTTTTTATACATGTCATATTTATTGTATCATCATGATCTTACCATTTGAATTAGATATAGTCTGGCCCATTTATTATATCTTCTATACGATACTCGGGTCAGGCCGAGACATTACAGGTTCTAGGGCATGGATTTTAGGTGAGGGCTAGGAGGAGATAAGCAGTTTATATTTTGTGATAGATGCATGTATATGTATAGATTTTGATGAGTGTAGACTCATTGTACATGTATACTTTATGCTAGCCATTATTGTGGTTGTATTGTTGCTAATGTATTATGTAGATTTATTTGTGATATAGTATTTATCCTTTCACTGCAATCTGTGATATATCCCTAATATTGATTATTCTTTATATTGTTGTGATTTTACTAAGCCATCGTGTTATTACTTTGTGCTTATAACGTTTACATTGTTTACTTATTTTAAGGTATATGAGATGTGTCAGGGTTAGCCTGAAGTAATTTCACGACGATCGTCCTTATCTAGCCTTTGTTCTCCTGATTAGCAGACAATATTACATCATAATGCTCCTGTTAGTCTGGGTATAAAAGGTGGGGTATTACAACTTGGCATCAGAGCAGGTTAGAGCAATGTAGTATATGATTTTCACAGATCCTGTCCTAGAGGTCTAGTGCCCTTATCTCGGTGGGTGTGTTTAGTAGATAGTTATATATTATCTATTATAAGGGATGTGGATATAAATAATCACTGGGTGATCATTGGCTTGTAATTTTTTTTTTGCTTTTGTATATTTGATATAATAGTAATAATTATTATTATTAGTTTCATGGTTGTTAATATGGAGTTGTCTTATGCAGAGTTCTATGGCTCAAGATAGAAGTGCAGTACATCCTGCTCCCATTGGACCATCTAGTGTTCCACATAGGGAGGATATAACTCTTTCCACCGAGAAATTGTTGAGTCTCTTTGAGTCAGTGAAGGCCTCAATTACTTCTCAGGCTCCTTTTGCCACCCGTTCCCTTTTCACTCACCTTTGCAGCGGTTATTCAGATTTAGGTGGTCAGCCATTAAAAGGAACCAAGAGTGTTATTAAGTGGAGGCTTGGTTGTGGACCTATGAGAGGATATTTTCTCGCAAGTCCTTATTCGATAGTCAGAAGGTGCAGATTGCTGATAGTCAGCTGAAGGAGCGTGACTGAGCTTGGTACGATCTCCTTATTACAGAGAGTGATGAGTCTTGGATTTCTTGGGTTGATTTTAAAGTCAAATTTGAAGCAAAGTTTATGCCTAAAGCAGAGATAACAGAGCTATCTTGCAAGTTCATTAATCTTAAGCAAGGGAGGATGTCAGTGTTAGAGTATGTTTCTACTTTGGATTGTTACTGAGGTATGGGTTGGAGATGATTAGCACTTCTTTAATGAAGAATCCAAGGTTTGTTTATGGGATAAAGAAGTCTTTGAAGAATATTTTATTGTCTCAGTTGGATGCGTCATTAAGAAGATTGTTGATACTGCTCTTCACCTTGAAGCGACAGAGAAGGATAGTGATCATGAGAACCCTCCTGCAAGGGAAGATTTTTAGCATAAGAGGAAGAATCCATTTTGAAAGAATAAAAGGAAAGTTCAAGTTAAGAAAGGAAAGTCAGGGAGCCATTCTAAAGGCAACGATGTTAGTCATGTTGTGTGGTTTAATTATAGGGAGAAGGCCATTATTCCAAGGATTGTAAGAAGGCTCGCACTTCATTTTCCTCTACTAAGCCGTTGACATGTTTCTATTGTAGAAAAGAAGGGCATAGGATTGATGCATCTCCTATTCTAGAGAAGAAGGGAAGACTAAATTTTGTCAAAGCTCAAGAGAATCTCTTTCAGTAGTCAGGTATGATTTCTTCTGTTTTGGAAGGAATAATTTAAATAGAGGCTTGCAGATATGGTTTCTTTTTGATGTAGGCACTTTACACTCGTTTGTATTGAAATAGCTCGTTGATGCATGTGATTTGGATGCAGTATGCTTGGTTTCTTCTCAAAGGATTGCGAATCCGATCGGCGGATCGGCAACCCTTAGCTTATTTTGTAAAGATGTTGAGATTGTTTTGGGTAATGTTTATTTCTTTGCTGATTTACATATTATGGCTTATCCGGGCTTTGGAATAATTTTGGGGATGGATGTGCTTTCAAGATATGGTGCCCAAATTCGGTTCCATGAAAGAGTTTTTCATTTTAAACATCCTCCAAGTGGAAAGCTTATTTCAATAGTTCTTGATATGGATCCAAACCTAGGGGTCCCTTTATATGCTATCAAGTCTTCACAAGAAGATGAGATAGCACAGATTCCATAGTTTCTGAGTTTGCCGATGTGTTCGAGCCTATTAATGGTCTTTCTCCTAAGAGAACTATCGAATTTAAAATAGATCTTGTCCTAGGAGCTTAGCCATTCAGTCGTCATCCCACAAGGATGTATGCTAAAGATAATGAAGAATTGAAGAAGCAGTTGACTAAGTTGGAGAGCAAGCTTCTTATTAGTAGATCTCCTTGGGGTACCACCGTAGTGTTTATGAAGAAGGCAGACAGTTCTCTTAGATTATGTGTCGATTATAGGAAGCATAACGAGTTTACAATCAAAAATCACTATCTGTTACCTGGCATTGATGACATGCTTAATAGTTAAGTGGTGCTAAAGTCTTCGCTCAACTGGACTTAGCCACTGGTTTTCATCTGCTTCAGGTCGTAGAGGATAATATTCTTTTGACTGCTTTCAGAACTAGATATGGCTCTTATGTGTGGCTAGTAATGTCGTTTGGTTTGACTAATGCTCCTACATATTTTATTGATTTGATGAACCATGTCTGCTGGGATTATCTTGACAGATTTGTGCTTGTTATTATTGATGATATTCTAGTTTATTCTAAGACTGAAGAGGAGCATGCTGTTCATCTTAGAATTGTCCTTGAGACTCTAAGGAAAAAAATTTGAAGGCCAAATTTTCTAAGTGCCATTTTTGGCAATAATAGGTGAAGTTTTTAGGCCATGTTGTTTCTAGTGAAGGGATTTCTGTTGATCCTTCCAAGGTGGAAGCTATCCAGAATTGGAAGAGGCCGAAACGTGTATCAGAGATACAAAGTTTCCATAGTCTAGCAGGGTATTATCACTGATTTATCAGGGATTTCTCCAAGATTGCTCTCCCTCTGACTAATCTCACCAAGAAAGGAGTTAAGTCCTTTTGGTCCGATGCTTGTGAAGTTGCTTTCCAAAAGTTGAAGGATCTCTTAACTCATGCGCCGGTTCTTATTGTTCCCCAAAGGAACAAAGATTTAGTTTTCTATGCTGATGCATACGATTCCGGTTTATGGACTGTGCTTATGCAAAAGGATAGGGTTGTTGCATATGCCTCTCGGCAACTTAGGCCGAATAAAGTGAGATACGCTACACATGATCTTGAGTTGGCTGCCATTGTTTTTGCTCTGAAGATTTGGTGCCACTATTTGTTGGGTGAGAGATTTTAGATAGATATAGATCATAAGTCCCTAAAGCACTTTTTTCATAGAGGGATCTTAATATGCGACAACAGCGATGGTTAGAGTTTCTTGCTGCATATGATGTGGACCCCTAGTGTACTCCAGGGAAAGGCAATCGTGTAGCAGATGCCCTCAGCTAAAAGCATCAATCTATGGTTCCTTTGATGATTTTGGAATGGAAGGATCTTGAGATTCTTTCATAGTATGATATTGGAGATAGACCTTTGGTGGATTCTCCCTAGCTAGTCTAGAGGCACGTCCTTCAATTTTTGGGCTGCATTAATGTGGCTCAAAAGCAAGATGCACATATTATGGAGATACATCACAGCTGTACTTATAACGGTGCTGATGTGGTACCTGATTATGAGATTGGTGCTAAAGATTGTTTATGGAGATGTGCTAGGCTTGTTTTTCTAGATGTTGGTAGTCCCAGTAGGGATAGTTTGGAGAAGCATCACAATTCCCGTTATATTATTCATCTTGGTAGTAGTCATATGTATGTGAATATGAAGCGTGTCTACTATTGGAAAGGAATGAAGTAGGATGTTGTTGAGTTTTTGAAGAAGTGCATAACTTGTCATCTTGTAAAAGCTAAACATCAGAAGCCAAATGTTCTTCTCCAACCTTTAGATGTCCTAGTATGGAAGTGGGACAAGGTAAATGTGGACTTAGAGTAATCAGCTCATATTTAATCTTTTAATTATATTGATCGACTAGTGATCGAATTTATTTATTTTGCAGGTGTCCATGGATTTTATGGATGGTCTTCCTCATTCGAGGAACGAGCATGAAAAATTTGGGTTATAATAGATCTGTTGATGAACTCAGCCCATTTTATTCCAGATAATCAACCCAGTCTGCTCCATATTTAGCCAAGCTATATGTTAAGGAGATAGTGAGGTTGCATGGCATTCCCAGTGCCTTTATTAGTGACCGAGATCCATTATTTGCAAGTGGGTTTTGGAAGAGCATACAGACAGCTTTGGGTATGCAGCATAACTTCAGCACAACATACCATCCTCAGTCGAATGGATAAATGAAGTGAGTGAATAGACTTTTAGAAGATTCGGTCCGTGCTTGTGCTCTTGATTTTGGTAGAAGTTGGGAAGATCATGTCTATCTTATAGAGTTTGATTATAATAACAGCGATTAATCTAGTATCTGTATGGCTCCTTTTGAAGCCCTTTATGTAAGGCTGTGTTGATCGCCATCATGTTGGTTAGAAGCTGGAGATAGATATGTACTTGGGCCTGATTCTATTCGTGAGGCTTCTGAGAAGATTGAGATTATCAGATGAAGAATGAAGTAGGCCCAAGATCACCCGAAATCCTATGCTGATATCCGTAGGAAAGATTTATAATTTTCTATTGGAGATGGAGGGTTTGTGAAGATATCCTAAATGAAGGGAGTGGTGCGTTCCAGCCGTTTGGGGAAGTTAGCTCCCAGATTTATTGGTCCTTTCCCTATTACTGAGCGCATTGGAAGTGTGGCATATCGTGTGGCTCTGCCTGATTATCTTTCTTCTATTCACGATGTGTTCCAGGTATCTTAGCTGTGGAAGTGTATTAGAGATCCCAAGATAGTTTTAGAGCCTAGATCAGTTGAAGATCTTGAGAATTATCCAGACCCGACTTATGTCCAGACACCGATTCGGATTGTGGTGATGGAGAAGGGGAGGCTTAGGAGGAAGGAGGATCCGCTTGTCATGGTCCAGTGGTCAGAGAATCCCAATGATTGCACTTAATAGACCCATAAGTTCATGGAACGGTGTATCTTGGGTTGTTTCTGACTGCATGAGTCAGGTGTGTGTTCTTTCTCTTTTCTTTGAGTCACGTTTGATTGTTGCATATTTATTAAATAGTTGTTTGATGTAGAGCTAGTATAACACGTTATGAGTTCCTCTATAACGAGAAATTACGAGGTAGTAATTTTTTTAAAGGAACAGTTCTGCAACTACTCGGAAATTGAGCATACCATTTTATGTGATTAATAAAGTTAATCCGGGCTTTAAAATATTAAAATAAGAATTTTGAATGTAAATTGAGTTATAAATTGATTTTGTAGCTTTTGATAATAAAATTTAATTTGGACATAAATAGTATGTTCTAAATTGTATAATAAATTATTTAAACAAGTCGAAATATTTTTGGTTTTAAATTATGAAGTTAACTAAATATTACTTGGTGTTTTACAAGTTGAAATGTGAATTTTTCTTTACATGTAGTTGGTTCAAAGCGGAATATCTTTTAAATTGAATTTGACTTGGATAAATTAGCATGAAAGTTATAAAATTATTTTTATATTTATTTTATCTTTACTTTCTTTTCAAAATTAGTTAGACAAATTTTATAATGAACAGCAGGAAGAATTGTGTAGAAATAGTGTTACAAAAGAAAGAAAAAGAAAATGAAAGAAGAAGAAAAGGGAGGTAAGGAGAGAAATGGGGTAAGCCCATTCAAAAAGTAACCATAGTCAGCCATTACCACATTATTTTAACCGAGTTCTCCTCATTTCTAGTAGCGTAATCATGTACATCACTCTCCACTTTTCTCTTAGCTTCTTTTGCAATATCTAGCTTCAAATCTTAATTTGAAAATCGAGTAAAATCAACTAAATTCATCAAAAATAAGAGTTATGCTCCAATTTCAACCCTAAATCTTTTTGGAACCATATGTTTGTGTTTAGTTATGTTTTTATATTTCTTGTATTCATGAAGGTGAAGTTTTGTAAAGAAAGATTGTGTTTTGGAGATTTTGTGGAAGTAGCAAGCTAATTGGAGGAGTATTTGCTATAATATTCAATTAGAGGTTAGTATACCTCAAAACTGCAACTTTTCAATTACATGAAGTATTCCATGGTTTTTATAAGGGCGTGGAGTTATGAAACGGTTGTGTATGTTAGTGTCATGTTGATAAGTGAGTGCGTGAATTTACATAGAATTTATAACCCAACCTATCATATATTTGTCACGTTGTATGGTAAATTTCTTGCATTCAGAACATGGTACAATAGGTAGTTGTATGCTTGATGATGGGCATGGTTCCTATTAGATTCATGTGTGTGTACATTGTTTATATATGTATATATTTTGATTTTTAAGTGATAAAAGTTGATTTTTGTGTGCAATCATCTTAAAATAGGTCATACGACCTCGAGCATCTCGCCGTAGGGGCTGCGTACTTCTTGAGTCCGCGATGACCATTGGTTTGCAAAATCATTAAGATTTGAATTTTTAAACTCTAAATTTCCACAACCCGGTTTGTAAAAGCTCGTTTTGCTGAATAATCGATACCTCTCTAATTGAAGCACGGAATGGCACAAAACTTGATTTGCCTCGCCGTCATGTGTCTCCACATTGATAGAAGGTACCGAAGTGGCCACTTGTCGTACGGTGAGATGGCAAGAGGACATTTGGCTAACCTACCTAAGTGCACAACGACAGCCTAGGCAATGCACAAGGCACGCACGGCCCATACCATCGACGACCGGCTTGATTTTGATTCGCCCAAAATCGCTTGCGACCCTTGATTTGAAGCCGCCGTGCCTTACGTTGCCCTGCGCGACTCAGAGGAGAAGAGAGGTTGTGGAGGAACGACCTTGAACTGGTTCTACAAATTCATTTGGATTTAGGTTTCGAAAATTCCGCTCTGCCATTTTCGAAAAGCATTGCAGATTTTTTTTCTCTCTCTCTGAGTTCTTACTTATTCTCTTTTATTTTAAACTGAAGAAGGCTTTTGTTTTGAACGAGAAGGCAGCGCGATTTAAGGATAATGTGTAACGTGTAAATTGGGTTGCGTGATTTGAGGGAGCTACAGTGCTTCTGATATGAGGTGAAAAAGTTTCAATGTGAAGTTTATTTGACCAGTCAAACGAGGTATATACTATATTTAAATTTGAATTTAAATCGTCTTGAATTCATAGCTTAAAATCTTATCATCCTATTGAGGCGTGCCGCTAGGCGTTTATCATATTATATCCCTATTCCGAATGCAATGGAAAAGGTTTCGAGTCCTTACTCGGTCGTATGGAGAAGATAGCTTTTGGACCCAGTTATTATGTTGAAATTTCAATATAGATTTCAGCGCATTTGTATTCCGTACGATCACGCGACAACTCCAAACACTACGAAATATGAAATCCAATAATAATATACTATTACGGATCCAATGGGATTGGCTTCGTCGAATTCCAAGACTGTGCCTCTTAGGGTTATTTTTTTAATTCAATTTAAACGGTATATTTTTAAAACTTGACAAATCACTTTTAAATTCAAATTTCAAGCTTTCGTTATCTTCAGTACTATTAATATAACTTTTACAAGCCTTCAAATTATTTTTAACAAGCTGAAAACTGAAGATTCAATATTTTACCAAATTTCAATTATTAAATTCAACAATTTAATTATCCAACAAATGGAGATATTTGAAATCTAAGTTAAAATTAACCTTTTAAATATTTAAAGTCAATTAAATATTTCTATTTCAAATGTCCAAAATTCCCGTCGTCACATTCATCCCCCTTAAAAGAATTTCGTCCCCGAAATTACTAGTTAAGAAGAATGATCCGTAGCCCGTTAACTATTTCCCAATCCAAATGGTTTTTAACAACCTCCCAAAACCAAACAGTTTTTCTACGACTCCCCAAAACAATCTTTTTGTTAAAGTCACATTATCACCTTTACTAACTTTCCAAACTCTTCCATAGTTTCCAAACAACATTACTTACTCAACCATTCAAATTATAATTCAAAATTAGATTTTAAATATCAAAATTTTTCTAACTCTCAAAATTTTCGAAATATTTCTCCAGCGTCTCCTTTGCACGGCTAGATCAGTATGACTACAAAATGCCTCTACGGGCCCCCAAATTCAAAAAGAAAACAAAAGCCAAGTGGCTAGACCAGAAATCTATCAAATTTCATACAGAAATTTAAATGCATACCTTTTTGTTGGGCCATACAATTTTTATCTTCTGAAATCAAAATCACCAATTTATCATTTGCTTTTAATTACCTGTATCCTACTTAGCAATAATATCCTACCACAGAATTCAAAATCATCTTATACATTTCTTTACAAAAGTTTCAATAACTATTTCATTCAAACCCGTATGATATACACATATCATCCATACCAATATCAAATCTGATCGCTCACTTGATCACACAACTTCACTTTCGAATTAGTATCGTCCACCCGACTTCCTAGTACGGACTCAGATCTGGTTTCTTGATCAAAAACCGTCATTCTCCTTGCATAGTCATATACTATGATTGAGAATTTCCAGAATCAATCAAAAATCCATATCAGAGTTCGCCGTCGAAAATCGAGTGTAAAATCCCAACTCGGATCGATATGACTATCTCAAAATTCTGTGCTCGAATCTAAATCAAATTGTTATGTGAATAAAATAATATACATACATCCCACGTTTTTATCTCAATTGATTATTTGTTATATCAATTCTCCTTTTTATTCACATTTATTTCGATTTTCATACACTTTTTCACACTTATCATTTCACACGCCTTTATTAAATCCTCATTCAAATATTAACTTAGCTCACTTCCAATTTTATTAAGAATTTCACCATCCAGTTGTTAAGTTCAATATAATTATTTTATACACTTCTTATATTTATTTTTACTTCATCACTTTGGTTTATATCTACTTCTATTCAATTTGGATCTCCAATGTCCATATGAATTCAATTTTACCTTTCATAATTAAATATTGAATTCTATTCATCTCATCTCAAACCATATTTAATTAACTATTTCTTTAATTAGTTTCACTTACAAATTTATTTATACCACAAACACTTCTTATTTCCAAACCTTTATTTTTCTTAGTCCACTTCGAACTAATTCTACAACTTCACTTTACTTTACCCAATTTAAATTAAATATCATCCCAATATTCAATTTCCATTCATTTGCTTACCATTTAAATTAATTATTTACTTACTAATTTAACTTCAACTTAATAGTTTCTATCCGGTACTTATTTCCTCAATGTTTAATTTTTTATTTAGCTCAATTCAGCTAAATTCCACTTTAATTCAAGTTAAATTCAATATTTAGTTTCCAGCTTACTTACATGTTTAAATCAACTTGTTTACTCATAAATTTATTCCAACTTAATAAATTTCTATTTCAATGCCCATTTTACTTAGTCTACTTAGACTTTTTCTTTAAAATTTACGCTATTTAACTTAATTCAATTACATTCCATTTCCATTCAAATTCTTAAACTTCCACAAGTTTTCTACTTATTTAAATTCCATTTACTAATCTCTTTCAATTCACTTCATTTACTTGGTTTACTTTTTTGACTCATTTCATCCACACCTACTTTAATTCAATTTTACTTAATTTAAAATTTTCTATTCCAACTAATTTCAAATTTTATAAGTTATCAAACCTATTTATAATTCCATAAACATTTCCAATTTACTTCCAGAGTTTTTAAACAATTGTTTAAACATTCCAAAACATTTTTGAAATCATATATACCCAAACCAAATTATTCCTTGCATTCCAAAATCAAACCCGATTTTGCAAATACCCTAATTTGAAAACATTTAGGTAGCAATTCCTCTCTTGGGAACTCGAAAATGAACATCGATGATGCTGCAGTCATCACCGAATTTATTTTCCAGCGACCAATGTGATTTTAGTGCTTTTACCTTCTTTAAAAACATTTCCAAATATTTCTAATTCCAAATCTCACCAGATTTCAAATCCAATTCAAAAATATTTTCGAAAAAATATCACTATTATTCCTCCAAAGTCTTTGAAAATTATTTTCAAACTGAAAGGAAATTATTATTTTCAAATTCCAAATCCTTTAAACTCATATTCAAATATTACTCTAGAATTTCATTTCATTTCCAACTATAAACCTCATTTATAATTCACATTTATGAATTCCATTTGGTTATATAATTATTTCTCTTAACTTTAGCTAAAATTTCAATTCCTTATTCCATTTCTACTTAACAATGACAATAATTTAATATTATCACTTCCTAACAACCAAGCAACCATATATAACCATAATAATTTACGGAAAACCATTTCTTTTATATATTTATATATAAAAATAATTTGGGTAAAATTATTTCATCTACCCTATTAAAACAATAAAGTGTCGAATTGTTCTGTACAAGTGTTTAGAGATCCCTATAAATAACGTTAATTACTCGTATTGACCAGAATCCATAAGCCACTCAACAAACCAATCAACACAATATAAAACCATTTTATATTCACCAACAAATACGCGCTCATATTTATTAATACACTCAAACTCATTCTTAGAGTACCACTGACTCTGTTTTTAATGAATAATCCCCACCAGAGCCAAGGTTCTTGCTTAACCTTCAGCTCTGATACCATTGTAACGACCCGCAAATCTGTACCCCTTTGAGCCGACAATATGTTCCAACAGTTCAACTCAAAGTGGATGGAAATTCGAACCATTTGGTTTAAAGAAGAGAAGGGGAAGAAGAAGAAATAGAAACCAACATCAGAATCTCACAAACGCAGCGGAACAATATATAATAGATAAATGACTGATCTTGATACAAAAAGAACTATATCTGTTTTATACATTACATTATTAGAGTACAACACAATCAATAGCAAAATATTGGACAGTTATATTAACTTGTCCTCACAAAAGCTGACTATACAGCTTATACTGCACAGCGAAATATACATCAAGTACGTGTGATACGTCTCGTCATCCACCTCGTATCCTAAGCTCCACAACATCCTATCATGTATCCTATTATACTCGGTTTGAACCGAGCATTATAGTAAAATAACACCCGAGTTAGTTTGGAAAACCAGCATGAGAAAACACACTCAATTGGATTATTAAAGTTTTCAAAAACCTTAGAAATAAAAGGTATCTCGTAAGACCACGCCACAAATAAACATGCCGGGTTTTTACCTTACGATAACCAAAACATTTTTATCAAATCCGTCTGATATTATAATAGTGTCTATAGAAAGTAAAATAGAATCTAGCTGAAATGCTTGCATCTCATGTTTCAGCAATAGTTAGGCACAATCAAAACCGTACAAGCGCTTATTGGAGACTGGATTTCATACAATGGCAGGGCTACTGGGGTACCGCCCATCACACTACCTAGTCTAGATCGGAGTACCGAGGATCCCCTCGGATCCCCTGCAACACAAGACCGCTACCCTTTACCGGATAGTCTGAATAAGATCACCCCACGGTTGGGATCAACAACTGCCCACACAGTTGAAATAAAAGGGACATCTAGACAGGGATGATCTTACCCTAATTGGTTGCTAGCCACTTAGCCTAGCTGCACCTCCCCTATTTTAACCATTCCCCGTTGATAATACTTGAGTCTACGCGTTATCTTTTTAGCACACATTCACTTAGAATGCTCATCGTCCTCCTGACGATGTTCTGATAGCATACATCCATACAAGTTGCCCTGGGTCTGGACAAACCGAATCACCATCTTCAACATCTTCACGGTCTTCATTCGTAAACGTTCAAACCGGATTGACGTGGTTTTCGGATAATTAAATCCGTTCCCGACCTCTTCGAAACGATCAGCGCATTGGACAACATTGATAGTCGATTATTTAACTATCAAATAACCTCCACAAACAACCATCAGTCTTAATAATTTCCCAAATCATTTATTTCAAAATATCTTCGTAAGATATTTTGACACACTTCAACCCTTTGAAAATAGTTTTCAAATCACTTTTCTCTCGCGGAATAAATTTCCACCCAATTGTTTTATTTCCACTGAAAATCACCAAGTCTTAATACTTTAGTTTTAAATAATTTAAATCACTTTATCCAAAAATATATATACTTTAAAACACTTAAAATAAAAACTACTTAAAATACTTTATTTAAAACACTAGTTATGAAATGTTATAATAATTTCTCATGTAACTAATTTTAAAATAAAAGTTATTCTATAAGGTATAAATATTAAATAATTATCTTTTAAATCATAATACTAGTTAAACATTTAAAATAATTTACTTATATAATTAACTTAATAAATATTTACTTTTAAAATTTTTTAAAACCACTAACAATAATTTCTTTCTAAAACATTCTTTTAAAACCACTTTAAAACCTCTAACTTATACTTGGATTTTTTTTTTGAAAATATACTTGGCTTTTCAGGGAAATACACTTTCCATTTAAATATAGCCATCTAATCATTTATAAATCTTGCTCGATTTATCAAAATTTAATTTACGTCCCCATCCCATAAATTTCTTTTCCACACTTTTAAAAATAAAACCACCTTTTATTTTCAAAACAAATTACCATCTCTTTATAAATTCCCACCGTGAATTTTAAAATCTCAAATATCCACTGATAAATATTCACTTTATTTATAAACCCCGTTTATAAATTCCATAATCTCATTCTCTTTTTAATCATAGTTTCAACACTTAGTCGACTTCCAAATCGATTTTCAAAATTAACTCCATTTTAAAATAAATTCCTTTACCGACCCAAATCTATTCCAAAACCATTAATTTCAGATTCATCCTTTTATTACAATTTATAATCTTATTTAAATCTGATATTATCAACTTCACACTTAATTTCAAAATTTCCCCCTTTGAATTCTCCCAAACCATTTTAAACTTTGAATTTAAAAATAAACCCTTTATTTCTTTAAACAATATCACTTAAGTTTTAAAATTCATTTATTCCCGTTTGTTCAAAAACCTCTTTCCCCATACTCGGAATTTTATTTGATAGGATTTAAATCAAACTCTTTATCCTTTTCCAAATTCATTCTTTTAATTTATCCAATTTTAGTATATTTATTTTACTTAGAATTCCCTCTTTTATTTTCCTTTAAAAATCCAATCTTTATATTTTTGATATCTCAATATACCCAAAATATATTCAGTCAAACCATAACATCCAATATTTTCAATTTCCAATATAACCCATGTAATATATCATAGTTTATCAAATAAACATATTACCGAATATGAAAATAAATTCCAATGTTTTGAGGAATCCAGTTGGATCCCTCCAACATGTTTCCTTGCATCGACAGATGTTAGCACAATATAAAATATTAATCCCACTTCGAGGGGGATACCACGGTATATAGGGTTATCGGCTATTATGTGGGGCGCATAGGGTCTCATCCGCTATATAATGCGGGAATATCAATCACTCCAATATGTAAACTGTTATATATATAATATCACATCCAAACGAATAATAAATCATCTATTCAAGCAATCAACCAATAATTTAAATTTTGACTATTTAAATTTACAGTAATCCAAATGAGTGAGATTAACTCACCTTTGTTTTTGTGCAGTCCACTTCATCCTCGACTTGATTCTCGCGATTATTGACCTTGTATAATCACTATACATTTTATTAATATTTGAAATAAACGGACCATTAATTTCCATTTAATAATTTCAATTTACTAATAATCTAATTTAAACCGATAGTTTTCCTTTAAAAAAATTTTAGTAACTAAAATAATTAAATTAGTTAATTTAACAATTTATTCACCAAATCCATTATTTAAAACAAACTAGCAAATTAAAATATGTAAGTGTATATTTATTTTACTTTTGAGACTACATATATACTCATAAAAATAGATTTCAAAGATCTAACTTTTATAAATCTCTACAACATCTTAAAATTTCTATATCTTCCCAAAATCATATATACATATATATTTTGTTTTAAATTAGAACATATGCGTGTGGATATATATATATATATATATTATTTAATTAAAAACAAAATTATTTTATACATTACTGAAATAAAATTCTTTCTAACTTATATATATTAAATACTAATAGAATAAAATTCCCTTTAACCCAATATATAGATTAGAGTAGAAATAGAATAGAATTGATTTATGTACTTACTATAAAATATATATATGTATATATTTTCCTTTCTGGCATATGTTCATATATACAAAGTTAAATAAAATAAACTGGAGAATACCTTACTGTAAAAGTTATATATTTTTTCTGCATGTGTGTGTATATATATATATAAATTGAAAAAAAATGCAAATATATATTATTATATATATTTTTCTTGAATACAAATTCAAACTAAGAAAAAGCCCATACCTCCCTACTCAGCACAACATGCTTCTCGTAAGATTCAACCACCCAAATCGCCACTATGCAGCCCTGTTAGGTCGGCGAATCACCTCTACCATCACCCATCATGACACCTTCCATCGTCGTGATGTTCGACTACAAAATCAACTGTTATAGTGCCTTGATCGCGCCAGCATGATTCCATAATCACCATCGCGGTTGCTTCCATCGACGACCGGCTTGATTTTGATTTGCCTAAAATCACTCGCGACCCTTGATTTGAAGCCGTCGTGCCTTACGTTTCCCCGCGCGACTCAGAGGATAAGAGGGGTTGTGGAGGAACGACCTTGAACTGGTTCCGAAGAATTCGATTAGATTTGGGTTTTGAAAATTCTGCTCTGCCATTTTCGAAAAGCAATGCATATTTTCTCTCTCTCTCTCTCTCTCTCTCTGAGTTCTTGCTTATTCTCTTTTATTGTAAACTGAAGAAGGCTTTTGTTTTGAATGAGAAGGCAGTGCGATTTAAGGATAATGAGTAACGTGTAAATTGGCTTGAGTGATTTGAGGAGCTACAGTGCTTCTAATATGAGGTGACAAAGTATCGATGTGAAGTTTATTTGACCAGTCAAACATGGTATATACTAGATTTAAATTTGAATTTAAATCGTATTGAATTCATAGCTTAAAATCTTGTCATCCTATTGAGGCAAGCCGCTAGGCATTTATAATATTATATCCCTATTCCGAACGCAATGGAAAAGGTTTCGAGTCCTAACTCGGTCGTATGGAGAAGATAGCTTTTGGACCCAGTTATTATATTGAAATTTTGATATAGATTTCACCGTTGGTATTCCGCACAATCACGCGACAACTTCAAACACTACTAAATTTGAAATCCAATAATAATACACTATTACGGACCCGATGGGACTGGTTTCGTCAAATTCCGAGACTGTGCCTCGGATGGTTATTTTTAAATTCAATTTAAACGGTATATTTTTAAAACTTGACAAATTACTTTTAAATTCAAATTTAGAGCTTTCATTATCTTCAGTACTATTAATATAAACTTTACAACCCTTCAAATTATTTTTAACAAGCTCAAAACTGAAGATTCGATATTTTACCCAATTTCAATTATTAAATTCAACAATTTAATTATCTAATAAATGGAGATATTTGAAATTTAAGTTAAAACTAACCTTTTAAATATTTAAAATCAATTAAATATTCAAATTTCAAATGTCTAAAATTCTAGGTCGTCACAAATCCACAATTATTTTATGGTCATATGTCATTTCAAATTGCAATCTCGAATTTTATAAAAATCCATAAAATCGCTAGAGTCTATCATTTCAACCTATAACAATTTTTCTCTAATCTATAGATCGTTCGGGTATGTATTATTCTAACTCATAGGGGACTTGCAATGTTATAACGATATAAAAATTGTAACGACCCGGAAATTCTGATCCCGAAAATTCCAGATAATTAGGAAAAAGAAGAAAGAGATAGAAGAAGAAACAAAAATGAAACATAGAATGTCACATTCGCAGCAGATCAAAATATAATATCAAATAAAATAACAGTTATATAAGGAAAAACTGTATCAGTTAATTTACATTAATACATGAGTTACAATATTTACACAAAACACTGGACAGTTAAAATCAACATGTCCTAGATAATATATCACAGCGGAAAATACTCTATACGTTCCTTCTATCCAGCTTGCCTTCTGAGCTTCAAAACGTCCTAACCTGAAAATCTGTAATACTCGGTCTGACCCGAGCATTACATCAAAGTAACAACCAGGTCAGGCTGAAAACCAGTGGGAGTAAATCCATCTAACGTGGAACACAACAGCATAAAACTTATATAAAACCCGAGGTAACTCGTTTCAGTTTTCAAATTCACAATTTGTTATAGACAACACTTATTTCACAGATCAATTTCTGAGTACCAAAACTTAGATTAAACGGTCCAATTCACTTAAATTATTCCATTCCAGCCTATTGATTTCACATATAAAATCTATGTAGAATTATTATAGATTGCAAATCGAAGTGGTTTAGGGTATTTACTAATACCCGACTCTGGTCTCTTTGAATTCAATATCATCTGAACCCACGTTATTCAAGTGAATACAATTCAATATTAAAAATATGATGTCACTTTCACACAGCAATTCATCATAGATAATCACATTATCACTGTTCAACCCAACATCTCATATTACCAAACATTTCATGTCATAAAGCATCTCAATCACATACCAGGGATGACGAATAATCCAAGGCATTCAATATTATTCAATCATCCATAAGCAAGGTTAATTAGATATATAATTCTTAATTAATTTAATTAATTTCCAATTAAATTAATTACCAACTTAATTACTTGGATTACCTTAATCCTGCTTACTTATCATTAATTAATTACAACTCAATTAATAAATCATTCTTTAATCATCCATCTTAAGTAATCATCCTTGATTAATTATACTTTAATTACATTGAGTAATTAACCCTTAATTACCACACAGATTAATTTAACCTTAACCATTATCATTAATTATCTTTAATTAATCTCCTTAATTAATTAATTACATTCATTAATGATCCTCTAATCACTTCCAATAATTAATTATTCTTTTAATTTATTACATTTAACAAGTAATCTTTGAATTAAACACATTCATTACTTTACCTTAATTATCTCATTCAGTAATTAACTATCCTTTAGTTACTTACATTAATTAAGAAATCATCAATTACTTGAGATCTTAATTGATTTTAAGGATAAACCCTTTTATCTTTTTCTCTTATTATTTTAACTATCTTTGAATCCTTATTAAATAAAACTTAAGAATAATTTATCACCATTTTATTAAATTAAACCTTTAAGTTACACTAAGGATTTAAAATCACTTTATCCTTTAAATTATTTGCCTAATTACAATATCCATTTTTATTTAAAATAAACTTTCGAACAAGGATTATATAAATTTTAAAACACCTTTAACCTAATAAATTTTAACATAAATTTATCTTAAACCCAAATAAACCTTTAATATTTAAAATAAATGGGTTGATAAATTGGTTTTAAATTTGTTTAAATTTCAAAATCATATTTTTATTTTGCTTAAAACTGGATATTGACATATCCGAGCAAAAAACTTGAAATTCTCGAGTCCAATCCCTAGCAACCTGCTACCCTATTCTTCGAGCCAAACCATGATTTCTTCGAGTTCATTCCTGAAGCCATCACCAACATTCCCGAGTTCCACACGAGAAAAAAAACTCAAGTATCCCTCTTCTTCCCAACCATAAACTTTACCAGACATTCCAAGGTGCACTTTGCACATGCACGGTGACTTCACATCGTTCCAACCATCAACGACAGCCTCGACCTACCGCCGATGACCCCCACTACCCTTCAGACCACCCATATCTGAAGATCTCACCCCAAAATTAAATCGAGCAAATTGAACGATCACAGAACCAAACCTCCTCGACAAAAAGGTTCGCCACGACGATCTAGACGACCGGAATCAACGTCCCTCCGGCCACAACATCGTCATCGATCCATGCAACTATCCCAACACTCGCGATCATCTTCGATGATCCCACGATGTTACACGAGCCCCATTTACCTCGTTGTCCAAGCAGGTCTTCGAACCCTAGATCACATTCCCTTGCCCTTTGCAACATACTACAACATCTCCGATCAATTTTCTAGTGATCGACAACCCACAAGCCACCCTCGATCACAATCCTGAGCCTCAAATCATCCGTGATCGTCGATGATTTACAAAATACCCAAACATGATCAACTAAGCATATCTTAATGAATACTCCTTTAAAAATCATGATTTTACGGTCTAAATTCATCATTTCCAGATACAAACCTAGTTTGAAGTTAAAACTAAAAATTAAGGTCTTTTATTTTCTGACTTTAATTTACTTTTAATGTTCGTATATTTTAAAATAATTACTAAACAATTCCTTTCGAATTTATTTTTAAAAATGATGTTAACATATTACAAACATTCTTCATTTAGATATCAAAGCCTAAATTCGATTGTACAATGAGAAATTAAATTTTCTTTGGTGGCTTTGAACCTATAATATGCAGAGATGATATATATATACATATGCATAGACCTGCATATACATATAACTCTATATATATCCACATGCAACACATTATCATTCATATAAACTCAATTCCAAGTCATTACTCAACATTAATCACATGCAAACCAATTTACAAATATAATTTTGAAAGTTTGCTCACCTCAATGAAGTACAGAGGCTTGGTTTTTAATGCTCTGATCTGAAATCTTGCTTTTGTTTTTTGAAAATTGGTTTGTCTGGATCAGTTTGACTGATGATGATCTGAAGTTTGATTTACTTTGATGTTGAATTTGTTGCTAGATCCAGGCTTTGATTTGTTAATTTGAATCCAAAACTTGATTTTTGCATTTGAATCTGGTCTGCAGATCTTTTTTTTGAGATGTTGTATTAGCTCGCTTTATTCTGAATTTAATTTCTGATCAGATTTAAGTTTAAATTTGAAAAAAAAGTTTTATTTTCCAAATTTTGTTTCTACTCTAGTTTAGGTTTAGTTTCTTAAGTTTTGAGGTTGATCAAAGAAAATGAAATGATGAGATATGTATATATAAGAATGTTTAATTTCCTAAAAAAAATAAAAAGAAAACTAATTAAACATGACACTTATTAAATTTTTTATTACATATTATACACTTGTTAATTCATGTGTTATAAAGTTACATATGTTAATTTATGTGTTAAAATATTTTCACATGTATTTATATGTTTTTAATATGTTTATATAATTCTTATATTATATATATATATATATATATATATATATATATTATATATATGTTTTATACTTTTCTATTTTTAATTAATACATTTCCTTTTTATATTATCTTATGTTATATATATTCAAACTAAAATTATCCTTATAATTTCAAAGGAAGGTATTTTAAACCTTTTTATTAAATCTTATTTTAATTAGATCTATTGTACTATTAAATTCAAAATATAACTTCCAAGTCACAATATATATACAGATTAAAATTAGCAAACATATAATTAGGGGATTATTAAATAAATATCTACAAAATATTTAAAATCCAGCATTTATTATAGTTCAGATTCTTCCATATACATATTCAGATATATATATATATATCAGAATTTTATTTATTTATCCAAATAAAATTAGTAAATTATCCAATTACCAGATGTCCCAAAATCCCGGTTATCACAAAAATACAACATCCAGTCAACCAATATCAACAATCAAACATCTATCACAATCATCATCCAAAATCAACCAATAGCATTAATAGATAACTGCTTATCATTAATAGGTATAAAATTGAGAATTAAATTATCAAATTAAATGAAATAAAAGTCAAATTTAACAAGAATGACAAATTAAACCCACCAAACATAAATCAATAAATTTCAAATCATATCATAAATTTAATTTAACTAACATAAGGCAAACTTGTAGTTGTGAGTAGGTTTGTAACAACCCAGTATTTTGTGATTATTTAATTGTTTATTTTAATTATTTAAATTGAAACTCCTAATTTAAAAAACTTTATTTTATTTATTAAAATGAATTATTTTTTGTTATTTTAAATATATATTTTGAATTTTATGTGAGTTATAATTTCAAACCTGAATAAATAGAATATTTTCTAGAAAAGTGGATTTTTGTCAATCTGGTCAAACTTTGACTTTTAAATTTAAAATTTAAATATTTGAATTTTTGAATTTTATATTTTATTATGAAAATATATTAAATTTGAGAATACTATTTTTCGTTTCGTTGAAATCCGATTTATATTGTGAAAGTTATGCTTTTTACAATATTGTATGTAAATTGATTTATTTAATAAAATTGTCTATTTTAATTTATATAAATAATATTTTTATTTGTCATATTATGTTCTAATATGAGTTACATGACATGTTAGGTATATACTTTAATTTTAAAATATTTTAAAGTGATGTCATAATTTTTCCAAAACTTATTGTATTTATTTTCAATTTTTATAACCTAGTTCCTATTTTTTTGCTATTTTCTTAATTTAATTATATTTAATTAATATTTATTTATTTATTGTTGTTTATTTAATATATTTTCATTTTTTATCTGTATTTATATTTTTTTTTTGGTATTTAAAATTTCAAAAGAAAATATGGAAATGTGAATAGTTTGTGACTCTTTTTATTCCTAGTCTTTTCATATTCATACCTTTTCATTATCAATCAACACCTCTTCATTTTTTTCTGCTATAACTCCCTACTCTTCAGCCAACCACTCCATTTTCTTTCACGCAAAAAATAAAACTTCTCAACCCAAAAATATTTCGGCCATCAATCCTTGAGAAATTCTGGTAAAACTTTCTTTTTTTTTCACTTTTTATACTTGAATTTGTGATTTTTGCACTTGCCTCCATCCTCTTTATGTTCGGCCTGCCATCTCTAGCCCCTTTGCTGCCTCCACCACCACTTATTCTAGCCACCATACCCTCCTTCTCACCGACCATCCCATGGCCGAAGTCACCTATGTTGAAGATCCATTAAAATAATGACAAACTCCACCTTAAAAACTCCATAGCCGAACCTTCCCTTGATCCACCACTCCACCATCATGTTTTGACCGACAATCCACCACCACCATCACCACAAACCTGAGCTTCAGACCCTACCACATCTGTAGTTGATCTTCCAAGATCAGGCCGTGCCCAAATCCATGCTTGGCCGAAGCATTTATGCCATGAAACCACTTGTAGTTGCCTTGTTTTGTGAATTCTAGGTACATACCTTCATCTCCTTTAGATTGTTATGGCCGACCCATATATGACCTTAACCCAACCTTAACCTGATCCAAAACCATCCTATTATAGTTCCTTTCCAGTCCATATCTGAAGTATATGATGTTGAATGCAAGTGCAAAAGTTCTAGCTTTGAATTGTGTAGTTATTTCTAACCTTGTTTATAAATAATTTGGTTTGAAATTCATGTTTGCCTTTGTTTTGTTTGTTATGTAACAAGGCAATTAGCTTTGGCTCTTCCACTCTCAAATCATCGTCGTGTTATCGTGCCTTTGAAGATCTTTGTTTGTGCATTTGGTTGTCATCTACAGCTTTTACAAGTGAGTAATTCTCACCAGACAAGTTTATACTTATATAACTAGTAAACTGTTCACAATTGAATCTGTAAACACATATCATTATGTTATATCTGCTATGCTATGATCATATGATGTTCACCCATGCTTATTCACCTGTTATATCATATGTTACTGTTATATTATGCTATTCTGTTATTTATATCAGTTTATCATACTGCAAATTCTCTTTAGATCAGAATCACTATGGGTTGAAATGATACATACCCGAGCGGACTTTAGAATAGAGAAAAATCGTTATGGGCCGAAATGATAGGCCTGAGCGATTTTTAATTATTTCATTTACTTGGGATTGCGGATTTTAAATGATAAAACCCGGCTTTTCTTTGTAAATTATGTATTGAAATGATATATTATCCGTATCACTTTACCTAGGCCAGAAAATTTTATTTAGACCCGTGGTTAATATAAGTTTTTCTATATTTTTTAAAGTATTTTCGAAATGTACATATTATAATATTTTGATTTAAACTTAATTAAAAATGATTTTGTAAAGTATTATTGATTTTCTAAAAAATTATAAGTGAAATAAATTGATGGTAAAGTTAGAAATTTGAAATATAAGTTACTTTGGAAATTAGGATTTGGTTCTGAATGGAATTTAAATTAAGTTGGAGATATGATAAAATTTGATGTAAATTGAATTTAAAAATGATTTTTATAAAGTGTTACTAATTTTTGAATAAGTTAAAAGGTAAAATAAATGAGTATTTAAGTTGAATTTTTGAAATATAACTTAGATTGGAAGTTTGTGAATTTTGTTTAAAAATGAAATTTAAGTTAATTGAATAAAATGAAAAATAAGTTATATTTGGAAATTTAAATTAAGTGTTAAGTTAAAAATTGAAATAAAAAATTGAAATTGAATGTTGAATTATATAAGTAAATTATTATTAAATTGATTTTTGAATGAAAATTTAACTATATAAAATCATGAATATAAGGGTATTTTAAATGATTGTTTTAAAAGTGAAAATATATGATTTTATAAGTTTAAAATGACTTAAATAAAAGTTTAATTCTTTGTGAAATTATATTGAATATTTGGAATTTAATTAACAACACTTTGAAATGTTATTATTTCTAATGTAAAGAATATTACAACATTTGTAAATGCTGTAGTTGATGGAAATGAACTAAATGGCTAAATTGAATTAAGGGCTATTGTAGCACTTTATAAGTGCTGTAGTTGCTGAAATTAACTAAGGTTTTATTTGAACTAAAGTAACCCTATTACAGTATTTTCTAAATGCTGTCTTTTGTTAAATTGAATTGTTTTAAAAGTAACTTTCTGTAGCATTTTCTAAATGTTGCGAAAGTTGAATTTTCATTGTTTTAATAAATTTAAGTGAATAAATGAACTTTGAAAATTTTAAATTTTAGAAACTTAATAATTTAATTATTAGATATAATAACTTCATTTTAATGATTTAAAATAAAGTAATTTGTTTTGAAATATAAACTATTTGGAAATGTGTGTTGAAATGGTATTTTAAATAAAATGAATGCGGTTTTGAAAAGATATGATATTTGGATATTTTGAAATGGATTTTTGAATGATATTGAATTTCGAAATGATATTTGATTTCGAATTATAAAATACCATTTTGGAAATTTAACCATGGGATGTATTTAATTTATGGTTTAACTGATCCTTAAAGGATGGGCGATCCCAAGCATCCTTTAAGTTATAGTGCATTACTACTACAGTTCACTTGATTTGGTTTACATTATATAAGTATATATGTCCTGACTCGAGTGTTTTGTGTTTTCCTTTACGCTCGGGTCAGCCTGAGTATTTACAGCTTAGCTTTGGATTTCTTTTCTGGAGCTAGGAATGGCTAGAGATTCTGCTTGTCTAGTTATTTATTCCTTTTCAGTTTCAGTTGTTCTATTTCAGCTTTGGTATTTATAAACTTCTATGTATTTGAGATTTCTATTGTATATGGTTTTTCCAGACTGATATTATGTATTATGTTTTGAGAGTTTGTTATAGTGGCTTCATGAACTACTATGGTATTTTAATTTCCTCTTCGAGTTATTCTGATATTTCTGTGTCTGTTATTCTGTGATTGTATTTCATTTGCTCCAAATTTATTTACAATGCGGTATTTTGAGCAATTCAAGTCCGGCATGTGTGGATGCGAATGGCTGAAAATAACTAGTTGTTACACGGTCAAAACACTCACCTTCTTTAAATCGATTTGAAATCCAAAATAGGGCCCAAATATGAACAGTCTCAGAATTCATCCAAAATTGCATCAGATTGTCCAAAATTCCGATACAATCCCAATAGAACAAACTGCGTGTGAATCAGAGCTTGTATGAAAAAGTTACGCATATTAGAAGGATTCGAAATTTTAGATTTTAAATAAAATAAAAAAAGAGAAAACGACTCGTACCTTCCATGTCTTCTCCGTTTGCCTCTCAGAACCCTAGCACAGGCCACACGAGTACGATGACTGCTACCCACCACGACCACCAGTTTCAACGAATTTCCACCACCACCACGCAAGCTACCCTCCAGATCTGACATCACCCACGACCTCTACATGCCGAGCCGCCCATGCTAGCACCCACGACGAAAATTCCGGCTTCTCCTAACCCAACCACCGCTGTCGGCCTTTATCACTATTTTCTGGCGATCCACGACCACCTAGGGATGACGACCATATGATCTAAGACCATCTCGACACCACCTTCCCAATGTCACCTCCCGATCGTCGGTCGGATGAAAATCCACCGTCTGATCGTCCAAAACCTAGAATGCACGGCTTAGGTTCAACCTTGATTTCTTGACAAATTGTAATTCGAATTGAAAAACAAATCATTGCAGTGGATTAAGCTCTTCAAGAGCTTCAAAATGATATATAATTTGTTAGGGTTTGGAGGAGTTTGACTTTTCGATTTGATTTTGATTTGCAATTGAATTTGAGAGTTGGTTTTGGTTTGTCTGCCATTGAAAAGAGAGAAGTAGATAGATAGAATTATACATATAGAAAAATGGAATAAGAAATAGCTAGGGTTTATAACAAGCTATATATAGGCAGATCAGAAATAGGAATGAATGTGCTAGATCGATTTGGAAGTTGAACGACAAACGACCCAAAAAGCCCGTTCTGTTTCCAGAGCGAAAATGGGTCATCCCATATATCAAAATGGATGTTTTCGATATTTTTAAACTCAATGGAATATGTTTCAAGTCCTAATTCCATCATATGAAGAAGTTAGCTTTAAATCAGCTTATTTTAAATTGATTTCAATTGAATTTAATTAAATCAATTTCTACGCGTTTCGAATCCATACGATCAAACAAGTCTGATCGCTACAAAACTTGAAATATTATAATAATTCACCGTTATGGATCCAATGAAATTGGTTTCGTCGAAATCTGAGGCAGTGGCCAAAATGGCTAATTTTACACTAATTAATTAAATTAATATTAAATTATTAGTCACTTTTTAATTCAATATTTATAAACCAACAAATTTCATCATTCTTGATTACTTAGACATTTTTAATAACTTAAAGAAAATTTACATATCAAATTCAGTGTTTAATATTTCACTAATTATAATGTTCAATTTCAACTGTAATTAAATCCAATTAATTTAAAATTAAATTCCAATAAATTGTCTAAATTTGATTTCAAACTTTTATTCTAACCATTATTACTCTACAGACATAGTTATCATTGGTTTATATTTTATGGCATTAATATGCTACATTATCATCTTTTACCATATTAGTTGCAGTATTCCAATAATATTGAACCTTTGTTGATTTTGACATTGTTATAATTTAAAAATCCATATAAATTAATTTATCTAGGTTTCACTCTTTTTATTAAATTAATTTATTTTCTTATGAGTGTAATTGACATTTTTGCATATTTTATTACATTCCCAATTTGCAGTTATTGTATTAACTCTCATTAATGCAAAATTTATTTACATTTATTTGTAATCGATTAATTAAATTGATAATAGTTAATCATTGTCACTATTTCTACATTTAATAACATTTGTAAGTTTATTATTTACAAACAAATGGTATAACAACTCATATTACATAAATGTTATCCAATTTAATCTATTACACATTATTTCATTAATTAATCAACATTTAAATTATCAATTACTCTTTAAATCCAATTATTAATTAATACATTCATTACTATAATAAATTTATTTACAATTTATCTCAATTGTAACTCTTTAATTCTTTTAATTAATTTAAATTTTATTTAAAGCAGTTATTAATTACCATAATTTAATAATATTATATTTTATTCCAATTATATTCCTATTATTAAACCACAACTTTTATTTCTCCCAATATTAAATCACAAAACCTTATTAAATTAACTAATTTTAATTATCGAAAATTACGGGTCGTTACATATATGTAACTCTATCGTTGCGAGAAAAATCTGTGTTTGTTACCACGTCTTCTATTTTCTTTAACCCACAACATGTGTTATGGACACTTAGATGATCGACACATGAATACCGAGGATGTATTAAGTGTCGTCTTTGGGTGTAAGAAAGGTAGATTGTCACACTTGGTATCTGAGCTTAAATTGAGCTAACACCTAGGCCTTGGTCTAGGGTCAACTCATTAGAGGTAGGGTTAGCAGTACCTTAGAATGAGTTCAGTCTTTGAGAGTGCATTTTCGTGTGGTTTTGATCAATGTCCAAACCATACAAATGGAAGAACCCCGAATGTTAGAAGGGGTGGAATAACTATTGAGGCAGTAGCTCAAGTGCAGCCTCAAGTTAACTTTGCAACTCTATGCAAGAAAACTACACAAACCCAGGAGCAAAACCTTTCAAGGGTACTGAATCCATCATTGAAGTACAAGCTTGGCTAGGTCATGTGAGAGGATTTCCAATCGTGTGGACATTTCTGATGATTAGAAACGGTTCTTGGAATCATGGCAATAACAGGAGGGTGGAGTTGCATGGTGGGATTCTGTCAGCGCAAATATCCTAGAAGATGAGTCCTCATGGGCTAGATTCAAAGAATTATTCGAATACCAGTTCATGCTAGCTGGGAGCGGCACTCAATTATATAGAAGTTTCATGGATCTCAAGCAGAAAGGCATGTCAGTAGCCGAATACGAGTCAAAGCTTAATGAATGATCTCGTTTCGGCCCTGACTTATTGATACACCATTAAAGAAAAATGAGATGTTCGTATTAGGTACGAGAGAAGAGTTCCATGAAAAAATGATGACTCATATGAAGGAATCATTTGTGGATTTAGTTGAAATGGCCTTCAAGTATGAAGTGATTTTGAAGAAAAAGCCAGCAGTAGTAGCAAACAACGGAGGTAAAAACCCACATAAAAGGAAGTTTAATCCAAACTAGAAGAAGAAGCAATGATAGGGAAAACCTGTAGGGGGAGATTAAGGAAACTATTTCAAAGATATTGGATGTTTTAACTATAAACAGAAGGCTCAAACTTTTAAAATTTGCCGGTAGGCAGGACCTATCTCTTTGATGGTTCAGAAGATGCTTTGTTATAATTGTCAATAGCCGAGGCGCATGGTTAAGGACCACCCACTGTTAAAGAAAGGACGACAAGCCTCCTTAACTTCGGGAGTTGCAAAAGGAAAGGAAGCCTTGGAAGGTACTTTAATTATTAATGGAGTTTTTGTTAGAGTTTTGTTTGATACCGTGGCTTCACACGGTATTATTTCTCTTGATTTAGTTAGAAAATTTCAACTTTCCCCTAAAATTATAGAAAATCCTCTATATGTGTCAAACCCCATAGGAGGGGTAACTAATCTATGTTTGGTTTGTAAAGATATGCAAGCTTCATACCTTACCCACTACTTTTCATGCAACTTGTTCGTTCTAGATTTTAAGGGATTTGATATTTTACTTTATATGGATTGGCTAAATGAGAATAGAGCCACTATGGATTGTGTTAGAAGAACAATATCTTTGGTAACCAAACTAGGAAGTTTGGTGGTAGTGCATGACAGTCGCATAGCGTCGATCGATATGGCCACTAGTAATAAAATATAACGTTGAAGCGTAGTGATCATAGCAGCAATAATACAAATGTAAGAGCAGCGGGAATAAATAGTAAAGTGAAGCAAGAAGCAATCACACTGCGTTTCTATACTGGTTCAGACCTCCTGTCCTACGTCCAGTCCGAAGTTCCCCTCAGGTTTTTCCTTTTAACAAAACTACCCTCACTTCGCACGGAGGAATAGGCTTAATACAAAAGTTTATTTGACAATCTTGTGTTCCCATAACACGGTTTTGACTTATAGTACAAATCTTCCTATGATCTCCTTTGAGGGTATGAATATGATTGCTTTGAGTTATAGGAAGTGATTTAACTAAAAGGTTGTAGTGGATTGAGAATATATAATCAGTGTATATGCAAGAGAGTTCTTTGAAATCAGTAAAGAATAAATCAAATCAAGTCAAGTAAGTTCTCAATCAAGATTTTATTTATAGAGTTGGAGAGGTGCAAATGAAGAGTTATTAATCTTAAAGAAAGTCTCTTTATTTTAGTGGCTGCAACTCTTTAGTGAAAGTTGATTTCCTTTCAATTTAAAATAGAAGCGCCTTTTTCAAAAGACATTCTTATTTACTCAAAGACTGAGGAAGAGCGCAAACACCATTTGAATGTGGTGTTGGAAACGTTAAGAAACAACATTGCCACTTTCGAAAATCAAAAGTGAGATACCTAGGACATATTGTATCGGGTGAGGGCATCTTAGTTGACCTTGATGAGGTAGCTGTTGTGCAAGATTGCAAAAGACCCTGAACTCCCATAAAAGCGAGAAGCTTTTTAAGGATGGCCGATTATTATAGAAAGTTCATAAAGGATTACTCCAAAATCGCCTCTCAACTGACTAAGCTAACAAAAATGTTGTTAAATTTTGAGTGGACTCCGAAGTGCGAGAGTGCATTTCTCAAGTTAAAAGAGAGATTTATCGGTGCCCCTGTTTTGGCTATTATTAATGGAGAAGAAGGGTTAATTTTTAATACGGATGCATATACAGTTGGTTTGGGTGCAATGTTGATGCTATATGGAAAGCTTATAGTGTATGCAAGTAAGCAGTTAAAGCCTTATGAGAAGAATTATGCAACGCATGACTTGGAGTTGTTAGCCATATTATTTGCGTTAAAGATGTGAAGGCATTACTTGCTGGGCAGTAATCCTTCTTTCCCTCTTTTGTTTATTTCTAATCTTTACGGATCGTGGTTAGTAATTTCCTTCCTTAGATAGGTGAAAAGTTCTAGCTCTTCATGGATCACAAGTCTCTTTAGTACCTTTTTACTTAAAAGGATCTAAACCTAAGGCGACATCGTTGGTTGGAGTTCGTGGCAGCCTACGACTAGGATATTCTCTACATGCCAGGAAAAGCAAATGTTGTGGCAGACGCCCTTAGTAGGAATGTAGTATTGGCACTCTTGAAAGTTAAACCAATTCTTTGGGAAAGGATTCCTAGCAAGAAAAGGGAGGATGATTGTTTAAGGAAAATTATCCAGGACGTTGAGTGAGGGCAGTCTTAAAAGTTTCGAGTTAGATAAACATGGTATATTACGTATGAATAGAAGGATCTGCATCCCTAATGTCGATGGCCTTAGACAAGAAGTTTTATTCGAATGTCATCGATCCAAACTAAGTATCCACCCAGGTGTTTCTAAGATGCGTAGAGATATGAAATGAGTATTTTGGTGGCCCAGAATGAAAGGAGATGTCTAGATCTTTGTCGGCAGATGTTTGAACTATCAATAGATAAAGGGTGATCGCTAGAAGACGGCTAGATTACTTCAACCCTTGGAAATTCCAGATTGGAAATGGGATATGATTTCAATGGATTTTATCAATGGTTTACCCAGAACCAAAAAAGGAAATGAAGGTGTGTGGGTTATTGTGGATCGGCTAACGATGGGTGCTCATTTTATCCCAATGAAGCCGACAAGAACCGCAGCTTCTTTGGCTGAAATTTATATAAGGGAGATTGTTCGATTGCAAGGAGTCCTAGTGAATATTGTAAGTGATCAAGATCCCATCTTCACTAGTTAGTTTTGGGAGGCATTGCAAGTAGCTTTAGGAATAAATCTAAGATTGAGCACATCATATCACCCTTAAACGGATAGACAAACGGAAAGGGTGAACCTGATTCTAGAAGTTCTTCTAAGGGCATGTATTCTGGATTTTGGAGGATCATAGGAAGATCATCTCCACTTAGTAGAATTCTCTTAAAATAATAGCTTTCTGGTAAACATCGACATGGCACCCTGGGAAGCTTTCTATGGACGTCCATGCAAGTCACCATTATGTTGGGTTGAGACCGAAGATCGGCTAGTACTTGGATCAGATATGATCTGAGCTACTAAAAAGTTGCAGTAATAAAGGGAAGAATGAAGGAAGCCCAAGATCGACCAAAGAATTATGCGAATAAAAGGAGAAGAGGAGTTTGAAGTCGTAGTTTCCGTATTTATAAAGATTGCTCTAATCAAAGGAGCTGTTCGATTCGAAAGGGCTGGGAAATTGACATCCAGGTATATTGGACCTTTTAAGATTATTGAAAAGATTGGACCGCTTGTCTCTAAGGTTGAATTACCAAAAACGTTGTCGGGGGATCCATAATATTTTCCACGTATCCTATTTGAGAATTTTTTTTCATGACCCTTCGTTGATTGTAGAATCATTAGTTCAAGATGATTTGGAGATAAAACTAAACTTGACGGTGATTAGACATCTAGTTCATATTGTAAATCAGGATAGCAAGAGGTTGCGCAATAAGGTGGCGAAGTTAGTAAAGATCCAGTGGGGTGAGGATCCCCACGATTGTACTTGGGAGACGGTGGATCATATGAGGGAATCCCATTCAGAATTGATGTTGGGATAGTCATTGTTATATGTCTAGTGTATGCATTATTGTGTTATGGATGCTTAGTGTATGTCCTTTTTATGAATTTCTTGATATATACTATATGACCTTTTGAGTTGTTATGAGTTATCTTTTGTTATCTAATTTTGGGATGAAATTCTTTTAAGTGGGAAGAGTGTAATGACCCAGAATTTAATTACCTTAAAAATGAATATTTAAATATATTTTTATGAACTAATTAATGGATTTTATAACTCAAATAAACTCTTTTTAAATAATAATAAAAGATGGTAAAATAGTTTTTGTAATGGCCCGAAATTTCGACGCTTTGATTTATGAATGTTTAATTAATTTTAAATATTCAAATAATATATATTATAATGAAAATAAAAATCTTTTACATATTAACTAATGATGGTGAAATCATTTTTCAATTTTGTTTACAAAAATAATTATTTCAAAGGAAAACAGAAAATGTGTCCGGAATCATTTTCCGAATTTTTGACTTTTAGGTTTTGGAAAGTTGTCGGATAACATATTGCACATTTATGTAACACATATACACACATTTTTAAATGAATTGGGATTTTTAATATATATTAACTTAAGAAACGTATAGTGTATGATATGACTTTTTATGCAAATGTTTAAGAACAAAATATAAATGTAAATAAAAGGTCATAACTTGTCAACTCTTTAAAAACATGAAGTAATTAGGTAATAAATTCTTGTTGGCTTGGAAAAATGAAGGGGAGACAACGTAGAAACATTGGCTAAAGGGGGGGGGACATGCATGGTGATGTGCCAAAAATCTAGGGGAGGTTATGTACTTAGAGGGTGATTTGGTCATTTTCAAATTCCACTTAGTATATAAAGCATTTTCCTAACATTTCCAACATTTTCATTCATTTCTACTTCATAAAATTTCCTAAAAGCTTTCATGTATATTTCCATGGCTTTCGAATCAGATTCTCAAGTTTAAAATCTAGTTTTCATTCACTTTTATAAATCCGAAACCTTGTTTTAAGCTTCCTTCTTCCAGCTCATCTCTTCTCCTTATAAGACAAGTCCACATCCTCCTTAATCAATCAAGGCTGAGCATAATACCCCCCTAGGATGAATTATTTTGCATCCAAAATCCCACAAAGACTCCACTTTTCCAAGCTAGAAGCAAAGAATTAAGCCGTGCTCGAGTTATAAAAAAAGTTAGCTTAGTTTCGTGAAATTTCGATAAGTAAAGTTTCACTCTTTAACTAAGCTTTCTAAAGACACACACACACATACACTAAATCGTTGTAAAAATAATGTTATGTTTGGATAAAATAATGTTGGGTTGTATGTACGTATTGTGCTTGGATTAAAATGATGCTTGGATGTGATCATATGTGCTTGGTTATTAGGATGTATAGTTTGGAATATGGTAGTCTAAATAGTCAAGTTAGTTTGCATATTATAATTTAGCTTGTATATGTTGATTATGGAAAATTTTACATGTTTTGATGTTGTGGTTATGTAATTATGTATGTTGTGAACATGAATTCATGATGTTATGCTAGGAAAGTTAACATCTTAGTAGGTTGAAGCGACATGTTATCCCTTGTATAAACTACAAAATCTTTGTTTTTAAAATTTGCAAAATGTTTTTAAGTTTTATTTAATTGCTAGTCTTCCAAAATATGTTTTTATGTTTTAGCAAATTTTCTTCCCAGGAGTTAAAGTTAAAAAAGGAGACTTAGAGAACAAATTTCAAGTTTGGAAAATTAAGGATCTTATAGTGATAGTCGCTATAAGTGCAGTTCGAGACATCGAACTCTTTTGGAATCTAAATTTGTTTTCACTTAAATATCTTTTTGAAAAGAGTTTTCAAACATATATTAAGTAAGAAAAAGTAATTATTTAGTTAATAATTTATTTTATGATTATTTAATTAATTAATTAAGTAATTAGTACTTAATCATAAGTTAATAAAAGTAATTATTATCTAAGTGTTAATCAATGAAGTTAATTTAATTAGTTAATTTATTAAAGTTAATTATTAGTTAATTAATGAATAAGGGTTAATTATTTTTAATTATTTATTAAAGATTAATTATTAAATAATTATTTAGAAAAAAGGATTTAATTAATTATTAATCAATTACCGATTAATTAGATTTCATTAATATTATAACTAAGACTTAATAAAGATTTAATTATTATTTAATAAGGGTTTAATTTATTATTTAATTAATAAATAAGGGTTTTAAATCACTTTGTTTTTAAAATGTTGGTTTTGTTTAAACTGTTTTTCTTTTCAAAAATGTTTTAAATCAAGGGATTTCTTCATCGATTACTCTTAAGTAATCTCAAAGAAATATGAAACCAAAGTTAATATGGTGGCACATTTATGGGAAGTAAGTCATCCCATAGTTCGCATGAAAAGCCGAAGAGTAGGTTCGCATGAAAAGCCGAAGAGTAGGCTGATCCTTTACCTATGTGATCCAGAATTTATTTCTAGGCAAGGGATAGAGTAAGGTCGAAACTTCTAAAACATGATAGATATAAGAGGGTTAATTCCTATAAATGGGTCATGTTAAAATTAAGTATATGGTTATTCATATGCGAACTCTGTAAAATTACCCAGCGGATTGTTCACTATTTATAATTTAAACTGTTTTAACTTAGGAAGTATGTTGTGCATATTAGAGTTACCCGGTGAGGACTCGAATGCTGGTTACATACTTCCAAAAGAACAAGAATTGAGTTAGCCGAGAATCATCGCTTAGTTTGGAGACCCAGGTTCTGGGTAAGTATAATTTATCTGAACCACTCTAAACTAATAACGTTCATGACGGATTGTTTTAAAGTATGTTATGGAGCTATACTATTCTTTATGAGGATGATTCAAAAAGGAAGATAGTAAATGTTGAAGGTTTGTTCGATCCTAGAACAACATGTATGGATGAATGCTATAATTGCATTGGTTTGCTTAGGGCAATGTTAACATTCCAAGATGGTCTACCAGAAGGAAGGTAAATGCATAGCCTCAAGCCTCATAACCCAAAGGTGGCTAAAACAGGGTAGATGCAGCAGGACTATGTGGGTCGCGCCCATTATGGTATGATCTTTTCCATATCTAGAGCTATATCTATGTTTTATGTATGCTTCAGGATCCCTTTATGGTTGTTAATTGCAACCAAGGGGTGATCATATTCGGTACTATCCAAGTTCAGTGGTAAGCGGGCTCTAAGTTAGTAGGGCAGGCCAAGTTCAGGGTATGACCCTGAGTATATTTTACCTAGAGGTGTACTATATGGAAGGTAGTCCCTTACTTTATTACCGTTGGAATCCATTTTCTAATACTAGTCTTCGGACTTGATTGTATACCTATTATGCTGGAATTTAAGAATGTAACAATTTCGGCTATGATTTCTTATTTATTTTAAACCTTGAAATTACGATAATATCAAATGATTTTATATCTAAAATATTTATTTTAAACCTAGAAATTATGATAATATCAAAGGATTTTATATAGAAATGTTTTGGTTATCATAAGGTAAAAACCCGTTCGTGTTTATGTGCAGCGTGGTCTTACGAGATACCTTTAATTTGAAGGTTTTGTAAAAGTTAAACATATGTTTTGCTGTAACAGCCAACCCTATTGGAAAGTTGAATCGACAATAAACCATACATGTCAACTCAAATCATTTAAAAGGGAGGTCTGTTAATGGGGTAAATAAGAAAATAAGAGAAAAAGAAGAAGAAACACACATAGAATCTCGTAGCGGAATGATAAAATATAATAATCAAATAAACAGTTCATGATGTTGTTCCTATTATACATTTGACTATAATCTATACAACATTTATCAGAGTTATTTCTATACAACAGAAAAAATAAAATGTAGCTGACAACATGATGCTGGGCTACTAATAGTAATAATATACCAAATACTCGTCTTCATCCTCCAAAGTAAGTCTTCAGTAGGTTGTATAAGGGCTGACCTGGGCATATTGAAAAGAACAAAACACTCAAGTCAGGATAAGATATTCTTATGTAAGTCGAATCGATATTGCATATAAAATATGAGTGTCACGACGTCAGAGATGCTTACGGTTTTTTCACATCTCCTATCCAGTGTATAACATGCATGCGATAACTCAAGAGATGTTACGGGAATTTTCATCTCTTAAGGATCTGTCAAAATATTTATATGTAGTAGAATACACTACATATATAGTATCTAGTCAGTAAAATAAACATTTTTCTTAGCGTTAAGGCTTTACATTGATACCCCTTAATGTGTTTTTAAGCATTGTCGTACAGTTTGCATATAAAACACCAGTTAAACGATCGGTGGATAGGGATGCGCCGTGATACGACAACACTAAACCAAAATCGTATAGGTCTCGTTTAGGGATAAAATTATGACAAGGTATGTGAGGCAATGCCCAAGGTAGGATACTACCAATTTACCCTTCCCGGTTGGTGGTAACGCATCATAGCCATGATTGCCCACCGCGTCCAACACTCTCATAATTTGAAGGGTGCACACCAACCAATCACAATGTAAATGATGGTAATATGGAGAAGTGCAACCGCTCCGGGGTAGCTTGCCCACTTGGCTGGTACGGCTCCTGTTTTAGTCATTTCAAATTGGTAAAAATGCCAGACTAATCCATCATCGTTCTCTTTCTTCAAATCCAACAAACGATGCCAAATCCAACCACTTCGTTCTAGAGTCTCCTCCACGTACACATTTTTTAAAATGGTCCTAGTATCGACAGAGAGTATACCCATGTCAGTCCCCGGTCTCTTTAACAACCAAACGTCGTTTTACACACCGGTTGGTTCTTTTACATTTTGAAAATAGTTCATACTTGATATCAAAATATCATATTCGCTTCGAAATCAAATCCATTTCGAAATCATCACATTTACTCAAAATATACCATTTCAATTCAAAATCATGTTCGTCTTAATATTTCGATTTCCCTTCCAAATCATTTTGAATTTCAAATTAGGTTATAACTTCATTTTAACCCAATTCGTATTTAAATCCATGATTTTAAATAAACATTCCACCCTTGATCAGTTTGAATTTTTGAAAAATAGTTTGAATAGTTTTAAGATAGTTTAAGTAATTAAAATAGTTAAAATAGTTTGAAAGGTTAAAATAGTCAACAATAGTCTAAGTGTTTAAAATAGTTTAACATAAAATAGCTTACATATTAAAATGGTTTATATAGCAAAATATTTTGGAAAACTAAAATAATTTGTGTATTTAAGAAGATAGCTTTTAAATAGTTTCATATTAAATAATTTATTTTAAAATATTTTCAAAGTCAAAACGATTCAATTCCAATTTCCCAATTCAATCAAGTCAATTTCGATTTCAATTCAAATCGATTTCAACTTCGATTTTAATCAATTCAATTCCACTTTCAAATCCAATTAATTCAAAATTTTATGTCGATCTTGAGCTCGATTTTCAAATATTGATTCAAAACATTTAAATCAACTTA
Source organism: Allium cepa (assembly GCA_030765085.1). Classification (NCBI taxonomy): domain Eukaryota; kingdom Viridiplantae; phylum Streptophyta; class Magnoliopsida; order Asparagales; family Amaryllidaceae; genus Allium; species Allium cepa. The sequence continues at coordinate 104,293,294 of CM060939.1, forward strand.
TCCTTCAATATTTAGTTTAAAATCCCTATCTTCAAATATAATTCAATTCCGAGCTCAATTTTGAAATATCATTTTTATATCACTTTTACTTAGTAATATTCAAAATTTGAATAAATGTTCAACCTTTTAAAACAAACCGATTTCCAAAAATTTAAATTATATTTCGATTATAACTTCAAAATCTCAATTTTGATTTATTTAAACAATTTTCATTGCCAAATTTAAATTTGAACATTCTGAGCTCAAGTTCGAAGATAATTTGATTTTTATTTCTTTTCAATCAAAATCATTTAAATAATTTCCAATCAAAAGTTTTAAAATCATTTAATTTAACTAATCCGATGTCCGTATATAATTCTTTATCCTATGGCCAAGTGATCATTTATTTTAATTTAATTTCAAGGATGGATATATATCATTTCATTCCAAATCACAATGTCATAGGTATATATTATTTCAACCTATTTCTTAATTTATTTGAAATAATTCAATTTACGGTTTATATACCATAAATAATATACAAGGTGATAACATGTATATATGTATATATATATATATATATATATATAAACAAATAAACATTCAAATATCAACCAGTTTGCATCCATTACAATTGATCATAAAAGTTGACAATAAAATTCACAATAGTTTCATAGTTATTAATATTGGGTAATTTACTGGCCATTCAATTCCTATTTCAAATTTAACTGTCCATTTTAATTTATAATGGTTAATTCAAATAACAATCAAATTTATCAAACAACGACCAATAAATTCATATCACTTCATAAATTTAAATTTATCTGGCATAAAAATATTCTAGTACGTTGTGAGCATTATAAAACACTCACCTTTAGTTTCCGTTGTCGCCGAGACACTCCGGTTTGGAGCTAAAGCCGAACAACGTCCGATTTTAGCCCAAATTCCAACTATCTCTAAATCCGTCCAAACTAGTTTCATTGCGAAGCTCTCGTCATCATGATCGTAAGAAAAAAGTATCGTCCCAATCAGACCTCTTATGTAGAAGTTATACATTTTATATGTTCGCCGATACTTAAATTTATAAAATAATTTAATTATTTTAAAACAACCTATACCAAAAGTAGCTCGGCCCACAAAACTTCATCTTTCCCCTTTGCCATTGCCTATACACGAACAGGGGCCATAGCCATGCATGTCGAGAGATGATATAGTGCTACGCCGCTCCGTTTCACGAATCGATTTTGCCGACGAACTTCCCTCAAGAATCTTCATCCCTCCGCAATAAAATCATGAAGCTCACACCCCCCCCCCCCACAATCATGACATGTAGCTACCTTTGACCAAGCACAAAAAGTTGCACTCCCCTATTGGCAGCCACACACCACCAAAACCTCGCCGAAGATGTCATTTTCCTTCTCTGAGTCCAAAAACAATACCCAAACCTTGAATCGATCGCTAAATCACTTGATTTACCCAACCATTGTTAGAAAAACAGGTTCGACCTTCACAATGGACCCATCCCAAACAAGGTCGCACCTTGCAATGAGCATATCACATTGAAACTTAGGTGAAAACAAGATTTCATAGACAAGTTTCGTGATTTTTAAGTGCGTATATTGAGAGAAATAATTTTTTTTAGTTTCCATTCTTATTTGTTTTGTTCTGCATTTTCACTAGGCTCGGCTGTAATAAAAGGGAGAGGGAGACGTGATGTTGGCTTGTAGGAGAGGGGAATGGTACAGTGAAAAGATATAATAATAGCTAAAAATAAGTTTGACTAATTAATCAATTAATTTAATTTCAAAATGTCTCGATTTATGTAGCTTAAAATCTCGAACCCCTATCGAGGCATACCGCAAGGCGTTCGTAATGTTATACCTCTATTCTGAACGCGACGAAAAACGTTTCAAGTCCTAATTCGACCGTGTAGAGAAGATAGCTTTTTGGACCCAATTATTATATTGAATTTTCAATATTAATTTTAATGCGTTTCTATCTCATACGACCAAACGATAACAACAAACGTTATGAAATTTGAAATTCGATAATAACACTATTACGGATCCAATGGAACTGGTTTCGTCGAAATCCGAAACTGTGCCCCAGATCGCTATTTAATGTCTCGATTATAATATAAAATTTCCAATTTATAATTATTCACTTAAATCCAATGTTAAATGTTAACAATCTTTATTGTTCTATAAATAAAACTTACATCAAATTCCGGTATCATTTTCAATCATATTAAATTCAAAGTTTAATTATTCAAATAATTACAATATTAAGTGTGATCAATTTGGATAATTCTATAAATCACTATCTTTTGAAATATTAGTTAACGACCGTATAAGATTTAACTTTTAAAACAAATTCAAATTATAGAACAACTATTTTCATTTTATAGTTATTCAATTCTCGTTATTGAATTATTCAAATAATTTCCCAATACTGAATTTAACAATTTAATTATTCAATATTCAACAAATTCCAACATTGGATTTTTAAATGAATTTTTGTTATCAACATCATTTTATTTGTATCTTAATAATTCACAATTATTATCCAATCCTAGTTATTGATTTTTAAACCCGATTTATATATACATATAATATCATTTCAATCTCGTTATCGCTAAAACTTCAAAATTAGTTTATTTTAAATTTTTATTCAAGTTCATATTCAATAATTACATTCAAAATCATTAAAATTTTATTTTCTAACCATTTTTATTTGATAATTGCATTAAATTTAATAATTTAAAATAGCTAAAAATATGGGTCGTTACATTTACTCACACCAGACCCATGTCTGACTTGGAGTTTTATTTCTTTCCCTTAAACTCTTGGGTACTCAAGTTTATATTAGTAGCAAAGTAGTCAAGTTTCTTTGGAGCATTTTGGGAAGTAGTATGGAGTAGGAGCTTGTCATCTCAGAGCTATCTATATTTCCATTGTGACTGTATATTATGTATTAGAAGTACTTGTTGTAACCTTAATGTAACATTTTGGAGTAACCACATGTACTATTCTGTAATGATGTATATGTAACTCTATCATTGCTAGAAAAATCTGTGTTTGTTTCCTTGTCTTCTATTTTCTTTACCCCACGACCTGTCTTTTGGACACTTAGATGATCGGCAGATGAATACTGATGGTGTATTAAGTGTCGTATTTGGGGGGTAAGAAAGGAATATTGTCACACCTCGTCTCCCCTCATGTACGGCTTTGTCTTTCTCCCCCTCACCCCTCTTATGTGCTACCCTCATGTTGTGTGTAAATGTGTAAGGAGATGGGAAGTTTTGTTTCGTTTTTGGTAAAATATCTTGATATTATTTCTTCTATATAAATGTATGTATGCATGTGTATTTTATGTGTACATGTGTATATGCATATCTTAGGACATGCATGTGTATGTTATATATGTGCACAAGACATATAATGTAACAATCCAAAATTTAATCTATAGTAATTAATTAACGAATTAATTAAGTAAGAAAATAAGTTTGTGAAATTTTCAGAATTGGACTACAGGAGTTACACCATTTTGTCCATGGTGATTTTCTGATCAATTTCCATTCATAGTTAGTTAAAATCCAAGCTCAAACGAAGAAGTTATGAAATAAACAAGAAAACGAACAAAAAGATTTTTTTTTACATAAGGTCAGGTCGACCCTAGGGCCGATCTTCCCCATAGCTGGGTCGACCTATAGATCGACCCCCACAATACATAGGTTGACCTGGATATTGACCTACGTACGTATTTAGACAATGTTTCGTCCAGTTTTAAGCGATGACGTGTTTTTCGATTTCCGTTCAATCCTATGCGTCTGTGCTTCGATCCGACGGTTCCCAGCAAGCCTATGACGTGGTTGCACTAAATTTAATCTTCAAATCCAATGGTCTGAGATCCATAAGTGATACTATAAATAAGTCCCTAGACCTAGCTATTTTTCTCATTCAGATTTTCTACTATCTGGGTTAATTGCCTGAGGCTGGACCCTAAATAGAATATTTTTCTATGAAGAAGATATTTTTAATTAAAATATTTTATACCCTAGGAGTGGATCTAGGAAGGCCAAGGAAAAGAACTAAGGACCACAGGTGAGTGTTTAAGTAATAATTTAGATTTTTGAGTAATTTAAAATATTAGAGTTTCCAATAGTTGTAGTTTTTTTTACAATTTTATGGTAACCTTTATGCAAGTTTATTTACAGTCTATTTTTAAGTAAATTTAGACTTTCTTTCCAATTTATTTTCTTTTAGCTATTTTATTTCAGTTATTTTCAATTACGTATTGTTATTTATAGTTTTTCCAATTATTTACAGTCATTTATCGTTATTTACATCTATTCCTTTTTTAGATGAAATTTAGCCTATAAATGTTGGTTTCTTTCTATTTCTTTTTACACGAATAAAATAAATAAAAGAGAAAGATTCGCCAATATGGACTAAAATATAAGAACACTAAATTTATGGAAATTAGATGTAAAATAAGAAGAACTGCAATAAGTTGGACACAGATAAAAGTAAGCAAATTAAGACATTTGCAAGTATAGTTATAACAAGTAGCAATAACTAAAAAGATAGAACAAAATTGTAACACAGGTTATAACTAAGTAGAAAGAATAGAAATAGGCTTATTTTAAGACCTGGATTAAGTTAATAAGAAAATATGGCAAAGATAACAGAAGAGGCTTATTTTAAAACTTACACTAAGTTAATAAGTAAACATAAAGATAGGGCCCACACCAATAGCACTCCCTTTCAGACTAGGACTGATGATCTCACAACAGATCAGGTGAGGCTGGGCAGGACCCTTTTAGACTAGGACTAATTGTCTCACAATAGTTAGGTGAGGCTGGGACCCAGGGTAAATAAGTGGCCAATAGATAAAAGCTCAAATAGAGGATTTGGGCAAGGGGCGTAACTAGATTTTGTTTGTTAGGACCCGTACTAACATTATCCCCTTTCAGACTAGTACTGATGGTCTCACAACACACTTAGGTGAGGCTGGGCAGGAATTTTTCAGGCTAGGACTGATGGTCTCACAGCAAATTAGGTGAGGCTGGATACAGTTACACTGACTAGGGTTTATAAGAGGTCATAAGAGGAGCGATAGTTAGTGTGTACCACGATGACCGTGCGTGTGGCATTGAGTAAGGTAAATAATTCGCTACAGCATTCCAAGGCGATAAACAAGTGTCATTTTGCTATGAGACCCACAAGATGTGACTAGCTCACAGTGGCACAACAGAGATAGAAGGCCGATCAAAGGGTAGAATTAGGACTTCAGCCTAATTAAAATAGGATTAGGGTTTCACACTAATCAAAGTAGCTATCTAGGACAAGCGCAAACAATCCAAAGAATCGAAGCAACCAAAGCATATAGTTAAACAATATTTTATTTCAGTTTTATCTTTCCTTTATTTCCTTTTATACTAGAACTATTACTAAGTCTATTATCTTTATCTTGCTTAAAAATACTAGTAATTACTTCCACTCACCAGACTTTTAGTCACCCACTCCTTTATTTTCCCCTTATCCCCACATAGGCTAGCAGAGACAAGGACAGTAGATTTCAGCTTTCTTGGAGAGATATTCTTGGAGATTCTTCATGTATTCTTCTTCTTTTCAGTTTTCATTTCATTTGGATTTTGATGTATTGGTACTTGTGAAAGGGATGGTTATTTTTATGTGCTCTGATGATATAAGCGAGATTATATTTTTCACGAGGCATGTGTACTTGCTTTTGACATATTTGTTTTTTATGACTTATTTTCTAGAGTAATGAAGTTACCATTTGAATGTTTCCAGTGTTATTGTTTATTAGTCTTGTGAATCTTAGTCTCGTAAAGTTTTAGCTATACCTACAACACACCACATCTTTTAGTGTGTCCCTTTTTGGGTATACTAAGCGATGTGGGGTGTTTCGCTTGGCATCAGAGCCTAAGGTTACAGGATTCCTAAAAACATGTTTTAAAAGTAAAGTATTTTTTCAGAAATTAACCTATTTTTTTAAAGTATTTTTCAGAAAGAAAATCTTATTATAGAAATGGTTTTTCAAGTATAAGAGAGTTTTTTTTAAATCCCCTCAAAGTCCAGTTCAATCTTCTTTCGATTCTTTCGAGCTTAAATTCTTTTTTCATTGCATAGAATGGTGGATTCTCCTAATCTTCCAGAGGGTATCCAAGTCCCATGCTGGTTTCGTAGATACCTCCAAGCTATGACACGAGTGGTGCAAGGGCAAGTGCCCGACGCAGCACCAGCGAGTGGAAATCCCATTAATCCACTTGCAGCAGCCAATTTCTCTATGCTATGCAAGGACTTCGCTAACCTAGGAAGCAAGACATTTTCTAGTTTAGAGGATTTCGTGGAGGCACGAGCTTGGTTGAGGAGTACAGAGAGGATATTTAGGCTGTTAGGATTGGAGGACCGCTAGAGAGTTCAGCTTGCATCTTGGTAGCTGAAAGGAGAGGCTTCTTATTGGTGGGAGATTGTTGAGTTGGAAGGGAGTGACATTTGTTGGAATGGATTTTGTGAAAGGTTTGAGAAGAATCTTTTGTCACAAGTAGAAGAAAGTATGCAATTGGAAAGGTTCTTTAGTTTGAAGCAAGGGAGTCTTTCAGTAAAGAAGTATATCAACCAATTTAATGAGTTATCATGGTTTGGGATGGAGCTTGTCAATACACTGCATAAGAAGCCCAAGAAGTTTGCTAAGGGTTTGAACCTGCCCCTCCAAGGGTTGTCATTGACTCATGTACCGATGAAAGCTACATATGAGCCACAGGTGGAGATGACCATCATGTCTGATGCAGCTAAGGAAGGGGAGTCTAAAGAGGCCCTTAAGTTGAAAAGTTATAAGAAATAGTAATGAAAGAACAAGAAGGACAAGAAGAAAGGAGGAGGCCCTCAAAAGCAAATAAAGAAAGGAGAGAAGTGCAATAATTGTGGATTACTTGGGCACTACAAATGGACTGCATGAGTGATAGAATGAAGGGAAAGTGTTATAGTTGTGGACAGCCCTGTCATCTTAGTATATTTTGTCCTCAGAAGACGAGGCAGGGAGCAGGCACACCTACAACGCAGGTACAGGCCTTAGATGTAACACCTTCTAGTAGTGGACCAGATAGAGGTAGGAAAGTCACCATGGAAGGTTTGATCTTTATTTTGGATTTTCACATTCGGACTCTTTTTTATTATGGAGCATTACAGTCTTTCATTTCCAGTTCCTTGGTCGATTGTTTGCGCTTAGATATCTCTTTAGTAGTGGACCCCATGGTTGTTTCAAACCCCATAGGGGGATCAACACATTTATCCATGATTTGTAGGGGTTTGAAAATTTTTATCCTAGGCATAGGGTTTGACTGTGATGCCCATTGGGATTTTTTGGGGTATGGGATGATTTTAGGGATGGATTGGCTATCATCTACTTATGGAGCGATATTGGACTGTGAGACGAGAGTCGTCAAACTAGAGACATGCAACGACAGGACTCTTGAGGTTTCTTACGACCCACAGGGGTCAGACATGTTGAGCTTCCTTTATTCCCTTAATTCATCACCAGCAGAGTTAGATTCAGTTACTGTCGTTAGAGATTTTCCAGAAGCCTTTGAGAAGGTTAGGAAACTACCCTCTAAAGAGAGATCGACTTTAGGATCTATCTTAATGACAATGCTAAGCCAGTGGCACTGCCCATGAGACATATGGCTCCTAGGGAGAGGAAGGATACAAGAAAGTAGAATGGTGAGCTATTGGAAAAAGGCTTCATCAGACAGAGCATATCTAAATGGGGAGTGCCAGTCTTCTTCGCTACAAAGGCGGATAGTTCCCTTTGACTTTGTGTAGACTATAAGGAGTTGAATAAGCTCATAAAGAAGACTGTTACCCACTTCCTAGGATAGATGTTCTTTTCGATCAGTTGGTTCGCTCTTCAGTATTTTCTCAAATTATTTAGCTACTGGATTTCATCAGCTTAGGGCCGTTGACGATAACATTGATAAGACATCATTAAGGACACCCAATGGATTCTTTAAGTGGTAGGTCATGCCATTTGGACTAACCAACGCTCCAACCTATTTTGTAGATTTGATGAGTCGTGTTTTTCGAGATGTCCTTAATAAGTTCGTAGTAGTATCCATGCACGTCATTTTGGTGTTTTCCAAGAGTATAGAGGAGCATGCTATTCATCTAGAGGAGATTCTTCATACACTTCGTGTTCATCAACTCAAGGCAAAGTTCTCGAAGTGTCACTTTTGGCAAGAGGAGGTACGTTTCTTGGGGCATGTAGTCTCAAGAGAGGGTTTAGCTATTGATCCCACTATGGTAGTAGAATTACAAGATCGGAAGGCCTCCAAGAATGTTACCGAAGTTAGAAGCTTCCTAGGTTTGGCTGGTCATTTTAGAAAGTTTATTAGAGATTTTGCTAAGATTTCAGCACCGCTTACTCGCCTCACTAAGAAGAATGCGACTTTCGTATGAGACGTGGATTGTGAGGATTCCTTCACGATGCTAAAGAAAGCCCTCACTAGTGCACCAGTGTACCAGTGTTAGTTTTACCTGACGGAGCTAAGTCTTTTAATGTATACACTAATGCATGTAAGACGGGTCTTGGAGCAGTATTGATGTAAGAAGGAAGGGTAGTATGCTATGGAAGTAGACAGTTGAGGACTCATGAGAAGAACCACCCTACCCACGATTTGGAGCTAGCTGCTATTGTTGTTTTTGCACTCAAGTCTTGGAGACATTACTTGATAGGAGAAAGGTTTGAGCTTTTCACTGACCATAAATCATTGAAGTACCTGTTCTCGCAAAAGGATTTAAACTTTAGGCAGCAGCGTCAGATGGATTTTTTAGCATCATATGACTTTGAGATAGCTTATACCCATTGTAAATGGAATGTAGTTGTAGATGCGTTAAGTAGGAAGAAAACAACCCTTAGTCTAATGTTCATGGAGTGGAAAAGCTTAGAGTTTATTTCCACCTTTGCTTTTAAGCCCTCTACGAACATTACCCCGGGATTATTGGCAGCAATTAAGGTTAAGCCTACCCTTACATATCAAATTAGCTCAAGGTAGCGAGAGGATTCATAGCTTATGGATATCCTAGAGAGGTTAGCAAAGGGGAGGTCTCTAGACATCTCCAACCTTATTCCATAGATAGTAAAGGGTTGCTAAGGAGAGATGGAAAACTTTGTGTCCCCTGCACTAGTGATTTGATGAGAGCAGTTCTAGCAGAGGCACACCATTCTCGAATGACTATTCGTCAAGGTGGTGATAAGATGTACAGGGACATGAAGAGAGTGTAATATTAGAGCAGTATAAAGAAGGATACGGCAGAGTTTGTAGCTAAGTGTCTTGGGTGCCAAAGAGTTAAGGCGGAGCAGCAGAAGCCCGGTGGATTACTTTAGCCATTGGATGTACCCGAATGGAAGTGGGATAGTGTTTCGATGGACATCATAGTTAGTTTACCCTAATTTAGGAAGGAGAATACCAGTATTTAGGTGATTGTAGATCGTTGGACTAAAAGTGCCTACTTCATTCCAGTCAAGAGTAAGAGGATAACATCTTATTTGGCATCGCCCTCTAGCATAGTGAGCGATAGAGACCCTATATTTACTAGAGAGTTTTGGAGAAGCTTGCAAGAGGCTTTTAGGGGTGCAGCTTAGATTGAGTATGGCCTATCACCCTCAGACGGATGGTCAAATGGAAAGAGTTAATAAAGTTCTTAAGGATTTGTTGAGGATGTGCATTCTTGATTTTGGCGGAACTTGGGAGGAGCATCTTCCTTTGGTAGAGTTTGCCTGTAATAATAGATTTCAGACTAGCATTGGGATGGCACATTTCAAAGCTCTATGGGGAAGGTCGTGCAAGTCGCCTTCGTGTTGGTTGGAGTCTATAGAGAGATTGCTACTTGGTCCTGACATGGTCATAGAGACTTTGGAGAAGATTGATTTGATTAGAAGGAGGATGAAGACAGTCCAAGATAGAAAGAAATCTTATGTAGACAAACAAAGAAGGGACATCGAGTTCGAGGTAGGAGATTTAATTTTCATTAAAGTGTCCCCACTAAGGAAGATGGTGAGATTTGGATCGAGTGGGAAACTTGCTCCCAGATTCGTAGGACCGTTCCCCATTATAGAAAGAGTAGGAAAGATGGCGTATTGAGTAAAGCTACCGGAGAGGCTCGCAGGAGTGCATGATGTTTTTCATGTTTTGCACTTGAGAAAGTGCTTACATGACTCAAAAAAGATTGTAGAGCCTAGTCAATTTGAGGAGGTTAAAGTGGAGAGAGAAGCATCGGTTCGTCATATTCCTACCAAGATGATTGGACGCGATATTAAGAAGATTAGGAAAAAAGAAGTCCCCTTGGTAAAGGTGCAGTGTGGAGATGATTTTGAAGACTCTACGTGGGAGGATGAAGAAAAGATTCGTACCTCTTATCCACATCTCTTTGATAGCAAGCTTTATAATTTCCTATTTCCATCTTTAGTTTTGAATAGGTTCTTTCCTTCAGCATCCTTTGGGAGGGTAGATCTTGGGATTTAACCTATGGATGGTAGTATTTGATGTAAACATTTTATTAGAACATGTTATGTATGATGGACGCTGGTGGTTGCAAGTGTTTGCTAGTGGATACTAACGGACACATATATATTCACTAGGCACTATTATCTCTTAGGGATTGGCCTAATTAGGTCACTAGAGCATATGCATATGGATGTGTACGCATTTGCATTTTATTTTATTCCATGGTTTCTATAAATGGATGATTAACATATGGTCATTGCATTTGGATAATGATTGTATCATGCATATAGAACTATTAGTTATCATTAGGAATTTGCATTCATTTGGATATACAGAACAAACATGATTGCATAAAAAGGAGGTCGACTGAATCAGTAGGACGCCTAATCTTTTGCATTAGTTAGGGACATTGATACTACACTATCACATATGTATCATGAATTGCATTAGAAAACTTAAGGACAATAGGTGTAATGGATGATGGTTGAGTATATGGTTGTAGAATTTGGATGAAAAAATTTATTTCATTCTTTTGTCCTTAGAGATTTCGGGGACGAAATCCTTTAAGGAGGGGAGAATGTAACAACCCAAAATTTAAACTACAGTAATTAATTAACGAATTAGTTAAATAGTAAAATAAGTTTGTGAAATTTTCAGATTTGGACCATGGGAGTTGCACCATTGTATCCTTGGTGATTTTCTAATCAATTTCCATATATAGCTTGTCAAAATCCGAGCTAAAACGAAGAAGTTACGAAATAAACAAGAAAACGAACAAAAAGATTTTTTTATATATATAAAGTCAGGTCAACCCCAGGGTCGACCTATAGGTCGACTCCCATCATACATAAGTCGACCTGGCGGTCGACCTGTGTACGTATTTGGACAATGTTTCGTCCAATTTTAAGCGATGACATGTTTTTCGATTTCTGTTCGATCCTGCACGGCGTGCTTCCATCCGACGGTTCTCAGTGAGCTTATGACGTGGTTGTATCAGATTTAATCTTCAAATCCAATGGCCTGAGATCCCTAAGTGACACTATAAATAAGACCCTAGACCTAGCTATTTTTTCATTCAGATTTTCTCCTATCTGAGTTCATTGCCTGAGGCTGGACCCTAAATAAAATATTTTTGTAAGGAGAAGATCTTTTTAACTAAAATATTTTATACCCTAGAAGTGAATGCGGGAAGGGCAAGAAAAAGAGCTAAAGACCATATGCGAGTGTTTAAGTAATTACTTTTGATTTTTTAGTAATTTAAAATAACAGGGTTTCCAATTGTTGTAGTTTTTCTACAATTTTGGGGTAACCTTTATGCAAATTTATTTATAGTCTATTTTTTTAAGTAAATTTTAGACTTTCTTTCCATTTTATTTTCTTTTAGTTGTTTTATTTCAATTATTTGCAATTATTTACTGTTATTTATAGTTTTTTCAATTATTTACAGTCATTTATTGTTATTTACATCAATTCCTTTTTTAGATGAAATTTAGCCTGTAAATGTTAGTTTCTTTTTTATTCCTTTTTATGCGGATAAAATAAATAAAAGAGAATGGTTCGCTAATATGGACTAAAATATAAGAACACAAAATTTACAGAAATTAGATGTAAAGTAAGAACTATAATTAGTTGGACATAGACAAACATAAGCAAATTAAGACATTATAACAAGTAATTATAACTAAAAAGACAAAATAAAAGTACAATTGTAACATATGTTATAATTAAGTAGAAAGAACAGAAATAGGCTTATTTTAAGACTTAGATTAAGCCAATAAGCAAATATAGCAGAGATAACAAAAGAGGCTTATTTTAAAACTTACACTAAGTTAATAAGCAAACATAGAAAAAGGCCTATACCAATAGCACTCCTTTCAAACTAGGACTGAAGGTCTCACAACAGATTAGGTGAGGCTAAGCAGGAACCTTTCAGACTACGACTGATGGTCTCACAATAGTTAGGCGAGGCTGGGACCCAGGGTAAATAAGTGGCCAATAGATAGAAGCTCAAATCGAGGGATTTGAGCAAGGGGCGCAACTAGATTTTTTTTTTGTTAGGACCCGTACCAACAACATCCTTTTTCAGACTAGTACTAATGGTCTCACAACACATTTAGGTGAGGCTGGATAGGACCCTTTCAAACTAGGACTGATGGTCTCACAACATGTGAGGTGAGGCTAGGCATGCTTATGCTGACTAGGGTTTGTAAGGGGTCACAAGCGGGTGGCGACAGTTCGTGTGTAGCATGATGACCATGTGGGCGACATTGAGTGAGGTAAATAATTCACTACTGCATTCCAAAGCGCTAAACATGTGTCCTTTTGCTATGGGAGCCATAGGGTGGGACTAACTTACAGTGGCATAACAGAGGTAGAAGGCGATCAAAGGGTAGAATTAGAACTTCAGCCTAATCAAAAAAGGATTAGGATTTATGACTAATCAAAGCAGCCATCTAAGACAAGTGCAAACAATCCAAAGAATCAAAGCAACCAAAGCTTACAGTTAAACAGTATTTTATTCCAGTTTTATCTTTCCTTTATTTCCTTTTATACTAGAACTATTGCTAAGTCTATTATCTTTATCTTGCTTAAAAATTAATAATTACTTCCACTCACTAGACTTTTAGTCTGACCCACTTCTCTATTTTTCCATTTTCCCTTCATAGGCCAGCAGAGGCAAGGATAGTAGATTTTAGCTTCCGTAAGGAGATATTCTTGGAGATTCTTCGTATATTCTTCAACTTTTTAATTTTCATTTCATTTGGATTTTGATGTACTGGTACTTCTGAGAGGAATGATTATTTTTATGTACTCTGATGATATGACTGAGATTATATTTTTCACGAGACATATGTAGTTGGTTTTGACATATGTGGTTTTTATGACTTATTTTCTAGAGTAATGAAGTTACCATTTAAATGTTTCCTCTATTATTATTTATTTATCAAGTGAATCTTAGTCTCTGTAAAGTTTTAGCACCTACAATGCACCACATCTTTTAGTGTGTCCTTTTTGGTATACTAAGGGGTGTGGGGTGTTTCATATAAACAAGTTGCAACCACTTTGAACAACTTCTGTTTGTTAAACCGTTAAAAATCTAAAATCAATTTTCGGTCACATTTTCACTTATTAATTGAATTACATATAAATGAATATAAAATTTGAAAACTAATTTCTCTTCATCATTAATTAATTAAAATGATCACATTTGAATTATAAAACCATATAAACCAATATTAAACAAGTGTTTACAAAAAGTGTTGTTATATAGATAAAGAGTTATGAATTTTCTTATATATTCAAACCAAGTATATATGTTTATCAAACTATTATAAATGATTTATTGTCACATATTACCGATTAAAATGAATTATTATCATTTTAAAATAATTATTTTATTATTTAAATTTAATTTTAAAATTACTAAAAATATATACAATTGATGACATCCTTGATGATGTCATAAATATATTTTATTTTCAAAAATAAAATAAATTATTTTTATTTCATATTCTTGCTAAAATGGATAAATAAGTGTATGTATCAAAATCAGTTCCTCATCAATGTTCACCGTCAAGAATCGAGTGATAAATCCTTTTTTAGACTAGCATAAACACCTCAAAGCCCTATACTCAAATCTTACATCAAAATCGTGCAATGAAATGATCTACGTACCTCATATGTACCTATTAACCCTCCAAAAATTTTACGAAAACATTTCGTAAAATTTTTATTCAAACATTTTTATAAAGATGTTTCTTTATATATAATTACTTTAAAATATTTTATTCATCAAAAATTTCTGTCTTCTTTCTAAAGAAACCCTTTCAATTTCAATGCTTAGAAAATACATCTACATACTTAAATCCATAAAATCTTTAAGGAAAGATTCATGTTTTCCAAAACACATTTCATTGCGTCAAAACGAATGTTGCATAAAGTATCGATATGAGAAACCAAAAATACTAGTATAGGGATCTGATAATTATACTTAATATTAATTTTCGATGTTGAACTTAAACTATTTATTAGTTAACAATGAAGCCGATCAAATTGGAGTATCATTGCCTCTTAGGCCTTGAATGGATTACATTCTTAACTTATTTACTTAAAGGATAGAAAAAGGTAAAATGAGAGAGATTCACTAAGTACTAAAAGACTATATAATCATACAACCAGATACATAACATAAATATACAGAGGCTAAATCCCAACCTTAGTACGTACTTTGTACTTGAGGCCATATCGTATATGGTCATGTAATACATAAACCGCCTAATAGACTACAATACTAAAAAGGTCATCATAAAGATACTAAATAAGGAGCTCCTAAAAACTACCATCCAAATAGGATATTACTAACCATTGAACTCTGTGTCTGACGGACTATATAGGTCTATGAAATCTGACATCTCCTTTTCTTCCTTTGGCTCGTCTTCGACGTCCTCATCCTGATGGAACAACTCCCATCCTAGTGGTTGCCATGGTTGTCCTACTAGGATCCATGTAAGATGATTAGGCCTCACTAGGCCCTCCTCACCTAAAATCCTCCCCGATCTCCTCTAATCCTAGATCCTTAATCTGTTCCGGGATCGATGATCCAAACTATGGAATAGGTTCCTATTTCCCAAATGACCTTCTCATCATCCTTCGATGAAATGTCATCCATCTAGGCATCATATTGCCTGACCCCTAGCTACCTCGTTTGTCCATAATAGGCTCTTCCTGATCAAAATCCTCATTGAGATTCTCCTCACTCAAGGGATCCTCTATCCATAAATCTAGGTCCTCTGCTCTGTTTCATCATCTAAAATCAAAATTATCTCCTAATCCTCATCATCTGATATGAATGTTGGATCATCCAGTGCTCTATACCAAATCCAAAAGGGCTATCCTACCTAAACATCCTCTTCTTCCTCGTCGTTGGTGATGGGCATTTCTAGAACCTCTAAATCATCATACTTTGCTAGGGTTTTCTTAAATCTCCCTCCCACCTCAATATGCTCTGCCTTCGTTGGTTTCTAAAACAAAACAAAATAGAAATCTTAGAGCTAGATACTAAGCATTGACAAATTTGCAAGATCCTTTATTGTACTTAAATTCCATTTCAAACAACTTTACTCCTAAAACTATCAAATCATTTTATTTTTTTCAAAGTTTTACAATACCCGGATTAAAATCTCTTTTAGTAAAACATACCTTCTAAATCCATCTCTTACAGAATCATTTTATTTTTATAAACAACACTTTTATACAACATGCTTATAAATTCGTTATCCTTATCCTAATATTATTATGAAACACCTTATAGTCAAATCATGAAACTTGATTCACAAGAGTTCGTTAAATCAAAAAATGACAATAACTGAATTTTATTACTTCCTTAACCAATGTAAACACCCTGATAAAAATTAGCAATCACTAATTAATCTATTAATTAATGATTTACATTTTCCCTTTTACCTTTAGAAGATTATATAGATTGAGTGACTCAAAAATTATACCAAGGAACTAGGCACTACTAGTAATTTCATATATTACCTTAATAGGAAGTAGAATACTTAAGAGAAGTGTGTACTATCCGAATATATTTCCTTCCCATTTTAATTACTTTCAAGTCACTCGAACAATTTAATCATAAGATTCTTTTTAAAAATACCGAGGATTTAAATTCTAAAACATATTTATAAATCCAATTTGTAAAATTACTTTATTTTTACAAAACACATTTTTGTAAAATACAATCATAAAATCATTTATGTTAAATGAATTCCTTTAACCTTAAACATATTATTTATCGAATACCAAATAATCAAATTATGAAACTAGATTCACGAGGTGTTCTTATTTAACCCTTTAAATCAAAAAACCAATCAACCAATGATAATAACTGAATATTATTATTCCCTTAACAACCAAACACTACGTAAATAATTATATAATTTAAAAGATATTTATTTATATTCAAAATATAATCATGGGTAAAATTATTTCATTTACCAATTTTTCAAAACAAGAATCGTTTTTATATAGCATTAACAAATATGCGCTTATATATTATACTCTCTACTCATTCTAGGATATCACCTACCCTATCTCTAATGAATTACTCATCCTTGGGTATTACTAACCATATCTCTAATGAATTACTCATCCTTGGGTATTACTAACCCTATCTCCGATGAGACTTTAACCCTACTAGGTTTAAACGTTAGCTCAACCTAAGCTATGATATCAAATGTGACGACCCGCCTTTTCGACCCTCGAAAATCAACACTAATAGGTCCTCGGTATTACGTGTCGCAAATCCAAATGCCGAAAAGACGGATCGATCAACAATAAGAAGAAAAATAAAGGAAGAACAAAATCTTACACGAATGAAATAACATATATTATTTCAATATATATCTTTACAGGGGAAATTTTAAATACATACATCAGAGTCTATCATAATCTCAGCTTAGACTGTTATAACCTCTGTCAATACTAGTGCTGAATACAAATAGTAAACGAATGCAGTGGAGCTAGAAATGGATAACCATCTACAGAGAAAACTCCAGCTCCTGCTCCAAGCTCCTTTAAAATGTTCTAAGCTACATAACAACTCGGTTGCCCTAAAAAATAGGGCACCCAGAGTTTAAGGGAAATGAAAATAAACTCCGCGTCAATCATAGGACTGGTGTGGAATATTTAAAACCTGGATATTTTTGAAAAAAAGTGTATCTTATAAGACCACAGTGCACATAAACATAGATGAGTTTTTACCTTATGATAATCAAACCATTAGCTATGCAAAATCAAAGATATTATTTTTAATGTCATTCTTTAAAAACCCTTTCAAATAAATATATATAATCTTAGCAGAAATTATTGCATTTATTAAATTCTAGCAAAATAGGTTTACAACTATAACTGTGAAGGCTCGTACTGGAGAATTGATTCTATACAATGACAAGGTAAGGGACTACCTTTCGACGGTACATCTCTAGAAGAATGTACCGAGGCATAGCCCCGTTGCCTTCTACTAACATAGAACTGGCCTACCTCTACCATAGATAGTACCAAATATCCCATCACCCTAGTCGTTCTTGATCTATCTGTGGCCTCAACATATATAAAAAACTCGAAATATAGAAGGTAATCTAGAAAGGTGATGAACATATCCTAATGGGAGCGACCCACTTTGTCTTGCCGCATCTACCCTACTTTTTCCTTTCTCGATGTGCGAGGCTTAAAATAACCTTTTACCTTTTTATAGAACAAATACTACTTTGAATGCCACATTTCCATTCCCAATAACACACTAATTGATTTCCACAAAAGTATGACCACTTAGCTCCTATGTTTCAAAGAACGATGTTAAGTATAGAAGGGGTTGCCTCCTACACCACGGAACAAATGTACAGTTGTAAAAACCAATGTACGTGGTCTTAGAAATGCAATTTCACACACTCATCCACACAAGTTATCCAGGCATATGATAATTCGAAGGCACTTCTCTACTACATCCTATTTGGAAATCACTCTTTAGATTAGTAGCCAATAGTCCTTGCATTGAAGATTTAAAATTGAAGGAACCACTGCCACCATATATATGATAAGGGAATTACCCTAGAGATTAGTGGTAGCAGCCTTACATTATGAACATCTCCATCTTCAAAATCATTGTCTTCAATATATTTTCACTTTCAAATGTATATTAGTTCGAAATGGTTTTTGGATAGGAATCACCCATATTTTCTGAACCAATTATCGATAAAAGATGTTAAGTATGTGGGTAATTATTATTCAATTAATCAATATTGTGACGATCCACCTTTCTGATCTCTAGGAACGACACTTAATACATCCATGATATCCATCTTCCATTGCCCAAGCATCTGAAAGGCAAGTTGTCATGGGTAAAATAAAGAACAAAACAAGACAGAATAGATGAACCCCATATTGGAATGGTTACATATAATACAAAATGATATAGTCCAAAAGGTTACTCCTTATAAGGATTATTAGAGTTATAAAAAATACTACATCTATTCGACTGATAGCTATGCATTTTGAATTTTCATTTTTAAGACACAAAATACACCTACAAAATCATACAACGGAAACAAATAACTAGATAACTAAGAAGCCGCCTGCTCGATCACCGTCTTCAAAGAGCTCCAAAGAAAACCTGTAATTCTCGGACTACACAAATATAATTGATTACCCGAGAGTTTAGGGAAAATAAACAACTTGGGTCAGACAAAATGTCTGCTATAAGTAAAACTATGAAACAAATGGGGCGTATTTAGACAATATCATGTGGGACCACTCCGCTAATGCGGAACGAGTTTTCTTCCATATGAACAATATCCAAAGATGAAAAAAAATGGAAATGAACGATAAGTACAAATCCAAACATAGATGATGGGCATAATTAGTATACATCTAGACTTGAAAGAATGGAAACGGTCTAAACAGGAATCCAAACTGGATAGAATGGATAAAACAAGATATCAATCCAAACACAATAGAATGGACTAAACAAAATAACAGTCTAAACTTGATAGAATGGACTAAAGTAATAATTAACACGCAAAGAGTGGCGACTCTTCCTGTTGCAATTAAAAAAACAGATTTAAAGGTTCAAATCAATTAAGGAAAGGAAAATCTCCAACAACGACTGGGAGGGTGCACCCTCTTACCGAAAGTATACCTCTAGAAATATACTTGATAACACTGATGGCTCTCGGACATGTCTAAGCTGGACCCCGCCAACAGTTACCGAGTATCCAAATATTTCACATCTCAATGCGCAACACCAAATCCAATATAGAGTGGATATGAAAATACCCTAATGGGAGCAACCCCATATAGCCTAGCTTCCACTCGCTCTTTGGGTTTAGTCATTTATGACAAAGGATAACAAAGCTCAAATGAGCAACGCACCGTCATAGAGTGATGATAATAAAGAAGCTGAAGTAACCGATAGTTGAGAAACCAACTATCGAGGATATAAAACAATCATATATGGAAATTAAGTCTTGTATACTTATAACCACTCATCGAATTCCAACTTGTACTATTTCTTGGTTAACAATAATACCAGACAAGTCAAGGCAGTTGTAGCAATCTCGTTTTTAAGCCAAATTTAATTTAGTAATTAATATAATTTTTAAAACTAATTTGTGAACTAATTTGATCTTTTCCAAAACAAATAAGATATTTCTAATTATTAATCATGTATATTGTGATTTGGAAGCATTGATTTGAATTCAATATAATAATTTTCAAAAGCTATTTAAAGTTAAATTCTATATTTAAAATTCTAAGATAAATAATTATTTATTTAAAAGTATGATAGCTTAAAATAAGATTTAATAAAAGGTTTATATACATTCTTTTAAAATTGTACATGAATAAATATGGTTTGTAAATATATATAAATATAAAACATAACACTTAAATTAATAAAAACATAAAGAAAAATAAATTATAGGTTTTGACATTTGTAGCTTTTGCATAACACGCAAAATGGCATGGTTTTCTTTTAATTTGAAATATAAATAATGTATGAGAAAACCAGGTTGTGTATATTCATTTCTCAATCTCAATTTTCTTTCATCTTCTTCTAAATAAAAACTAAAAAGAAATCAAAGCAACTTCAGGTTCAACCTAAGAAAATTCAAAGAACAACTACAAATTCAACTCTTTCAAGCTTTATTTCAACTAAACTTAAGCAAAGCAAAGTAAATTCAGATTCAACTCAAACATCAATAAGCATATTAGATGAAATCAAGTCCAGTTTTTCAAAACCCGTTCTCTGTTTTTCAAAATCTAGTGAGTAAACAACCTTTATAAAATCATAAACTTGTTAAATATTGATTGCATGTGATAAATAGTGTTGTGAAAAATGTTTGTATGGACGTAATATATGATTGCATGTCTATATATATGTAGATGACTGTGTGTATGTCTGTGTACAGGAAAACATGCCTCTGTTCTAAATTACAGGCTTTAAACAAGTTAAAAATTCAATTTATCTTGCTTTAATCTCTTTTAGCTGATGATGTTTAAACAAGATGTGTTTAAATTAACAAAATATAAATGTTAAAAATAATTTTAAGTGTAATTAAAAAGGAGATTAACTAGAAAAGGAGAAGAACAGTAAAAAGCAAATCAAATCAGAAAATTTATTGTTTAAATTTTGGTTTTTTGATTATATAATCTAATTCTTTTTCGAAAACAATGATTTTGAAAAATAAAATCAAGGTTTTTAACATTATTGTGAGTGAGGAATCTCGAGTTGAACGGAATCGAGTGTTTCCTCGATTTCTGGCGATCGGCGAAGTGGTAGGTCTCGAGGTCATTGCTAGAGCATGCTCGGAGGTCAGGGGCCTCGGCAAATATGATTGGAGCATTTATCGATCATCGTGGTGGCGGCACGACATCGTAGTAGAGTTTAAGGACCAGTTTTAGTCAACGTGGGTTTCCAGGCTGCTGCGTCGTCATCAAGTTCCGGACTCATTCGGAGGTGGGGGATCGATGCATGGGACTGCGGTGAAGTTTGGTCAGAGTTTCAAAGTTTCTGGTGACCCGAGGCGGCGGGTCGAGGTGAATCTTGGATGCTTACTTCTGTTCCAGTGGGTACCCTTTTGTGCTCGAATTCGATTTCGAGTTCGCGTCTATGTTTTGAGTGATTGGACTAAGAAATCATTTAAATGATTTCATGGAAATAAAAGAGCTTTGAAAATTGTTACAAATGGGTTAAAATGGAAATAATATATGAATGATATTTGAGATAAATAATTTGAGGAAATTATTTGATGATTACTTGTGAATGATTAATTGATAGTTAAATCACCGACTATCAATATTGGACAATGCGTTGATCATTTCGAAGAGTCCGGGATCGGATGTAATTATCCGAAAACCACTTCAATCCGCTTTGAACGATTACGAATGAGGGCAGTGAAAAGTTGAAGACGGTGATTCGGTTTGTCCGGACCCAGGGCAACTTGTATGGACGAATGCTTTCAGAACATCGTCAGGGGGACGATGAGCATTCTAAGTGGGACTCGTTCTTGAAAGGTAACGTTTAGCCTCAAGCCTCATCAACCGGGAATGGCTAAGACAGGGGAGGTGCAGCAAGGCTTCGTGGGTAGCCCTCACTTGAGAGTAAGGTTTCCCCTGTCTAGATGTCCCTTTTTATTTCGGCTTAGTGTGTGGTTGGTCGCACCAACCACGGGCTGATCTTGCTCGGGACTGCCCAGTAAGGGATGGCTCCGGTCTTGTATTGCAGGGGAGTCAGGGTAGCTCCTCAGTACTCTTATCTAGACCAGGTACTGTGACGGGCAGTACCCCGGTAGCCCTGCCATTGTATAGAATCCAATCTCCAATAAGCGCCTATACGGTTTTGATTGTGCCCAACTATTGCTGAAACGTGAGATGCAAGCATTTCAGCTAGATTCTATTTTACTTTCTATAGACACTATTATAATATCAGACGAATTTGATAAAAATGTTTTGGCTATCGTAAGGTAAAAACCCGACATGTTTATTTGGGGCGTGGTCTTACGAGATGGCTTTGTTTTTCAAAGGATTTTTTGAAAATATAATAATCCAATTGAGTGTGATTTCTCACGCTGGTTTTCCAGACCGACTCGGGTGTTGTTTTATATGATGCTCGGGTCTGACCGAGTTAAACAGGATCAGGTTAAAAGCTAAGGAGTTCAGGAGACGAGCTGATGACAGAGTGTACTTCCGTATTTGACTATTATTTTCGCTGTGTATAGACAGTTATTAAGTTGTCTCTGTATGGATGTTTGTTGTACTCTGATGATTGTATATATGTATATGTATACAGTACAGATTTCTTTGTATTTTAAAGCTGTTATTATATATTATATTTTGTTCCGCTGCGATTGTGAAACTCTGATGTTTTTTTTTTATTTCTTCTTCTTCTACCTCTTTCTTCTTTTTACCCGAAAACTCGTACTTTTGTGCCACTTTGGACAAAACTGTTGTGGGATTTGGTTAGTTCAAAGGGGTATGGATTTGTGGGCCTTTACACTTGGTATCAGAGCCGAAAGGTTAAGCGAGAACCTTGGCTCTGTGGGGATTACTCATTAGAGATAGAGTCGTTAGTACTCTAGAATGAGTTTGAGTGTATTAACAGATATAAAAGCGTATTTGTTAGTGAATATAAAATGGTTTTCTATTGTGTTGATTGATTTATTAAGTGGCATATGAACCTTCGTCAGCACGTTCTGTACAACTGGGCCGAAGGGGTTTCTAAACACTTGAATAGAACAATTCGACACAATATTGTTTTCGAAAATGGGTAAATGAAATAATTTTACCCAAAATATATTTTGATATAAAAAGAAATAATTTTCTGCAAATTATTATATATAATTAAAGTGCTTGGAGAATAGTATGATAGAGAAATAAGATTATAAGGATTTAAAATGGCTCATATAACCAAGGAAAGTATGAGATTGAAATTTGGAGTTAAAATTGAAAAAGAAGTCAATAAATAAGGATTTAACTTGGATTAAGTTGAAAATTTAACTTTTGAAATTTAACTAATGAGGGGAAATAATAATATAAGTAAATTGGTGAAGTAAATAAAATTTAGAATGTAGATGAATCAGATTGAGAAAATTTAATAGAAATAAATTAATAAATTTTGAATGTGATTGAAATGGTAAAATAGAAATTAAATGTGAATTGGAAGACCAATCAAATTGGGTTGAAATTAATTTAAGCTAAGTAAATGGAGGTAAGTTGAATTAATGTGGAATAAAATTCAGTTGTATTTGAATTAAGTTGGAATCAAATTGAAAGGAAATGAATGGAGATATGGATGATATTGAATGAAATTATGTTCTTACTTAATTAAATCCAAGTGAATTGGTGGATTAAAGAATATAGTATGATGCTAGATTTAACTGAAGTTCAGTTAAATAAAATTGGATTGAAATAAAATTCAGTTGAGATTATAGATAATATTGAGTGGAATTAAATTCTTACTTTAACAAGTGAAAGTAAGTTGAATAAGAGATTGTTTGGGGTGAATGAATTTAAAATAGCCCATAAAGGTTCAAAAGCATTGAAATAATATATATATATATATATACTTGACTAAGTAAAATATATAATCCCTAATTAAAAGTAGAAGGTGAATGGGATTGATTGTTAATGGATGGAAATGTGAATATAAATAAGTGTGTGACTTATAAATCTAAGGAGTGAAATTCCAACCCAAATAGAATAATGAAATATGAATATATTCATGCTTAAGATGGGTAGAAATGTGAGAAAATATAATTGTGTGACTTATAAGAGAAAAAAATAAATGGAGAAGTTAAATAGTAAGCCAAAATAAAATTGTTTTGTATTTGAAAAATGAAATAAAAATCCAAACTTGAATTATAAAATAAAATTGAACTCAAATAAAATAATGAGATGATTTTTGAAGATAAAAATCCAATATGGAATTGAAAGTGGAAGTGAACTAAATTGGATAATTAATTATTTAATGAATATGAAATGGAATCTAAGTTGGATTATGAGATAATAATGGAGTTGGGAATGAACTCGAGTTATAAATAAAATTCAACTGGGATTGGTAGTGAATTAAGTATAAGTGGAGGTGTTGTGGAATTGGATTAAAGATGGATTTGATTTGTAAATAAAATCAAATTCGAGTATAAATAAGTTAAACATGATCTTGTTATTAATAAAATAAATTCAGATGAAGTAGGTATGGAAATTTGGAGTTTAAATGGATTATGAGAATGGCTAATTGACTTAAATGGAATTTGATTAGATGAGAATCAAATTAAAATGGAACTGAACTTAAGTATGAAGTTGGAATAAGTAAATTAAGTTAAGTTAAAAATAACTGAAGCTTGGCTTCGAGTAAGGGTGAAAACCAATTAAATGAAAACCTGGGTGAATTTAATTTGGGAAATGATTATTAATTTATAAGCATGGAATATCGAGCTTAATAAAATTGTTTGAAAGGAACCAATGCGAGGATAGAATAAAATGCTAATGTATGGTGTGTAAATAAATTAAAATGGAATGGACTTTAAAATGATAAGTAAATTGAATTAAATAGAACTTGAATAAATAATATTCAACGTATATTGTTAGTACACTAAATTGGAGTATGGTCAAACGAAACAAGAATGGATGGAGTTACAAATAAGATTCAAGAGGGTTGAAATAAAAGTGGAAATGGACTTATAATTAAATAAATAGATTCGTAAGTGAACTATGAATGTGAATTAAAATTTAAAATGAACAAGTGGATAAATAAATTGAATTATAGGTGAAATGGAGTTGAAATAATAATAGTAATAATCAAATCAAGGATTTAAAGTGGAGATTGTTCACAAGTAAAATAAACTTGGGTTATGAGATTGAAATAAGATGAAAAAAAATAACTTAAGAAAATTATTGAATCAGTTTAAGTAAATATGCTAATGGTTATTTAATAGGGTGTTTCTAAGCTAAATAAAGTGGTTTCGAAAGAAACAGATGCAAACATAGTAAATAAAATATAGTGTACGGTTATGAATAAGTTTAAATGAGAATGAAACCAAATATGAATTGAGTTGGAATCAATTTTAAATGATTGTAAAACTAAAGATATTGATGTTTGAATAAATATCGTCGAATTTCTTAAATTGGTCGTTCGACGTAAACAAAAGTAAATAAAATTATATGGAATGATAAAGTAAATAAAAATTTGACTTGTGAATCAAATGCAATGAATATGTGTTGGTTAGATTAAAAATGAATAGAATGTAAGAAAATGATGTTAAAAATCATTCAGAATTGGATAGGATAATATAGAAATCGAGTAAAGCAATTGGGTTAATATTGAGACTTTATTAATTGCTTATGGAAACTGGTTGTGTATATTGTTTATAAAAAAATAAACTTGTGATTATTAACTTATAGTAGTAGCATGGATTTATTTTGAGATCAATTAAATTTGAAATGAATTGTTTGGACATAATTATGAATTGAAGATAAGCAAATGAGTTGTTAATCACTTGTGTTGAATGCAGATGGTATATGAAACAGTTAAAAACAAATTGAACTAGTTGGAAACTTCGCAAACGGCTTATGAAAGTATTTATAATGTATTACATGTGTTATAGTTGTGTTGTAGCTGTTTAAATAAATGAAATGTTATAAATTTCATAAATATGTTACTTATGTGTTTAAATCGAGTAAGTACAGGTACCAGAAGACCGTTTAGCGAGAGTTTGTGCACACAAATGCTTAAATAAATACGTCGCTTGCTTAAAATGCTAAATAAGGCACGCTTACGCAATACAAACTAGGAAATATGAACTGTTTTTGGTTTTTCCGACCGCATGGGTCGATGTATATATATTTATATCTATTGTCAAATTGCAAAAGCTCCTCCGTACAAAGGAGACTGTGCCAAAATTTTCCAGAAATTTTGGGAGTTAGAAAAATTTTGAAAAAATATAATTTGTTACGGCAAAATATTTTGAAAGTAGAATTGAAATAAGAGATTTAGAAGTTAGAATATAAAATCAATTGTTTGGGTAAAAGGGAAGATTAGGTAAGCGAACAACAAATCTAACTAAGTAGCTTTTAATAAGTGAGCGGGGTAGGACATTCTTCTGTATTAGTAATTTCGGGGACGAAATTCTTTTAAGGGGGGAGGAATATAACGACCCAGATTTTTGAACGGCTAATTTGCAATATTTAAATTGAATTTAAATATTTAATTTGAACTTTAATTTGATTTTAATATGAACAGTTTGGTTTTATATGATAGAAAGGATTCAGAATTTAAATATAACAGCCTGTTGAATTAATTAATTATTAAAATAGTAATTGAATATCGGGTAAAATATTAAGTCTAGGGCAGTAAGCTTGTTTAAAATATTTTAAAGGCTTATAGAATTTATATTAATAATACTAAAAATAATAGATGAGTTAAAATTTTAATTTAACAGTGGTTTGTCTGATTTTAAAATTACATCGTTTAAATTGACGTTTAAGATAGCCTTCCGAGGCACAGTCTCAGATTTCGACGAAAGCAGTTCCGTTGGATCCGTAATATTGAATTCTTGCCAGATTTCAAATTTCGTAATTGCGGAGCTACCGTGTGATCATACGATAAGCAAACGCGCTAAAATTTAATTGAAAATTCGAGACGATTTGAATTTAAAAGTATAATATATATATATATATATATATATATATATATATATATATTGTCTAGTCAAGTTGTATCCCTTTTTGTTCACATCAGAACATTTTCGTTCTTTCCAGAATCAATGTGACAAAGCGTTTCAAGCACGCTGCTTTCTCTTTAAAAATAATTAAACGAACGAGCCTTTTTTCGTTTTAATAAAAGAAGCAGCCATGCCCTCCTCTTTATCTTCGAACCAAATTCATTCTGAAACAAAATTCAAACGAAAATCGTTGGTTTATTGAAAACCCTAACCCAAAATCAACTGGCCGAGGGGCTCGAAGCTCGCGTCGCTTACGAATTCGCGAGTCTCGATAGACGAGGGGATTTCAAGCCTGGAGCAGCAGCAGGTCGCGCGAAGGGGTGGGGGGCATCGGCGATGGAGGCGGGTGGTCGCGCACGTGCGTAGAGGGGAGGCTCTCACGAAGTCGCGAAGCGACTGGAGATAGCCGCGAAGGGAGGCAGGAGTTCACGCGTGGGTGTGGGCCGCGTGTAGTTGAGGGAGGAGAATTCGCGAGCTCGAGGACGTATTCGAGGGAGAAGCGGGATTCGAGTTCATTTGGCTTGCAAGGCCGTGGATTGGAAGGGGAGAAGTTCTGGGGCATAAGGTATATGCTTTCTGTTTTTTTATCTATATAGATTAATTGAGAAAAGGAAAAACAGTAAGAGAGAAGTTTATTTTGCTATATATATATATATATATATATATAGTTATAAACTGAGGAAAAAATATATAGTAAAACAGGAAATAATAATATTCATAGATAAGATTTATAAAATAGAAATTTTAAGGGTAATATAGATTATTTTATAAATAGATTTTGGAATTTACATGGACTATTTTCATTAAGATATGTGGTTTCAAAATTAAATTAAATAAATATATAAATATATTTTGAACTTATTAGTTTATTTCTAGATAATGTATTATACTGATTAACTTGTTAAATAAACCTATTTGATTATTTAGCTACTAAAAGAGTTTTAAAAGAAATATTAGTATAAAATTAAATTATTGGATTAAAATAAATTTATAAATGGAAATGGGTTGACCGATTGTTTCGAATATTAATAAACCATATAATTGTTTATACAAGGTCAAGAGTATGGAAACGAGTTGAGATTGGAAAAGATTGCAAACAATTAAAGCAAAGGTGAGTTAATCTCACTCGGTTAAATTTAAATTTTAAATTGATGAATTTAGATCTATTTGTTGAATTGCTTGAATGATGGTTGAAATTTGTGAATAATTAAATAGACCCTATGCGCCGCATAATAGCGGATGATATTTTACAATCCCATATATCACGATATTCCACCCTGAACTGGAATTGGTATTTTATTTTGTGCTAACGTCTGTGGATGCAGAAAAACGGATTGGAGGGATCCAACAAGATTCCTCAAAAATATTTATTTTATCTCATATATATGTTGTTCCGTGACAGAATGATAAATTGATATGGATGGTTTTATATATGAATTGAATTATTAATTGTTAAATAACAGAGAAGCGAAATTTGACAATTTAACAACCATTGATAAACTAATTTAAAGAAGTTAAATAAACTCAAATAGAAGATATTATTGGAATTTGAAACTTCAACTTGAGAATGAAGAAAAAAGAAATAAAAGCATCTTGTAAACTGTAATTAGTTAAAGTTGAGTTTTAGGGAAATTTTAATATATTAAACACCAGAAGAATCATTGAAATCAACAAGTAAAATTTTATTTAAGAATAAAACAAAGGAAATGTTGTTAAGAAGTACAAATAAGGAATTTTTATTAAGAAATAAAAAGAAATTTTGTTATGGAATAACAAGAAATTTTTATTAAACAAAATGGAAATTATTTAAGGAGTAGTATGAGAATTTATATAAGAATAAAAATTTTAAGATGGATTTCCTAAATAAAAAATATTTTATAGTAAATGGAACTCAAAGAGATTTTATAAATTTATAAAATGGGTTTATAAATGGGAAGGGAGTTATCAGTGGATATGAGCAGAAATAAGTCATGAACTTATATTGAGCATGGAATATGTTTTGGAAGGAAATAGTAAAATTTTCCGAAGGTGATTGTGGACAAGAGGCATTTATAAATGGATATTGGATTTTCTAAAATTATAAATTTATTTTAAAAAGGGATATTTTTAAATTACTGTATTATATAGGTTTATACATCATTTTTGAATTTTAAATATTTCGAATTAGTTATTTTTAAAGGCATAGCAACTATTTGTAATAAACTCTAATTTTTCTAAAACCAGCTTTGAAATTTATAAATAACTAGGTATAAATTTTAATATTTATATTTAATATTACTTCTTATTTTATAAATCTAGATGTTTTTAAATGTTTTTAAAATCCAATTAAAATCCTCTTGTGATGGTAAGCAAGTTTATTTAAATGAGATAAGATTTAGGAGAAATCTTATAAAATGGAGAAATTGAGGTTGAGAATTTATAAGAAAAGTGAAATTGATTTTTGAGAAAGGAACGGAAAAATAAAGAATATTTTCAAAGGGTGAATCAAAATGTGAGCAGGTATGAGAAATCATTTAAATGATGTCATGGAAATAAAAGGGCTTTGAAAATTGTTTCAAATGGGTTAAAATGGAAATAATATCTGAATGATATTTGAGATAAATAATTTGAGGAAATAATTTGATGGTTGCTTGTGAATGATTAATTAATAGTTAAATAACCGATTAACAATAATGGACAATGCGTTGATCATTTCGAAGAGTCCGGGATCGGATTTAATTATTCGAAAACCACTTCGATCCGATTTGAACGATTACGAATGAAGACCGTGAAGAGTTGAAGACGGTGATTCGGCTTGTCTAGACCCAGGGCAACTTGTATGGACGAATGCTTTCAGAACATCATCAGGGGGACGATGAGCATTCTAAGTGGGACTCGTTCTTGAAAGGTAACGTTTAGCCTCAAGCTTCATCAACCGGGAATGGCTAAGACATGGGAGGTGCAGCAAGGCTTTGTGGGTAGCCCCCACTTGAAAGTAAGGTTTCCCCGCCTGGATGTCCCTTTTTATTTCGGCTTAGTGGGTGGTTGGTTGCGCCAACCACAGGGTGATCTTGCTCGGGACTGTCCAGTAAGGGATGGTTCCGGTCTTGTGTTACAGGGGAGTTAGGGTGCCTCCTCGGTACTCTAGTCTAGACCAGGTACTGTGACGGGCGGTACCCCGGTAGCCCTACCATTGTTTGGAATCCAATCTCCAATAAGCGCCTGTACAGTTTTGATTGTGCCCAACTATTGCTGAAACGTGAGATGCAAGCATTTCATCTAGATTCTATTTTACTTTCTATGGACACTATTATAATATCAGACGAATTTTATAAAAATGTTTTGGCTATCGTAAGGTAAAAACCCGACATGTTTATTTGTGGCGTGGTCTTACGAGATGGCTTTGTTTTTCAAAGGATTTGTTGAAAATATAATAATCCAATTGAGTGTGATTTCTCACACTGGTTTTCCAGACCGACTCGGGTGTTGTTTTATATGATGCTCGGGTCTGACCGAGTTAAACAGGATCAGGTTAAAAGCTAAGGAGTTCAGGATTCGAGCTGATGACAGAGTGTACTTCCGTATTTGACTATTATTTCCACTGTGTATGGACAATTATTAAGTTGTCACTGTATGGATGTTTGTTGTACCCTGATGATGGTATGTATGTATATGTATACAGTACAAATTTCTTTATATTTAAAAGCTGTTATTATATATTATATTTTGTTCCGCTGCATTGTGAGACTCTGATGTTGTTTTTTTTATTTCTTCTTCTTCTACCTCTTTCTTCTTTTTACCCGAAGACTCGTACTTTTGTGCCACTTTGGACAGAACTGTTGTGGGATTTTGTTAGTTCAAAGGGGTATAGATTGCGGGCCTTTACAGTACTTATTGGAGTATGGATTTCCATATAAATGACAAGGTGTGGGACCACCTTTCGTACAGTACACCTCTAGAGGGATGTACCTAGGGTCCAGATATTGAATGCCTATACAAACACAGAACCGTCCTACCCCTTCGCTGGATAGTACCAAATATGACATCTCGTTCCCGACCTATTCGAGATGTCTCATAGCACACACAACATACCCGCTATATAATGGGTTATCTAGAAAAGTGATGACCATATCCTAATGGGAGCGACCCACTTATCCCTACCACATTTACCCTATTTTTTCCATTTTCGGTTGATAAGGCCTGAGGTAAGGTTTTACCTTTCACATAGCACATTTCACTTTGAATGCCACACTGCCATTCCATGATTACACAACTGATTTCTACAAACGTATAACTCTTGAGCTCGTACGTCTTAAGAAAGGGTGTTAAGCTAAGAGAAGTTGCATTTCTGCCACCAAACAGATTATACGTTCGTAAAGATCAATCAATGTAATTAGAAACACAACGTCAGACATTCATCCATACAATTTGTCTAGGAAAAGGACAAGCCGAAGGTACTCTCCTACCACATCCTGTCAGGAGTTACCGCTAGGATTAGTAGTAAGATGTCCTAGAATCGAAAATCTTAAATGAAGACCACTGCCACATAATATGATATAGGAATTTTCCCTTGAGGGGCAGTGATAAGCTGCTCTATACTCCATCCTCCAAATCATAATTATATCTTCACTTCGAATATGTAAATTTGTTCGAAGTGGTCTTCAGATAGAAATCTGACCTCGGTTCCTTCGAACCAATCATCGATATAAAGATGTTCTATGAATAGGGAATCATTCTTTAATTGATTAAGTTCTTTTTATCAAAATCTCTTTTAGAGATATACATTTTTAAAACATTCTCTCTAAAATACACGGGATTAAATTACATCACTTATCAAAACCAATTATTACTTAAAACCTTTTTAAATCTTAGAATCATCCTAAATCATTTCCTTTTTCACTTAGGAAAATATTTCCAAATCATTTCATTTAAATTTTAATAAAAATTTCTTAATTCAAAAGCTCATAATTTTGATTGAATTAAAACCATGTTATCTAGGATGTTAATCCAAAAACAGTAATTATTAAGTGAGAAGAATCTATAGAAATCATCTAAATTTACTTAATATCAATTCTCGTATTCAAAAAATAGTGTGGGCGGAATAACGGTAAAATCACCTTTCAAATTCCACGAATAGTATGAGTTCCCTCTTCAGGCTTTAACACCGAGTATAAGAACATTATCTCCATAAAATCCAAATTGTTTAAGTTTGGAAAATATTTTTTCTTCATTCTTTTTGAAATGTCGATCCAAGTAAATTAAATTTACTATTCCATCAGTCGGGCTAATCTAGACAGCCAGGGAGAGCGGGAAACTGGTTTTTCGAACCCAAGCCTAGACACTGTCTCTTTGACACCCATATGGCGGTCAAGTTATTTGATCAACTCTACATAATTAAAACATTTTAATCATTTCATAAATCCTTCAAATTTTCTTTAAAACAATTTCCTAATTATTTAAAAACATTTACAAAAGATTTGGGAAAGAACGCTTGCATTGAAAACTATATTTCAGAAGTTATAAAAAAGTGTTGCGGAAAGTGCTTTTTAAGCTATATTAAACGACTTTTTATTATTTGAAAATTTATTTTTATTGCTCAAATAACTTTTAAAACATTTTAAAACATTTATAAGATTTATTCCATATATGTAAACAATTTTAAAACATAAGTTTCTAAGAAGTTCAGTTTGGGATACTAAACTACAAAATCTAGATTTTGCCAAAAACTTATTTTACTCATATTTCAAAATCTACTTATCGAAATCGCAATTTTTTTATTCATAGGAAACCTATGGATATAATATTTTAGAAAATTCTTATATTGAAGAATTTCGAGCTATATTCCATCTTTTACACATGCTTGACTTTCTAGCGCGAAATCGCGAACTACCGTACATGACGCGCTTATTTTTAACTAAAATTTCCATTTCTTTCCAAACTTTATCAAAACACTTTTAAATGTTTATAAAAAATTTCAAACATATTTTAAACCATTTTTAAGAGATTTAACAATTCCGTATACATCATTTCATTAATCAAAGAAAGGGATTTCCTTTGTGCTTAAAGACGCGTATATTTGTGACTTGCGTATATATTCAACATTGATATGAAAACAACCAAACTTGATGATCAAAGCATATTAAACATCCATTTGCAAACATCATGTCATCATCCAAAAATATAATAATAATAGTTTAGGAGTTCTCACCTTTAACCAAATCAATTAACTTCCTACCAACATTCTTGTCTACAACACTTCACTAAACCATTGTTAACTTTAACCAATTTACTTCAACTTCATTCCTATTTGCTTTATGCTATCAATCTCTTCTTCCAAACTCTCGAAAATTCGGCAGAGCTTCCGCACTACCTTAACTTCCTCTGATTTTCATGAAATGAGATGGGTGGCACTTCCTTCTCTTTTTCTTGCACTGGGGCTTTCTAACTTGCTCCTCCCTCCTTGATAGAATTGGCCTCCCCTTATTCTGCCTCTTCCTCCAACATTACTTTACTTTGTAGATGCAAAACCATGTTTTAATGATGATATAAGAACTTTGGAAAAGTTTGGTGGAGTTTAGAGTTGGTTTGACATGATTTTAAGAAAGGCTAACAAGGAAAAGAAAAGAAGAAGAAGCCATCAACATAGCTTAAAGGAAGAAGAAAAGAATTATTTGTGTGAGAAAATGAGAAGGATGGATGTGTATTTATAGGAAATAAATAAAGTGGTAAGTTACTAAAATATCCCTTTACCATATTACCAAAATAACCTTAACTTTAAAGTACTCTTTCAACACTTACCATCACTTTCTTAATTTATGTCATAGTCATTTAAGAGCTAATCAAATGTATTTGGATGGAAAAGTGGCTAAAGAGAAGATTCGGTTTGATTTTGATGTGATATTTATTTTTTTGGCTTTTTTTACTTTTTTAATTATATTAAAAAAAGTTTCCTAATCATAATTAATAAAAGTAAACATGTTAAGTTATTAAAATATGTAATATATATGTTAAAACATGTTAACAAATGTGCAACAACTTTACCACAACTTTTATTCGACAAAACGTTGATATTTAACTAGATGTTTTAGGTCACATTTTGACGTTTTTGTTAAACTATTTATTCATATGAACCAAACTTTATAATAAATTTCTTATCATCTTTAAATAATTAAAACAAATATATTTGACTTATAAATTAATGCAAAACAATATCAAAATTTATTTGTAAATATATGACATTGATTTTATCAACGTGCGACGAAATTTGTTAATCACTATAACATAAGTATATATATTATAAAACTTTTATCAACCTATTATATCTTTATATAATGATATTAAAAGGAGTTATTCATCTTTTAAAATAATTATTGACCGTATATCCAATTTTATCCAAAACCGGCTTTTGTCAATTATGTCAATGTTACTGTAAAAGTCCAAAATCTTTATTTAATTCTAAAAATAAGTTCACCATTCTTATTTATCACATGAAATATATTTATTTGATTTTGAATATTCCATTTTCAAAGTGGTAAAATTACAGGTCATTACATCGATTTCCTGGTGTGGACTCCGATCTAGTTCCTTGATCAGAAATCATTGTTCTCCTTGCATTGTTATATATTATGATAGAGAAATTTAGAACCATATCAAAAAAGCCGCATCGAGTGTTCGCTGTCAAGAATCGAGTGAAAAATCCCAGCTTAGATTGAGGTAAAACACCTCAAAATTGTGTACTGGAAACAGGATCAATTATATATGCAAATAAAATGGTATATGTATAGCTTACATATTTATTCAATTGGTTGATTACAATACCGATTCAGTTTATTCACATTCATTCTCAATTTTACTATATTTCTTTTTAATATTAAAATTATTTACAAACTATTTTATAAAACCATTACTTAAGTTTAAAGACATCTTATAACACATATGTAATTCAATCACTTTAAAACTCAAGTTTATATGCATTTCAAAAATCCACAACTTCAACTTTAAAGCTCTTCCATACTTAGATTTATTATAAACAAAAGCAAATTTATGTTTATTATCTACTTTAAAACTTAAGTTTATACTCGTATAACATTCTATTACAATCTAAGGGTATCTATACAAATTCCAGATTTATTTTTGCTTAACCAAGATGTTCAACCAATTTAAACCTATTTTAACTTACAATTTCTCAAATTTATAAGTTACAAAAACCTATCTTTTTATAATTTCAACAAAAACACTTAGCTAATTTTCCAATTTAACTCGGAAGTTCCAACTATCCAAAATCGTTGGAAGTTCCATTTTATTTAAATAAATGAAAACCACCAAACAACATATTAAAATGAGATGCAAAATGAAACTACTCTAATGTATAGTATACAATCATCCATATAGTAACCGGATTGAGAACTTCAGACTTAAACACCCAGTTTTATTTCAACTCTATTTTGAAATAAATAATATATGCATATCTTTTTTTGGTATATTAGATCATACGTTTGGACTTCAAAACATAATTTGTTTTACCTAAAACAAAACTTCTATAGAAGATCACAATGGTAGCAATTCCTCACTTAGTAACTCGAAAATGGACGCCGATGATGTTACAATCATCACTGAAATTATTTTCCAACGGTCGAAGTGAGTCCAATGCTTTCTATCTCCTTTAAAATCCTTTTAAAAATAATCCTGTTCAAAAATACTTCCGAATAATACTATTATTATCTCTTACAAAACTCTGAAAAATCATTTCCAACACTGGGATTTACTTTTTCAAATTCTCAACTTAAATCATTT
The DNA here is from genome assembly GCA_030765085.1 of Allium cepa. Lineage (NCBI taxonomy): Eukaryota > Viridiplantae > Streptophyta > Magnoliopsida > Asparagales > Amaryllidaceae > Allium > Allium cepa. Next base: position 104,328,850 of record CM060939.1, read on the forward strand.
TTACTTATAAAACATATTTATAAATCATACTTATATAGTTCCAATTTCTTATATAAAAGAATTTTACAAATTATATCTTTGTTTAGATTTGAATAGACAACTTCAATTCAAATTGAAATTTAGCTCAACATTATCATCGAATGCCTTATAGTCAAATCATGAAACTAAATTCACAAGATATTCATTTTAAATTCAACCAAGTAGTAAATGCTCGTAACTATCTAAGCGCAAACAATCAGTCAACAACTTAATAGTCAATGCTTCTAACCTGGACAAGCATGACTAAGTATTCAACAAATGACAAAAAGTAAATATTATCATTTCGTCATAAACAAACAACATCGTAAATAACTATACTAGTTTCTAAAAATTATTCTTTAATATATGCAAAATGTATTCTAAGTAAAATTATTTCATTTTGCCTAATTTCAAAACAATACTATGTCGATTTTCCTTGTCCAAGTGTTAAGAAACCCCTATCGATACCGTGACATCCAATGTACCAACCAGAATTCATAAACCACTCAACCGATAAATCGACATAATGTAAAACATTTTTGTAGCACTAAGAAATATGCATTTTTATATATAATATATTCAACTCATCCTAGTGTCTCGCTTACCCTATCTCAAATGAGTTAACCCACTAAAGCCTAGGTGCTCGCTCAACCAAAGCTCTGATACCACGTCTAACGACCTGCCTTTTTGATCCTAAAAAATCGATGCTAATACATTCACAGTATTCACATGCTCTAAGTGCCAGAAAGATGGATTATTGGGGAAAATAAAAGAAAAAGGAAAAATAGAATCCCACATCGTGAAGTGTAATGTATAATATAAAACATATACTTACACAAAGAAAAACTATAATATACATACATCAATCAGCGTACTTTAAACAGGTCATCAACCTCGGTTATAATAACCTATCCTCATGAATGTTGTTAAAGAAAACAACCAATGCTGCGTAAATAAAATATACATGAATATGACTTGGAGGCATCCAAATTATCTCCTAGAGCTGCAAAGCATCTAAACTCGGTCTATAAATATGCTTGGTCTGACCCAAACATTATTAGAAAATAACACCTGAGGGATCTGTCTAGTATACCGGCATGGGAACACAACTCAAGTGGATTTTTAATGTCATAAAACCTTTAAAAATAAAATATCATGTATGACCATGTTGTACATAAACACGAGTGATATTTTACCTTATAATAAGAAAACTATTTAATTAAAAATGCAGTGGTGCTAAATAATGTCTAATGGCGAAAATATCAATAATCAAGTAGCTCTGATACTCGTGAATGTACATCACAACAATAATAGGTATATAATAAAAAATCATTAAGGCTCATTCGCTAATTGTGTAGGACTGGATGAAGGTATCCTTAGTACTTCGAGAATAGTCCACTTGCTCCAGGATCAGAGTCATCCTTCTGAAGTAATAATACATCCGTAGTGATGTACAATAGGAAATACACAGATGGCCCCAAAAACTGTCATGCAGAGTGCATTGCTCCATGCATGCATAATAACTGCAGGTAACTCTAGGAAGGAGAAGATTGCATACTTATGGGTTAGCTAAACCCTGGTCTTGCATCTTATATCTGGTTTTAGTCGTTATCGCTAGTGAGGCTAAATCTGGTGTTCCAGCTCATGCACTGCCACCTGAACAGATCACAGGATCCCACATGGATTACCATACCCTAACGGGTCTCGGAATCACACATTGATTGCCACATCTCAAAATAGATCTTAAAACCACACGTGGATCCCCATACCCCTCAGTATGAACTGTTCGTACTGAATTACATGATAAACCAATTGAATGAGAACCCAATAGAGCTCCTCAATATATCAAGGTCAACCGAGTCTGCATTTAAGGATCAAGGGGCCGTTCTTACTATAAACAGTGGTGCATCATCTTTGAAATGTTTGAAGAAGTGTAACGGAGAAGGTAAGAAGAATAAGAAAAGTAAGAAGACCATTAACAAGGGTGAATGTCACTACTGCCACAAAAAAGGTCCTTGGAAAAGGAACTATCTTGATTAAGTAAAGTTTGTTAGAGAAAGAAAGCAGAATTGTTCTGTAGCTCCATCGGGTATATTTATGATTCAAAATTGTTTTTGTAATCAATAACATGTCTTGGGCCTTAGATATTATATCTGGAACTTATATATATAATTGTTATAGAGCTTAGGAACCAGCACTGCATGGTAAAAGGAGAGACAAGGCTCCAAGTTGTTGATGGATCTATTGCAGATGAAGCGATGGTCGGAGATTATCAATTATGTTTTCCTAGTGGAGTAGTTTTGAAATCAAAATAAGTGCTATTTTGTAAAAGACTTTATTTATAGGTTTATTTCTATTTATAGATTGTGTGAGACTAGACATATATTTCATTGTCCAAATAATGTTATGAACGTTATTTTGAATGGAAATAAAATCTACTATGGTGTTCTTGGAAATGGCTATGTAACCAATACTAGCTATGTGTGTTCTGTGAACGATATAAATTATAGTTGTCTTTGGCATTGTAGGTTTGGTCATATTAGTGAGAAACGACTACAAAAATTAAAAACCAAATATTTTCTCTTATCACTTGATTCTTAATCATTTAACATATATGAGTCGTGTTTCAAAGGTAGAATGACCAAGCATCCGTTTAGTAGGAGCAATGAAAGAGTTGATGGACTTTTAGGGTTAATACATAGTCATGTATATGGCCAAATACCTGTAATCGCCAAAGACAATAACTCTTACTTTGTTACTGTCACTAATGATTCATCGTGACTAGGATATATGTATCTTATGACGAACAAATCTGATGTCTATGAGAAATTTATTAAATATAAAAATGTATAAGAAATCAGATATGTCGTAAGATTAAGATTATTCAACAAGATCAAGGAGGTAGTACTTCAGACAGAAACTCCAATGGTACCTAAAAGATAATGTGATTAATTTTTAGATTACTCCACCCTATACTCCATAATACAGTGGTGCATTAGATCAATGGAACCGAACCTTATTAGATATTTGTTCATTCTATGATGAGTAAAGCTGAGTTACCTCACTATTAGGGATATGCACTAGAAACTGCACCATATATGTTGAACTTGTTACCAATATATCCGTGCCTATAATATGAGATGTGGTATTGTAAGAAACCCAAACTCAAGTATTTAAAGGTGTGAGTTTGTCCGACGTACATTAAGAACGGTGGTCCAAATAAACTAGAGGCGGATCGGTACTATGTAAATTTATAGGATAACCCAGACACTCGATGGTGTAAATATTCTACAATACTGAGGAACAAAAGGTTATTGTTTCTTGGCACGATATCTATTTAGAAAAGGACTTTCTATCAAAGGAAATTAACAGTGAAGTTATAGACTTGGATGAGATCCTGGAAGTTAACACCGGGACAGAACTAGTGGGAAAACCAAATTTACCCATATAAGAAAAAAAGGCAACCTATTATAAGGTCTAGTAGGGAATCTCATGCACTAGAGATATACTTCCATTTTATCATGGATGACGAGAAAGAGGACATTGTCATAGATGCTGACTCTTCTTTGTCCTTCGAATAAGCATTGCAGATGTAACAATCAACTTTTTGATCCCCAAATGTGGACAATAAATACATCTACAGTATTCAAGTACCGAGCACCCAAGTGCCGAAAAGATAGAAAGTTAGGGTAAAATAAAAGAAAACGAAACATAATAAGAATAAGAATGCAATATCAGAATCTCATATGCGGAACGATAATATATAATATACTAGAGGTGTAGTATAAAGTGTTGCTCCAACATACATGAATCTCGGATTTACAAAATGACTAAGTACTACAATCAGCCTGAACATTCATAACTTTATGTCCTCAAAAGCTAAATACATACATAATAGTGAATGGATAAAAAAAGTCAGATAGATAAATAGGCAGGAACATCCAACTTATCTCCATAAACATCCAACCCTAGGAACTACTTTGCTTAATCTACTCAAAAGAGTACACGATGAATTTTGGGAAAAGAAAAATCACGTATTTGATGTAAATCTGGTATGAGAAAGTCAGAAATACATACATACACATAACAGTATTTCCGAGACCAACCAAATCATCAAATTGGTTTCCCCTCCAAAGAACCCATCTCAATTGATATTTACATTAGGTGATATTATAGATAATATCTAAGGCGGTAATATATATATATGAAAATAGCTATGATGCTCACAGTGGTTACACTCCAACAAATTAGAGTACATTAAAAATCACTAAGGCAGATTCGTATAAATGGATTTTCCACAAATACTTCCTAAGTAAACTGAGACCGATCACCTATGATAAGTATTAGAAACTACCTTCCGAGCATCGCATATCTCTAGATAAAATGTACCATAAGGTAAACACAACCGGCCTATCGTCTGAATACTCTCTTGAACAATGTGAACCAAGTATCAACAACTCCCACCTGCAACATCTATAATCATGCTCTAGATATGGAGTTGTTGTAGCCACTATGTGTCAGCTAAACCCCAAAGTCGTGCATCCAACTCTGTCTTTAGTCATTTTCCCCTATGCCAAGGCTACATTTGACATCTTTCACACGAGCCTTCCTACTTGAACAAAGTCCACATCGACGACCTCTTCCAATACTGAAACGTACAATAGTTTTGAAGTAGTATCGGGTGAGTAAAACATTTACAGATTCCGGACTCTTCAAAACCAATCAATGAATTTGTGGTTAACTTAATTCCTATTCTTTTAGAAGTAACCGAAAGCTAGATGCACGTCGTACAAATGTTCCTCCCTAGGGTTTCTCGTTGGTATAAATCTGCGAAGCCTTTCGTATACTTCCTAAGTTGAATTTGGTCAAGATCGGTAGTTAACTAATCGACTATCTGGACTTAAGCGCTTGTTTATAGAAATCAAGATTCGTATATTTAACACATTCCTGATCTTCCAAATTAACTACTCCTCGACTAATAGGAAAGCCGGTAGGTTAGAGCTTTATTGCTCCATCCCCACTCAAACATCAATCTTGACTCTTACAAATAGATAAGCCTACCTTGTTCAGCTTTTTAGTGTTAATCATAGAAAAACTAACATTCCATAAACAATCAAATTAAGGTCATTACATAAGTGTTACTTTTCATCTCTTCTTGAAAATAATAGTCTTTTGAAATTACTTGTATAAATAAGTTAGAGACTCTTTTAAAATGATATAAATATGTATAGTTGTTTTATTTAATATGGAATATAGAATTTATGTAAGGAAGGAAACTGTATAAAAGTTCCAAATTTAATAAGAGAGCTAAAAAATAATTTTATAGACTTATATATTAATAAATACCATTAAAATATTCATATATATCGTATATAAAAGTCCCTTGAAAAGATTCCATAAAATATCCAAAGTAATGACATTTTAAACTTCACAAAAACTTTTTTCCAAAGTGCATCCATAACAACTATCGCTATATGGACTAAAACTCTACTAACTTGTTTTGTAAATAAAATAGCATTTGAACTTCACTTCTTACTAGCGTTTATACTTCTATAAGTATAGAAAACATTTTATTTGAAAGTAAGCAAAATATGGAGTTTAAAAAGAGAGATAAAGGAAAGGGATATCAAAGTGCATTTATAGCGACTATCGCTATAAGGACAATTCCATGTGCCATTCAATATTTGATATGTTTCACTTGTATAAGCATATATGGTTCCTAAATTCAAGTCATATCACAAGGAAGCATATATTAACATATGTACTAAATAACATGTCCAAATTCAATGTTTGAATTTTACCATTACGTGAACTTATTTTAACAACACAATTTAATGTTTTTTAGTGCACAATACTCAAACAAATCACACGCTTTGTAGAGCACATAATTAACGGTTATAACTATACGTAGTTAGGGTGTATTGTTATAGTTTATAACAAGCAAAATTATCAAGTTTTGGTTTAGAAAAGTGTCAATTTTATAATTTTATCAAATGAGAGTGATAACTCACTTTTAATCCAAGAATGCTACTATACTAAGCAATAACACACTACTACCAAGCAATAATTCAAAAGAACAAGAACCAAGTTGGAACAAGTACGAAGAAGAGAAAAGGACCTCCTAAAAGGGCACGACAAGCTTTAGATCACCCAATTTGGGTATGGCTTTGGTGGGAATGGAGGGGATGGCCTAATTTCTTTAGTTTTGAGGTGATGGAATGATGTTATATGTTATATTAGGATGATAGCATGAGTTTGAAGGAGTTTTAGCTTTGTATAAATTATTTGATATAAGAAAATTAAGAAGAGAAATGAGTGCAAGAACTTAAACTTTGAGTTTGTGAATTTCTAAGAACGAAGAGATCCATTGCCTCCTATTTATAATATTAGGAATTAGTGGCAAAATACCACCAATTATCTCATAGGTAAACCATGATGTTACATGCATCCATGCCTCTTACACGCCATGCTTTCCCTAAATCACTCCGCCTTTTTCTCCTTAGAACAAGGGTCCTTTAATCCTTCTTTCTAGAAGCTTTTAGCTTAATTAATTTCCATTAGTAATAAGATGGTTTAAGCACTTGTTAATGTTTTCATATGTTTGTTACATAAGACCAAAGTTTTGGATAACTATTATTGATCAAAAAGATGATTTTTAACGAAATGCATTTTAGTCACATTTTCAATATTTCTCAAAGAATATATTTTTGTAAACATATCTCAAAAATAAAATTTCTATCATTTTTTATTGATTAATAAGTATTTAACTGGGTTATAAAATCATATTTTAAATACCTAACCATTTTTTAAAAGCTTAGATATTTGAAGATGAAATATTCAAATTTTCCATTTTATTACATTCTCCCTACAGGATTTTTCATCTAAAAAATCCAAACAAGAGTAACACAAAGAGAATAGAAGAAAGGGTGTATATATAGAGATTCTATGCAAACTACGTGTAAAAAAGGTACAAGCTAAGTGACTCCACCACTTGCGATGAGTACACAACAAAAGATAAGATATAATAGAATCTACCAACTAAGAAATAATTCAAGATAAGAGGCTCTAATATTTTCCTCTATCTCCCAAGTGCAACCTTGATCATCCTCACTCCACTGTACCTTAAACAATTCCACAATCTTAGTTCTTAATCTCTTCATATCATATCAAAAATATGAAAAGGTTGTCTCATAATGGTAAAGTCAGGCTCAACCTCAAAATCCTCCTGCTGCAATGGTTTGATAATGAAAGAAGGATCATGTACATACTTCCATGGATGAGATACATAAAAAACATGTACACCCGGTAATCTAGTTAGTAACTCAACTAGATAAGCTAGAGTGTCTATTCTCTTAAGTATCAAAATGGTCTAATAAAATGTGTTGTTAACTTTCCCCTTTACGAAACCAATCAAACCTCTCATTGGAGAAACTTTGATAAACACGAAGTCCCTAACAGAGAACTCCAAGTGTAACGACCCGAAATTTTCGAAGCCGAAAATTCCAGATAGTTATGAAAAAGAAGAAAGAGATAGAAGAAGAAGAACAGAAATATCAACAACTCACATTCGCAGCGGATAAAATATAATAATAAATAAAAACAATTTACAAAAGGATATTATAACTGTCGATTACATTTAATATACATCAGAGTTTCACATAATATACAGTCACTGAATATGTACAATTATCATAACTGAGATAAACAATAATATAAATACAGCGGATATACTCTATACGATACTGCCACCAGCTCGCCTCCTGAACTCCTGAACGTCCTAACCTGAAAATCTGTAATACTCGGTCTGACCCAAGCATTACATCAAAGTAACACCCGGGTCAGGTCGGAAACCAGTGTGAGTAAACCCAACTAACAAGGAATGACAAACAAACAACTTATATAAACCCGCGTAACTTATATCAATTCACAAGTTGCTATAAATAACGTTTATTTCGCATATAAATTTCTAAGTACCAAACTTAGATAAAACAATCCAATTTACTTAACTCATCCCATTTCATCCTTTTGATATCTCAAATCAAATTATAAAATTCGAAGTGGTTTCGGGTATTTCCAACACCCGACCCCGGTCTCTTCGAAACTCATGTTATCCTATCCCAAGTCATCCAAATGAAAAACACAACTTTCATATGAGAGATATCACCTTATTTCAAACATCCAATACCACTCAATCATCCATAATTAGAGTTTAATCTCATACAAGCCAATTCAATTGATTCTAATTGAATTCCAAACCCCAATTACTTAGATTTCTTCATTGATTTATTTCCAAACCAATTAATTAATCAATTCTTTCATATTCATCCATCTTAATTAATCACCCAATATTAATTATCTTTCAATTTCTTTCAAGTAATTATCTTTAATTCATTTCACGAAATAATCAGTCTTAACCCAAAACCCAAAATCAACAAGTAACCTTAATTACCTCAGGAATTAATTAACTATTTAAATTATACTAGTCAATAATTACTTGTGTTAATTTAACTTCTCATAAGTCACTTATATCAATTTATTTTCTTAATTAATCAATCTCTATTTACAGCATTGATTATATAAATTAATGAGTCCTCATTTACGTTTCAATTTATTTTAATCTAAATTAATTACACTAAATAATTAATCATCAATCTATAAGTATTAATCATTCTTGATTTATCTCAACCGAAATTATCTATCTTCTAGTTCCATTATTAAATAAATTATTTACTTCTCAATTAATCATTTTAATTAATCTCTAGATTAATTCCACAAGGTAGTTACATTTTTATTAATTTCATTACGCAATTATTTATCAAATCTCCCAATGATCATTCTAACTAATTTAGATCTAATTAATTAACCAAAATCATACATTAGTTTAATTAATTAAGTATGAATCACCAATTATTAAATCTTTATTGATTTTAATCTGAACCATTTCTTTTTTTACGGTTTAAGTTTAGAACCATTTTAAACCTCAAGTGCTTTGAGTCAAACAACAATCAACTCGAGAACCAACCAAAACCAAAGTTCCCAAAACTTCAGCACACATTCAATCCACTCAAACAAGCATCCAATTATTTAAATTTATCCATTTAAGTCTAAATAGAAATCCAACAGAGTGAGGTTTACTCACCTTTGCTTTTAATTGCAATCCCCTATGATCTCGGCCTTGTTTTCATCAAAATTTTGACCTTGTAAACATCATAAAATTTATTAACATTCGAGATAAACATTAAACTTTATATATATACATAAATTAGAACAGGGATGTGTAAGTACATTTAAAATTTTAAACCCAAACAGTAAGTTCCAGTATTTATATTTCATTATATTTAAATGAAATTTTTTTCCTTTTCCAAAATTCTTTTATCACTAAGATAAATAAATAAGCTAGTCCAAATATTATTATTTTAATAACAGCAGAGATCTTCTTACTGCATGTATTCCTATATACATATAAATCTATAGCTAAAAATGAATTGGTTTATAAAATGCATCGTTATTATATATTTTGATACAAATTTATGCTATTAACATTGAAATAAATAAAAAGAATAAAAAATTTGACTACACAAACTGCAAATATACCTTACCGCCCCATCGAACAATGCGTCTGCTTTGAACCCATTCATCACCGTCTACAACCATCTCGCACAACCTCCAAATCGCCTGCCAAATTTCAACTACCCTGCCTCGTTGCCACATTTGAGATCGAACCCCCAGACGATAGCACCCCTCGGCTCGGCACTCGCGACAACGTCGCGACTTGAAGGGTTCACGAATTCCAACTTGGCCTGGAAGATCGCGACAAACCCACTTAAAGACGCGACTTCGCCAACTCTCAATCAGTGCGCGCGAGCCCCGAAGGCAAGTGCTTCAAGAACGCAACGCTACCCAAAGGCCTCGAGTCCAAATCTCGAGCGATCCTGGTATCGGTCACCAGAAAAGAGGCGCGACCCAATATAATCGAAATCCAGCTTGAATCGATTTTCTCAAGCGAGAAAATGGAAGCCCCAATTTGAACTGAGATGCGGCAAAGAAAAATAGATGGAATCGTCTTCCTATTTTTTTTTTATTTTTTTTAGACGATGGAATAAATGGAGACGAGGTCGGTTTGAAATTCCTCTGGCTTCGGCCATTATTTATATTTTTTTCTTCGTTCTGGAGATTTTCCTTGATCTTTCTGGGAACAACAAAGAGATATTTTCCTTAACGAAGCTTCAAGTATAAGCTAGACCAACCACGTGACTAGGGTGATTAAATTTTAGACTATGAATTGATTTTATAAAATCGAAAATTGAAAATATCTCATGTTACATACCGTGAATCCTGAACCCCTAATCAGACATGCCGACAAACGCTTCTAAGGTTCTACCCGCATTTCGAACACAATGGAACATGTTTCGGAAGCTAATACGATCATATACGCGAGTTACAGAAGTAAACGATCAAATTTAAAATTTATTTGATTGAAATAGTTCTAAGCGTTTCGAGCTGCCAGGGTTAAACGACAACTCCGATTGCTATGAAAATTGTAATCCGATAACAACTAACTATTACGGATCCAATGGAACTGGTTTCGTCAAATTCTGAGACTGTGCCTCGGAAGGCTTTTTTCAAGTTCCAATTTAAACGATATACTATAAAAATTGAACAAATTATCTTTAAATTAAATTTCACCCATTCTATTATCTTCAGTATCCTCATTATAGATTTTATAAGCCTTCAAATTATTTTAAACAGGCTTAGAATCTCAAATTCAACAATTTACCCAATTTCAATTATATAATTCAATACTTCAATTGTCTAATAAATTAATTGTCTAATAAATATTAATATTTGGAATTCAAGCTAAAATTACCTTTCAAATCTTAAAATCAACTTATTGTTCCATTTTAAATCGTTAAAATTTTCGGGTCGTCACATTCCTCCCCCCTTAAAAGAATTTCGTCCCCGAAATTACTAGTTAGGAAGAATGGACCAATATCCATTTACTTTTTTTTTTCCAAAACTCACAATTCAATATCCTACCAACTATCCTTTATTAAAGATCCACTATCACCTTAACCAACTCCCCAAAACCTTCTATAGTTTCAAACAATACCCTTTTCTCAATCATCCAAAATGTCAATTTAAAACCTAATTTTTGAACTATCAAAAATTTTCTCAAAATTTATCTAACTCTCTAAATTCCCGAAATTTTTTGCCAGCGTCTCCTTTGCGCGGCTAGCTCGGTACTACTACAAAAGGCCTCTAGGGGCTCCCAAATTTCAAAAAGAAAACAAAAGCCAAGTGGCTACATCAAAAACCCAATCCAATATCATACAGAATCACAATACGTACCTTTCAGTCGGGCAATTCAAATTTATCGTTTAGAACCAAATCCAATTTCCTTTTTCCTTTATCACACCTGCATATTCTATTTAACAACAATATCCAATCGTAATCTTTCAAAGATACATTTTCTTACAGAAGCCTTCACATTACTTCTATTCAACTTAGTTTCCACCGTTTCATATGAATTCAATTTATTTTTGATTTCTAATATGGAGTTATATCTTTCATTTAAACTGATTTATATTAGTTTCATTTACTAGCTTATTTTAAGTTTTCCATTTGAAATTGTTTTGTCGTTAACCAAAATTTTCCAAAAATTTTCTAACTCCCAAAATTTTTGAAAATTTTTGGCAGGGTCTCCTTTGTACGGAGGAGCTTTTGCAATTTGACAATAGATATAAATATGTATACATCGACCCACACGGTCGGAAAAAGCAAAAACAGTTCATATTTCCTATTTTTATTGCGTAGGCGTACCTTATTTAGCAATTTAAGCAAGCAGCTTATAAATTTTAGCAATTAGCATACCCCAAATCTAGCCAAACGGCTTCCCTGTACCTGTACTTACTCAATTTAAATACGTAAGTGTCATACATAGAAAATCTATTAACATTTCACTTACTTTTAATAGCTAAACACAAGCATTACATAAATAATAAGCACCAAACACTTCCAATAAGCAATTTATATGTTTTAAAGCACATCTAATTGTTTCCAACCAAATTTATATGCCTTTTCATTCAATTTTAATGGTTTACACACAATTACTTGCATTCAACTTATTTTAAGCGAAACAATCTCATATTCACTTCAATTGATTCAAAAATCAATTATATCGCTTCCACTAATTCATAGCATTTAATTTGATTAAAACTCGCTTACGTTAAACGATAATCATTTCTGCGCAATTTAAGAATATCCATGGGAATAATTAATTATTTAAGTTTTATAACCAATTAAAATTGATTCCAACTCAGTTTTATTTAATTCAATTCCATTTTAATTTATTCACAATCATTTTATTTAGCTCGACACATTCCATGCTTGTGTAATACTAACCATTCCCAAATTAATTTAAACCGATCTTTTATTCAATGGGCTTTTATCCTTATTCGAAGCCAAACTTTCATAAATTTTAAACTTAGGTTAATCACTTCAATCTATTTCCACCTCAATTCAAGTTCACTTCCATTAAATTTGATTCTCATCAAATCAAATCCCATTAAATTTAGTTAGCCCATCCACTTTAATTTTAAATTTAATTCACCTTCTCAATTCATCAAAGTAATATCCAACACATAATTAACTCATTTATACTTCAAATTGATATGCTACCGAACTCAAGTTCGGTGTGATAATCCAATTCCAATCACAACTTTGATTTAATTTTATGTTTTTCAATCAGACTTCATCCATTTATTTTATAATCCCAATAACCCATTTTAAATTTTAAATTTACTTGTTTAATTCAATTTCGAATTTATTTTATTAATACATGGTCATTCCCAATTTATTTTTATTCACTTGGGTTTTGTGTGCAACCCAAACCATTTTTATTATAATTCGCTTTTATTTCATTCAACAACACTTCCATTTTATCAAAATTTACTCGCAAATTACACTATATATTATTCAAATCACTTGAATTTTATTTGCAAGTCAAACCATCACCCTTTCAAGCCAACTTTATTTTATTTTTTTACAACACCTCTTATTTAATTCATTACCAAATCCAAGTCGAATTCTATTTATAATTCGAATTCATTTCCAAACTTCATTATCAACTTACAATCCATTTATTAACCAAAGTTAAATTTTATTAACATACTCCATCAAGTAATTATTTTGCTAATTAGATTACTTCCAACTTTCAAATCAATATGCGATTTTATTTCAAAGGATCGCTTCATTGAAATTTCCCGAGTCCAATTTTATTTTATAATTCCAATTTGAAATCCCTTTTTACTTTAAAATTTAGGAATGCCTTCAAATTTAGACAATACAATTAAAATAGCTTTTTATAAAAATATTTCTTATAACTCGATGTCTCAACCAGTCCATCCTTGTTCTCACAGAAATTCAGTCATACGTTGATCAGGCGTAGGACCGAAAATCTATAAGTACTTGGTAAACCAGTTTTCAACACCCAGTGAAAATACTTGGAAAACAATTTTATTGAAAATATCGAAAACAGTTTTGAAAATAGAGGAATTATTATATTTTTTATTTTATTTTTATTTTATTTAGTGAGGATGCTCTGGAAATCATCACCCCCATTCCATGGTCATGGTTACATACCAGGGTTACGTTGCAGTCGCAACAAAAGTCCATGTAACTGCAGGCTCTCCGCAGCACTCACGATTACGCCATGGAACCCACACAACAGATCACAGTTACATCCAGGGTTACGTTGCAGTCACAACAAAAGTCCATGTAACCGTTGGCTCTCCGCGGCCTCTGATCTCGCTATCAAAATGAAACTTCTCCACTCCTACATAGGTTGCAGTCTACCGAGATAAACTCAAACGTAGACTGTTGGCTCTCAGCGGCACACACGACTTTCGCAATGTTACCATAGGTCGCAGTTACATCCTGGGTTACATTCAACAAAAGTCATGTAACTGTTGGCTCTCCGCGGCACACACGACTTACGCTATGGTAACTCAACTCATAATCCTCAGGAACTAGTTTTGTCCGGACTCCCCACAGGATCAACTTTAGAACCCACTTGGGCTCAAGGCAGCACCACTCGGTGGCACTCTTGAGAAGTCCATTTCAAGGGAGCGCCTTTTTCCCCAGAGCTATCATCAAAACACTTTATACTATACACATATAGTATCTTTCAAATCATACACCTAGTATGATATCATACAAAGCTCTTTTACACAAAATCGATTATTCCAAAATCGATAATTCTCAATATAGGCTTTCCAAAACTCAATATTGATTTTTTTCCAAAAATCAAAAGCCTTTCTCAAAATCCTCTTAAGATCCTTTATATATATTCAGATATATATACATAAATTTTTTTTTTTAAAAAAAAACTTTGGATCCTTACCTTTTTGTATAAAACACCTTTTATACTCCAAACACTTCTCAAAACCATAGAAATATCCAATTTCCATCTTTATTCATTTCATATTTCTTAAAATATTCTTTCAGTTCAAAAGAACCATTTCACATTCCTTATTCACCTTTACATTAATTCCCGTTTGGACTATTACTTCAATCCTTATCTCAGTTGGGTATTTAATCAATAACAGTTTGAACTCCGACCAATCTAGAAAAATAGCTTGAAAATTTTAAAAATAGGTAAGTAGTTGAAAAATAATTATTAGTTGCAAAATAATTGTAAAATAGTTAACTAATTGTAAAATAGTTGGAAAATAGCTAAATAGTTATAGAAATCTTAATAATTGCAAAATAGTTGTAAATTAGTAATTAATTTGTAACATAGTTGAAATATAGTAATAAATTTAGAAAACAGTTGAAAAATGGTTAAATAGTTCCAAAATAATTGTAAAACAAGTATAAAATAATTTGGCTTTAAGAAAGAAAGGTTGTATATATTTAATAGCTTAGAAAAATAAGTTTATATTGAAAACAATTTTTATTGAAAATAGTCCATAGTCAAACTGTTCACTTTCCCAACAATTCAATTTAAATTTCCACTCTCATTTAAATTAATTCAATTTAACTTCAATTTCCCTTGAAATTGACTTACCCCAATTCCATATCAAATTCTGTTTGATTGATTTTTTTTTTAACTTTAATTATAATTTAAATTTTGCAATTTCTATTTATAATCAATTACATTCACATTTTGTTTTTAACTCGGAGTTATACATTATTTTTAGCCAATATATTTTTATTATTCCATATAAACATTTTAATCAAGATTCCAGAGTTTAAACAAATCTCCAACATTTCAATACCACTTTAAAATTTCAACTATATCCACAATTCTTTGGCAAACTCAATTATTCCTTTGAATTTCAAAACCAAACCCAGTTCACAAACAATTCCAATTTAAAACAATTTTGGTAGCAATTTCTCTTCTAGAAACTCGAAAATGAACATCGATGATGCTGCAGTCATCACCGACTTTATTTTCCAGTGACCAAAAGAGTTCAATGCTTTTATCTCTTTAAAAACACTTCCAAATATTTTTGATTTCGAATCTCCCAAATTTCAAACACAAAAATAATTTTGAAGTAATACTATTCTTTCTTCAAAACCCTTGGAAACCACTTTCAAACCCAAAGGAATTTTAATTTTTCCCAAAATTCCAAACTCCCAACCCATCAAATTCATTTTTAAACATTACTCTGGAATTTTCATCTTACTCTATTTCAAATATTCTCTGGAATTCTATTTCAAATTATAATCTCATTTATTTATGAAGTTTATTTCAAATTATAAATTACATTTACATTCTATATTTCAAATTCCCTTTTTGATTTTAAACCAATTCCACTTTAATTACAATTCCAAAGTTATTCTAATTACTTTGGACTAAAATCCATTCAATTGAATCCACTTCAATTTCAATCATTACAATTCTATCCAAATCTTCCATTTAAATTTTTGAACTTATACATCTTCAATCCCAAATTCAATTAATTCAAATCGGGTTCAATTTGAATGAATTCAATTCCAACTTCAAATTTAAATCATCTCAAATTATATAAATTCGAGTTAAATTCTCAAGGATTGGTTTAACCTTTTTAAACCAAATTAACTTTGTTTATTTAAAATTTCAAACAATTCTAATTTCTGAGTTCAAATTCTAGAATTTCACTTTTAATTTACTTAATTTTAATTTGGTTGTATTTTATATTACTTCATTTAATTTTAATTCAAGACTTCAATCTGGTAGTATTATATTGCTTATTAATTTAATTCTAAAGATTTTACAACCAATAACTTTAATATTTATTAGAAGGAAAAATCGCTTAATATATCAAAAATATATTTTTATATAAAATCATTTAAAACCTTTATATAAGAAAATAACAAGTACGTGCTCATATATATATATATATATATGCTCAAATCATTCTAGAGTACCACTGACTCTATTTAATGAGTAATCCCCACCAGAGCCAAGGTTCTCGCTTAACCTTTCAGCTCTGAGACCAAATGTAACGACCCGAAATTTTCGAAGCCGAAAATTCCAGATAGTTATGAAAAAGAAGAAAGAGATAGAAGAAGAAGAACAGAAATATCAATAACTCACATTCGCAGCGGGTAAAATATAATAATAAATAATAACAATTTACAAAAGGATATTATAACTGTTGATTACATTTAATATACATCAGAGTTTCACATAATATACAGTCACTGAATATGTACAATTATCATAACTGAGATAAACAATAATATAAATACAGCGGATATACTCTATACGATACTGCCACCAGCTCGCCTCCTGAACGTCCTAACCTGAAAATCTGTAATACTCGGTCTGACCCGAGCATTACATCAAAGTAACACCCAGGTCAGGCTGGA
Organism: Allium cepa; assembly: GCA_030765085.1. Classification (NCBI taxonomy): domain Eukaryota; kingdom Viridiplantae; phylum Streptophyta; class Magnoliopsida; order Asparagales; family Amaryllidaceae; genus Allium; species Allium cepa. Next base: position 104,345,725 of record CM060939.1, read on the forward strand.
AACCAGCGTGAGTAAACCTAACTAACAAGGAATGACAAACAAACAATTTATATAAACCCGGGTAACTTATATCAATTCACAAGTTGCTATAAATAACGTTTATTTCGCATATAAATTTCTAAGTACCAAACTTAGATAAAACAATCCAATTTACTTAACTCATCCCATTTCAGCCTTTTGATTTCTCAAATCAAATTATAAAATTCGAAGTTGTTTCGGGTATTTCCAACACCCAACCCCGGTCTCTTCGAAACTCATGCTATCCTATCCCAAGTCATCCAAATGAAAAACACAACTTTCATATCAGAGATATCACCTTATTTCAAACATCCAATACCACTCAATCATCCATAATTAGAGTTTAATCTCATACAAGCCAATTCAATTGATTCTAATTGAATTCCAAACCCCAATTACTTAGATTTCTTCATTGATTTATTTCCAAACCAATTAATTAATAGATTTCTTCATTGATTTATTTCCAAACCAATTAATTAATCAATTCTTTCATATTCATCCATCTTAATTAATCACCCAGGATTAATTATCTTTCAATTTCTTTCAAGTAATTATCTTTAATTCATTTCACGAAATAATCAGTCTTAACCCAAAACCCAAAATCAACAAGTAACCTTAATTACCTCAGGAATTAATTAACTATTTAAATTATACTAGTCAATAATTACTTGTATTAATTTAACTTCTCATAAGTCACTTATATCAATTTATTTTCTTAATTAATCAATCTCTATTTACAGCATTGATTATATAAATTAATGAGTCCTCATTTACATTTCAATTTATTTTAATCTAAATTAATTACACTAAATAATAAATCATCAATTAAACTATAAGTATTAATCATTCTTGATTTCTCTCAACCGAAATTATCTATCTTCTAGTTCCATTATTAAATAAATTAATTACTTCTCAATTAATCATTTTAATTAATCTCTAGATTAATTCCACAAGGTAGTTACATTTTTATTAATTTCATTACGCAATTATTTATCAAATCTCCCAATGATCATTCTAACTAATTTAGATCTAATTAATTAACCAAAATCATACATTAGTTTAATTAATTAAGTATGAATCACCAATTATTAAATCTTTATTGATTTTAATCTGAACCATTTCTTTTTTTACGGTTTAAGTTTAGAACCATTTTAAACCTCAAGTGCTTTGAGTCAAACAACAATCAACTCGAGAACCAACCAAAACCAAAGTTCCCAAAACTTCAGCACACATTCAATCCACTCAAACAAGCATCCAATTATTTAAATTTATCCATTTAAGTCTAAATAGAAATCCAACAGAGTGAGGTTTACTCACCTTTGCTTTTAATTGCAATCCCCTATGATCTCGGCCTTGTTTTCATCAAAATTTTGACCTTGTAAACATCATAAAATTTATTAACATTCGAGATAAACATTAAACTTTATATATATACATAAATTAGAAAAGGGACGTGTAAGTACATTTAAAATTTTAAACCCAAACAGTAAGTTCCAGTATTTATATTTCATTATATTTAAACAAATTTTTTTTCCTTTTCCAAAATTCTTTTATCACTAAGATAAATAAATAAGCTAGTCCAAATATTATTATTTTAATAACAGCAGAGATCTTCTTACTGCATGTATTCCTATATACATATAAATCTATAGCTAAAAATGAATTGGTTTATAAAATGCATCGTTATTATATATATTGATACAAATTTATGCTATTAACATTGAAATAAATAAAAAAAACAAAAATTTTGAATACACAAACTGCAAATATACCTTACCGCCCCATCGAACAATGCGTCTGCTTTGAACCCATTCATCACCGTCTACAACCATCTCGCACAACCTCCAAATCGCTTGCCGAAATTTCAACTACCCTGCCTCGTTGCCACATATGAGATCGAACCCCCAGACGATAGCACCCCTCGGCTCGGCACTCGCGACAACGTCGCGACTTGAAGGGTTCACAAATTCCAACTTGGCCTGGAAGATCGCGACAAACCCACTCGAAGACGCGACTTCGCCAACTCTCAATCAGTGCGCGCGAGCCCCGAAGGCAAGTGCTTCAAGAACGCAACGCTACCCAAAGGCCTCGAGTCCAAATCTCGAGCGATCCTGGTATCGGTCACCAGAAAAGAGGCGCGACCCAATATAATCGAAATCCAGCTTGAATCGATTTGCTCAAGCGAGAAAATGGAAGCCCCAATTTGAACTGAGATGCGGCAAAGAAAAATAGATGGAATCGTCTTCCTATTTTTTTTTTATTTTTTTTAGACGATGGAATAAATGGAGACGAGGTCGGTTTGAAATTCCTCTGGCTTCGGCCATTATTTATATTTTTTTCTTCGTTCTGGAGATTTTCCTTGATCTTTCTGGGAACAACAAAGAGATATTTTCCTTAACGAAGCTTCAAGTATAAGCTAGACCAACCACGTGACTAGGGTGATTAAATTTTAGACTATGAATTGATTTTATAAAATCGAAAATTGAAAATATCTCATGTTACATACCGTGAATCCTGAACCCCTAATCAGACATGCCGACAAACGCTTCTAAGGTTCTACCCGCATTTCGAACACAATGGAACATGTTTCGGAAGCTAATACGATCATATACGCGAGTTACAGAAGTAAACGATCAAATTTAAAATTTATTTGATTGAAATAGTTCTAAGCGTTTCGAAATGCCAGGGTTAAACGACAACTCCGATTGCTACGAAAATTGAAATCCGATAACAACTAACTATTACGGATCGAATGGAACTGGTTTCGTCAAATTCCGAGACTGTGCCTCGGAAGGCTATTTTCAAGTTCCAATTTAAACGATATATTATAAAAATTGAATAAATTATCTTTAAATTAAATTTCAACCATTCTATTATCTTCAGTATCCTCATTATAGATTTTATAAGCCTTCAAATTATTTTAAACAGGCTTAGAATCTCAAATTCAACAATTTACCCAATTTCAATTATATAATTCAACACTTTAATTGTCTAATAAATTAATTGTCTAATAAATATTAATATTTGGAATTCAAGCTAAAATTACCTTTCAAATGTTAAAATCAATTTATTGTTCCATTTTAAATCGTTAAAATTTCCGGGTCATCACACCAAGTCTTAATGCCTCACATCAACATAGCTCTACTCTAAGCTACCTTCACGTGCTTCTTAATCTCCGCTACCTGTTCGGTAGCCTCACAAACCATATTGGCCCAAGCACTAAGAGATCTCCTAGTTATACCTAACATGAAGGAGACCTACAAGGCCTTTTGTATAATGCCTCAAAAGGTACCATCCCAATATTCGCTTGAAAACTATTATTATAAGAGAATTCAACGAGCAGAAATTGATCCTCCCAAGATCCTCCAAAGTCAAGAATGCATGCTCTAAGTAAATCCTCTAAAACCTGATTCACCCTCTAGGCCTGTCCATTTGTATGAGGATCATAAGTTGTGCTTAAATTAAGCTCCATTCAAATGCATCATGCAAAACCTTCCAAAACTAACCTGTGATGATTGGATCTCGATCACAATACTATATGGAATGAATAAAGCCTAACAATCTCCTTAAGATTCAACCAAGCCTAGCTAGATGTTGTTCTTGTTGCCTTAATTGCAAAGAAGTACACATTCTTGGTTAACCTACCACAATAGCCTAAAGCCTTTATTACCTGTCCTTAATATAGTCAAACCATCGATTAAATTCATAGAAATCTACTCTCACTTCCACTTTGGAACCTCTAGTGGATAAAGCACACCGACTATCTTCTAATGACTACCCTTCACCTTCTAGCAATTAGCGCACCTGCCAACAAAAATAGAAACTCACTCTTCATACCTTCCTACTAGAAACTATATCTCGTATCTTGATAAAACTTTATGACACATGGATGTATTATTATTCTAGAATGATGAATCTCCAAAAAGAATCTCCCGTCTAATGTCGTCAATTTTGGGAACACATTGCCATCCATTCACCCTTAAAATGCCTTGGTCATCTACTCGAATCCTGGATACTTCTCTAAAGCAACAGTCTCACTAATGGCTTTAGCTAGTCGAGCAAGAAGACCATCCCTCTGCTGATTATCCTTTATATGATCGATAAGAGTTAAACGAACCTCCATACTAGCCGTAACAACTTACTTCCTTCTCAACGCATTGGCTACAACATTAGCTTTCCTCGGCATATGTGAAATCTCAAGATCATATTCTGCAAGAAACTCAACCAATGTTGCTGCCTTAAGTTCAAATCCTTCTGAGTGAAAAGATATTTCATAGATTTATGGTTCGAATAAAACTCAAAATTCTCACCAACAAATGATGCCTCCACATCTTCAACGCAAAGACCACTGCCAAAAGCTCCAAATCATGCATCAGATATTTAGTCTCATTTGACTTTAGCTATCTACTAGCATAAGTAACCACCTTTCCATGTTGCATCAGCACAATGCCTAATCCAGTTCCACAAGAATCAACGTAAACAGTAAGTCCTCCACCTCCATTGGAATAGTCAAAACGGGGGTGTTAGTCAACTTCTTTTTCAATTTTCTAAACACAATCTTTCTTTTTTCCATCCAAATAAACTTGACATCTTTCTCTGTCAAATTCATTGGAGGTGAAAAAATCTTGAGAAATCCTAAGTGAACCTTAGATAATAACTAGCCAAACCCAAAAAGCTTTAAATCTCCATTATGCTTTTAGGTCTCTTAAAATCCCCAATAGTTGTAGCCATTGTCGGATCAATAGAAATACCATCCCTAGGAACAATATGATCAGGAACCTAACCTCAGACCGTCATAAATGACATTTTGAGAACTTAGCCTTAAGAAAATGTTATTTCGATGTCTCTAATACAATTGTCAAATGTTGAAAATGCTTCTCCTCGGTCTTGGAATAAACATAATGTCATTAATGCATACAAGCACAAATTTATTCAAGAATCATAAAAGACACAATTCATCAAGTCAATTAAATAAGTTGAAGCATTAATTGCACTGAATGACATAACCAACCACTCATAAAATCGATCAAAATGAAAAGTTGTCAAGTGTGCACTTTCCACTGCCACCCTTAACTGATACAATCTATAGTAAGGTCAAGCATAGAGAATACACTAACTCCATGGATCTAATCAAACAAGTCACCGATTCAGGGCAAAGGATACTTGTTACGAATAGTCCATTTATTAAGCGCTATGTAATCAATACAAAGTCTTAGGGAACCGTCCTCCTTAGTGGTAAATACAACGGGCTCCCCCAATTCGAACAGCTAGGTCGGATTAGACTTTTCCATAGCAAGTCGATAATTGAATAATAAGCTATGCCTTCTTCTTCTTAAGAGATAGCCTAAGCATGGGCAACACAATAGGCTTAGCATTGGGAATCAAATCAGCACGAAACTTGATTTCACAATGAAAAGGTAAACCAAAACATCCTTGAAGACATCAAAAAATTCTCAAACAATGGGAATCAACTCTACAACTTCATCTCCTCTTCAAGGGGATAAAGAAAACTACTTATACAAGAACTAGGCTCTTGATAAGATATGATAAGACCTTCTATTTCTCTGTTCATTTCCATAGTCCGCTTCTTATAATCCGACATAGCTTGGTTATGAAACAACCAATCCATCCCTAATAGGATATCAAAACCAAGAAACCAAGGACGAACATATCGCATGGAAGGAGTTGATCAGAACAAGAAATTAGAACTCCTTCTCAAATCATATGGATATATACCGAGCCCCCAATTGGGTTCGATACATAAATAGAATCATGAACCACACTCCATTCTAGACTAAGTCTATTAACTAGGCTATGTGAGATAAATCTATGTGAAGAACCAATATTAAATAAGAGACGGATAGGAATGCCAGAAATAGATAGAGTACCTTCTAGAACCTATTTCTTCTTAGGTGCTGCTAAAGTGGAAGGTGTTGCAGTAACAGCAAAGACCCTAGGCTACTCCCCTTTTATGAGCATAGTGTTTAACAACCAATTTCCTATCGATTAGAAAAATGCTGATAAATTTTGAAATAAAATAACCGTAAGCGTATGACGTACTATTGTAGTACGTGTCGAGTGGCGAGTACGGATCAATCCATAAGGAATTGTTAGATTTTAAATCTCTATTCAATCAAATTAACCAAAGTTGAAAATGTGATCAACTAAAAATGTAGAAAATAACAAAAGAAAATTGATAAAAATATGAGAGTAGAAAATCAGTTTAGAGATAAATTCACTCTCTAGATCACATAGTTCAACAAACTGAAATTATGATCTCTTTTTGGTCATTTGTGAGTTTAATTGATGCATTTATCATAAAGATGACCTAATTGTGTTATTAATTAACACATTTAAACCGTCAAACTTTAATGCTCCATCTAACCCACTTACTAACTTTAATGAAAATGACAACAACTTGAAAGAAAAATCTATTTTAAGTATGGTCCATTAACTATTAATTAGAAATATATACCATCAAATTTCAATTTCAACATTCACTTCTTTTCCATAATCATATTTAGATGAAAAGACAATTTTTATTCGTGATTGTTTAAGCATAGCATTTTTGTTATGAGCAACATAGACTATCAAATTCATCATGAAACAATAAATCACATCAACATTCATTTAAGGACAAAAGAGAGCAGTAAATGTCAAAATGTTGATGCTACATGATTAGAGGCTCATTACCGCTAAATTGAAGGGATTAACCTCTCATTTGTGTTATCATATCAACATAAATAGAAAGCAACATGAAATAAACAAAAACAAAAAGAAGAAGAAAATGAAAACTAATGAAAAAGAGAACTAATCTAATTGCATAAAAGAAAATCTACACTACTGGCATGAAAGAAAGAGAGCATGTAAGTAAAATAAAGCACTAGTTAACATTGCATAAAAAAGGAGAATTATATGAAATAAAAATGGCTAAGTAGCAATAAAGAAGAAAGGGAGCTTGTCTTTTTATTTTGAGCCTAAACTAAACTAAGGGAGACTAAAGAAGAAGAGGGTTGCATGAAACATAAGGGGTACTTATACATGTGTTAAACCCTAATTCATATTTTTGGGGAATGCCCAAACTACCCCTTAGGAAATATGGTGGCCAAGTAACCATTAGCATCCAATAATCATCCATTAAGTGTGCATAAAGATTTAATGGCCTTTTAGCATGTGCATTAGCTCTTAAGTGTACATTAAGGTAGGTGAGTAAGTGGGGTCCTCCATGATCATCATTTTGAATTATTTCAATCTTCATTTGTTCTCTTCACTCTTGTGCATGCATATATCATCATGAAACCACTTGTAAAATTCACTAAATTTTCTATAAAACAACATAGAAAATTCCAAGTAAATTTTCACAAAATGTATAAAAATGTTTATTTTGCCACTATATGAAGATGAATATGTGACAATTTAAAAATAATTTGAATTTTGGTTTAAACGAGTCAAAATACCCTAATTTAAATGGATTAAATATGGTGGTAAAGATACGCACATTTACGTGCACATCAAATACCCCCACACTTATATTTTTATTCGTCATCGAATAAAGAAAAAATAAGATAAATCTGTTTTTGTAGGGAGCACGATTGCATTGAGCGTATGCAACAAGCCGTTAAACCTCTAGATGTCCCCAGTAGGACGAGTGTTGTCTTGTGAGGGTTTTCAGCGGATACTATCCACAAAATCCAAATGCAAAGTGAAAATATTTACAAAATGCAAGATTATTTACAAAGAGATGAATGCGAGTTTTTGAAAGTATTTACAAATCAAGGATTTACTTTCAAATCAACAATAATAAGTTAAATATAGGTTTTGTTCATTATCTTGACAATTTAATTCATTTACTCGTCAAAATTTCCAACACAAACGAAATTATCATAACAAATAGACTAAGTTTAACTCGTTATTTCAGTTGATAACAAAGTATAACTATGAAATAGGTCCTTAGTTGATTATCAAAATTTATCAAAGTGGTATTTTCATTTCAGCTCTATAGTAAGTCAAATCAAATAAGTTAAAATAGGGCTTGGATTTCATTTGTTTACTCTCTCCATTTTTTTCTTGTAGAAATTATACTGATATTAACAATATATATATATATGCCTAACTCAGAAAACTGAGGCCAGATATATTACCCGTGCACTTGCCATGTAGACTTATGTGTGAGAAATACAGAGCGTGGCGAGTGAACACACGAGTGTGAACACCTATCGACTGTAGGCATTATTAATAAAAGAAAAGAATTTTTAAATATATAAATCCAAGTGCAAAAAATCAATAATGCAACTAAAAAAAAAAGATATATACAATGCAAATAAAAAAAAATATAAGCAAGCAAACAATTTTTTTTTTTAACAAGTTAAGCGAATGAATCAATTTATTTTAGCAAGCAATTCTTTTTCTTGTGATTTTCTGCTTGGACAACTAGAAAATAAAAAAAAGTTATATATACAGTTTTTTTTATATATATATCAAAGGAGAAAATAAAAATAAATGAAAAAAACATATTAAAATAAAACAATTTTTTAAAAAAAAATTAAGAAAATCTAACTCAACGCAATTATTTAAATCAAATAAAAGCCTTCCCTTGTTTTTTTTTTTGAAAGGGTAAAACTAAATTAAACTCAAAGGAAACAAACTCTTTTTTTTAGGATTGGACTAAAACATTTTAAACAAAACAAAATAAACTCCAAACAACTTTTTTTTTAATTGGGCACTCAAAACCGTTCAGATAGCTCGGCCCACTACCCAAAAATCATAAAATATTCCTCAATCAAACCCGCAAAACACAAAATTAATTACATATCCTTGTTCCAAAAATCATAAAAGTCAAAATTTTCCTCAATAAAAATTTCTAAAACCAAATTTACAATTTTAATTATCCTGATATCTGTAATTGACGTCGCAAGAGAAGCGTGATTCAGGCATTAGAGTATCGGTGCTGATTAGGTGTTGCGGTCGATTGATTGTTGGCGCATTCGATTTGGGAGGTTGCGTTCACGCGATTAGTAGAGGAGGTTGGGGACGGAGGGTAGTAGGTCGCGGTGCTTGTCGATTGGTGTTCAAATTGGTGTCGCAATGATTTCTGGTGGAGTGGGAGTTCGTGGTGAAGTCGCGGTTGCAGTTGTTTGCTGGAGAGCAGTTGCTTCGGGTAGATGGCTGTGATGGAAAGTAGTTGTTGCAGGTGAACAGAGCAGTTGACTGAAGGAGGCAGTTTTGTGATTATGGTTTCTGTGATAGTTGATGGTCGAGGATTGGTTTGTGGCAGTGAGTGGATGGATGGTTTATGAAGTGTTGTTATGTGATGAAGTTTCGAAGAATGAGATGATAGTGTTGCTGAGTATGTGTGTATGTGGAGTTGCAATTAGATATGTACAGAGATGGAGGAAATGTTTTGTAGATGGTCAGGAATACAGGTCAGTGGTAATGGTAGGTAGTGGAGATCGATGAAAATGCAGGAAGAGGGGGCGAGGCTGGCGGAAGGATGTGAGTATTAGGTGATGCTGTAAAAATGGAATTGTTTAAGGCAGAGAAGAGCAGGGTAGTGGTATTTGAATCGGTGGTTTAGGCAGTTTGATGGAACTACAGTTTGAAGTTTAGTGGTGGTAGGAAGTTTGTTGAGTGGTTGTGCTTTGATGTAGGACTGTGATGGTCGGTGAAGAGAAGGTTGTATTGGCAAGTGGTTAGAAGAAATGAAGGAAGGAGGTGTGCAAGCTGGCGATGGCAGACAGGTTTGGAAGTAGTTCAGAGGTGGCCAGGCAAAGTTTGAGTTTCACAGTAAGTTTGCACAGGAGGTTCAGGCACAGTTTTGATGTAATGTAGATGTAGTGGATGGTATGGGTAGTTAGGTAGATGTTCAGGAGGTAAGTTTAAGATAGTGGCGCAGTTTGATGATGGAAGCAGGCTGTATAAATGTGTGGAACTGTGATGGGTTAGAGTGGTTTGTAGAGTATGTATGTATGTATGTATTTGATGTGTATGTGATGAAGAATGGATGTTGATAGCAAGTAGGTGATTGTTGAATGTTTTGCCGTGTAGGAGTTTAGATTGTTGAGATGAAGTAGGCAGGCAGTTTTCTGATGTGTACAAAGTGGAGGAGGAGTTGTTGACAGAGGTGACTTGTGTGATGAGCTAAGGTGAAGTAGGATGTGTAGAAGGCAAACAGTATTGTGCTTGGTTTGTACGAGCTTCTGGGTGGTTTGGTCGTAAATTGTAGCGACTGTGTTGAAGACTGGAAGTCGAGGTTATGTAATGGTCGTTTGTAAGCAGCAAGATGAGGATGTGGTCGAAGTGGTTGAAGTTGTAATTATTGTGGCAGGTTGTTGAGGAAGTTAGAATGTAGCAGATGTATGTGAATTAGTGACAGTTGTATGAAACTTGAGTTTTGGTTTTCTAGTTGTATGAAGGCAATGGCAAGTTTGAAGGTGGTGTAGACACAGCAGTTATGGCAGGTCAGGTTGAAGTTGCTGATCTGGTTGAAGTGCAGAGGGTGGCTCAGGCAGATGTGGATGGTGGCAGTATGAAGTTTGATGGTTGTTAGAGGACTTATTTGATGATGGCAGAAGCTTGATCAGAGGAGGTATGAAGGCTCTGTGAACAGGCACAGGGAACAGTTTAGACAGAAATGAATGTAGTGCGCAACAATGCACAATGTAATTCTTCTTTTTTAAATGAAAGTTATAAACTGAAAACTTGTAAAGGAAATGGAAAATCGAAATGAATTTTTTTTTTCTTTTTGAAATTATGTATGCTCTTTTTTTTTCTAAAATGAAAATGCAAGTGGAAAATGAACAAAAAACAAGCACACAAAAAATACAGTCAAAAATCACACAAGCACACAATATTTTGCTTTTTTTTTTCCAAAATGCAAACAAACAACAAACACACAATAAAAATCAAACAAAAATAATTCGAAAAATAAAAAATTAAAATCAAAGCATATTTCCCGACAACGCCGTCAAAAACTTGTTTAACGGCAAATATTTTATGGATTAGAAAATGCTGATAAATTTTGAAATAAAATAACCGCGAGCGCACGACGTACTATTGTAGTACGTGGCGAGTACGGATCGATCTGCAGGGAATTGTTAGATTTTAAATCTCTATTTAATCAAATTAACAAAAATTGAAAATGTGATTAACTGAAAATGTAGAAAACTAACAAAAGAAATTTGATAAAAATATGCGAGTAGAAAAATAATTTAGAGATAAATTCACTCTCTAAATCACGTAGTTCAACGAAATGAAATTATGATCTCTTTTTGGTCATTTATGAGTTTAGTTGATGCATTTATCATAAACATGGCTTAATAGCGTTATTAATTAACACACTTAAACCATCAAACTTTAATGCACCCTCTAGCCCGTTTACTAACTTTAATAAAAATGATAACTTGAAAGCAAAATCTATTTTAAGTATAGCCTATTTACTATTAATTAGAAATATAGACCATCAAATTTCAATTTCAACATTCACTTTTTTGTCATAATCATATTTAGATGAAGAGACAATTTTTGTTTGTGATTGTTTAAGCATAGTCTATTTGTTATGAACAACATAGATTATCAAATTCATCATGAAACAATAAATCACATCAACATTCATTTAAGCATAAAAAAGAGAAATAAATATCAAAATATTGAACCTACATGATTAGAGGCCACATTACCCCTAAATTGAAGGGATTAGCCTCTCATTTGTGTTTGTAGGATCGATTTCACCCTATAGGGGGGTGAATATGGTGATACTATTAATTGTAAAAATTTATTGCGGAAGCTTATAAAATATTCAATTCAGATTTTAACACAGTTCACAGCAGAATAATAGCAGCACAAATATCGCAGAATATAAATAACAGAAACAACACAGAATTTACCCAGCTTCGGTAAAACCCTGCCTACATGCTGCCCCCAAGGTTTCTACTAGAAATTAGATAGTCAGACGCTTACACACGTAAACTCGCGACACCCGCTATCGACTAAACCTAACTCTACGCTCAAAACCTTGCCACAACTCAGCCACCGAGTTGCGAATTCTCAAACTACGCCACATAGTTTGTCCCCTAGTCACACGACTAGAAATTTAAACGGTTTAAAAATGAAAATACAATTATAAACAATTTCAATTAAAGACAACCCTTATTTAAAAAATAAAAATCCCTTTATAATAAAAAGAAAAGCTCTTAAAAAAATAAGGCCGGCCCCTTTTATAATTTGACCCGTTTCACTTTTATTTGCTCCGTTCCTTTTTGTTAAGATGACGGCCGTTTTTTTTTCCTCTTGTTCCTCCTGATTAACAATTAGGTCTTCGTTCCCTTTATTCCAAATTAGGGTTTCGCGAAGAGCCAACTTTATGTTGATCGATTGCGTGGATAATTCGTGAGTAGCTTTGATCGATCTTTTCCTTGTTGCTCACTTTGGCTGCTTCGTTGATCGAGTTCTATCCTTGCTTCAGTATGTTATTTTATGCTTTTGTGCTTTAGTGTTTTCGTACTTGAACTCGATACCACATAGCCGATGATGTTGATTGCAATTTATAGGAGTCGAACTCCTAAATTTTCGTTCGTCTGATTTTTTCAATATTATGCTTTCGGCCATTTGATTATTGCTTGGATATTTGAGATTGATTCTGACTTCTTCAATTTACTTGAATAACACGGTGTTTGATTTTGACTTGGTTCGATTCCTTTATTGCTAAGGTTCTGACTTTGAACTGTTCGATTTTCCTTGGTTTAATATTCATCTGACTTCGGTCTTGATTTGTTCAACTTGAAATTGTTTTGATTTCTGGCACTTGTTCATTTTCGCCCATTCGTGTCAATCTGTACTTGTTTGATTGTGATAAAGTCACGGCTTGATGATTGTTTGATCTCCTTGGTCATTACGGTTTGATTTTCGTTTGACTTCGGCATTTAAACAAGTCTGGTTACATTATGTTGAACTCGTGATGCATTCTCCACTTGCCGTTGGTCTTCACACATGTATATTCTCGATCTCTGTCAGGTTGCATATGTGTGAGTTGTTCGGTGCATTGTTGTTGGCTGTCATGTTCGCTGTGTCACTTACTCGGTGCATTTGTTTGCACTGTGCATTGAGCATTGTCACTTGTATCACTTGATTCATTCATACATGTTGTCCATGCCTTCTTGAGTCCTTGGATCTTCTGCATTGTATATGTTGTATGAACCGTTGTGCCATGCTTCTGTTTTATTTGTCTTGCCTTGTATGTTTCATTTCGAGTCTGCATTGTATTTGAGTGCATGTATCATTTGCTTGACCCTTGTATTTCATTCATACCGTTGCTCCATTGTTTTGTCTAGTATTTGAATTTAAAGTTTTCTGATTAAACTTGGTTCATGCCATGGTTCTTCTGTTGCATTTCCTTCTGGCTAGCACTTGAGTTGTTTGGATTTGCTCTACTAGTTGCTGTTAGCTTTGGCTTGTGGTCTTTGCTTGTTAAGGCTGTTGCTCGTATGCTCTAACCTGATGCATATTGCATTGTATCATTTGTTTCTATGACTTGAATGCGACTATGCACTGTATATACATGTGCTATTTCATTTTCTTCTCTGGTTTGTTGGCACTGTTGTATTATGATTTGTACATTGAGTTGAATCCAGCTTAAACGCTCGGGTTTGACCTTGTGCTCGTGTCGAGATTTTATTTATATTGCACCCGAGTTGAACCCGTCCTTTTATTTTGGGTTTGACCTATGCTCACCTGTCCCTGTAAATCAATCAAGTGTACATCGATGTGCACAGCCTTGTAGCATGTACAGTGATAGACTGTGCATGTCACATTGTTCGTGTGTGATGAATTCAAATGTAAATGATGACGAACAACCCAAATAACCGAGGCAAATAATATTTCAAAATCACATTTTATTTTATACTGCAAAAATATTTCCTTTTTAATTTTACTGCGTCAATAGTTATTTTTGCAGATTGCTCAAATGCTGGATTCAATTTGAAGTGAAGTTGAAGATAAAATACGAGTGTGATTGATATGTAGTGAGGTCAACTGTAAATGTAAAATTGTATCAAAGTTGTATAGTGTATAGTGATAGCTTGAATTTGTACTATTCAAAATTGTAATAAATATTTGTTTGAATAAAATTTCTGTTTGAATTCAAATTCTGTGTTATTTAATTTTATTCAGCAAATTTTTATTTAATCTGTGAAAATTAAAATAGTACATTAACAAATACATTTACACGAAATTATCATCAAACAAAAATCATATAATCGCATATTCAAAAATCTCCCCCTTTTGATGATAACAAACATATATTTAAGATTTTGAATATGTTAAATGTATTTGATCATTGATATGCTCTAATTGCACCCCTATTTAAATGCTTCCTCTCTACACAAAGCTCCTCCTATGTATATGCATACAAATAAAAATATGCAAATGAGCCTAGATGCAGATAGAAAATTATTTGACATTTGCTTGATGTTATTTGACAAAATCTTAACTTTTCTCTCCCCCTTTTGTTATCAGCAAAAGAATAATAGTGTTAGAGAAAATAGAGATAAAGTGATCGATATTAATCCAACATTAAAACTCAATTGAATATAAATATTAGATTTCAATAAAAAATCAAACAAAAATCATAAATATTTTGTTAGGCGCATATTCCACTTTTAGAATGATGGGAATGATGTCATCATATAAAACCATACAGTTGTGTCTATTTGTGGTAAGTTATATCAGGAATTTGAATATCTACTAATCATGCATAACTGTTAGGACTTTTAAATGAGATTAGTAGTATTCCAATTTTATTTAAAAAAAATGAATTCAAGTATCTTCTAACCACGCATAACCGTGAGAACTTTTAAATGGGATTAGAATCAACTTGTTTATTTTAAAAATCAACTTTTGATATGCGTTCCATACATGCATAACCTGAAAGTGACTACTGTGACTAGCTATCACTTAGGACCGTATAATATGGATAAACAGTAATGCAGAGTGTAGATAGTAAATAATGCGGAATATAAATGCAGTAAGTAAAATGACACCAGATATTTTATATTGGTTCGGAGCACCGTCCTACGTCCAGTCCCAGACTAATTTCTGGATTTAACTAACAATACCCTCACTTAACCCGGAGGAATAGGTCTGAGCAGCGGAATAGACACCTGAGCAACAGAACAGAATTTTTGCCTCAGCAGCAGAAGAGGACTCTCCCTTGCCTGAGCAGCAGAACAGGACTTCAACAAAATATGAAAGTAGTTGACTAAGTGTGTTCTTGATAACACTGATTTGTCAATTAAGATTACAAACTTCCTATAATCAATTCCTCAAGTATATAAATAGCATGTGAAGATTGGAGAAGGAAGAATATTGCTAAGAATCAAAGTATATAGAGTATAACTCAAAGATTCAAAGCAATGGAAAATATGAGAGCACTTAGAATAATCACAAGAGAGAATAGAGAGTTAGAATTAGTGATTGGTAATTTATGAAGAAGAGAGAACTCCTATATATAGTTATCAAAGAGATGCACCCCTTAGTGAAAAGTTTCAGCCAAGGGAGACAACTTTTGATGGTTTGCAACTCTTCATGGAAGAAGATGTCTATTCAGAAATTTTGCAGTTGAAGCCGGTTCAGTCGACTGAAAATTGTGGTCGGTCGACTGATATTTGAAATTTTAAAAAATGTACGTTTTAAAAATTTAAATAGTGTTCACGACTGTGCATATGCACAGTCAGTCGACTGGCATAACAAGTTAGTCGACCGGCTGTGCATATTTTGCACAGTGAATTTCTTTTTTTAAAAAATTTGAAAACGTTGAAAACTTGAGGTTTGATTTTAACATATAACTAAGACTCAACACAAATAATAGTTACTTTAAGCATAGAGTTGTATCCTTGATCCTCTGTTGTCTTTTTTTGTTATGTATGAATGTAAATTCTTTTCTTGGCCTCTTAACTGATTTGTCATGAATCAAAACTAGTGATTCAACATTCTCCCCCTTTTTGATCAATGACAACCTGTATATATTTTCAGAGAATTTTTTTTCTCCCCCTGAATGTATGATATCTTTTTCCTGCATCAAATATATTAGTACACATACTTTTCTCCCCCTTTGTCATCGACAAAAAGAAGACACAACATAATATATAAATGTAAAGAGAAAAATAAAATAAAAATAAAAGCGAGACTATTTAGTACAAGTCTCAATATTTAAATAAGTTACGAATTTTAAGACAAGACTCAAATATGTTCGAATTTTAAAATAAAACTATAGATAGATAATGCATTCCCAACTTACTCATCACAAAACCTACTCATCAAGATGTCAATCGAAATCTTCCTCTGGTGCAGGTTCTTTTCCAGGCCTAGAAGTTCCATGAGCACCACTTCCTGTGCCACTAGTATCACTACTAGTATGCTCTTCAGAAGTTGACCATGTAAACCTTGGTTCTGGTCGTTTACCTTGAGCTATGGAAGAGGCAGTTGTGGAAGTGGAACATGAAATTGCATCCTAAAGAACATAGAAGAATCCTTTTACATTGTCCAATTTTTTATCCACTTTCTTCAAGCGAGATCCTAATATTTGTTGATTCTTAGAAAGAATTTAAACGGATTCTCGTAAAATAGCTGAAGTTGCAAGACGAATTTCTTCGTCTTCTTCGGGATGAGAAGCACGTTCTCGAATAACTGGCCCGCCTGATGGTCGTTGATGTTGCTGTGGATGCCATTCTTCAAAGGAGGTAAAAGTTGGTGGAGCGGATGGTAGTTTCATGAGACTTAATTTGCGAATATTGAGAACTCCAATGGAAGAAGTTTCAGATTCCATTTGAGGAGTACCCACATTTAAAAGCAATCGCATGATATATTCACCGAAATAAATTGTTTTCATAATACCATTGTTGAAAGTGAGAAACTCGTCCAATATCCTTCGTAGCCAATTTACCTGAATTCCTCCCCAAACCGCATATAGAGCTTTGAAATTTTCTGGGTAGATTAATTCATATGACCCAGTTCTTGGTAATATACTCCTCGTGAGAGCTTTGTGAACAACTTTCGCTTTTGGACGAAGGAGACTAGATTTCAGTTCCGTCATGTTATCTCCCATGAACATATGGCTAATTCGATCCCTTTGTCGAATATTACATTCGACATCATCAAGTGGAATTCCATGATTAGGAGTTTGAAGAATGTGTGCCATTCGATCTAAAGAAAAAAATACTTGTTTTCCACATACTAAACTCCAAACACAATCATTTGTGTTTGATGGACATTGATGAGGTAGATTTAAATTGGCATAGAATAATTTTACCATTAGGTGATTGATCTTGTGAGAATTTGAATTCAAATCAAGTAGAGACTCCAATCCGGATCTACGCATGAGTTCTTGTAATCCATAAGCCGCGAAGTCGCTGTAAACCATGAATGAACCCTCAAATATCCTTGAATTTTTCATCTTGTGCCATCTTTTAACTGCCACATCATTGTACAACCATTGAGCAATTTGAGCGTCGGTAGGATCGATGGATGAAGAGCATTGTCTTTGACATTTTGGAGGAGCCATTTGAACGTTTTTTGATTCGAAAATTGAGTGGAATTTGGTTTCATAATTGCCCACATCGCCTTTGCCGATGATGTGTCCTTTGGAGTTGTCTCCAAATGTGAGATCCTCTATCTGAGTAAATAATGTTTGATAACATATTTTTGTCTCCTATCATGTGTTTTGAGCAACCACTATCGAGTATCCATTTTCCTCTTTTCTTGAGTGGGACCTATAAAATATAAACGATAATATTGGTACCCACTTTTTGATAGGGTCCTAAGAGTTAAATCTTAGGAAACCAAACCCAAGAGGGCTCAGTATCCCATTTAAAAATGTAATCCTTATTTTTATGAACAGTTTCAAGAAAAGTGTTTATATATTTCTTCCTAATTAAATTTTTGTTTGTTTTAGGAACCCATATTTTTATACTTTTTGAGAAAGGATTTTTTGTGTGTATTTTAGTAGGATTAACATTTCTCCTAATTTTCTTTCTGGGTGGAGCAGTTGTTTTCTTAACATATCCTAATCCTTTCTTACTTGAGATAGATTGAGAGTTATCAATAATTTTTGATAAAGTTTCTCTTCCTTTATTAAAGTTTGAGGCATTTCTAGTAATGCTTTCTAACTTAGTTTTAAGACCAGTATTATCCAATTCTATCAATTTTACTTTTGTTTTTAGTTCATGATTTTCAGAAACAAGAACGTCATTCTTTTCTTTTTGAGTTTCAATTTCTTGACTCAAAAAAGTGAGTTGAGAATTGATATTAGAGAATGATTCTTGTAATTTTTAAAGTTATTCCTCTAGTACTTTTTTTCATCTTTAAGCATATCTCTTTCGAATTCTGCTTTGTTTGAAGTTCACGGGACTCTTTATATTTTCTTTTGAGATTTTTCAAAGTATCAGTTAGTTCTGAATTTATCTCAATCATATCATTAAAAGTAAAATCACTAACCTCATTTTCAGTAGCCATGAAGCATACATTAGCTTGCTCGTTTTCACTGTCACTACTGTTTTCTGATGAAGAAGTATCAGAGTCATCCCACGTTACTGAGAATGCTTTCTTTTTCTTGTCTTTTCTGCCCTTGACATATTTTTCTTTAACTCTTGGAATTCCTTCTGAATGTGACCTTTCTTATGACAATTATAACATTCTAGAACTGAAGATGATGGTTTGATTGTAAAGTTCCTTTTTCCATTATTTTTGTTAGTTTTTCGGAATTTCAAGAATTTTTTGAAATTTTTAGCAATAAATGCTAAATCTTCTCCATCTGAATCTTCATCCTTTTCTTCTTCAGCATGGAAAGCTATGTTCTTTTTGTCTTGTGCTTGTACTCGTCTTGCCTGCAAATTTACTTCATAGGACATTAGATTTCCTATTAACTCTTCTGGTTTTATGGTAGAGAGGTCATTAGCTTCTTCAATAGCCATGACTTTTCTTTCACATTCATCCGTTAAAGAGTTTAGGATTTTTGATACAATATCAAAATCAGTGTACTTCTCTCCTCATCCTAATAGTGAATGATAAATATCTTGAAATCTAGAGTACATATCATTGATGGATTCATCTTGTTTCATTCTAAAGTTTTGAAACTGATTTTTGAGCATGGAGATTTTGCTTTGTTTGACCTTGTTAGTTCCTTCATGAGTAATTTTAAGTGTTCTCCATATTTCATAAGCAGTTTGACTCATGCTAACATGATTAAATTCATTTCTATCTAATGCACAAAATAATATGTTCATAGCTTTAGCATTGGCAGTAGCATCTAGTTTTTGTGTGTTTGACCAAGTGGAATACTCTCCAGTAGGAAGAGTATATTCATTTTGAGTGATATTTCATGATTCAAAACTATTAGATTGCATGTAGATTCTCATACGAGTAGACCAATAAATATAGTTTAAACCATTAAAGAATGGAGGTCGTGCAGTGGATTGAACTTCAACAAAACTAGTGTTAGTGGAAGTGCTGGTGTTATTTTCCATATTAGCAAGATATCAGATAACTTTGTAACGGTTATAAGATTCCTTGCTCTGATACCAAATGAAAGTGACTACCGTGACTAGCTATCACTTAGGACCGTATAATATGGATAAACAGTAATGCAGAGTGTAGACAGTAAATAATGCGGAATATAAATGCAGTAAGTAAAATGACACCAGATATTTTATACTGGTTCGGAGCACCGTCCTACGTCCAGTCCCACACTAACTTTTGGCTTTAACTAACAATACCCTCACTTAACCCGGAGGAATAGGTCTGAGCAGCAGAACAGACACCTGAGCAACAGAACAGAATTTTTGCCTCAGCAGTAGAAGAGGACTTTCCCTTGCCTGAGCAGCAGAACAGGACTTTAACAAAATATGAAAGTAGTTGACTAAGTGTGTTCTTAATAACACTGATTTGTCAATTAAGATTACAAACTTCCTATAATCCATTCCTCAAGTATATAAATAGCATGTGAAGATTTGAGAAGGAAGAATATTGCTAAGAATCAAAGTATATAGAGTATAACTCAAAGATTCAAAGCAATGGAAAATATGAGAGCACTTAGAATAATCACAAGAGAGAATAGAGAGTTAGAATTAGTGATTGGTAATTTATGAAGAAGAGAGAACTCCTATATATAGTTATCAGAGAGATGCAACCCTTAGTGAAAAGTTTCAGCCAAGGGAGACAACTTTTGATGGTTTGCAACTCTTCATGGAAGAAGATGTCTATTCAGAAATTTTGCAGTTGAAGCCGGTTCAGTCGACTGGAAATTGTGGCCAGTCGACTGATATTTGAAATTTTAAAAAAATGTATGTTTTAAAAATTTAAATAGTGATCACGACTGTGCATATGCACAGTCAATCGACTGGCATAACAAGTTAGTTGACTGGCTGTGCATATTTTGCACAGTGAATTTCTTTTTTTTTTAAAATTTGAAAACGTTGAAAACTTGAGGTTTGATTTTAACATATAACTAAGACTCAACACAAATAATAGTTACTTTAAGCATAGAGTTGTATCCTTGATCCTCTGTTGTCTTCTTTTTGTTATGTATGAATGTAAATTCTTTTCTTGGCCTTTGAACTGATTTTGTCATGAATCAAAACTAGTGATTCAACATAACCGTGAGGACTTTTAAATGAGCATGGAAGCACATAACAAATTCCAAGTAATTCACCCATGCATAACCGTGAGGACTTTTAAATGAGAGCGAATATTTTGGTATTTATTTATTATTATTTTTTTACTATATAAATTTTTTTCAATTTTTTTATTTTAAAAGAAAATGTAAAATGAAAAACGAATGATTCCTATTTAAAGTACTACATATCGACAAACTATATAGAATTTTGATGAGTGATGGTTGTTAGAAATATGATAGAAATAGAGATGGTCATGGAATTTTTACTAACAAAAGTTTTATAACTCTTGTTTAAATTTCTAAAGAAATTTACTAATTATACCGTCTCGAGTCATAATATATGATAAATATCAACACTCATCACTTTTTTAATCACTATTTATCTTTTCGATAATTATTAGAAAGTCAGATTAGTCAAAATAGTCATTTAAAATCAAATTTAAAAATAATTATGAAATCAATTTTTCAAAATGACTAATCTGGAAATATGGTCAAAAATGATTTTCTCGAGGGGGTTTTATAAGAAAATTTTCTGCTATTTGAAATGAAAAATATGCAGATATTTTCTTTGAAAAACGATGTAGTTACTAAATGTCTCAAAAATCACGTTCAACTAATAATTTTTATATCAACTAGATTACCAGTGTAATCTACATCAGAATTTCTCTTTCACTCAAAATTATCATTAATTGAATTTGATCGACCAAACCATGAAGTGTGCACCAAAAATTTCAAACTCAATTTTAACAGCAATTTAAATGACATTCTTTTGAATTTGAATTGAAGCCGTGTAAATAATCTGAAACCGTGAATGTAGAGTTAGCCGTATTATAACCAAATGTATTATCATCCAACAAAACACTATTTTTAATCCAAACTTATATATATGAAGTAATTCAAAGAATCTAGAGAAATTTATAGTGTTTCTGGCATAAGAATATAATTTGGCCAACTATGTTGCATAAGTTAGAATCAAAATCATCATCTTTTCATCATCTAAATATTGGCTGATTTTAATTCAGAATATGGTGCAGATTATCACATTTAATATATCATTCAAATAAATATACCATTACCTGTTTTACCTTTACGATATTTTTCGTTGTTGTCCATTGTGATTCTGTCACCTTTATACTAGGCTAAGGAACTTTGCTTTGTTGCTCGTTGTGTCCTTGGAACAACCAAAATACAAAGAACATTGTTGTTGTTCCTTAGCCTGCCACCACACCTTCACGGAAAAAGATTTATGTGACCTATTTGTTTTTATAGGTCCATGGTTGTTAGTGGCAGGATATTTAGAAAAATAATTTTGTCGAGACCCAAAACTATTTATAATTGCTCCCTTCAGCACCCAAATTTGTTTATCTTTGAGAGTTTTTATATTTGTGCCTTTTGGAACACAAATCGATATAGTTTTCACATGTTTGGGTCTATACCAACAATTATTGTGATTGTGTCCATATTTTCTACAAATTGTGCACATAGAATTAACTTGATTTATATTGCTTTCAATAATTTTTGATTTATTATATCCAAGTCCTTGTCTAACCGTATTAACAGTTTGCTTTCCTAATAGCATATTCAACGATTTTTCACTTTTTAAAATTTATCTAAAGTCGTTGACAATTGTTGGACTTGTGTTTTGAGAGATTCATTTTCGTTTAACAATTGTGTGCACTTTTTAATAGAATTCTCTCTCCTAGTATTTTCACTCTCTTTCAAAATCAGAATTTCAGTTTCAAGTGATTTTATATTAATTTCTGATTTTTTAATTTCTTCTTCAAATGTTGGACACTTATCACACTTAGGGATCCTACTTTGATAGGTTTTAACTAATTGGTCAAGTTGTTCATTTAATTCTATCAAAGTATCTTTTTGTTATTCAAGTTTGGCATACTTCTCCCTAAGTCGTTCAAAACAGCCATTTACTTCGTGGAAATATATAAGTAATTCTGAGTGAGTGAGTTTTGATACCTTGCTTGGCTCGTCATCATCGCTATCAGTTATATTTCCCTGAAGGCACATATCTGCTTTCTTACTCTCACTGCTAGAACTTTGATTATCTTCATCACTTGTATTCCACGTGGCTGCAAAATTTTTCCATTTTGATTTCTTTTTAAAGTCGCATTGATTTTGAGGACAATTGGGCTTGATGTGTCCGGGTTGGTTGCACTTGTGACAGATGATCTTCTGTTCTTCAGAGTAGTCTAGTGCTTTGGCTATTCTGCTTTTCGCCTTTGGAATTTGAGCTGAATTTCCATATTTGTAATTCCATCTTTTGAATTTCTTTATTAATAGCTCCAATTCTGCTGCTGCATCATCATCACCATCACTTTCTATTGTTCCTTTAAGAGCTATTGATTTCCTTCGAGTGTCGCTACCTTCACGCTCTTCCTTGAATTTCATTTCTAGCTCATAAGTGGTCAGATTTCCGATGATTTCTTCAACTTTAATTTGTTTTAAATCTTTCGATTCTTGAATGGCAGTCACCTTTGCTTCAAATTTTCGTGGAAGGACTCTGAGGATTTTTCGGACTATCTCCAACTCTGTGTATGATTTTCCAAGAGCTTTTGATTTGTAGACGATATTGGAAAGTCGTCCATGCATCTCTTTGACATTTTCTTCCTTCGCCATTGTGAAGTTCCCGTATTCGCTGCTTAGCATGGCAAGGCGAGATTCTTTCACTTGAGATGTTCCTTCGTGAGTCACTTCTAGTGTGTGCCATATTTCCTATGCAGTTAGACAATGTGAGACCCGATTAAATTCAAATTGATCCAATGAACATATAATAAAATTCATAGCTTTAGCATTAATATTTTGTAATTTATTTTCTAGTTCTGTCCATTGTTCCTTTGGTTTATCTATTTCCTAATTATCTATAGTTATAGTCAGTGCTCTATAACCTATCTCAACAATATTCCAAGCGTCAGTGGTTTTCAGAAAGATTTCCATCCTATTTTTCCAATAAGCATATTCACCATTGAACATTGGTGGTCTAACTATGGACTGACCCTCAGCAAAAGCAGTATTAAAAGAAGCTATTTTAAAAATTCAACTTTTTAAAACAAAAATTTGTTTTTGTAAAAACAAAATTTTAAAACAAAAGTTGACTTCTATTCCTAGCCCTGATACCACTTGTAGGATCGATTTCACCCTAGAGGGGGGTGAATATGGTGATACTATTAATTATAAAAATTTATTGCGGAAGCTTATAAAAAATTCAATTCAGATTTTAACACAGTTCACAGCAGAATAATAGCAGCACAGATATCGCAGAATATAAATAACAGAAACAACATAGAATTTACCCAGCTTCGGCGAAACCCTGCCTACGTGCTGCCCCCAAGGTTTCTACTAGAAATTAGATAGTCAGACGCTTACACACGTAAACTCGCGACACCCACTATCGACTAAACCTAACTCTACGCTCAAAACCCTGTCACAACTCAGCCACTGAGTTGCGAATTCTCAAACTACGCCACATAGTTTGTCCCCTAATCACACGACTAGAAATTCAAACGGTTTAAAAATGAAAATACAATTAAAAACAATTTAAATTAAAGACAACCCTAATTTAAAAAATAAAAATCCCTTTATAATAAAAAGAAAAGCTGTAAAAAAAAATAAGGCCGGCCCCTTTTATAATTTGACCTGTTTCACTTTTATTTGCTCCGTTCCTTTTTGTGAAGATAGCAGCCGTTTTTTTTCCTCTCGTTCCTCCTGATTAACAATTAGGGCTTCGTTCCCTTTATTCCAAATTAGGGTTTCGCGAAGAGCCGACATTATGTTGATCGATTGCATGGATAATTCGTGAGTAGCTTTGATCGATCTTTTCCTTGTTGCTCACTTTGGCTGCTTCGTTGATCAAGTTCTATCCTTGCTTTGGTATGTAATTTTATGCTTTTGTGCTTTAGTGTTTTCGTACTTGAACTCGATACCACATAGCCGATGATGTTGATTGCAATTTATAGGGGTCGAACTCCTAAATTTTCGTTCGTCTGATTTTTTCAATATTATGCTTTCGGCCGTTTGATTATTGCTTGGATGTTTGAGATTGATTCTGACTTCTTCAATTTACTTGAATAACACGGTGTTGATTTTGACTTAGTTCGATTCCTTTATTGCCAAGGTTCTGACTTTGAACTGTTCAATTTTCCTTGGTTTAATATTCATCTGACTTCGGTCTTGATTTGTTCAACTTGAAATTGTTTTGATTTCGCACTTGTTCATTTTCGCCCATTCGTGTCAATCTGTACTTGTTTGATTGTGATAAAGTCACGGCTTGATGATTGTTTGATCTCCTTGGTCATTACGGTTTGATTTTCATTTGACTTCGGCATTTAAACAAGTCTGGTTACATTATGTTGAACTCGTGATGCATTCTCCACTTGTTGTTGGTCTTCACGCATGTATATTCTCGATCTCTGTCAGGTTGGATATGTGTGAGTTGTTCGTTGCACTGTTGTTTGTTGTCATGTTCCCTATGTCACTTACTTGGTGCATTTGTTTGCACTATGCATTGAGCATTATCACTTGTATCACTTGAGTCATTCATACATGTTGTCCATGCCTTGTTGAGTCCTTGGATCTTCTGCATTGTATATGTTGTATGAATTGCTGTGCCATGCTTCTGTTTTATTTGTCTTGCCTTGTATGTTTCATTTCGAGCCTGCATTGTATTTGAGTGCATGTATGATTTGCTTGACCCTTGTTTTTCATTCATGCTTTCGCTCCATTGTTTTGTCTAGTATTTGAATTAAAAAATTTCTGATTAAACTTGGTTCATGCCATGGTTCTTCTGATGCATTTCCTTCTGGCTAGCACTTGAGTTGTTTGGATTTTCTCTACTAGTTGCTGTTAGCTTTGGCTTGTGGTCTTTGCTTGTTAAGGCTGCTGCTCGTATGCTCTAACCTGATGCATATTGCATTGTGTCATTTGTTTCTATGACTTGAATGTGACTATGCACTGTATATACATTTGCCATTTTATTTTCTTCTCTGGTCTGTTAGCACTATTGTATTATGATTTGTACATTGAGTTGAATCCATCTTAAACGCTCGGGTTTGACCTTGTGCTCGTGTCGAGATTTTATTTATATTGCAACTGAGTTGAACCCGTCCTTTTGTTTTGGGTTTGACCTGTGCTCACCTGTCCCTGTAAATCAATCAAGTGTACATCGGTGTGCACGGCCTTGTGGCATGTACAGTGATACACTGTGCATGTCACATTGTTCGTGTGTGATGAATTCAAATGTAAATGATGACGAACAACCTAAATAACCGAGGCGAATAATATTTTCAAAATCACATTTTATTTTATACTGCAAAAATATTTCCTTTTCAATTTTACTGCGTCAATATTTATTTTTGCAGATTGCTCAGATGCTGGATTCAATTTGAAGTGAAGTTGAAGATAAAATACGAGTGTGAGTGATATGTAGTGAGGTCAACTGTAAATGTAAAATTGTATCAAAGTTGTATAGTGTATAGTGAGAGCTTGAATTTGTACTATTCAAAATTGTAATAAATATTTGTTTGAATAAAATTTCTGTTTGAATTTAAATTTTGTGTTATTTAATTTTATTCAGCAAATATTTATTTAATCTGTGAAAAATAAAATAGCACATTAACAAATACATTTACATGAATATATATTTATATGTTTATTATCATCAAACAAAAATCATATAATCGCATATTCAATAGTGTTATCATATCAACACAAGTAGAAAGCAACATGAAATAAACAAAAACAAAAGGAATAGGAAAGTGAATGCTAATGGAAAAGAGAACTAATCTAATTGCATATAAGAAAATCTACACTACTAGCATGAAAGAAAGAGAGCATGTAAGTAAAATAAAACACTAATTGAATAAAAAAGCAAAAGTACATGAAATAAAAATGGCTAAGTAGCCATGAAAAAAAGAAAGAGAGCTTATCTTTTTATTTTGAGCCTAAGCTAAACTAAGAGAGACTAAGGAAGAAGAGCGTTACATGAAACATAAAAGATATTTATACATGTGTTAAACCCTAATTCATATTTTTAGGGAATGCCCAAACTATCCCTTAGGAAGTGTGGTGGCCAAGTAACTATTAGCATTCTATAATCATCCATTAAGTGTGCATGAAGATTTAATGGCCTTTTAGCATGTGCATTAGCTCCTAAGTGTACATTAAATTGGGTGGGTAAATGAGGTCCTCCATGATCACCATTTTGAATTTTTTCCATCTTCATTTGTTCTCTTCGCTCTTGTGCATGCATATATCATCATTAAACCACTCGTAAAATTCACTAAATTTCCTACAAAACAATATAGAAAATTTTCACAATTTAATACATGCACAAAAATGACCATTTTACCTCTATATGAAGATGAATATGCGATAATTTGAAAATAAATTGAATTTTGGTTTAAACAAGTTAAAATACCCAATATGATCATTTATTTAATTTAAATCGATTAAATATGGTGTTAAAGATATGCACATTTACGTGCATATCAGATAGGACAATCTTTAACAAAGTGCCCTGGCTGTTGGCAAGCATAACAATCCTTTGATGCAAATTAAGGTATCCTCCCTATCGGTGTCTTAACCATATTCCCTCCTCCACCAGACCTACACATTCCTTAGAAATGACCCTTCTTCCCACACTCATGGTAAATAATATGGTCGAACTTACTTAGTGGTAAAAACTTGTGCTTCTTATCCCTAGTTGAAGCAGCAACAATAGGTTTTGGTACTAAGCTCTCAAATCTCAAGCCTATATCCACCAATTCAACGAACGAACTCATGAGATGATTAGTCATATCCTGCTTAAAGTGGGCACATACCAGCAATTAACATCTCATTCCTCCTTAAAGTCGTGTCTATCATACCAGTCCCAAAACGATATTGTGCGTAAAATTTATTTTTATACTCCACCACAGTCATATTACAAAAAATCCAAGAAACTCTTAAACAACAAGGTCTTCCCACCTCTGGTACGGACTTCTTAAATCCCCCCTTAAATTGAGCCCAAGAGAACTCATTCTCCGAGACATCCATAGTAACAGAACTGTACTAGGCCATAGTCGCATTAGAAAGATGACAAGAAGCCAAGCGACGCTTGTTAGCATCACCCAACTCCAAATCTCCAAAGATCCTCTCACACAACCTCAACCATGTGTGAACCTCCACAATCGATTCAGTCCCACTGAACCTTTAACAACCAAGCCTCTTAAAATCCCGACGGCGTGAAGGAAAGTTAATTGGGGGATGAACTTGCAACACTTCCTCTACTACATTCTTCATAGGTTCGGCTACAGGGATAACATTCCTTGGAGCTCGAGTCCCATCATTGGTGTCGGTACTAGCTCTACCATCACAACCTTTACCACCTCTAGAACTTGCACGATGAGTACTCATAGTTTTCCACCTGAATTGATAGTAAAATAACTTTAGAATACTTCAAGATAAAATTATTTAAGGAAAGATTTCTAAGCAAGGAAATACAAAGATAGGACAAGATGAGATTATTAAGAAAAGATTTTTTCAAAGAAGGAATTTTTTAAAGAAAGAATTTCTAATAGAGAGAGATATTTAAAAGTTAAATTTTCACAATAACAAATATGCTCTCATATGCATAATACTCTCGACTCATTCTAGGGCGTCACTTACCCTATCTCTATGAGCCATACCCAACCAAAGCCAACGTGTTGCTTAACCTTGAGCTCTGGTACCACAATGTAACGATCAACTTTTTGATCCTCGAATGTCGATGCTAAATACATCCATGGTATTCATGTGCCGAGTACCCAAATGCCGAAAAGATAGAAGGTTAGGTTGAAATAAAAGAAAAAAAACCGAACAAGAAAGAAGAATGCAACATTAGAATCTCGCATGCGGAATGATAATATATAATATACCGAAAGTTTAGTACAAAGAGTTACTCTAACATACATGAATCTAAGAGTTACAAAATGAATAAGCACTATAATTAGCCTGAACAGTTATAACTGCCCGTCCTTAAAATGCTAAATTCGTATGTAATATTTAATGGAAACGAAAAAAAGGTAGGTAGATAGATAGGTGGGAGCAGCTAGCTTGTCTCCATAAGCTTTAAACATCTAACTCTAAGACATGCTTTACTGAATCTACTCGAAAGAGAACATGAGGAGTTTTAGAAAAAGAAACACCAAGTGTTAGACATAAGTCTGGCATGAGAAACTCAGAAATGCATGTAAACACATAAAAGTACTTCGGATACCAATCGAATCATCGGATTGGTTTTCCCTTGAAAGAACCTAATTCAATTGGTATTTACATTAGGTGATATTATAGATAATGTCTAAGGCACATAATATAAATATTAAAATAACTATGATGCTTACATTAGTCATACCATAACACATTAGAGTATATTAAAAACCGCTAAGGCACGTTTGTATAAATGGATTTTCCATGGAGAACTCCTTAGTAATTGATACCAATCATCTATGTCAAGGATCGAAAACCACCTTTCGAGCGTCGTATATCTCTAGGTAAAATATATCGTAAGGTAAACATAATCACCTCATCATTCGAACACTATCGTGAATAATGTGAACCAAGTATCAACAACTCCCGCTAACAACATCTATAAGAATACTTTAGATATGGAATTGTTGTACCCTCTATGGGTTAGCTAAACCCTAGGATTGTGCATCAACTATATCTTTAGTCATTTTTCTCGACATTGAGATTACGTTTTGCATATTTCACAAGAGTCTTCCTACTCGGACAGAGTCCACTTCAACGACCTCTTCCAACACTAAATCTTGTAATAATTTTGAAGTGGTATTTGGTAGGTTAAACACTTACTAATCCTGTACTCTTCAAAACTGATCGATGAACTTTCGGTTAACTTAATTCCGGTTCTTTTAGAAGTAACCAAAAGGTAGAGGATTTTCGTGTCAAATTCTCCTCCTTAGGGTTCTCACTGGTACAAATCTGCGAAGCCTTTTGTATATTTCCTAATTTAAGCTTGGTCAAGATTGATGGTCAACTAATCGACCATCTGAGTCTTAAGCGCTTTTTTTTTAGAAATCAGGGTTTGCATACTTAACACATTTCTGATCTTCTAACTTAACTATTCCTCGACCAAGAGAAAAGCCGATAGGTTAGACTTATATTCCTTCGTCCTTACTTGCACATCAATCTTGACTTTTATAAATAAAGGAGCCAACCTCGTTCGGTATTTAGTGTTAAGCGTAGTAACACTAATATTGCATGAGTACTCAAACTAAGGTCATTACATAACTGCTACTTTTCGTCCCTTCTTACAAAACAATAGTCTTTTGAAATTATTCATATAAATAAGTTAGAAACTCTTTTACATTGATATAAATATGTATAATAGTTTTATTTAATAAGGAATATAGAATTTAAAATAAGTTAAGGAAGGAAAGTGTATAAAGTTCTTATTTTAAGAAAAGAGTTAAAAATAGTTATATATGTATATATAAATACCTTAAAATACTTATATATCTTTTATAAAAATTCCCTTGAAAAGATTCCATATAAGTATCCTAAGTAATAACATTTTAAACTTCACAAAAACCTTTTTTCCAAAGTGCATCCATATCGTCTTTCGCTATATGGACCATAACTATACTAACTTTTTTTGTAAACAAAATAGTTTTTAAACTTCCCTTCCTACTCTCTTTTATACTTCTATGAGTATAGAAAATATTTTAAATATAGAGTTTAAAAAGTGTGATAAAAGAAAGGGATTTCAAAGTGCGTTTACAAGGACTATCGCTATATGGACAATTATGTATCCAATTTTCTATGCGGCATGTTCCAAGCCAGGATAAAGGAGGAGGGTTGTGATAGGCTTGGCGAGCCAACATAAAAACCATAGCCTCTCTTATGGAAATGGAACCTAATTAAATTTCGTTAGAGCATAGCCTTTTAGCAACTTTCCATATAGAGGCTCGGGTATTGTGATAAATATGCAAGAGCTGGTTCATCACTTCCTTAGTGGCGTGATGCATCAATGCCCCGATATAGTGGTAAATGAGCAAGGGTCTTCGCACTTTACTCGGCGGGTGCGAGGAGCAAGGAAGCTAGTTGTTGAAAGTACGATCCAGTTAGGTAGTTGGAATGTAGGATCATTAACAAGAAAGCTAAGAGAGATAGTTGATACTATGACTAGGAGACGTGTAAATATCTTATGCATTCAAGAGACCAAATGGATGGGCCAGAAGGTGAAGGAGGTGGAGAATGCAGGCATAAAATTATGGTACATGGGAAAAGAACCTAACAAGAATAGGGTAGGCATCTTAATTGGCAAGAACATTAGGAACGGAGTGGTCTACGTTAGGAGACAAGGGGACTAGATCATCCTAGTCAAGTGGTAGTGGGCGATATGATTCTGAATGTCATTAGTTCTTATGCCCCATAAGTAGGTCTAAGTAAGCTATCAAGAGGAATTTCTAGGAAAGAGCTAGATGTCATGGTTAGAGATGTGCCTAATAGTGAAAAACTTTTCATAGGAGGAGACTTCAATGGCCATATTGGTACAACTAGTAGGGGGTTTGGGAGAGTGCATGGTGGTTTTGGATTGGTGATAGGAACCAAGAAGGAGAATAAAATTGAATTTCGCTATTGCTTATGACCACATGATAGCTAATATCTTCTTTAGAAAGAGACAATCGCACTTAGTTACTTTTAGTAGTGGTCAACGCTGTAGCCAGATTGACTTTGTCCTTACTAGAAGAGATGACAAACGAGCTTGTACAGATCACAAAGTCATACCTGGAGAATGGGTCGACTCACAACATCAGCTTTTGATATTCAAGTTTCGTCTTTGAATACGTGTTCGACAGGATAGAGGAGCCAAGATTAGTCAGACGAAATGGTGGAAGCTCAAAGGAGACGCCTCATGGGTGTTTAAGGACATAGTGATAGGAGAATGGGTACAGAATATGGAAGAAGAAGAAAATCACATGTGAGATGAGATGGTAATGCACATTCAGAAAGTGGCTACTGAGGTATTTGGGATAACGAAAGGAAATAAACGCAAACCTAACTATCCGTGGTAGTGGAACAGTGATGTGCAAAAGGAAATTAAAGACAATAAGAAATGCTATAAGTGCTTACATCATCTAGAAGCGAGGATAACATGCAAAAGTACAAAGTGGTAAAGAAGAATGCGAAGAGAGCAGTGAGTGAATCAAGGGGTCAGGCGTATGAAGACCCATATCATAAGCTAAGTATGAAGAGGGTGAAAAATATGTCTATAGGATTGCCAAGCTCCACGAGAGGAAGATAGGAGACTTAAACCAAGTTAAATGCATCAAAGATTACAATAATAGACTTTTGGTGAAGGACGATGAGATAAAAAATATATTAAGAGATTATTTCAAAAAGCTATTTAATGAAGAACGTGATAGCACAACGATAAAGATAGATGACTCTTTTGATAACACCAGTAGAAATTTTGTTTGGAGAAATCAAGAATCCGAGGTTAATGAGACGCTAAAACGGATGAGAGCAGGCAATGCATTAGGGCCTGATGACATCCACATTGAGGTGTGGAGATGCCTTGGAGATGCAAGGATAGACTGGCTAACTAAGTTGTTCAATAATATTTTCAAATCAAACAAGATGAATTTTAAGTGGAGGAGAAGCATATTAGTTCCAATTTTTAAGAATAAAGAAGATATCCAAAGTTGCATGAACTACATAGGAATTAAGCTTATGAGTCAGACAATGAAGCTTTGGGAGAGAGTCATTGAACGTCGATTAAGAAGAATAACAACCGTTTCAAAAAACCAATTTGGTTTCATGCCTGGAAGTTTGACCATAGAGGCGATTTTCTTGATAAGACCACTTATGAAGAGTTTTAAGGAGCAAAAGAAGGATCTATACATGGTATTTATCGATTTGGAGAAAGCTTATGAAAAAATACCGCGAAAGGTAATGTGGTGGGCTCTGGAAAAGAAGAGAGTCACAACAAAGTACATTATCCTTATCGAGGATATGTACGATAATGTTGTGACTAGTGTCAGAGCATGCATGGTGAAACCAGTGACTTTCCCATTAACATGGGATTACATCAAGGATCAGCTTTTAGCCTCTACATTTTTTCTATAGTGATGGATGAGGTTATGAAGGGCATACAAGGTGAGATTTCTTGGTGTATGTTATTTGCCGATGATGTTGTGCTAATTGATGAAAGTAGGATTGAGGTTGATAGACAACTGGAGTTTTGGAGATAGACTTTAGAGTCAATGGGATTTAGGCTTAGTAGAACTAAAACAAAGTATATAAAGTGCGAGTTCAGTAGTGTTGGGTCGGAGGATGGAGATGTCATTCTGGCCGAACAAATAATTCCCAAGAAAGAATCTTTTCGGTTTTTAGGATCAATGTTGCAGTGTAATTGTGAGATTGATGAAGATCTTAGTTTCAGAATTCGAGCGGGATGAGTGAAATGGCGACAAGAATCTAGCGTTCTCTGTGATAGGAAAGTTCTATAGAACAGCAATCAAACCTGTGATGTTGTATGGTGCAGAATGTTGGCCTACTAAAAGCCAACATGTCTAGAAGATAAGCATAGAAGAGATGCGTATGCTGTGATGGAGTTGCGGTCATACAAGAAGAGATTGAATTAGGAATGATGATATACGTGATAAACTTGGAGTAGAACCAATTAAGGAGATGCTAATTCAACATTGCTTAAGATGGTTTCGACATCTTCAATGCAGGCCGCCTGAGGCACCTATGCACGCCTGAATTATAGGCAACATCGAATGCTCAAAGGGTGGTAGAGGTTGACCAAGGTTGAAATGGGAGGAAATAGTAAAAATGGACTTGAAGGGTTGGAGCATGTCTGAAGAGCTGGTTTCGAACATGAACACGTGGAAGTTTGCGATCCACGTGACAGAACCATGAGCTATGAGTTTTGTAAGTTTTAGATTATAGAACTAGGGAACAAGAGCCTAAGACGTAGCGTTTGGTCTTTGACCAATATTACTATTAGTACCATTATCACTACTGGTACTATTATTATTATCGTTTTTTTTATAGTTTTTGTATATACATACATACATACATACATATATATATACTTTTACTTTTATTTTACTTAGTTTTTATTATTAATTTACTTATATGACTTTATTTTATAATTGTTATTTTTATTGTTATGACTTTTAAATTGAATTTGTTATTTAGTTTTGAGTTCCATCTCTAGCCGACCCCAACTTGTTTGGGAACATGGCTTAGTTGTTATTGTTATTGTTGTTGTATTCACCTATATAAGCATATACAATTCCTAAATTCAAGTCATATCACAAGGAAGCATGTAATAACATATGTACCAAATATAATATCCAAATTCAATGTTCGAATTTTCCAATTACATGTACTTATTTTAATAACACAATTCAAAGCTTTTTAGGGCGAATACTTAAACAAATCGCATGCTTTGTAGTGCACATAATTAATGGCTATAACTTTAAGTAGTCAAGGTATATTGTTGTAGTTTGTAAAAAGAAAAATTGTCAAGTTTTGGTTTAAGAAAGTGTCAGGTGTATGACTTTATTTAATGAGTAAGATAACTCACTTTTAATCTAAGAAGCTGCTACTACCAGGCAATAACACACTACTACCAAGCAATAAAAGAAGAGCACAAGAACCATGCTAAAACAAGTAGGAACAAGTATAGAGGAGGCCAACAAGTGCATGGCCAAACATTGGTTTGCCCAATTTCGGTACGACCATGGTGGGAATGGCTTCAATTTCTTTAGTTTTGAGGTGATGGAATGATGTTATATGCTATATTAGGATTATGGCATGAGTCTTGAGGAGGTTTAGCTTTGTTTGAATTATTTTGATTTAAGAAAATTGAGAAGAGAAAGGAGTGTAAGAACTTGAACTTTGAGTTTGTGAATTTGTAAGAATGAAGAGAGCCCATGTCCCCTATTTATAAGCTTAGGAGTTAGTGGTAAAAGACCATAAATACCTTGTAGGTCAACCATGAAGTTACATGCATCCATGCCTCTTACACACCATGCTTTCCCTAAATCACTCGACCTTTTTCCTACTTAAATCAAGGGTCCTTTAGTCCTTCTTTCTAGAAGCTTTTAGCTTAATTGATTTCCATTATTAATAAGAAAGTTTAAGCACTTGTTAATGTTTTCATATGTTTATTATATAAGACAAAAAATCATGCATAAATTTTATTGAACAAAAAGTTGATTTTTAATCAAACTTTTTTGGTCACATTTTAAATATTTAGTTAAAGAATATATTTTTGTAAACATATTTCAAAAAGAAGTTTTCTGTCATCTGTTATTAATTAATTTTTTTTAACATGGTTGTAAAATCATATTTTTAATACTTAACCATTTTCCACTAGTTGACATATTTAAAGATGAAGTGTTCGAATTTTCTAGTTTGTTATAGCAAAGTAAAGAATTTGCATTTTTGCTTAGAGCAATGAAATATGAAATGGATACCATATACAAAAACAAAGTATGGTCTTTGTCTGATGTGCCTGAAGGGATAAAACCCATCGATTGCAAATGGACTTTTAAGAAAAAGCTAAATGCAAATGGGGAAATACAGACCTAAGGCTAGTTACAGAATGATTTCATCATATTTAAGGTGGTCATTATGACAAAACTATTTCGCTTATAACCATGCTAAAGATCATTCAGATTATGCTAGTCATTGTTGCATTCTATAACTATAAAGTATGGAAAATGGATGTAAAGATAGCATTTCTAAATGGTGATTTAGAAGAAACCATTTATATGTCGCAGCTCGAGGATCCTGTGGTTAGTGGGAGTGAGAGCAAGGCTTGCAAATTGTTAAAGTCCATTTACGGACTTAAACAAGCTTTAAGAAGTTGGAATAATTGTTTTAATAAGGTAATCAAATAGTATGGTTTTTACTATAACACAGAGGAAGAATGCATATATAGAAAGGAATAGGGAAATGTTATCGTATTCTTAGTGCTATATGTCGATGATCTAATATTTAATGGAAATGAAATTTTTTTTGTTGCAATCAGTGAAAGCTTAGCTTTCCAAGAACTTCTTCACGAATGATTTAAATGGAGTGGCCTATATAACTGGTGTAAAGATTTATAGTGATAGATCAAAAAAGCCTTCAGGATTGTCCCAATCCTTGTACATGGTTCTGTACTAAAGAGGAAGTATAGAGAATTCAAAATTTGAAATCGTTCCAACGCAATTTGAAACCATCCTTTTTAAGAAGGATTCCCCTTATATCGATAAAGAGAAAGATCATATAAAGACGATCACATATGCTTTAGCCATAAGATCCATAATGTATATTATGCTATGTACTAGAATGGATGTGACATACGCATTAGGATGCATAAGCCGATACCAGTTTAATCCTAGAGAAAAACATTAGATAGTTGAAAATTGTATACTAAAGTATTTAAGAAATACTCAGGACTTATTCTTCATTTACGGGAATAGAGACTTCCTTATGAATGGGTATACGGATTCGAGCTTTTTGAGTACTAATAACGATAGTAAGTCGATGTCTATTTTTGTCTTTACACCTAGGTGGGGCCATCATTTGGAAAAATTTAAAATAAGAAACATTAGTTGATTTGACAATGGAGGCCGAGTACATCTCCTTCAATGAAACAACTAAAGAGGCGGTCTGGATGCGTAAATTTTTAAGTGACCTCTGAGCGATTCTTGATACTAAGAATCCTATGGCATTGCTCTATGTGGCAATTCAGATTGCAAAGGATCCAAGAGTACATAAGAAGTCATGACATATTCTTTGGAAGTTCCACATCATTAGATAATTCATTGAGAAGAAAGAGATCGTGATACAAAGGGTAGATACCAAGGGCAACATAGTAGATCCATTCACTAAGGGTTTAGCATAGTCAGCTTTCGAGAAGTTGATTGAAGGGATGAGACTGAGATTGATAGAGTTAGGAGTATTCTCCAAGGGTAATTCTACAATTTATTGTAAATTAATTAACTCTGTAATCAATTCTTGTTTGTAATAATGGCATTTTCTTTCTGTTATATATTTGTATTATAAATAATTAAATATTTAATAAAAATATATTTAATAAAAATCGATAAATGGTGTGTTTATGATAGTAATTAAAAATACTTGTAATCCTGAGTATTTTATCACAATATAATAAATACATTATTTTAAATATTCCTAGTAAAGATGCATGGAGACTAGATATCAGTACATCCATTAAGACTAGAGTACTATTGGGCAGTGTATTACTCATGACTGCTCGAGGCACCAATGGATTACATACTAATAGTTATTGGATAACTATGGCATGACTCACTCGATAGTTTTTTATTAGTTAATATAACTAAGGTCAAACATAAAATATTGATGTGACTAATTTACATAGTTCCCTTGACTTTATAAAACGTTTGATCATCAATATAAAAGCTTCACTTTAATTATAGTCAAATCATAGCATGACATCCATCGAATGACTATAGTTGGGTCGAGTGGAAATAGTGGAAGTGAAACACTATTCAAGAGAGAATTTGTCCACTCAGTTATATGGGGTAAGTATCATGGTCAATTGAAGCTAACTCAAAGTCTAAAATATGGCCAAAGTGATTTGGTAAATAATAATTGTTATATTGAACTAAGGACTTCGTGATTGGAATATGGAGCTAAATATGGATGATATTGGAATTTTAACCATCACCAAATTCAATAAGTCTAAAGTTATATAGTTTTGACGAAGAAAATTGGTGTAAATAATCGTCATTATTGGATAACGCTTAATAAAGTAAAATTGGATTTTACCAAAACAAAATAAGCGATAAATTTGGCCAGAATATAACACCACCTATAAAGCGACATGTGAACGTTAATAGTCGAATAGTTTGATACTATTCGCTGACCGAATTTACACCTAAAGAATCATAGAACTGAAACGTTGAATCCTCCTTTGATCAAATGATTTAATTAATTTGTAATTGTTATAAATTAATTAAGTTAACTAATATTTAAGAAATATTATTTTAAATTTTATTTGAAGTGTTAAAAACTACTAATATATTAATCGATATACGATGTCGATACGCGTTTAATTGGATTTAAATGCGACAATTTTTTTAGATTAAAATGGATCTAAAGATGATATGGGGCTTAACTTTGTGGCCAAGATGATATCATGGAATGGGTAGCTATAGCACAGCCAAATGGGCTGGGAATTGGTGGGATAAGAAGTAGGGAATGAGTATATAACGCCCCACTCCGAGAGCCTCATTAACAAAGAGTATTATATGGATAATACCGTCTGCTAATGCGGACAATAGAGTATAATGGAAGCGACTATGTGTAATCTTACTTTAACTATCTACTGAACACGTCGAAAAGTGGAATTTTTTTTTTCATCTCATGTGGTTCGACATATTCAATAAATACTTAAAGCAAAACTTCAATGGCTAAAAGATCTATCAGAACAAAGCATAATACAAAAATGAACATCATCACAGAACATCATCATATAATAAGCAAATAGTCTCAGCAAAATAAAACATCGAGTACAGATCCAAATATAAAAGTGGGTACAAAGCCACTACTCACACATCCGTGAGTCAAAAGAATATATACAAGATAGTCATAATATCAGAGTATCATAAAGGATCGATAACAAGTAAAGATATCTATAACATAGCGAATATATCCAAAGCGGAAGCACCAAAGCAAGCTAATTCCAAAGCGACCTCACCTGAAACAACTTGGTCTGACCAGAGCATAAAATACTCGAGTCAGGCTAGCTAAACAAATCAGTTAGATAAACTGAATAATAATCACGATAAGATAATGAGGCAACATATAACATAATAATCTCCAAAAGAGAAACATATATCATGGTACAAAAAAACCAATATCTCTCACATAGAGAAGAAACAAACATCTAAGTAGAGATGTATAACAAGCCTCATATCATCGGCATAACATAAGCACAAGTGCCAGCGTAGGCATAAAACAAGTTCCACAAAGTAGTCGCGCTTATCTCGTGTGGTTGCATAAAACCATCACCGAATGGCGCTACACGAGGGAATATAAATCACACAGGAAAAACATTAGCACGCTAGTACTGTACTCAATCACACAGGAAATATACCTCAGTGACACACCCATCACTTTAGCTAAGGGGCAACACCTAAAGGAGACAGTCCGAAGACACTATCCAGAAGATGATGAGCCAAAAGGAGACAGTCCGAAGACACTATCCTAAAGGCAATAAACCCAAGGGAGACAGTCCGAAGACACTATCCCAAAGGTATCACTCAGGAAACACACCGTAGTGGTAAAGGCTCGTAGGCCCAGTGCTCGTTTACCACTAACGGTAGGAATGTGTCGCAAACTCTGAGCAAGGATCCCGTAAAGTAGTAACGTGAGTCCCATACCCCAACGTTCAAATTAAATGGTTTACTAACCAATAGTAAGCTTCCACACTCAAAGCAGTAAAAAGTTCACCTCATGTCATCGGTAAACTAGGCCAAAAGGCCAAAACGATCAATCGAATAGGTCGGGGATTAATCAGAAAGATAAACGCGCGGATTCATGGTCCGTGTTTTACCTAAACATTTAATCACCTTTCCACTTCGCTTGAAGTGCAAAAGAGTGTATATTCTACTTAGAAAATAGTTGGAGAAGGCGGATTCTTAATCGTTTGAAAACCTCTTCAGAAATAGCCTTTGAAATTCTCCTATTATGGAGTAATTAATTTAATACTTAAAATAATACTAAATAATAATTTCAAAAGCAAATTTGATGGAAAATCACTTTAAAATTATTTATAAAATCCGTGCATGAAATCTAGAGACAAATCTCAAAGAAATCGAAAAATCTCAGAAAAATAGTCGAATTTATACCAAGTATAAAATCGCTGAAAACAAGTCGAAGTCACTAGTTCGACGGCAGATTTTAACCTGCAAAAAGAGTCAAAATGACATGAAAATTGGTAGGAATGTATACCAACACCCCTACTCCAAACCGCAAAAAGAATCGGGCAATTCCGACTTGAAACGAAGAAACTGCATCGTCTCAAAGTGGGACAAAAATCATAAAACTTTGTTGTGTCAAAACAGTCCAAAGGTCCCACTTCGACGACATAGTCGAAGTGTCATATCAACCCAGATCTTGATGAAAATTGACAGGAGCATAGTATAGTACTCCAACTATGATATGAAATAATAATCGTTCAGTTCTGGCTTGAAACGAAGAAATGACAACGTCTCAAAGTTGGTCCGATGATAACTGAAAATGATCACTGTTGTAAAACAGTTTCTGGGTGCTACTTCGGCAATAAAAAGAAAGTACCTAACGCATCCAGATCTAAACCAAACTTTGCCGGCTTGAAGATCTTGATCTCTTATTTTCAACGAGACTAAAATCGATGAAATCCGACATAAGACCCGCTCGTAGCGAGGTCGCGAAGTTGGGCCTTTGAATTAAAATTAATCAATGTTTTTCAAAACAGTTTCTAGGTGCTAATTTGGCAATAAAAACAAAGTATCAAACACACCCAGATCTTAACCAAATTTTGCACAGTTGAATACCGCACCTCATCTTTCCAAAGAGTTCAAAAGTGATGAATTCCGACATAGGACGAGCCCGGGATGGCGTCGCGAAGTCGGGGTTCTGCGCTGAAATCCGACTAAGGCCTGTAGCTATGCACTAACAGGCCAGAGATGAAAAACCATAATTTTGGCATAGTAAACTTTAAATTCTGGCAAAATTAATAAAATAAAAGTTGTGTCTTAGTTTGTAAGCTTTCCAGAATGACCAAGATTGTCAAATTCCGATCAGGGATGAAAATTCTATGACTAAAACAATTCTCAGATTCAAATTCTATATCACTGTCGTTTTACTCTCGTGATAGTAGCAAGAATGCACATTTTTGTCCAAATTAACTTCAAAATTTCATGAAACTAAAAACATGAAAATTTTAGCCCTATATCTATGCTTTCCAGAACATCCAATATTATTAGATTTGGGTAAGAAACGAGTAACTTATGGCCAAAACAATTTTAGGTTTTTATTTTTATCAACCTTGTAGTTTGTTGTCCGGACAGCAACAAACAAACGTGATTTCGACCATTCAAACCTCAAAATCATGCAAAGCTCAAAACATAGAAGTTATAGATTACAAAATAAGCTTTCCATAACATTAAGAAAATCCTAATTCCGATTTAAGATGAATGAGATATGCCTAATTTACTAACAACAATATACTAATTTCAATTTTAGCTAGCATTTATTACCTCAACCAATGCAAGAAAAATATGCACAACTACTTGGTGTGCACTCCAAAAGCTAGAGAGAGGAGATCAAGAGCCTTCATAACAAAAATAAACCAAAAACTATGTATTAAAATTAATTTTAGAAATTAGAATGAAGATTAGAGAGTGATTAGAGAAGGATTGCTTTACCTTTTAGCTTGTATTAATCTAGATTAGCTATGTGGAGAGGAAAATGGATCTTCTACCAAATGGAGGCCATTAATTAGGTTTTTAGGAGATGTTTAGGGTTTGAGGAAATTATGAAGAGGAGGGTTAGGGTTTAGGGTGGGTTTAAAATAATATATAGAGGTGGGAAATGAGTTTGGTTTCACTGATTAACCCAATAACAGAAGTGGCATCCTAATGTTCACTAAAACTATTTAATGCTTCATTAGCAAACTAAAACCCACCATTATAAAACCACCCATTTTTTTTCAAATAACTTTATTTTAAAGAAATTAGCCTATCCAAAAAATCCATTTTTTAGCTCCATTTAAATTAAAATCATAACTTTAATTTATTATTCGGTAATTGCAATCCCGGGTTGCTACAGACTCCCCCCTTAAGAAAATTGGGTCCCCGCAATTGCTTAAATATGGAAGTCATCTATAACCTCTAAACCGTGGAAGAAACAATAGAAGATAAATATAGATGCTCACCCGTACCCGAAGATGAAAGAAAACCAGGATAAGTATGCTTGATAAATTCTCTGGTCTCCTAAGTGCAGTCCTTAGGATTGGGTGACCATTGAATTTTCACAAGAGGAACCTCTTTATTTCGAAGGTGTCTGACCTCCAAATCAAGCACACGGAGTGGTTGCTGCTCCCAAGATAGATCGGGTGAGATCTCTAAATCTGGCATGATATGCGGCTCGATAATAGAATCAGGATCGCGCACACACTTGCAAAGCTGAGAGGCATGGAACACATCATGTATTCTAGAGAAATGAGCAGGTAGAGCCACACGATAAGCAACAGGGCCAATGCGTTTCGTGATAGGAAATGGTCCGACATTGCGAGGAGCCAATTTTCCTGTAGAACTGAAATGCACAACCCCCTTCATAGGAGATGTCCGCATATAGACAAGATCACCAATGGAGAACTCAAGAGGCTTCCTACGGTTGTCTGCGTCAGATTTCTGGCGGTCCTGCGCCTCTTTCATTCTCTGACGGATCAGAGTAATCTTCTCAGAAGATTCCCAAACTGAATCTGGACCAAGGATGAGTTTCTCGCCAGATTCTAACCAACACGAAGGAGAGCGACATGGCCTTCCGTAAAGAGCTTCGAAAGGAGCCATGCCAACACTGGACTGATAGTTGTTGTTGTAGGAGAACTCCACAAGTGGTAAGTGGTCCTCCCAACTACCCCCGAAATCAAGAATACAACAGCGAAGAAGATCCTTAAATACACGATTCACCCTCTCAGTCTGACCATCCATATGAGGGTGATAAGCAGTAGAAAAGTTCAGCATTGTGCCCAAAGCTGACTGTAGACACTTCCAGAAGTGGCTAGTGAACAAAGCATCTCGATCACAAACGATAGAGCTAGGAATGCCATGAAGTCAGACGACTTCTTTCACATAGAGCTTGGCCAACTGAGGTGCAGTCCGAGTGGACTTAATCGGAATTAAATGAGCCGATTTGGTCAAGCGATCAACAATAACCCAGATAGAAGTATGTCCTAACCTCGATCGAGGTAGACCATCGATGAAATCCATAGATATCTGATCCCATTTCCACAATGGAATCTTAAGAGGCTGAAGAAGACCGGATGGACGCTGATGCTCGGCCTTGATCTATTGACAAGTCATGCAACTTCTTACATAACTTGTAACATCTCTCTTCAAAGCTTCCCAATAATATAACCGACATATATCGGCATACATCTTACTTGAACGGGGATGAATGGTGTACTTAGTGCGATGACACTTGTCCAGAATGTCATGTCTAAGCGATAAATCTGATGGTACCAATATACGGTTCTTTCTGCGAAGTCACCGATGAGAATCAATAGAATAATTTAGCAAAGCTTCATCATTGGATCCCGACTCAAGAAGATGGATAAGATGCAACAAGTCCGGATCCTGCCGATGAGCATGGGCAATGCGATCCAGTAAAATAGGTCGAGCTTCCAAATTGGACAATAAGACTGGAGAATCAGAAGACGGAGCTCGATCTCGAATATCGCACACAGAAAGAGTCTTAAGAATATCCCACTCGGATATCATCATAGAAACTACTGTCGAGTGTTTGCGACTGAGCGCATCAGCCACACGATTACCCTTGCCAGGGGTATACTGAATGTCTAAGTCATATGAGGCGAGAAACTCAAGCCATCGTTGCTGCCTCATATTGAGATCCTTCTGGCTGAATAGATACTTCAAGGATTTGTGACCGGTGTATAGAATGAAGCGTTCTCCCAGTAAATAATGGCGCCATGTCTTCAAGGCGAAGACAATAGCGGCCAACTCAAGATCGTGAGTTGGATAGCGAACCTCATTCGGATGTAGTTTCCTAGAAGCATAAGCGACCACCTGATCCTTCCGCATGAGCACGGCACCGATCCCACTACTACAAGCGTCGGTGTAGACAACAAGATCATGGTTTCCCTCGGGAACCACTAGAATAGGAACATGAGTGAGAAGTTCCTTCAATCGCTGAAAAGAAGCTTCACACTTTTCTGACCAGACATAACGAACACCCTTACGAGTCAGGCTCGTAAGCGAAAGAACACGTGAGAAATCCTTTATGAACCGACGGTAATAACCCTCCAGTCCTAGGAAGCTACGAATATCATGTACGTTCTCAGGTCGCTTCCAGTTCTGAACGGCTTCGATCTTGGCGGGATCGACAAATATGCCTTCAGAAGATACTACGTGGCCTAAGAACTTGACCCTGCTCTCCCAAAAGTGACACTTGGAGAACTTGGCCTTAAGTTGATGCTGACGAAATGTATCCAAGACAATCCTCAGGTGCTGGGTATGCTCTGTCTCAGATCTAGAATATATCAGAATGTCGTCGATGAATACCAGAACAAACTTATCGAGACATCCCGGAATACTCGATTGATAAGATCGACGAAGAAAGCTGGAGCGTTCGTCAAACCGAATGGCATGACTAACCAATCGAATGAACCGTAT
Organism: Allium cepa; assembly: GCA_030765085.1. Lineage (NCBI taxonomy): Eukaryota > Viridiplantae > Streptophyta > Magnoliopsida > Asparagales > Amaryllidaceae > Allium > Allium cepa. Next base: position 104,389,846 of record CM060939.1, read on the forward strand.
CGAGTGCGGAAAGCAGTAAGCGGAACGCTATCATCCACGACTCGGAGCCGATGAAAACCGGTAGCGAGGTCAAGTTGAGAAAAGACCTTCGCACCTCTCAACTGATCAAACATATCATCTATCCATGGCAATGGATAACGATTCCTGATGGTCACCTTATTAAGATTGAGGTAATCGATGCAAAGCCTAAGAGAGCCATCGGACTTCTTCACGAAGACCACTGCAGCACCCCATGGAGAACAACTGGACTGAATAAACTGCTTCGCCTCGAGCTCTACCAACTGCTTCTTGAGTTCCTCATTCTCTTTCGTATACATCCTCGTGGGAGGACGACTAATTGGATGAGAGCCTGGAATGAGATCGACGCGGAACTCAATAGGCCGCTTCGGCGGTAGACTCGATACTGCCTCAAAGATATCGGGATAATCTCAAACAACTGGAATACAAGATATAGCACACTCATCATCTCGTGAATCAAGAGCGAGTAGAGTAGCTTCGGAAATCTCAACATCTCAAAGAACAAGAGCCAAAGAAGCGGATGAGTCAGGGTGACAAAGAAATATTACCCGCTCTGAACAGATAATCTTGGCATCGTACCGAATGAGCCAATCCATACTCAAAATCATGTCGAAACCCAAAGAAGCCATAACATGCAAATTTGCAAGGAAAGAAAAGCCACATAACTCAATATCAACATTCTCACAAAGGAGACTAAGGGTCGTGGATCCACCAATCGCATTTACAATCCTCATAGAAGAAACCAAACAAGAAACATCCAAAGACATAGCATCAACTAGTTCTTTTGATACGAATGAGTGAGAAGCACCCATATCAAAGAGAACTCTAATTGATCTACCATGAAATAGAATAGAGCCTTCGAGGATGGAAGGATGCGTACCTTGAGGCTGAGCAGAATCAGTAGAAGCCTTGGCAGCATTAAGCTTACCAGATCTAGGTGGTGCAGTAGGACAAGCAGAGATAAAATGACCCTCCTTCTGGCAATAGCGGCAAGCGAGGGGTCTGGGACACTCTCTAACAAAGTGATCTGGAGAACCACAGTTGAAACACTTCCTCACGGAAGGTGTTCCACTGGTCTGGGACTGAGGCTGAGAGTCATAACTGATCGCTTTCTTCTTCATAGGAGAAGAAGAACCAGGTTTGCGAGAAGGAAACCTCTTCTTGTTGGGGTTCGCCGAAACCTCAACACTATCATCGCTATCCCCTTCCTTCTCGACTGCTTCAAGGTGAAGCGCTGAGTCAACAAGCTCTTCGAAGGAGAGCTTGAGCTGTAACATCAAAGACTTCTTAAGATATTTCTTAAGACCTTCCCCAAATTTTAGATTCTTCTTGTAGGGTGTGCTGATGAACTCGAGGCCATACATGGACAGGGCCTCGAAAAAAGAAACATAGTTTGAAATAGTAGACTTCCCTTGCTTGAGATCAATGAATCGGCGAGCAAGAGAAATCTTCTTGGACTCTGGAACAAACTTGAGCTCGAAACGCTTATGGAACTGAGCCCAAGAAAGTGTGGTCTCATCGACCTCGGCAATAAGAAGCTCATACCAATCCAAGGCACGACTCTGAAGCTGACTGGAAGGAACAAGAACACGGCCATGGTCAGAAATGCCCATGCGAGTAAAGATGCGCTTGCATACACGGATCCATGACTGGACCTTAAGAACTGTCTCGGAGCCACTGAACGGCTTGCCACCAAGATGAGTGAAATCGCTACAGAGGCATGCAAAAGATGACTTGCATGGAGCATCAGAGGCTGGAGTAGAAGTCTGGGAGTGAGAATTCCAAAGCAGCTCCATGATTTTTGATCGGTAGTCATGAATACGCCCTCCGATTGTGGGTTACTGGATTGCCCTACAGCACCGGAGCGACGAGTGTTCCTCCCTCTTCCAGACATACTGAAAGTAAGAGAAAGAAAAGAAAAAAAATGAATTAATCATGATTCGAAGATAGATAATTCATTAAGGGATATTACGAAATATAAACGCATTCCTGAACATATTCCTAACTTATCTATCCAGAGGCACAAGGAAGGGATTCGTAATATTTGAATCATACTAGGATGTATTGTACTAAGTATATCTGTTCTGTGTTTATTATGCTTAGTCCTGAACCTCGCTCTGATAACAAACTGTAACGCCCCACTCCGAGAGCCTCATTAACAAAGAGTATTGTGTGGATAATACTGTCTGCTAATGCGGACAATAGAGTATAATGGAAGCGACCATGTGTAGTCTTACTTTAACTATCTACTGAACATGTCGAAAAGTGGAATTTTTTTTCATCTCATGTGGTTCGACATATTCAATAAATACTTAAAGCAAAACTACAATGGCTAAAAGATCTATCAGAACAAAGCATAATAGAAAAATGAACATCATCACAGAACAACATCATATAATAAGCAAATGGTCTCAGCACAATACAACATCGAGTACAGACCCAAATATAAAAGTGGGTACAAAGCCACTACTCACACATCTGTGAGTCAAAAGAATACATACAAGATAGTCATAATATCAGAGTATCATAAAGGATGGATAACAAGTAAAGCTATCTATAATATAGCGAATATATCCAAAGCGGAAGCACCGAAGCAAGCTAAGTCCAAAGCAACCTAACCTGAAACAACTCGGTCTGACCCGAGCATAAAATACTCGGGTCAGGCTAGCTAAACAAATCAGTTAGATAAACTAAACAATAATTATGATAAGATAATGAGGCAACATATAACATAATAATCTCCAAAAGAGAAACATATATCATGGTACAAAAAAACCAATATCTCTCATATAGAGAAGAAACAAACATCTAAGTAGAGATGTATAACAAGTCTCATATCATCGGCATAACATAAGCACAAGTGCCAGCGTAGGCATAAAACAAGTTCCACAAGGTAGTCGCGCTTATCTCGTGTGGTTGCATAAAACCATCACTGAATGGCGCTACACGAGGGAATATAAATCACACAGGAAAAACATTAGCGCGCTAGTACTGTACTCAATCACACAGGAAATATACCTCAGTGACACACCCATCACTTTAGCTAAGGGGCAACAACTAAAGGAGACAGTCCGAAGACACTATCGAGAAGGTGAAGAGCCAGAAGGAGACAGTCCGAAGACACTATCCCAAAGGCAGTAAACCCAAGGGAGATAGTCCGAAGACACTATCCTAAAGGTATCACTGAGGAAACACGCTGTAGTGGTAAAGGCTTGTATGCCCAGTACTCGTATACCACTAACGGTAGGAATGTGTCACAAACTCTTAGCAAGGAACCCGTAAAGTAGTAACGTGAGTCCCATACTCCAACGTTCGCACTAAATGGTTTACTAACCAATAGTAAGCTTCCACACTCAAAGCAGTAAAAAGTTCACCTCATGTGACGCAGCGGATAATTCGAAATAAACTTCAATCGATGAAATGTAGCAATCGGTGAGTTGAAGATACCAAATGCCCAAGTTCGTTGATCCAAAGATACCGAACTCTAGCTATCTCAAACACGTTGATAGCGCACTATACCGTGTTTAAAGATCTACGATTCTTCGCACGTTGATCTAGCGCACTAGATTCCGTGAATCGGCTTCTACGATCGTTGAATCGAGCGCACTCGATTAACCGAAAGAGGAGATAGGAGATTACACTCAACTACCAATTGGTATGAAAGCACAAAGCTAACAAAAGAGAAATTTTATTCAAAATCAACAACCTCAAAATGTACAACACACGCGCTATTTATAGCTTTCACAACTCAACACACACAAACCCTCACCTGACTCTTAGGTCGGCGACGACTTACGACCTAACTTAGGTCGCGGCCGACTCAACACAAGGCAGCTCAACTCCAGAACGACTCAACCCTGGCCGACTTAACAAGCACGACCTTCATACATCATCATATGACCTTAAGACGACTCACCATAGGTCGTATGCGACCCAACACTTCATATACATGACCGACTCAACATTACCCCTAGGTCGGTAACGACCTAAAATACAACACTCACAACCCATAGGTCGGTAACGACCTAAAATGCAACACGATCCACTACATACCGACTTAAAACTCACGACATACGACTTACAACATACAACAGTACACGACTCATCACAACAAACGACTCACGACTCATACTAGGTCGGCAACGACCTACGACTCACGACTCATAACTTCAGCGACTCAAGCTCCCATCAGTTGAATCCTTCTCCTTCTTGATGCTATCTCGGTCACGACTTATGGATACGTTGTTAAGTCGTGTACGACTCATCAAGTATGCACACTCCAAGTTTCCCTTGAGTCGTAACCCTGTTCCATTATCCCGTATACGACTCAAGCTCGCACGACTCAAACCCGATGCCTCTTTTATGCGGTTCAAATTGTTGTTAACTCGAAACTTGCTATCCCGTGCACCATTAAGTCGGAAACGACTTAACCCTGCCTTCCTAAGTCGCGTACGACTTAACCTCTCTATGAGTCGTGTACGACTCATCCTTGTTAGAAACTTTGGTTGCATTTCTTCTCTGTTCTGAGCTGCATCATCCTCCCCTGGTTGAGAAAAATTCGTCCTCGAATTTGTAAATTCTTCCTCAACCATCTCACCTCCATGATATGGAATTAAATGTTTGACGTTAAAAACATCAGAAGTATAAACATCATCTGGTAACTTTAATCGATAAGCATTCTCATTGATTTTCTTCAAAACTTCAATTGGACCAATTTTTCGTGCCTTCAACTTGTTATAAGCACCCACCGGAAAACGATCCTTTGTTAATACGGCATAAACCAAATCACCTTCTTTAAATTCAACATTTCGACGTTTCAAATCTGCAGACTTCTTATACTTCTCATTCGATTTCTCCAATCGTTCCTGAACGATTTTATGACATTCAGTCAGCTCATCAACAAAATCAGCAGCTCGTTTAACTGTTCTCTTTGACTGTGGTACAACTGCTAAATCCAACGGCCCCCTAGGTAAACTTGAATAAACAATCTGAAACGGACTGAATCCTGTGCTACGATTTACTGCATGATTATGAGCAAATTCTGCCTGGCATAGCTTCATGTCCCAACTTCTCAAATTATCCTGTACAAGACAACGCAACAAATTCCCCAATGACCTGTTAACAACTTCTGTCTGTCCATCAGTTTGTGGATGATAAGCACTGCTAAACTTCAGTTTCGTTCCCACCATCTTCCACAAACTCAACCAAAAGTGACTCAGAAAACGAGTATCTCGGTCAGAAACAATAGATTCTGGTAAACCATGAAGTCGATAAATCTCCTTGAAAAATAGCTGTGCGACTCGAACTGCATCTGCTGTCTTCTTGCAAGCAACAAAATGTGCCATCTTCGAAAACCTGTCCACCACAACAAATATCGAATCATTTCCTCTTTGAGTTCTCGGCAAACCCAAAACGAAATCCATGCTGATATCAACCCATGGCTTAGATGGTACTGGTAATGGCATATACAACCCTGCATTCGTTGCTGTCCCCTTTGAAACTTGGCAAATATGACATCGCTCCACGAACCTTTCAACCTCTTTTCTCATCGACGGCCAAAAGTAAGACTGCGAAATCAACTGCAAAGTACGATCACGGCCCACATGCCCTTCTTCATGTAATTCCTTCACAATCTTCATCCTCAAACTACAGTCCGGTATGCATAAACGATTCCCTTTAAACAGAAAACCATCAACCAACATGAATTCATCGGTACTCCCATCCTTCACTTTCTCCACATATTTCACAAAGTAAGGATCTTCTTCAATAATTTCTGGCAACATTTCAAACCCGGTCACTTCAACCTTCATTGTCGTTAACAAATGACTCCTCCTACTTAAAGCATCAGCTACTCGATTCGTCACCCCAGATTTGTGTTTTACGACAAAAGTAAACTGCTGTAAATATGCAATCCACGATGCATGTCTTGCTGAAATTTTATCCTGTCCCTGTAAATGCTTCAATGCTTCATGATCAGTGTAAAGAACAAATTCCTTCTGAAATAAGTAATGTCTCCAATGCTTAACAGCCTGAACAACAGCATGAAATTCAACGTCATATGTACTGTATCTCATCTTTGCCCCTGACAGTTTCTCACTAAAATAAGCAACTGGCTTTCCATTCTGGCTCAGAACTCCTCCAATACCAACCTTCGAAGCATCAGTATGCAATTCAAACAACAACTGAAAATTAGGTAGAACAAGAATTGGTGCAGACGTCAACAATTCCTTGATCCTTTCAAAGGCAACCCCCGCTTCCTCTGACCACACAAACTGTTTACCCTTCATGCAATCAGTCACTGGAGCCATCACGCTACTGAAGTGTGGTATGAACCTTCGGTAGAATGACGCTAGCCCATGAAAACTTCTCACTTCTGTAATTGTCTTTGGCTGTGGCCAATTCTTGACTGCTTCAACTTTGCTCTGGTCAACTTGAATACCTTTCCCTGAAACAACATAACCCAGGAATAAAACAGTAGGTGTCATAAACACACATTTCTTTGTAGCAGCGTAAAATTGTTCTTCACGAAGAATAAGCAACACTTCCCTCAGATGTAGAACATGCTCCTCCGTACTCCTGCTATAAATCAAAATATCATCGAAATACACCACGACGAACTTTCCAATGAATGGTCTAAAAATTTGATTCATCACCCGCATGAATGTACTAGGTGCATTAGACAAACCAAATGGCATAACCAACCATTCGTACAACCCCTCTCTAGTTTTGAAAGCTGTCTTCCATTCATCTCCAGGTCTGATACGAATTTGATGATAACCACTCTTCAAATCAATTTTCGAGAATATAGTTGCCCCACTCAACTGATCCAACAAATCATCCAACCTCGGCATAGGAAATCTGTAACGAACAGTGATCTTATTCAAAGCTCTACTATCAGTGCACATTCTCCAAGTTCCGTCCTTCTTTGGTACTAACAATGCAGGTACAGCACACGGACTCAAACTTTCCTGAATACGACCCTGTTCAAGTAATTCTTCCACCTGCCTTCGTAACTCCTCATGTTCCTTCGGACTCATTCTGTAATGTGGTCGGTGTGGTAACACTGCTCCGGGAACAAGATCAATCTGATGTTGAATGTCTCTAAGTGGTGGTAACTCCTTTGGCAACTCCTCTGGAAAGACATCTTCAAACTCTTCCAAAACTGGCTTTGCTTCTTCGGGAATCTCAACTTCTTCACTACTCTCTCTCCCAATCAACAAAAACACTTCCGGTTCTTCCTCCACTTCTTTAACAAACTCCTTCAAAGTCAACAGAGTTTTCAATTCTTCAATCTCCTCCAGTTTGTTCTCCTTCTGCTGTTGTTTCTTAGGAACCAAAGTGATTTTAGTACCCTCGAACATGAAACTGTAACTGTTGGCACGACCGTCATGCTGAACTGCTCTATCAAACTGCCATGGTCTGCCCAACAATAAGTGACAAACATCCATATCTACGACATCACACCAGATTTCATCTTTGTACTTCTTCCCAATCGAAAAATTAACACAAGCCCTTCGACACACTTTTACTTCACCTCCCTTCCTTAACCATGCTAGCTTATATGGTTTAGGATGCTTCTCGGTCTTCAAGTTCAACTTTCTCACTGCTTCTGTAGAAATAATATTATCACAACTTCCTGCATCAATAACAAACTTACAGACCTTTCCCAGAATAGTACATGTCGATTGGAAAATATTGCTTCTCAGCCAACTACAATCCTCCTCTTGCTTAGGTGTCAAACAACTTCTCCTCATCATAAGATTACAACCTTCATCACCCGACACTTTTTCTTCCTCCTCAACATAAGGTACATTTGAATACTCTGCCTCCTCACCATCATCTGCTTCAACCTCTGCAACCATGGTTCTCTTCTTCGGCTTCGGACATTCGTTGCTTTTGTGACCCAACTCCTGACAATTATAACATTTGAAAACACTACTAGCCTTCGCCTTCTCAACCTCCTTGACCACTGGCTTTGTAACAGGTTTAGGAACATTAGAACTTCCGCCAACACCCCTTGCTTGATTATTGGAATTAGTAAACACACCACCTCCACGCCTTCCTTGTTTCTCCCAAGCCAACGCTTTTTGATGTGCCTCTGCAACGGATCTAGGATCAAACATATTAACCATATCCTGGATCTGCATTCTCAAACCCCCAACGAATCTAGCTGTCAGCTGTTCTTCTGTCTCCATAATATCGTTTCTAGCAATGAGTTGGTAAAATTCATCAGCATAATCACTAACAGACTTCGTCCCCTGCCTCAGATTCTGCAACCTTTGGTACATAAGTGACTGGTAGTTGTAAGGTAAGAAAGTAGATCTCATCAACTTTTTCATCTTCTCCCAAGATTCTATCTTTGACTTCCCCATTCGTTCTCGAGTAAGTTTAGTTTGCTGCCACCACGCCAAAGCTCTCCCCCTCAACCTAGTAGCAACCAACTTCACCCTTCGATTCTCCGGCACCTCCTTGAAATCAAAGATTTCCTCCACATTAGATAGCCAATCTAAAAATTCCTCAGCAACCATCCCGCCTTTAAACTCCGGAATCTCCATTTTCATACCCGACTCCCAACGACGATCATCCTCCACATCACGGTAAGAATTTCGAATTTGGTCTCGATCTCTATAAGGAATACTTGCTCTATCACCCTCTTCAACAAAATCAAAAGTACGCCTACATCGATCTCGACTAACATCATCCCTTCTCTCATGCATGCTTCTTTGACTATGTCTCTCTTCATCTCTATATACTTCATGGTCAAATTCTCGATGACTTCTTCTTTCTTCATGTGCATAGTCATGATGATCTCTTCGTGATGAAATTGATGTTTCTCTTCTATCTCTACAAGAATGTGGTGATACCCTCCTCGCTTCCGTAACCAATGGCGAAACTCGGTTTCCTCCATGGTTCGAGTTTGGTGATCTCCTCCTTTGATTCAAATCATTCATCAATCTCTCCAATTTACCAATGCCTTCATCAAATTTCTCATTAATACGTTGTTCCATAAGCTCGGCTTCTTCTCTACGATACAAAGCTTCAACGTTTTGATGACGATTAGCTCTCCTTGGTGGCATGGTTAAAATTTTCACAAACTTCAACAAATTGAACACAATACTTCAAAATTTCACACGATAAGGCAATCTAGGCTCAACTGTCTCGGCAATGCTTGTCTCGGCCTTGACTCTTCACAACTTTGCTTGGCTCGGTCAAGACTTGCCTCGGCTCACTCCAAAACCTTCAAAACTTTGGCGCGCAAATCACCAATTCAAAATCCAAACAAAATCCAACTCCTCGATCCAAAATGAAATGGATCAAACTCTCCAAACTTGATGCAACTTCAATATGAACACGATGAACTCCTTCCAACTTCAAAAACTTCAAAAACTTGGCTCCAAGAATCAAACTTAGCTATGATTGGCTAAGTATGGCTCTGATACCAATAATGACGCAGCGGATAATTCGAAATAAACTTCAATCGATGAAATGTAGCAATCGGTGAGTTGAAGATACCAAATGCCCAAGTTCGTTGATCCAAAGATACCGAACTCTAGCTATCTCAAACACGTTGATAGCGCACTATACCGTGTTTAAAGATCTACGATTCTTCGCACGTTGATCTAGCGCACTAGATTCCGTGAATCGGCTTCTACGATCGTTGAATCGAGCGCACTCGATTAACCGAAAGAGGAGATAGGAGATTACACTCAACTACCAATTGGTATGAAAGCACAAAGCTAACAAAAGAGAAATTTTATTCAAAATCAACAACCTCAAAATGTACAACACACGCGCTATTTATAGCTTTCACAACTCAACACACACAAACCCTCACCTGACTCTTAGGTCGGCGACGACTTACGACCTAACTTAGGTCGCGGCCGACTCAACACAAGGCAGCTCAACTCCAGAACGACTCAACCCTGGCCGACTTAACAAGCACGACCTTCATACATCATCATATGACCTTAAGACGACTCACCATAGGTCGTATGCGACCCAACACTTCATATACATGACCGACTCAACATTACCCCTAGGTCGGTAACGACCTAAAATACAACACTCACAACCCATAGGTCGGTAACGACCTAAAATGCAACACGATCCACTACATACCGACTTAAAACTCACGACATACGACTTACAACATACAACAGTACACGACTCATCACAACAAACGACTCACGACTCATACTAGGTCGGCAACGACCTACGACTCACGACTCATAACTTCAGCGACTCAAGCTCCCATCAGTTGAATCCTTCTCCTTCTTGATGCTATCTCGGTCACGACTTATGGATACGTTGTTAAGTCGTGTACGACTCATCAAGTATGCACACTCCAAGTTTCCCTTGAGTCGTAACCCTGTTCCATTATCCCGTATACGACTCAAGCTCGCACGACTCAAACCCGATGCCTCTTTTATGCGGTTCAAATTGTTGTTAACTCGAAACTTGCTATCCCGTGCACCATTAAGTCGGAAACGACTTAACCCTGCCTTCCTAAGTCGCGTACGACTTAACCTCTCTATGAGTCGTGTACGACTCATCCTTGTTAGAAACTTTGGTTGCATTTCTTCTCTGTTCTGAGCTGCATCATCATGTCATCGGTAAACTAGGCCAAAAAGCCAAAACGATCAATCGAATAGGTCGAGGATTAATCGGAAAGATAAATGCGCGGATTCATGGTCCGTGTTTTACCTAACCATTTAATCACCTTTCCACTTTGCTTGAAGTGCATAAGAGTGTATATTTTACTTAGAAAATAGTTGGAGAAGGCGGATTCTTAATCGTTTGAAAACCTCTTTAGAAATAGCCTTTGAAATTCTCCTATTATGAAGTAATTAATTTAATACTTAGAACAATACTAAATAATAATTTCAAAAAAAAATTTGATGGAAAATCACTTTAAAATTATTTATATAATCCGTGCATGAAATCTAGAGGCAAATATCAAAGAAATCGGAAAATCTCAGAAAAATAGTCGAAATTATACCAAGTTTAAAATCGCTAAAAACAAGTCGAAGTCACTAGTTCGACGGCAGATTTGAACTTGCAAACAGAGTCCAAATGACATGAAAATTGGCAGCAATGTAGAACAACATTCCTGCTCCAAACTGCAAAAAGAATCGGGCAATTCCGGCTTGAAATGAAGAATCTCAAAGTCGGACAAAAATCATAAAACTTTGCTGTGTCAAAACAGTCCAAAGGTCCCACTTTGACGACATAGTCGAAGGGTCATATCAATCCAGATCTTGATACAAATTGACAGGAGCATAGTATAGTACTCCTACTTTGATATTCAATAAGAATCATTCAGTTCCGACTTGAAACGAAGAAATGACAACGTCTGAAAGTTGGTCCGACGATAACTGAAAATGATCACTGTTGTAAAACAATTTCTGGGTGCTACTTCGGCAATAAAAACGAAGTATCTAACGCACCCAGATCTAAACCAAACTTTTCCAGCTTGAAAATCTCGATCTCATCTTTTCAATGAGACTGAAACCGATGAAATTCGACATAGGACTTGCTCGTATCGAGGTCGCGAATTTGGACGTTTGAATTAAAATTAATCAATGTTTTTCAAAACAGTTTCTAGGTGCTACTTTGGCAATAAAAACGAAGTATCAAACGTACTCAGATCTTAGCCAAATTTTTTAGAGTTTAAGAACTTGACCTCATCTTTCCAACGAGTTCAAAATCAATGAAATCCGACATAGGATGAGCCCGGGATGGCGTCGCAAAGTCGAGGTTCTGCGCTGAAAGCCGACTAAGGCCTGTAGCTATGCACTAATAGGCCAGAGAAGAAAAACCATAATTTTGGCATAGTAAACTTCAAATTCTGGCAAAATAAATAAAATAAAAGTTGTTGCTTAGTTTCTAAGATTTCCGAAATGACCAAGATTGTCAAATTCCGATCAAAAATGAAAATTCTATGACTAAAACAATTCTCAGATCTAAATTCTATATCACTGTCATTTTGCTCTCGGGATAGTAGCAAGAATGCACAGTTTTGACCAAATTAACTTCAAAATTTCATCAAAATCAAAACATGAAATTTTAGCCCAATATCTAAGCTTTCCACAACATTCAAAATTATTAGATTTGGATAAGAAACGAGTAACTTATGGCCAAAACAATTTTAGGTTTTTATTTTTATCAACCCTGTAGTTTGTTGTCGGGACAGCAACAAACAAACGTGATTTCGACCATTCAAACCTCAAAATCATGCAAAGCTCAAAACATAGAAGTTATATATTACGAAATAATCTTTCCAGAACATTATGAAAATCCTAATTCCAATTTAAGATGAATGAGATATGCCTAATTTACTAACAGCAATATACTAATTTTAATTTTAGCTAGCATTTATTACCTCAACCAATGCAAGAAAGATATGCACAACCACTTGGTGTGCACTCCAAAATCTAGAGAGAGGAGATCAAGAGCCTTCATAACAAAAATAAACCAAAAACCATGTATTAAAAATTAATTTCAGAAATCAGAATGAAGATTAGAGAGTGATTAGAGAAGGATTGTTTTACCTTTTAGCTTGTATTAACCTAGATTAGCTATGTGGAGAGGAAAATGGATCTTCTACCAAATGGAGGCCATTAATTATGTTTTTAGGAGATTTTTAGGGTTTGAGGAAATTATGAAGAGGAGGGTTAGGGTTTAGGGTGGGTTTAATATAATATATAGAGGTGGGTAATGGGTTTGGTTTCACTAATTGACCCAATAAGAGAAGTGACATCCTAATGTTCACTAAAACTATTTAATGCTTCATTAGCCAACTAAAATCCACCATTATAAAACCATCCTTTTTTTCAAATAACTTTATTTTAAAGAAATTAGACTATCCAAAAAAATCCATTTTTAGCTCCATTTAAATTAAAATCATAATTTTAATTTATTATTCGGTAATTGCAATCCCGGGTTGTTATAGAGTAAGAGGAAAAAGGGATCTTAATCCTACTTTATCTCTTTAATCTCTCCTCTATAAAAGCATCATAACCCTCACTCTACTGCTACTTTTGGAGCCACCATCCTTCTCCATTCTAGCCGAATTATTCTCCATTTTCTCCTCCATTTTCAAGCTTAAGATCGATAAGAGCTATTCGATAGCCGGTGATCATTAGTTCAAGAGCTAGCACCTTGCTAAATTAGAATCTAGTTCAAGGAATCAGTCTTTTCGTTTCTACTTGTATTCAATAGGCGATGAAGTTATTTCTGATCTATGATTATAAAATAATGTTCCATCATTTATATATCATACGATGTTTAGATTGATAAGTGACGAATCTAACATATATGGTCTGTTAAGTGTTTTCTTCCTGTGCATGCTTCTGTTTCTTCCTCTTATAGGTTATTGAAGGCCAAAAACATCTCAAAGCGCATTCCATTCAGCTCTAAATTGGATTTTTGCACTTCAAAGCAAGGTGAGTTGATAAACTCACAAACACTAGCTGAAGCCAAGCTTCAAAATGCAAAAATCTGCTCTAAAATTGGTTCTGCATATTTATTTTTTCCTGTTGTATTTTGGTTCTGTGAAAAATTGCTATGTCCATTACTTTGCATGCTATTATCTTCCAATATCGGCCACGAAATGCTGCCCAATTTTCTTCTGATAGTAGTTCATATGTTGTAGTTGTATTATGCCAAATTTCATTGCAAAACAAGATCATTTGATGTGATGTACATTTAGTTGTCGTATTTTGTTCTAATAAATCCGTTAGCCACCAATAGTTTTGTATTAAGCATTTATTGAATATGTCGATCCACTTGAAATAGAATATATATATACATAGCACCAATTAACGTATTCAGTAGATGTTTAAGATAAAGCTATAGATGGTCGCTCCTAACCAGTCATATTCTCCGCATTAGCAGACAATATTACCCAATAATACTCTTTGTTAATGTAAGTCTCGGGGTGGGGCGTCACACCGAATCTAACATATCGGCATATGATCACATTTAGGAAGGTTGTATCTTTATACGCTTATGTAATTAAAAAAAATTGCAACGTATACATATTAATACTCACGGCATGATTAAAAAATTGATTTTTCTATTTAAAATTAATTTAATGTATTATTTAATTCATGCAAGTTTCAAAATTTGAATATTAAATATTATATTATAAAAAATATGTTTTTAAATTTTTTATATAAATAGTTATATACCTAAAAGGTTTTCGATTTCTTTTTAAACATATACATATATATAAGTACTATTTAAATTAAATAAATTTCCTTAATCCATATTATTAATAAATACATCATATAAAATATGGATTAAATTTTATAAAATTAATTTCACACCTAATACGCATTCAACATAAAAATATATTATATAATTATAAATATTTATATATATGTGTAGAATTTAAAATTGATTTTAAATTCATATATATATGTGGAAAATATTTAAATGTCAAAATATTGTTCATATTTTTTATAAAATATTAAAACAAAGGATTTTAATTTTGGAAACATTTTTTTAATTCTTATTAATGTCCAAATGAAAATTTAATTCTAATAAATATTAGAAAGCAACTTTTTGTAGCGAACATTATTATATGTATATACATATAGCATATATTTACATATATTATGTTTATATATTAGTATATACACACACACATATATATAATTATTAGTGAATTATTTATAAGCATGTATATGTATGTATGTATGTAGGTTTGTATGGTTATACATTGAAATAATAATAATAATTAAATTTTGTTTTCAAATATTATAATAAAATAATCAAATTTTAATATCTTATTTAAAATAATTTATATATATATATATATATATATAATTAGGTGTGTGTATATTTTATAAATTAATTATTCAAAATTATATATGTGTGTGTTTATGTGTGGTTTGTAATATTTTGTATATATAACCTTAAGCACGTAAGCATACGTTTGGACATTATTGTATACTAGAGGAGTTAGCATGTTCGTTGAGGTGTAAATCCCAATCACTTATACACGGGCATGTTAAACCTTTCATGGATTGCTATGTAACATACGAACACACAGATATATATATATATATATATATATATATATATATGTATGTATGTATATGATACATGTGTATATATAATATAATATAATTATAAAATATAAAATTATCTTATAAAATTCAAGAAAAATAATGATTTCATTTAAAAGAAAATTAGAAATATTCTAAATGAATTAGAATTCATAAGCCCAACAAAAATCTTAAATGGATTTTTTTTAGATTTCCTTTATATATGAATATACATATACACATATTTTATATATGTGTGTGTGTGTCTGTAATTATATATAGTTCGACAATGTATGAAAATATGTATGTATATGTGTACTTATGTGTATTGGCCAAAAAATTGGTCAACACCCCCCAGTTCAATGGAGCAAAAAATTACAAGATAAAAATTTCAAGATAGCAAGGAGACAAAAGATTTTTATAGTGACTTGGAAAATTCTGTAGTCCATGTCTACGTTTAGCTTTTATTGATTGAAATTAACAAATACAATCGAATTACAAGCCAAAATTCTGACTTTAATGGTTAGATTTTAAATTTGGCTAAGTTTTCTAGCAAAATCAGTTAAAAGATACAAATGTTTTTTCATGTGTTGAAATTGGCTATTATTAGATGAATCCATTGAAAGAATTATCAGACCTCCTTTAGAATCATTCAAAGAATCAAATCCCATAAGATAAGATAAACAATAAGTTAAAACCACTAAAAAAAATTAGATTTGATCGACCAATCAATACTAATCGATATTTTTGACCAAATGTTTATCCTTTTTCTTTAGCATTGCTTAAGTCTTCAAGCTTTGGATCTTTAAGGATAAAATGGTAATTTGAATCGATCATTACCGATTGGTGCCTTATCTTTGAACTTGTCTTTTTCTTCAAAGTGATATGTAGGGTCATAGTAAAGGCAAAGTAGGCCTAATATCCCCCATTATGATCGATCAGTACCGGTCGATTGAAATTGCTCTATACTTTAAATTTTCTTTAGCAATCACTCCTTGATCTCTACCTAGCTTGTTTATTAATTTTTCAGTATTTTGTAGTCCAACTCTGTCCAAATGTCGCTTGGTTCAGATATCGGATAACACTTAACCCTCAAAGTATGCTTATATAAACACAAAACATGATTTGAATTAAGAAAAATGACCAAGCACGGATCTGCAAAGACTCACTCATCGTCTGAATCTTCCATTGGATGTTGCATCTTAACTGAAAATATCGGCACTTTGTTCCAAGCAGCAATAAAGTCATATCTTTTGGATTGATGTAAAATATCGGCACTTTGTTCCAAGCAGCAATAAAGCCATATCTTTTGGATTGATGTAAATACTGAAGTCTTATGTCCAAAATTCTTCAATTGTCGTCGAGAATTTGTGAAAGATGTTCTAATCCTTAGCTTGGTTAAACTTCCATTTTCCATGTTTTATATGGTCTATATCGATCAACACTGATCCGTCCCAACAGATTTATATTTAGAAAATATAAAAGGAAAGAAGTTAGTAAATTTCTAGTGCTCACTTATTTCAACAGTCACTTTCTTTTAACATCTTGAGGTTCCCATGAGAAAGAAAACCTGTTGTACTCCTCGACTCGACTTCTGAATCATCACTAGACTTCAATTTTTAGTCAGATTTGGAACTGTCAATCTATCTCAAACAAAGAATTCGACCCATTATTTAATTCCCAAATATTGATCTTATCTCAACCAAAACAAGGTAGAACTCAACATCATCAATCAAGGTTTTAGGCTGCTGCCTTAGCATTGACTCCTTGTGCCCTCCCGCCGCCATCGCCTATGCTACTAATCGATCACCACAATTTCCCTCCCTCGACCTAAGCTGTTAGATGCAAGGCATGCTTATGGTTATTGAGGTAGCTGTTATATTGAGTCTTGATGATGAAGAAAGAGAAAAGCAATCTTTGATGAATTTTAGCTATGGATCACTCAAATATTTCTTTGAGAGATTTGAGGAATTTTCTCTAACTTGCATTCATTTTCTAATGAGTTTGATTATTGATATGTATTGGGATACAAATCCTATTGATACTGGAATTAGTCCTATAAAAGTCATATACCCACATTGGCATAATCGTCTCTCCAGGACTCCCCAATTGAGATATAGAGTCATGTTCTACCTTAGATTCCATGTGGTTCCTTTAGCGTAGGTCCTATTTTAACAAATAATATCCATCACATAGTCTCATCATGTGTCGGAGTTTGTTTGCCAACATAAGCGAGTTTTCTACATCTAGTGCTTTCGTTCACCATGCCAAGGATACATGACATACAATAACACTCCATATTTTAATAAATAATTAATTAAGAATTCATTATGGGAATAAATATTTATTAATAGAATTAGGGAATTATATGAGAAAATGTGTGGAATAAAATATATAATAATAGTGCAAATATTTGGGAGACATTTATTTACTTGTTTTCATTAGATGGAAAATGACAAATAATTTTAGTATGATAAATAATTAAGTGTACGTTTACCTATCATATTGAAATATAATTTAAGAAAACGAAATAAATGGAAGGAGGTTATAGAGGCCAAAGGCCTAATTTATTATGAAATAATAAACATAACTTGTAACACCCCATATTTTTGGTAACATTATTTAGGATATTTAGTTAGTTAAATTAAATTAAATAATGTGTTGATTAGGGGCTTAAGATTTAACTTAATTAAAGGGTAGCCGTGTCATTTAACCAATGAATTAAAAGAAGAGTTTAACATGAAATAAGAGAGGGGTAAAATGGGAAAGAGGCCACTCCTATATCTATTCCCCTAGACCATGTATCTTTACACTTTCATTTCATTTCTTAAATTTTTTAAAATTAAGGTCGTCCACCATTAACAAGAGAAAACGAAAAAAATATAGAGAAAAGCTAGGAAGAAGCTTAAGCAAATCAAATCCATTCACACCTCAATCTCTTTAATCTCTAAAGCTAAGACGAATAATGTTTACATCTCATATTTCTTTTGTTTTCAGTTTTAGGGTAAAATCCAAACCTATTTGCAATGATTTTCCATGATTTTGAATGATGAAATTATTATGTATACATATTAAAGATTTATGTA
Organism: Allium cepa; assembly: GCA_030765085.1. Classification (NCBI taxonomy): domain Eukaryota; kingdom Viridiplantae; phylum Streptophyta; class Magnoliopsida; order Asparagales; family Amaryllidaceae; genus Allium; species Allium cepa. The sequence continues at coordinate 104,408,003 of CM060939.1, forward strand.
TGTTCATATTGATTTTATGATATGTTTTAAGGTGAAAATATTATAAAATGACGTCCAAATGACTTGTGAATTTTTGTGAACATCATAAATGATATTTTAGTGATGATTTTTAATTTTTAGAATTTTCTGAAATTTTGCGGATTCCATATGCATTTTCTAGTAAAGAAAATGTTAATTTGGGTTATAAATTATTTACGGTTACATAATAAAAGGTTTGGGTTTGAAATTTTTATATGTTGGAAAAAATATTAAAAAAGGCTTTCTAGAATTTTTGTAGATTTTTCCTAAGTATTTTAATGGATATATAAAATTATTTAAGATATGGGACTTAAATGTTTTATATATTTACAAAAGGAGAAGGGGCTTTTTGCAAATAATTTAGTCACTTATGAAAATTATAGCACTTTTTAGTGGAAAACAAAAGAGGCAACCAATCAAAATTGATACATTAAGCAGGTTAGGTGAAAATAACTATTTGCTACATGTTATTACCGTTTTGTGCTTTTGGCACTCGCTTTCGCCTTGGTTGGCTTTCGACTAAGTCCCTCCGCCTTCAACAACATCGAAATCAATGCACTTTGTAATATATTGGTATTTAGCAAATTGTATAGATGACGAAAGGTATGTAGTCGAAACTAGGGGTCCCGAAGGGGTTGAGGCATCACTTTGCTTTTAAATTAAAAATGCGCCTGCTTGCTTTCAACTAAATTGCTTTTGACTAAGTATCTTTCGACTTAGTTAGCTTTCGACTAGGTCAAATGGATTTAAAGGAAAGAGTTTCGATTAGATTGCATCTTTGTTTTTAACTAACTGTTTTCGACTAAGTCGAACTCTTCTGCTACCTCCTTTTTACCATTCGACTCAAATGGTTTCAAATGGATACTTTGTTTTCTAAAAATTGGCCACTTCTCTAATGTTTTCAAAGGGATGGTCTTGACACCGTCACTACTTTACTTAGAAAATGGTTTCGAAGTGGATGCTTTCAACTTAAATGAATTAAAGATCATATATCTACCCAAATGGTTTTGAAAAGATGCTTTCAAATTTAATGGAAATCTTACCCTTTTGCTCTATTTGAAAGCATAATCTAAACGGATCGGACCGAGACGGTTTTAAAAGGTTTCGAAGGGGTAAAATTTTGAATGGTTTAGAAAGGTTTCCACATATTTTAAATTTAAGCCATAGGCTTTCAAAAGGTTTAGTATTTTAATGCTTTCAAAAGGGTTTTAGTGAATGGTTTTGAAAGGGTGGTTCCTTTGGCTTTCGAAAACGTTGAAAAGAAAGGTGTAATGCCCTTGAATTTTAATTAATATTATTTTGGATATCTAATTGGATAAATTAAATAAAATAATGTGAATGATTTGGGAGATGAGATTAGTAAATCCTATAGCAGTGTCTTAATGAAGGAATTAAAATAAGACTTGACTAAATTTAGAAGGAGGAATTCCTAAGGGGTAAACTTGGAAATGGGGCTACATTTCTGGTATAAATATCTTCCTCCACTTTAGTAAATTTTTACTTTCACATTCATAACTCTTCATCTATATTTTGACCGGCCATTAAAATCTCTAGGAAGGCAATAAATTGAAGAAAAAGCCATTCTCCAATCAACTAACCAAGGTGATAAATCATGTTAATCATCTCATTTTTCAATGTTTGGATCGGTCATGGGTTACACCCGATTCATGTTTGTGATTTTGGTTGGGATATAACCATTTAAACCTTTGGATAAGACATATTGATTTAAATGTTAATGGACTAATTAACACATTTTTATCCGGTTTTGGTTAATTCCGAGTTGTTTTGATCTTTATATCTTTAAAATTTCAATACGTTGAAGTATATGAATTATCAGAGTTATGGTGATTTTTGGAATTTTCCTTAGTGATTTACTAAGGAAATTAAAACATTTAAACTTAAGGGACAAACTGCAAATTTGCCTTCGAATTAGTCAATTCGGAGGGAAGACTGCAATTCAAAATTTTAATTGGGGAAGAAGAATAGTGTTTTAAGAAAAAGATTAACCATTGTATACTTTTTAATATTTGGAAGTACAGGAGAAGGCTCCTTAGCCAATCAAAATTAGACAAGCAAGATAAAACATCACTATAGTAGGCCTAGGCCGCCTTTGACTCCAACAAGCCCTCTTTTACCCTTTTGATGAAGTCGAATGGTACCTTACGTCTAAGACGGAAGGTAAGCAATTACCCTCTGCCTAAGTCGAATGGTAGGCATGGTGTCGAAGGGAAGTGGGGCAAAGGGATAGGGAGGCTGCGTCTTTTGCTTTCGAATAGAAACATAATTACTTTCGAATAAGTTGAAGGGGGATCTTTCTATTCTATCGTTTTATAAAATATTAAAAAATTTATATATTCATCAAGGGGTTTCGAAGGGGATCTTTAAGAGTTAAAACCTTCAAGAGAATGGTTTTAAAATGTTTTCTAAAAAGGTGTTATAATCCTTTCGACTAAGTCGAAGGGATACCTTCGACAAAGCCGAAGGGAAAGAAGGGGAAGAAGAAGGGGCTGCTTCTGAACCTCCTTTTTTTTAAAGTAAAAATTTGAATACCTTTCGATAAAGTCGAAGGGTAAACCTTTTGACAAGGTCGGAAGTATACTTTCAAAGGGTTGGTACCAACACCAACACTTCATTATTTTTGAATGGTTTCGAAAGGTTTGATTTCAATGGTTATAAAGGGGTTACCTTAAATGATTGCGAAAGGTTTTGGGTTTCAATGATGGTGAAAGGTTTTGATTTTCAATGATTGTTAAAGTTTTTGAGTTTCATTGTTTTCAAAAGTTTTATAAATGGTTTTATAAGGGGGATACCCTAGGCTTTCGACAATGTCAAAAGGTAGATCCTTTCGACTGGGTCGAAAAGAAACCGTCCGAAAGGGTTGAAAGGTGAGACCTAAGAAAACCGTGGAATGCGCGATGGATAGCCCACATCAAGTTTCTAAAGTAAAGAATGTTTTGCCAGAGGTGGTTAGCCTTGGGATTTGGCACCCAAGGGTTTATAGTCATCCTAGGAAAACTTCGTAATGTGCAGTGGATAGCCCACACCATCTTTTACAAAACAATGTACGACGGAATGGATTTAGAATGGATAGTCCTAATAAATTATGATGGATTGTCATTTTAAAGGTTTTAGAAGGGAACTCCGATAAATTGATTTTAGATGGGAAATCTAATAAATTACTTTTAGATGGGATATCTAATAAATGGGTGGATGAGATATCCAATACAAATGTTTTATGGGTTTATTTCATATTATGTTAAGACTAATCATTTTGGGTGCAGGGGCATAGTAAATGATTTGCATGTTTTATTTTGGATACTATAAGGGAAAACTAGTTTCGCTAAGCGGCGTGGTCTCACTCGATATCTATTTATGATAAGAGATGATAAGGGATTATTCATACTAGACTTATTGTCTTACTCAAAGTTTGTATTTCTCCACAAATTCTTTGGTACTCAAAATTAATTTGAGTAGTCTGAGAGTGGGAGATTTTCAGGTTTTGAATGAATAAGCTTTCGGAGACGTGCATAAGGCAGTGTTATCTATATATGAGATATTTTGTATATTCCGTTGTGATGTACTAAGAACTGTAAAGTTCATATTATTAGTTCTCTGATCATCATAATGGGACATCTTCATATGTCACTCTTATCACATTTTGTACATATATATGTGATCTGAACGTGATTAATGTTTGGGATTATGTACTAAATCTTAAATTATAATTTTCATTAAACGAGAAATTCAGTTATTGGAAGTTTAAATTTTTTTCTTCATATTCTTGTGTTCCTGTGTATCAATATTAACTATGCTGCATTCGATTTCTAAGAAATAATCACTATGGATGACTGCAACATCAATGGCGGTTAGTTTTGGGCCTCATAAGGCGAGATGTTACAAGTTGGTATCAAGGCATAGTTTATATACTTAAAAGGAATTTAAACCTAAAATATTTTTAAATCATAATTTAATGAATCAAAAATATGGTTGGGCTTAGGTAAGTGTTATAGTATCGTATGTGTACTTTGCTATAAATACCTATGTATGTATTCCCCACTCTCTTAGACCATTCTTCTGTATCGTACCAGGATTGGATTTCAGGTAATAGGGAAGTAAGATATGGAGGCAGGAAATGGAAGAGTGAATCAGGGTGGAAGACGCACCGCAACAAGTGGAAATATTCGACCCAATACTAGGAGCAACCAGGGTCGTCAGGCCAATGCAAACCCAGAAGCAAACGACAATGTTGGTGCCGAGATTCCATCGGTTGATATGGGGATAATGTATTAATTCTTCATGAATATGATGCAGGCAAAAGCAGCTGCAGGAGTGGTTGTAGGGAATGCTGGAGGAGTTAATCCGTTGGTCCCAGTTGGCAATAATTATGCCAAGCTGAGTAGGGATTACGTGGTCTAGGAGGAAAGCCTTTTCCGAGAACCGAGGATGCAGTAGAAGTGGAAAACTAGCTATTTCATTGTGAAAGATATTTGCAAATCTCGGCTTGATGGATATGCAAAAGAGAAGGCTTGGTTCAGGGCAATTGCAAGGAGAAGCATTGTTTTGGTGGAATGGAGTTACCGTGGGAGAGCCAGAGGAAGACCTGACTTGGGCTGAATTTCGAAGGAGGTTCAAAGAAAGATTTCTATCTAAGGTTGCCAAGTGAGCGTTGCTAAGGAAGTTTTTAGATTTAATCCAAGGGGATAAATTGGTGATTGGGTATGCTATGGAATTTGATGAGCTATCCTGTTACGGATATGCTACTGTGGATACAGTCATTCAAAAAATGATAAGTTTATCAGGGGGTTGATTCCTGAGATCGCCAGAGCAACCATGCCAAACCATCGGGATCTGTGTCATATAGTTGTTGAGATGGCTATTTGAAATGAAGAGATGCTTTCTACTTTTGGAAAAGGGAAACAGTTGAGGTTCAAAATTTTCAGAGTAAGAAGCAAAAGTTCTTCAAGAAGAAAGATGCCCGGTTAGGGATAACAACTAAGAAGAGCAAGACTGATATTTTTAGTTATAAGCGTAATATGAAGGGGCAAAATGCTAATGAGTGTCGCTTGGGTGATAGAAGAGCAGTTGTAGTGAGGCCAAATGTGAAGTGCTACAATTATGGCCAGATGGGGCATTATAAGGACAAGTGCCCCAAGGCTGCTAAGGCTGGAAAGGGAAAGGTCATTACGTTGGAACCATCATCCTCTAGACCAATGGCTGTTGAGAAAGGAAAAGCGGATTGACGGAAGGTATGCTTATGATTCATAGTACTCCGGTTAGGATACTATTTGATACCGGTGCATCGCACTCATTTATATCTTAGTATTTGATAGATTGCTTATGTCTGGAACCTTTATACCTTATTACTCCTCTAAATGTTGCGAATCCTGTATGAAAGTATATATCTCTGGGAATGAGATATGACCAGTTGGAACTTGATTTGTTAGGTCATATATTTGCATGCGGTTTATATGTTTTTGATTTCGTGGGTTTCGGGATTATATTGGGTGTGGATTGGTTAGGTAGATATGATGCTAGGATATTTTGCCAAGAGGGGGAAATATCATTGAAACACCTTAATTTCCATCACCGAGTCATTTACTCAGTAAGAAATTCGAACAGAAATGCTTATATATTATTGGGTGCTATGGGAACGGAAGCATAGTTGAAGTGGGTATATATTGCGAAAGAGTTTGTGGATGTGTTTGAACCAGTTTCGGGCTTGCCGCCGAAAAGTGCAATCGAGTTTCAGATAGATCTCATATCAGAAGCTGAACCCGTAAACAGAACACCTAGCAGGATGTCACCAACCGAGATGAAGGAATTGAAGGTGCAACTAGCGGAATTGGAAGGAAAAAATTTCATCCGGCCAAGTAATTCACCTTAGGGAACGACCGCGGTATTCGTGAAGAAGCCAGATGAGTCGTTAAGGATGTATATCGACTATCGTATGTTGAATGAGAGGACGATCAAGAATAGGTATCCTTTGCCGAGGATCGATGACTTATTCGATCAGTTGAGTGGGCCAGAGTGTTTTCCTTGCTAGATTTGGCGAATGGTTTCCATCAGCTAAGAGTAACAGAGGATAGTATCCCTTTGACAACGTGTAGGAACAGATATGGGTCTTACGAGTGGTTGGTTATGTCATTCATGCTTACTAATCGCTAACTTTCTTCAGGGATTTGATGAACCGGGTTTCAAAGAGCACTTAGATAGGTTTGTGCTGGTTTTTATTGATGATATTTTGGTATATTCTAAGAATGAGAAGGATCATGAGGATCATGTTAGAATAGTGTTGGAGACGTTAAGGCAACATCAGCTAAAAGCAAAGTTCTCAAAGTGTCATTTTTGGAAGAAGGAAATGAAGTTCCTTGGTCATATAGTTTCCAAGGAAGGTTTAACAGTTGATCCGGATAAGATCGAAGCTATTAACAATTGGAAAAGATCAAAGACGGTAAGTGAGATTAGAAGTTTTCTTGGTATTGCAGGATACTACCGAAGGTTTATTTCTCGTGGATAGAGGCATCCTTGACTATGCTAACTAGGAAGGACACGTAGTTTGTTTGGTATGACAAATGTGAGGATGCATTCCTTAGGATAAAGCATTAGTTAACCAATGCGCCCGTGTTAGTAGCTCCATGTGGGAATCAAGGATTGAAAATTTATACTGATGCATGTGGTACTGGGTTAGGTGTTGTGCTAATGCAGAATGGAAAGGTTATCGTCTATGCTTCTAGACAACTTAGACCGCATGAAGTGGGATACCCGACTCATGATTTGGAGTTGGCAACGGTAATCTTCGCATTAAAGGTATGAAGACGTTATCTTTTAGGAGAAAGGTTTGAGCTATTTACGGATCATAGAGCTGAACATGAGACAGTAGAGATTGTTGGAGTTTCTTGCAGCTTATGATTTTAGCATCAAGCGTACACCGTGAAAAGGAAATAAGGTGGCGGATGCGCTTAGCAAGAAACATCAAAATGTGTTGTTGGCTATGTTGGCAGAATGGAAAGACTTGGAAGCACCGACTGCTTGTAGTGTGCACTTGAGGTCGACAGTTGGATCTAGTTGGAATATTGCCATGATGTCTTGTTTGGATGTTTGATCAGTTTTGATCGAAAGAATTGCTTATAGGCAAAAAGAGGATCCAGAGTTAGCCGAGAGGATTAGAAGGTTAGAAAATGGAACTGAGATTGACGATTTAAAGGATTTTATTCTTGAACGCATGGGTTGGTTGAGAAAGAAGGAATGGTTATGTGTTTCGGATGTTGGAAACCTTAGGAAGGAAGTTCTTATGGAATGTCATGATCGAAGTTTACGATTCATCCTGAGGGAGCCAAGATGTATCAAGATATGAAGAGAAGTTTCCTTTGGGAAGGATGAAGAGGGAGGTTGACTTATGGGTAAAATAGTGTTTGAAATGTCAGTAAGTAAAAGCCTAACATCAGAAGCCAAGTGGTTTGCTTCAGCCTTTGGATGTTCCAGTTTGAAAGTGGGACTCGATATCCATGGACTTTATTGATGAGTTGTCAAGATCAAACCGAGGTAATGAAAGTATATGGGTCATGGTGGAAAGACTAACTACGATTGCCCATTTCATTTCGATAAGGTCAACCAGGACGACACCTATTCTGGCTAAGTTGTTCATGAAGAGCATTCTTAGACTCCATGGAATTCCTAGTGGTATCATCAGTGATAGAGATGCTTTGTTTACTAATGAGTTCTGGAAGATCCTGCAAAGTGTGTTAGGCACTAAGCTCAAGATGAGTACCGCATATCATCCTCAGACGGATGGACAGATAAAGAGAGTCAACAAGGTAGTGGAAGATCTATTGAGGGTTTGTGTGTTGGATTTTAGTGGTTTTTTGGAAGACCACTTGCACTTAGTGGAGCTTTTCCATAATAATAGTTATCAAACTACTATAGGAATGACACATTTTGAAGCTTTGTATGGAAGGCCATGGCAATCACCAGCATGTTGGTTAGAGACCAAAGACAGGTTGGTCCTTGGTCCAGATTTGGTGAGAGAGGCAACGAAAAAGATCGATTTGATATGGAAAATAACGAAGAAACTCAGTTTAGGCAGAAGAGTTACGCAGACAAAAGGCGTAAGGAATAGAGTTCTCAGTTGGAGATAAAGTTTTCATCAAGGTATTGTCGATGAAAGGGTGGTTCAGTTCGGGAAGACCGAGAAGCTAGCATCGACATATGTCGGACCATTTCTTTTATCAGAGACGATTGGAAGACTCGCATACCGAGTAGATTTGCTGAGCAGTTTGTCCAGGGTCCATAATGTGTTTCATGTTTCTCATCTTAGGAAGTATGTTCATGATCTAAAAACTACTATCGCTCCGACGACAATGGAGGACTTAGTGGTGGAACATGATAGGACTTTTGTGAGGCAACCAGTTCGTGTTGTGGAAAAAGATGAGAAGATGTTAAGGAACAAGGCAGAAATGGTTGGTGAAAGTTCAATGGAGCGACAATATGAAGGATTGTACTTAGGAAACATAAGACAGGTGTAACGACCCGAAATATCGCTACTTCGAAAATGAGAAATTTCATTTGTTTTAAATTTAAAAAGGTTTAAAAGTTAAATAAACAAGTTATATATAATACATAATAATAGAGAAATTATTTATTCTTGTAGTTGATAATGTAAATTTGGATTTTACAAACAACCAACAAACGTTATGTTTTGCTAAAAAGAAATAAATGCTTAAATAAATAGGTTTAATGTTTATTTAAAAAAATAAATATCATTGAAAACATCTAATAAAGATAATAAAAGAATATTAAAAGATTTAAAAGTATGTTAATAACCGTTTTACAAAAATAACCAAATTTTGTCGCATTTTGTCAGTTTTACATACACCGTAAAACTGGAGATTTTGATGTTATTTAAATATGATTTTAAAATATAAAGAGATACGTTTTAGTTTATATAAAGAAGTAAAAAGTTCATTTTTAAATTTGGTTTACATAAACAAATAGTTTAATTAAAACGTCAAAATATGACCGTAAAACATTTTGTCGAAAAATAATGTTTTGTCGATTAAAAGTTGTCGCAACGTCGCCGCACCTTTATTTTCTTATATAGAAACATATATTCAAATAGTGTAAGTATTAATTAATTCACTAATCAAGTTTACTTTTACTAAATAATGTTAGAAACTTCTAGAAAACAATTAAGAAAAAGTAAGAATTAATAAAAGTAAGTAAGAAAAGTCAAAAGTAAACATCAAATCAATATCACATCAAAAGCCAACATAATTATGATATTCTTTACTTAATCTTTAAGTGACTAAGACACAAAGTAAGAAGTGAAAGGATGATGTTAATTTTTGAAAAAGTGTAGATTGCTTTAGGTTGAAGTAAGATTAGTTTGGTAATTTGGTAAGAGGTTATTTTGGTAAATTTCCACTTCTTTCTTTTTTCTATAAATACCCACCTCCTTCTTCACTTTCATTCACATTTCTTCTTCTTCTTTTCTTAAGCTTCTTCATCTTCTTCCTCTTCTTTTTAATGGCTTGCATGCCATATAAAAAATTAAAAAGAAATAATGTCAAAATATTTACAAAATATTCAAAAAGAAATCAATGTCCATTTTCTTCAAATCAAGCTTATGTCCATTTTCTTCAAATCAAGCTTCTCTTTTCTCCATATTTTACCTATTCTTCTCTCGGCCATAACTTCTTCATCATAGAACTAAAATGCATTTTTTTTAAATCATGTATTTTTCCAGTGGCTACAACTTTTATGTTGACCAATTTGTCTCATTCTAAAGGTAAGCATGCCAAAAACCCAGTTATTTACAGTGCATTTTCTGGCCCAGTTTTTAACACAGAAAATATCCTATTTTGTTTTGATCATAACTTGATCATAACAGATCCAAATTAAAAAATTCTTTTTTTTCGAACCATATGAAATTACAGTGGCTACAATTTATTTGTTAATAATATTTTCCAGTTTTGAGGTTTGCTATACCTGAAACTCAATTCTTTGAAACGTATTTTCGGGCTTCATTTTTGTCAATTCGACAATACATCTTCTTCATTCTATCATATCTCCCTCAAAACAACATCTATTCGAATGATTTTTTTTATAAATTTAATAGAAAATAATTTGCAACAACTTTTCAGTTAACAAGTTTTTAAATTTTGAGAGTAAGAGAGTCAAAAACAAGAGAGAAGACGACCCATTTTTCGGATCAAAATCTTGGAAATTCAAGTTCAAAGCTCTATCGCTTCTTCTCTATATTTTTGGCCAACCTCCATCTCAAGCCTCGGCGAAGCTATTGGAAGGAGAGGGTGTTATTTTCTAGTGTTTAATGGAGTAGGAAGTAGTTAGTGAAGTGTTGGATGATATGAATGTTGGTAGGAAGTTAATCGCTTTGTTTTATGGTGAGAAACTCTATTTAACATCTCTATTTACATATATACATGTTTGATGTTGTGTTATGATTGCTATGGATGCTTATATATGATTTTATCATCAAGTATTTATTGTTGGATATGATTGTTAAATTATTTTATCAAGTCACGTTAATACACGTCGATAAGCACAAAGGAAATTACTTTCCTTTTGAAAATGAAATGGTGTATATCGAATGCTTAAACCATTTGGAAATAGTTTTAAAATGAGTTAGAAATGTTCTATAAACATTTAAATATGTTTAAATAAATAAAGGAATAAAATCAAGATTTTATCTTCTACATTTTAAATATGTCCAAAACAATTTTCCAGAAAAATCGCGCTTTTGCAGTAAAGTGACCAAAGTTTAAAATTGATATTCTAAATGTTTTAAAAATACGAAATAAATTTGATAAATCTATTAAAATGGTTTAAAAGATATTGGGAATGGAAAATATGAATTTGTCAAATGTTTAAAAATGGTTTAAATCAAATAAGCTTGTATATCACTTTCCGTAGCACTTTTATGTTGCGAATTCTATAACCCTTTGAATATGAGTTTAAACTTAACAATTCTTTCCTAAATCTTTTGTGAATGGTTTTAAAAGAACAATTAAGTTATTTAAAGATGATTTGAAAGTTTTAATAAGAGTTTGAATAAATGAAATTGTTTATACCACTTAAACAAAAAGAGAAGAATATTGAATGTAATAACAAACTGAGTATGCGGAAACGACTAGTGCATTTGTCCCACGTGTGAGATTCTGTTCTGTCTTTATTTTCTTTCTACCCTTAATGATTCGCTTATTCGTGCAATTTGAGTTGGACATGTGCGGTTTATTGTCGATTCAAACGGTACGCAAAAAAAGGCCATTACATTTAGTATCAGAGATAAAGGTTTAGCGAGAACCTTGGCTTTGTTGGGGTAAAGACTCATCAGAGATAGGGTTAGTAATACCCTAGGATGAGTAACTTATTAGAGATAGGGTTAGTAACACCCTAGAATGAGTTTGAGTATGTTATATATGAGCAGATATTTGTTAGTGACTAATAAAAATGTTTTGTGTTGATTTAACAATTAAGTGATTTATGGATTCTGATCGATACGCCTGATCACCGTTATCGATGAGGGTTCCTAAACACTTGAACAAGGCGAACCGACACACTGATTTTGAAAAAATTGGTAAATGAAATAATTTTACCTAGGATTATATTTTGAATATAAAGTATATATTTTGAAAAGTTGCATAGTTAGAAATCAGGATTAATGAAATTTAAATATAAACATCTTGTGATTAGAATTTCATAGTTTGACTATAGGATGTTTCATAAAGATAAGTAAGAATTTTAATAAGGTAATTAAAATCTTTTTACCTATTCCAAAATAATAAATAAAGAAATGATAATATTAATTTACTATCATAAATTGATCAATTGTTTGATTTAAAAGTTTAAGTACAAAAACCATGTGAATTAAGTTTCATGATTTGACCATAAGGTGTTTGATAATAAGATTTTTTTAAGGAATGAACATATAAGATGAAAATGTATTTAAATAATAGAAAATGATTTTGTAAAAGTTATATATAAAAGGAATGAGAATTTAAGTTCGAGAAAAAGAATCGTGGTAATTTAAATGAAGCTAATTAATATAAGATAAAATGAATTTATAAGATAGATTTTACAAAGTAATCTCTAAAGGATTTTGAAAATGGTACTATTTCATATAAAAAAAGGTATTTTATGATAACTAATTCGGTTGACTCGAAAATAAACTAAAAATGGGCAAGAGATGTGTTCGGATGGTAAACAATTCTCTTAAGTATTACTCTTCTTGTTAAGAGGATATATAATACTATTGGTAATACCCAGTTCCTTAGATCGTTTTGGAGTTACTCGATCTATGTAATTTTCTTAAGTAAAGGGATAATGTGAATCATTAACTGATAAATTGAGTAGTCTTTATAAAAGTGTTTAAACTAAAGATAAATTGGGATCGCTAATTGATAAGATAAAGCGGGATTTTCGACGATTTTGGACGGTCGAAAATTTACGTTTCATACCTAACACAAAGCTAAGAAATTTATGAAAACTTTCGGTAAAAGATTGTGAAATATTGTGAGTAAATAAAATCGGATAAGTATAATTTATAAATGTGATTATAAACAAAAAAGGAAATTATAACCTAAAAAAATATTTTATTAATGAATTCTAGCATTAATAAAGAATTGGACTTAAGTCTTTAGAATGTGATTGATTTACATAAGTTATAAGATGTAATCAACTTAAGCGATAGTTTTATGAAATGATTCATAAATAATGTTAGAGTTAAAGGAAATATACCGAGTTAAAAGATTGTAGGAATTTTTTTTAAGATAAATAATCTTTTGAGTGAAAAAAATGGTTTCTTTAGAATATTTTCCTTTAATAAAAATATTTGGAAATAAATAATTAAAGGGATTATATAAAGAAGAACCTTTATAAAATGTTTGCGCTAAAGATAAAGTTTTTTAAAAGTTTGAGGGTTAATAAATACATATATTATATGTAGATCATCTCATCACAATGTTGATCTAATATCCGATTACGGAACTATGAGGTGTTTACACCGATTCGAAAAAGGATTTATATTCGATTCTTGACGATGAACATTGATTAAGGTTTATGGTCAGGCACTTGAGTTTTCTATCATAGTTGAGCACTATGCAAGGGAGGCAAAGGTTTTTGAACAAAGAGCCTGATCAGAGTCCGCACTAGAGGATCGGAGGATTGATACTAGTTCGGAAATTAAGTTGTGTATTCGAATAGGAGATCGAATAAGATATTTCATATGGTTGATCTGTGTACATTATATGGAATTAAGTTTAAAGATAAATGTTTTGGGCAAACTTTTATCTTGGGTAATTTCGAGGACAAAATGCTTTTAAGTAGGGGAGAATGTAACGACCTGTAATTTCGCTACTTCGAAAATGAGAAATTTCATTTGTTTGAAATTTAAAAAGGTTTAAAAGATAAATAAACAAGTTATATATAATACATATAAATTATTTATTCTTGTAGTTGATAATGTAAATTTGGATTTTACAACAAACCAACAAACGTTACGTTTTGCTAAAAAGAAATAAATGCTTAAATAAATAGGTTTAAATGTTTATTTAAAAGGATAAATATCATTGAAAACATCTACTAAAGATAATAAAAGAATATTAAAAGATTTAAAAGTATGTTAATAATCGTGTTGCAAAAATAACCAAATTTTGTCGCATTTTGTCAGTTCTACATACATCGTAAAATTGGAGATTTTGATGTTATTTAAATATGATTTTAAAATATAAAGAGCATGTTTTAATTTATTTAAAGAAGTAAAAGTTTATTTTTAAATTTGGTTTACATAAATAAATAGTTTAAGTTAAACGTCAAAATATGACCGTAAAACATTTTGTCGAAAAACGACGTTTTGTCGACTAGAAGTTATCGCAACGTCGCCGCACCATTATTTTCTTATATAAGAACATATATTCAAATAGTGTAAGTATTAATCAATTCACTAATCAAGTTTACTTTTACTAAATAATGTTAGAAATTTCTAAAAAACAATTAAGAAAAAGTAGGAATTAAGAAAAGTAAGTAAGAAAAGTCAAAAGTAAACATCAAATCAATATCACATCAAAAGCCAACATAATTATGATATTTTTTACTTAATCTTTAAGTGACTAAGACATAAAGTAAGAAGTGAAAGGATGATGTTAAGTTTTGAAAAAGTGTAGATTGATTTAGGTTGAAGTAAGATTTGTTTGGTAATTTGGTAAGAGGTTAATTTGGTAAATTTCCACTTCTTTCTTTTTTCTATAAATACTCATCTCCTTCTTCACTTTCATTCACATTTCTTCTTCTTTTTTCTTAAGCTTCTTCATCTTCTTCCTCTTCTCTTTAATGGGTTCCATGGCATATAAAAAATTAAAAAGAAACAATGTTAAAATATTTACAAAATATTCAAAAAGAAATCAATGTCCATTTTCTTCAAATCAAACTCCTCTTTTCTCCATATTTTACCTCTGCTTCTCTCGGCCATAACTTCTTCATCACAGAACCAAAATGAAAAATTATTTTTATTAAATCATGTACTTTTTCCAGTGGCTACAACTTTTATGTTGACCACTTTGTCTCATTCTAAAGGTAAGCATGCCAAAAACTCACTTCTTTACAGTGCATTTTCTGGCCCAGTTTTTAACACAGAAAATATCCTATTTTGTTTTGATCATAACTTGATCATGACATATCCAAATTAAGAAATTCTTTTTTTCAAACCATATCAAAACTACAGTGGCTACAATTTATTTGTTAATAATTTTTTCCAGTTTTGACGTTTGCTATACTTGAAACTCAATTCTTTGAAGCGTATTTTCAGGCTTCAATTTTGTCAATCCGACAATACCTCTTCTTCATTCTATCATATATCCCTCAAAACTACATCTATTCAAATTATTATTATTTTTTAAATTCAATAGAAAAGAATTTTCAACAACTTTTCAGTTAACAAGTTTTTAAAATTTTGAGAGTAAGAGAGTCAAAAATAAGAGAGAAGATGACCCATTTTTCAGATCAAAATCTTGGAAATTCAAGTTCAAAGCTCTATCGCTTCTTCTCTATATTTTCGGCCAACCTCCATCTCAAGCCTCGGCCAAGCTATTGGAAGGAGAGGTGTTATTTTCTAGTGTTTAATGGAGTAGTAAGTAGTTAGTGAAGTGTTGGATGATATGAATGTTGGTAGAAAGTTAATCGCTTTGGTTTATGGTGAGAAACTCTATTTAACATCTCTATTTACATATATACATGTTTGATGTTGTGTTATGATTGCTATGGATGCTTATATATGATTTTATCATCAAGTATTTATTGTTGGATATGTTGTTAAATTATTTTATCAAGTCACGTTAATACACGTCGATAAGCACAAAGGAAATTACTTTCCTTTTGAAAATGAAATGGTGTATATGGAATGCTTAAACCTTTTGGAAATAGTTTTAAAATGAGTTATAAATGTTTTATAAACACTTAAATATGTTTAAAGAAATAAAGGAATAAAATCAAGATTTTATCTTGTATATTTTAAATATGTTCGAAACAATTTTTCAGAAAAATCGCGCTTTTGCAGTAATGTGACCAAAGTTTAAAATTGATATTTTAAATATTTTAAAAATACGAAATAAATTTGATAAATCTATTAAAATGGTTTAAAAGATATTAGGAATGGAAAATATGAATTTATCAAATGTTTAAAAGTGGTTAAAATCAAATAAGCATATATAGCACTTTCCGTAGCACTTTTATGCTGCGAATTCTATAACCCTTTGAATATGAGTTTAAACTTAAAAATCTTTCCTAAATCTTTTGTGAATGGTTCTAAAAGAACAATTAAGTTATTTAAAGATGATTTGAAAGTTTTAATAAGAGTTTGAATAAATGAAATTGTTTATACCACTTAAACAAAAAGAGAAGAATATTGAATGTAATAACAAACTGAGTATGCGGAAACGAATAGTACATTTGTCCCACCTATGAGATCTGAAAAGGTAAACAAGGTGTTTAACTAAGGTTAGGGATGGAGAAACCAGTGCCCTAAACTTACCTGGCCTATGTTTTCTCTTCCTAGGCGAGAGGGGGAACATATCGAAAGGAAAGCCCGGATGCTCTAAAAGATCATATTTAAGTTTTTCCAAATTAAAAGACAAAGATATTCATGATGTAGAATTACTTGCCATTAGTCCCTGGAGGTGAAACTTGCCATTAGTCCCTGGAGGTGAAACTTGCCATTAGTCCCTAGAGGTGAAACTTGCCATTAGTCCCTAGAGGTGAAATTTACCATATGGCAGTAGTACTATGTTATGAAAGTCTTCGAATTACAAAAAAATGATTTGAAGTTAAGAAAGAAATCTTATGATTAAGATTTAATGAATAATTTGGGAATATTTTCCCTAAGTTTAAAACTTATAAGTTGAATATAAGAAATCTTTGATTAAGATTAAAATAATAATTTGGAAAGGTTTTCCTAAGTAAAAGAGAAAATGGTTTGGAATTATTTCAAGATTTAAGAAAGGTTTAATAAACCAAATGATTTGGAATTATTTCAAGATTTAAGAAAGGTTTAATAAACCAAATGATTTGGTAAATGAGGCTAATAATTCCATATACATTTGAAAAGAAATGGAATAAATTGAAAAAAATTATCTACGAAAGATATTTGAATAAAAGATGAAGTAATTAATTGATGATTGATATCCACGTATGAACTTAACATCTTTTAAATCGATGATTGGCTTCGAAGGAACCAGAGTCGGATTTGGATGATTCCTATCCGAAAACCACTTCGAACCAATGTATATATTCGAATGTGAAGACATGTTGAAGATGATGATTATTGAAGACCGTGGATCTTTATAACGTGAAGACTGCTTGTTGAACATGCTCTGGGTAGCTCCCATTATAAAGTTATTTATAACAGTGGTCTCCTCGTGATGGAGATTTTCCGGATTGCAAGGGCTTCTCGCCTAGTAATGGCCGAGGAAAGTGCCTTCGGTTTCGTTCAGTCCTAGAACGAACTTGTATGGACGAATGTCCGACATTGCATTACTGAGACACAACGTTTGTCTTTTACAAATGTACATCAGTGGTGGCGGAGAAGGCAACTTATTTTAGCTTAACACCCTCCTTGAGATGTATGAGCTCAAGGGTTGTATTTTTGTGGGAGGCAAATAGTGATCAAAAGAATGGCAATGTGACATTCAAAGTGGAACCTGTTATGATCAAAGCGTGGCTTTGAAGAAATTGATCGTAGCTTTGCGAGCCTCACACCCCGGTTATGATGGGATTCTACGCGGTCAGATGTTTGCTCGCATTTCGAATGGTAGTGATTTGGGTTACCAGATGTTCTGAGCCCTAGGTATCAGATACGTCTGGGCCTCAAGGCATTTATTGCCCCATGTGGATAAAGTGGTTAGCTTGAGAAAAGCAGGGAACCACCGGTTGTCATTTGTAGTGTAGCAAGTATAGTTTTCAAGTGACTAGTTTGAGAAAAGCGATTAAGGCACCGTGGAAACTATGTTTGTTATGCGTGGATCGGAGAAAAGGTCACTAGTTTCCTATTATGTTGGAAATCCAATCCCTACGAGATTTATGATTTTGATTGTATTCCCAAAATAGCTGTAATGACTTGCAAACATTTCAGCTACCTATTTTTGGTATCGTATATTCCGTTGGTATATTCCGTTGACCTAGTCCGGATATATTACCTTAGACTTAGTCTAGATATTGATATCTTATTTGAATAAGTTTATTTGAAAAGTGTTTTCAAAAGAATGTCATTAGAAATAATATCAAACGTTTTGATATATAAAAGTGTTTTAATTATCATAAGGTAAAAACCCGTCCTTGTTTATATATGGGCGTGGTCTTATGAGATACTCTTTCTTTTCAAAAGGATTTTATTCAAAGGCTGAAATATGACACTGTCATTTATTATTGACTTTTTTCACGCTGGTTTATTAAGCCTGATCCGAGTATTTTCAATACTCGGGTCAGATCCGAGTAGTTTCAGGTTGAGTTGAAGACAGTTGGAGTTTGTAGAGGAGAGCTGGAGACCTTCATCATCGTATGGACGTATTCTATTATCCGCTGTGATTTGTTAGTTTTGTTGTTGTTTGTCAGCATTTGTAAGGGCAGGTGTTATAACTGTCCAAGCTGAATTTAGGTTAGACTCTGATATTGTATTTAAAATTTTCCGTTATAAAGATTATTATTGAAATAATATATATGTTATTCTATTCGTGTGAGATTCTGTTCTGTCTTTATTTTCTTTCTACCCTTAATGATCCTCTTATTCGTGCAATTTGAGTTGGACATGTGCGGTTTATTGTCGATTCAAACGGTACAGAAAAACGGACCATTACAACAGGATTAGGCCTACTTTTCCTGAGCTGTTTTAGATGGTAAGTTCTATATAGGGTTTATATAGAATTTGTTTGGTTTGTGTAACGGCACACTTTTCCATACAGTTTAAGTTGGCAATAAACCACACATATCCAACCAAAATTGAATGGAAATGCGGATAGTTAGGGAAAAGAAAGAAGAAAGAAGATAAGAAGAAACTAAGCAACACAAAATCTCACAGCGGAACGAATAATCTATAATATTTAACGAGTCTTCACATAAATACAAAACTGTAACATATAAGTATAAAATATCAATCAGAGTACACTAACTTATTCAGCACGGACAGTTATAATAACATGTCCTCATAATATCTGAATAATATACAACAATGTAAGTAATGGAAATATAATCATCTATGTGAATACGTCTCTTTGCCTCCAGCTTCTCTCTTGAAGCTCGAAGTATCCAAGTAAACCTGGAAATATGCTCGGTCAGACCCGAGCATTTTGGAAGACCGGGTCAGTCTGGTAACACTAGCGAGAGAACTTAAATCACAAGTAATTTTATTTATTATAACCTTTAAAATATTTAAAAATAAAGGTATATCGTAAGACCATGCCATACATAAACACGGACGGGTTTTTACCTTACAATAAACAAAACCTTTTATATCAGAAAATCAGCGATATTATAACAGTGTCTAAGCGAAAATAATAATAATCAAGTAGCTGCGATGCTCATGAGTGTACATAACAACAATACTATGTATATAATCGAAAAAACGATAAGGCTCATTCTTTAATTGTGTAGGATTTCCATGGAGGTTCCCTCAGTACTTCGAGGAACGATCCTCTTGCACAAGGATCAGAGTTATCCTTCCGACGCACCATACGCATCTAGCCGGGTATTATAGGAAAACATAACTGGTCTTGCTAAGACCAAGTGCATCGCTCCCAGCATGCCAAAATTGATAAATAGATATTGCTAGAAAAGGGAGTCGACTACACCCTATCGGTTTTCCAACCCTAATGGACATGCCTCCTATCTCTGGTGTTAGTCATTTCCGCTGATAAGGCTACGTTTGGCATTCCAGCTTATGCACTGCCACTAAATAGATCATGGAATCCCATATGGATTCCAATACCCCAACGGGTCACGGAGTCACACATACATTCCCATATCTCAATTAGATCTTGGAACCACACCCGGATTCCCATACCCCAATGGGTCTCGGAATCACACATGGATTCCAACACCTCAAAATATAACGAATCTCCTCCACAGTACCATATATGGTTTTTGGAGTGGTCACGGTTCGAGTCATCTCTAATGAGGACACTCTTCCATCTTTCGGGTGCTCCGTAAAATCAAACGCCGATTTCTTGAATGCTCAATACCGGTTCTTTACGAAATAATCAAAAAATAGACAAGAGCGGGGATCACCCCCTAATCGTTTAAGTGGACGGATCTTCTTATCATTTATCCTAGAAGAACAATGAGTTTATACGTATAGTATAGCACCATCGATGGTAACTGTACCATTTAATTCTCATGTTTCTTCTAGATATTTGCAGAGTTAAAAATCCTTCGGTGTTAAGTAGAGAATAATTTCGTACCACCAAAATTAAGAAGGATTAAATATTTGGGCTAAGATTTGATAGTCGGTTATTTAACTATCAAATAAACAAACATTCAACCAAGGATTAAACTTTCCACTAAAATCACTAAGACTCATTTAGTTAAATTTCGAAACATTAAATCTCTTTCCAAAAATAGTCATATACTTATCTCACCGGAATAAGTATATTCACAAACCATTTCTTTCAAAAATACTTGAAAACTTTTAAAATAGATGTGGAAAGAATCATTCAGTATCGACCATGGATCGCAGCTCAACGGTTACATCTCTGTCCTAGAGAAATCCGAACTTAATCTCTGCCTCTAGAATTACGCCATGAAATCAATCATAGATCGTAGTTTGCACAATAGTTACATTGTTATCCTAGCGAAAAACATAACAAACTGTAGGTAGTCTCTACCCATCGAATTATGCTATGAAAATATATCATTACTTCCCGAAATCTTTTATTTTAATAATTATCTCAAATAATACCTATAAAGTCTCCACATATATTCCGAAGTTTAATTTAGAAAAATACTCTTTTATAAATCTCAAAGCATTTATGAAACTTTCCTTTTTAAATTCTTTCGTTTAAAACACATTCTTTAGAACAAAAACATTATTTAATTGTAGTAAAATAAACTTTTAATGATATAAAAACAACTTTAAATATTTTAAACCGATTAACTTCAAACAATATTAATATAATATATTATTTTTAAATAGTATTAATACTTTAACAAATTATACTTGAAATAATAACATTATAATACTAATTAGCTCTTAAATAGTAATTAACTTTTAAATCAAATTTTTATAAAATAACTTTAATTAATAATTAAAATGTAATTTAAAACATTATAAATGGTTTAATAACTTTGAAACAATAATTAAATATTCTTAAATAACCTTTAAGAATCATATTAATAAAAGAATTAACTTTAGCTCATTAATAAAACAATTATTAGTTATCCTTTAAAACAAATAACAATTATCTTTAATAACCTTGTTAGTAAATAATAATAATTCTTCAAATAAATTTGATTCAAAAATCATCCTTGGAAAGAGGCTTAGCAACTTCGATGGAATTTAGTCGGGTCACCATTAATTCCATTAACTATCCAAGTTAAAATCCGGATATTTACATAACATCATATATGTAAATTAAATCCATAGTTAACAATTAATTGTTAATAACACATTTATCCAATACTAGTCAATTGGAATGCAATTAAGTGTTGCACTAATTTAATAGAAGAATGAAGTTTATTTCTACTAAATGTCCAAATATGACATATCCAATTAGTAATAGCAGAACAGTAATTTATTCCGCTAAACAATTCCAATTAAATTTAATTAGCAGAACGGTGTTGTATTCCACTAAACATATACCCAATTACCATATTTAACCCAATTTAACTTAACCGTAATTTATTAGGCCAAATAAACATTAATAGCTAAGGTGTATAAATTTTAATCGATGTTATTATTAAAATAACATGATTTAAATTCTGTCCATTTTAATATGCTATAAATCTATACTTGCCCAAAGCTACCAACAAATTTCAATAAAATGTTGTGCTCGTTCGTATGAACTCAGCGCAAAATTCCACGCGTTAATCCAATTTAAAACGAACGAGATATAAATTTCGAAGTTAACATGTTAATACATAATAAATAATGAGGCCGCTATTTGAACACAAAATTAAACACCAAATGGTGACACAAAATATCCGAACCATTGGATTTTTTTGTATATATGAGAAGGGTAGAATTCATGGGGCAGTTCAATGGTGGAGATTTTTTATGTCACCGATTGTGTCTCCATTTTGTGTCTAAATAGACTATCCTATAAATAATTAAAACAAATAATAAGTTAAATACTCACCTTAGTTAATGGGCCAAAGCCCAGCATAACGCACCCATTGCCCAAACTTCAACGCACGTAATTTTCTCCCTTTAATACACAATTGTGCAATTGAACACATTGAAGTTGACCTATACGCAAATCCATGTTATATAAACAGTGCTCCACCTTTCTTTAGTTCGCATGCTCCGGTGTATAGGTTGTCTTTCATGCATGCCTTCGCCAAGCAAACCCACATCCTACATGCATCCACCCTTTTCCTAGCTCCACCGCGGACTCCAACCCTCTCGTAAGTCTTGTCTTTCCTTTTTTTTTCCTTTTTTCTTTTCCACTTCGCCTGACATGCACACGCCAGCACTTACATACATACATACCCTTTGACTTCACAGGCCTGCACACACGCCCAAGCGTAGCCCAGCAAGCCAAATCATGGCCCAACAAATGAACGCCTACTACTTACTTCATTCAAGTTTCACTTCCATCCCAAAACTGCTCTCCTCTGCTTCATGCTCATACATATTCATACCAATATTCCTTCTTCATTACCTTGCCTGTACCCACATTTCTATTCTCTCCTCCTTTCTTTTCCTACCAGCACTTTATTTCTAAGCCAAGTACACACTTTTCAACTCATATACAGAACAAATACGCAACACACACCTACCCACTATAGTGCCATACACGTACATATATACCCCTCGTACACACAACTAAATGCACTCACGCTGGTATATTAGGACATGAGTTGGAGTTGCTTGAGAAATATGCTGGTATATTTGCGAGCCCGCTTTGATATAAATGCATACAAAGAATAAAGAAGGAGGTTAAGCCTAATTAGAAATACATAGATATGCTTTATATGTATTTGCAGACAAAAAAATATAACCCTGAATTGCGGTTAATCATCTCCAACACAAAAAAAAAAAAAAGAAGGCGCAGCCTCTTTGATGTGAATGTACGTATGAATATATATGGGTAATTCCTTCATAGTAAGGGAAAAACACAAAGTATAAACATTTCTAGCCAACTAATTGTCGTGCAAAGTGAAGACAAAGAGGCAGTAAAAATAAACAACGAAAAGATGTGTGCTTTTTGTATTTTTTTTTGAAATTTTATATTTTAAAGATTTCGGGACGCTACACCATAACACGTTCACATAGTTCACATACGTATCATGAATGACTGATACGTACCATGACTGAAATAAAAGCTCTATCGTTTACAACAACGAATCACGGTCACAAAACAGTAATAAAACAGACAAGTTAACTTATTTTATAAAATTCTAAAAGTACCGACGTTTGACATAAAATGCGTGAAACGAAAATATTTTTATTTTTCAAATTAAAAATTATGGAAAAATTCTATAAATTAGATAAAAATAACATCATCAAAAATCAGATCTAAATTTGAAACGTATAATGTATTATAATTTAAATTCAAATACGATAATTTAAATAAATTGAATATTCAAATTTGAGAGTAAAATATACGAGTCGCTACAGTAGGTTATACTAGCTTTGCTTGTATTTGGGCCATATGCTTGTTGTTGTGTCCTCACTGAAATTTCGAGGACGAATTCAGTTAAGGGGGAGTCTGTAATGTCCCTGAATTTTAATTAACATTATTCAAAATATTTAATTGGATATATTAAATAGAATAAAATGAATAATTAGAAAGATAAGATTAATAAATCCAATGGTCATGTCTTAATGAAGGAATTAAAATAAGACTTGATTGAATTTAGAAGGAGGAATTCCTAAGGAGTAAACTTGGAAATGAGGCTACATTTCTTAGTATAAATCTCTCCCTTCACATTAGTAAACTTTTACTTTCTCGTTCATAACTCCTCATATATGTTTCGTCCGACCATTAAAAGCTCCAAGAAGAGGAATAAATTGAAGAAAAGCTAAGGAATTAAAGTTAGAAAATTACCTCATTCTCCAATCAACTAATCAAGGTGAATAATCATGTTTATCATCTTATTTTTTTGTGTTTGGATCGGTTATGGGTTACACCAAATTCAGGTTTGTGATTTCGGTTAGGATATAACCATTTAAATCTTTGTTTGGATAAGACATAGGTGTTTTAATGTTAATGAGCTAATTAACACGTTTTTATTCAGTTTTGGTCAAATTCTAGTTGTTTTGATCTTCGTATGCTTTGAAATTTTAATATGTTGAATTACATGAATTATTAGATTTTTAGTGGTTTTTTGGGGTTTATCCTTAGTGGTTTACTAAGGTAATTAAATTATTTAAGCCTAAGGGCTAAACTGCAAAATTGCCTTCGAATTAGTCAATTCGGAGGGCAGGCTGCAATTTGAAAATTTAATTGGGGAATAAGAATAGTGTTTTAAGAAAAAAGTTAACCTTTGTATATTTTTTACTATTTGAAAGTACAGAATCAGGCCCTTCAGCCAATCAAAATTAGACAAGCAAGCCTTTGACTCCGACAAGCCCATTGTTACCCTTTTAACGAAGTCGAAAGGTACCTTTCATCTAAGACGGAAGGTAAACAATTACCCTCTGCCTAAGTCGAAAGGTAGGCACAGTGTCGAAGGGAAGAGGGGCGAAGGGATGATGAGGCTGCTTCCTTTGCTTTCGAATAGAAATATAATTGCTTTCGAATAAGTTGAAGGGGGATCCTCCGATTCTATCGTTTAATAAAAGACTAAATTTTTTATATACTTAAGAAGGGATTTCAAAGGGGATCTTCGAAAGTTTAAGCCTTTAAGAGAATGGTTTAAAAATATTTTCTAAAAAGTTTTTTTAATCCTTTTGACTAACTCGAAGGGATGCCGTCAACAAAGTCGAAGGTAAAAAAAGGGGAAGAAGATGGGGTTACTTCTGAACCTCCCATTGTTTTTAAAGTAAAACTTTTAACACCTTTCAACAAATTTGAAGGGTAAACCTTCCGACAAGGTTGAAAGTATAATTTTGAGGAGTTGGTTCCAACATCGACACTTCATTGTTTTTGAATGGTTTCGAAAGGTTCTATTTCGAAAGATTATAAAGGGGTTACCTTCAATGATTGCGAAAGGTTTTGAGTTTCAATGATTGCGAAAGGTTTTGGGTTTCAATGATTGTGAAAGGTTTTGAGTTTCATTGCTTTTAAAAGGTTTATAAATGGTTTTATAAGGGAGGATACCCCAGGCTTTCGGAAATTCGAAAGGTAGATCCTTTCGACTAGGTCGAAAAGAAACCTTTCGACAAGGTCAAATGGTGAGACCTTTCGATAAAATCGAAAGGTGTGGTTTTATGGTGCTTTCGAAAGGAAGGCTTCCAAAGGGGCTAACTTCAGATGTTTAATTGCTTTCAAACGAGACCTCATTCGTAGAGGTTTAAAGGGTTCTTTTTATCCATTTATCCTTAAGTAAAATTTTGCTAACTTGAAGGGGTTACTTCGAAGGGTTATAGCATAAAATACTTATTTTGTTTGAATATGTAAGGGGTTCCTAATATAAATTTGATTTTATTAAACCTTGAGGACATTGGGGTGGGTTTTGTGTTTTCGATACATAGTTTGGGGTTACAAACAGAAATATGCTTTCGAAAATATATATTGGGGCTATCAATGTATTTTTATTTAATTTAACCTAATTGGGGTTACCTATGGGAATAGGTTAAACATGTGGCATACCTAAGGAAAAATAAATAATCATGGGGATAATGAATTTTTATAAATAATAATGGGAATCATGGTGTTTTAATTGGCTAAGATATGGGTTCTTGGTTAACCTAGGAAAACCACGGAATGTGTGGTGGATAGCCTACGTCAAATTTATAAAGTAAAGAGTGTTTTGCCAGATGTAATTAGCCTCGGGATTTGGCACCCAAAGGTTCATAGTCATCCTAGGAAAACTATGTAGTGTGCGGTGGATAGCCCACACCATCTTTTACAAAACAATGTACGATTGATAATCTGCATTTATTTTAAATGGATTTGGGATCGATAGTTCTATTAAATTGTGACGGATAGTCATTCTAAACATTTTAGAGCGGAAATCTAATAAGTTGATTTTAGATGGGAAATCTAATAAATTGCTTTTAGATAGGATATCTAATAAATGGGTGCATGAGATATCCAATACATATGATTTATGGCTTTATTTCATATTATATTAAGACTAATCATTTTGGATACAGACGCGTAGTAAATGATTTGCATGTTTTGTTTTGTACACTAGTGAGAGGAAAACCCGTTCCGTTAAGCGGCGTGGTCTCACTCGATATCTATTTATGATAAGAGATGATGGTGATTAGTCATACCAGACTTATTGTTTGACTCAAAGTTTGCATTTCTCCACAAACTCTTGGGTATTAAAAATTAATTTGAGTAATCTAAGAATGAGGGACTTTCAGGTTTCGGACAAATAAGCTCTCGGAGACATGCAGGAGGCAGTGTTAGTAATATAGGAGCTATTTTGTGTATTCCACCGTGATGTACTAAAAAATATAAAGTTCATGTTATTAGTTCTCTGATCATCATAAGGGGACATCTTCATATATCGCTCTTATCGTATTTTGTACATATATATGTTATCTAAACGTGGTTAACATGTGGAATTATGTAATTAAATCTTAAATTATAATTTGCATGAAATGAGAAATTTTGTTATTGGAAGTTTAATTTTTTTCATAATCTTGTGTTCCTGTGTGTCAACATTGACTATGACGCATTCGGTCGTAAAGAAATAACAACTACGGATGACTACAACATCAGTAGCGTTTAGTTTTAGGCCTCAGTAGACTGGAGGTTAAAAAAGGTTTTCCTATGTTTGCGAAAGGCAATATTTAAAGGTTTTAAAGAGGGATGTCTAATGTTTTAAAGCTTTTGAAGGGAATGTTTTTATGGTTCCAAAAGGGTCACTTTCAATGGTTTTGAAGGGGTTACCTTCAAGGGTTTCGAAAGGGTTGTTTAAAGGTTTTAAACAAAGGTTTTGAATGCATTGAATATGCAATATAGCCTAACTATTTTCAAGTTAAAAAAAGGTTTTCACTTTTTTTGAAAGGATAGCTAATCCTTATTAAATTTCATAACATTATCTTGACTAAAATATATATAACACGGAAAATAGCTTAGAATAAAGCTAAGATTATATTTTCCTTGTATAATTATGATTTAAAAGGTTAAATCATTTTGAAAAGATTTTCAAGGAAAAAGATAAAGGGTAGTTGACCCTAAGAAAATGATTCAGACAGATAGTCCATTTTGATTTAGACAGTTTGTCCAATTTATGGGCAGTCGGCCCAGTTTACGGACAGATAATCCATTTACTACTTGTGGACAGATAGTCTATTAGTTACCTGATTATAGCTTAACGGACTTAGCTATTATTATCATAATTATACCAGTTTGATTAACCAGTTTGGTTGAAGGAAAGGATTTGCATAATATATGTTTTAAAGAGATATTAGTGAGGGGAAACCTTTTCCGTTAAGCGGCATGGTCTCACTAAATAGCAGTAAATCGAGACGCAACAGTATTATTCACACCAGGCTTTATGTCTGACTCGAAGTCTTTGTTTCCCCTTAAATTCTCGGGTGCTCAAAATTGATTTGAGTAGGTTGAGGGTTAAGGTTTTCAGGTTTTAGTCATTTTGGCGAATAAAGCTTCTGGAGATGAGCATGTGGCTGACGGATAGCTGATTAGGAGTTACATATTGTTTTGTTTATTTTTGCTGTGTATTAAGTCAGATATGACTATTTTTCTTTGATTGACCAAAGGGACATCGACATATGTCACTCTTGGCGTATTTTTGTAATTATTATAATTAATCTTTACCTGAGAAAAGATATGGGATTATGTAACTTGGATATGAATTTGTTTTGGAATATAATCAGTAAAATGTTGTTTTTTTTGGAAATTTGGGATTCTATTCATATTCAAGTGCTTTTGATATTATGGATACCATTAGCATTACCGTATTTGTCACCAGAAGTTAATATTATGGATGACTGCATCATCGGTAGCACTCATCTTTTGGCCTCTAGATATGTGATGTTACATAACTACTCTCTCATTTATATTAGCAATATAGATAAATATATGATGTTCAAAACAAAAAAATATAAACGTGGATATGAATGTATTTGAATCTAATAGTTATCCCTCCGTTATTTGTCAAAATTATAAGTTTATATTATGTGTATTTTTTTTATAGTTAATGATATATATTTTCTATTTTACCTACGTAGTGGTTAATATTATATGTATATAAAAGCGTATTTGCTGCTCAAAATCATCTTATCACCACTTTTTTTTTGTATCTCCGATCATCTAAAAAGATTTTATATACGCTATTTTATTTTATTATTTGTAGCTTTTAATAATTGACCGATAGCGAATAGAATAATATATTATAGTCATCCATTACCAGTGTGACGACCCGGTATGTCGAACCATTCCCATCCACACATGTCGGACTTGAATTGATCAAAATGTCATATTATTAATTTGTATTTGGAAAAACTTAGCATATACGGTAAATAAATCAATCACAGAATCATAGACATAGAGAATTACAACAATAAGCAGTGGAATAGATAAATAATAGTCCGTGAAGCTATTATATAACATCAAAGCCTGAAATAAAATACAATAGAATCTCAAATACAAATGAATCTCTAATACATATGAAACTGACGAGTCTGAACATAAATGACTGGAATAAACTGAAATAACTGAAAGCTGGATAGATTGATTTTCAAACAAAACTCCAATCTCTAAAGGTGAGTCTTAAATGACGTGACACTCAGTCTGACCCGAGCATAAAGTAAAACACAAAACACTCGAGTGAGGATTAACATTCTTATATCAGTAAATTGAATCAAGTGAAATGTCAACCGAAATACAAGTAACTTAAAGGGTGTTTAGGATTTCCATCCTCTAAGGATCCGTGGAACTATCTACTATGTAGTAATAAACGCTATTATAATATGTCTACAGTAAAGTATACTATTAAAATAGTATTAAAGTGTTACCCAAATCCTCCTTAACACATTTTATATAATGTTATAGTACTGTATACTCCACCCATAAGTGGACTATCAGGGATAATTCCATATGTACGACAAAGACTAAACTCATAGAAGGCGCAATTGGGCATGTGACAAGGCATGCGAGGCAATGTCAGGGTAGATATACCATTTGTGGATCCTGACTATTGGTAAAGCATAGCAGCTACTGCCGTCCACCTCGAGACACACTCCCAAATCAAAGGTGCACCCAATCAAATCACAAAGTAATAAAATGTTATCGAAGAAATGTGTTCGATAGGAGGAATGACCTCACCTGGCCCGACATGGCTCCTGTTTTAGCCACATCAACCCGACTCACGGGAGTTAGGGCTACGTAAATATCTCATACAGAATCATCACCATACCATCCTACTTTATTTTGGAATCTCCACCATGTACACGGTTGTTAAAATGGTTTTCGGTATTGGCAGAGAGTATGACAATATCCGATCTCAGTCTCTTAAACAACCAAATGCTTATTTCACACTGTGGTGATTTTATTTCAAATAGTTCATACTTCATATCAAAATATCATTTTCATTTCAAAACCATATCAATTCGATATCATTATTCACTTTGAATAATATTCATTCCAAAATTGTAATACATTAAAAATTATAACACTTTCGAAACAATAACACTTTCGAGATCATAACACTTTTGAGATCATAACACTTTTGAAATCATAACACTTTTAAAATCATAACACTTCCAACTTAAACAGTTTATATATTAAAAATAGTATATATATATATATATATTAAAATAGTTATAAATTAAAAAAGTTTATATATTAAAATATTTACATATTATAATAGTTTGTATATATTAAAATACTTTATATAATAAAATAGTTTCCTCTAATTTCACAAATCGATTCAAATTAGCTTAAATTCAAGAATTCAATTTAAATAAATCCATGTTCGACGCTTTCAATTTAAAATGTTAAATATTCAATTCAAATTCTTAATAACCATTTCAATTTTTATCGATTTCATATCCAGGTTTGAACTATCATTTCAATTCTAAAAAGATTCAAGGTTTAAATATTCAAACAATTTCAATATAAGTTTCATTTATATTTCAACATTTAACTTAATTTTATTCAAATTGGAAAATATTCGCTTAATCATTTTAATAACAATTAAATAAAACCTGAATTTATAAATTTAAATCCATATTAAATATTCAGTCTTAACGTTAATTAAAGTTGAGAATATTCATTTAATCATTTTTTATCAAATCAAGTTATAAGTCATATCTTTCCAAACCTCATAAATCAATAAATCAATTCTTATTCAAATTTAATTAATACCCAATTTAAATTCTAATCCAACGTTAATTTATCTTCACAACCACAATCATTAAGTTGTAAAAATCTATTTCTTTTAAAATATGAATTTAAATAAATACTTAAACACATAATATACCAATTAAATTAAATTTTATTATTAAATTTAATTTATATTAGATCTTATTTTATATATTATTAAAAGTGGAAATTAGCAACGAGGGCCTCTTTAGCAAGTGCAATTAGTTTCTAGGACACACAACTGAATTAATTACTTTTAAGAACAAAATTAAAAATAATTAGTTTCTAAGGCCTAAAAACCTTCGAGATTATGTCCTTGAAAGTAATTGGACTGCTGATTTTAAAGTAATCGTTCCACTGACTTTGGCCTTGAAATTAATTTCTGTATATGTGTATCCTAGAAAATAACTGGACCACAAAATTTGTCCTTATAGTAAAATGCCCCTTTTAATAATGATAAAATTATACGTAAAATCTTAATTTTTTTTCAAAACTAACTTATAAATTAAAATTTCCAAAACATATCATTTAAAAATCTAAATTTTATACATATATAAAAATCGCATTTAATTTATTTTTAGAAAAACCTATATATTTCTTTTCAAAACTTTGGTAATCATTTTCAAAATATGGACCAATGGTGTCCGTATATAATTCTCTACCTAATGGCCTGGTGATACGGATAATTATCATTTCCATCCGTAATGATTTAATATTTATTGGTGTATATCATTTCAACCCGCAATCCCAAAATTCAAAATCAATGAAAATTGCTTGGGTTTATCATTTCAACCCACAATGATTTTCCCTTAATCTATAGTATCGTTCGGGTATGTATCATTTCAACCCATAGGGAGTTCTAAACGAATAGGGAATTTGTAGAGTGAGAACAAATATGATAATAACATAATATATCAACAACATGCATATATCACCAAATTTAATCATAATATAAATGGCAGGTTATGGTGTCATATGTCATAGGTGAATAGTTACAAATAATGGCATATCGTATATTGCAATTATATAATTAACCATTTAAATTTTACACCATATTTCAATTGTAATTTCAATGTGAATTAAATATACTAAATATAAGAATGTTAATCGTGAGTGATTGCTCACCTTTAGAGGCTAGAGAAATTTGATGATGTAATGAGCTACGAATTCCAAGCACAGATTTCAAAGCACAGCACGATGAACATGAATTCGACAAGCAAAGCTGATAGTTTGAAATCAATGAAAACAAATCAAACCAGCTTGATACAAATGTAAAATGTGATTTATATTAATTTTTTCTAAAATCGATATTTAACTTAAATACCTAAAAAGATAAAATCTCTATATATAATTTTTGGAAACTAAACTCATGTATATTCGAATATATACGAACTAATATACGAACATATATATAATTACATACATACTATATTTTAAAATCAATATTTATTATAAAGTCAATATAAACTCACCTTATTGTAATATGTATACATATAACTTAAACGAATCATATATAAACTTATATACAACCAAGCAGGTTATATGTGACTTGTATAACCTAGATACAAAACAATAGATGATATATGATTCATATATTTTATATATAACAACATACAACTTATATGACATGCATATAAAATGCGTAAATTGAAAAAGTGGCCCTGTATAAAAACATATATACAAACTCGGTTATACATAAAAGCATAAAAGAATAAACTTTATAGTCTATACATTTAATATCCCTTTACATATACTTTAAAATCAATAAAATTAAACATACTTTAAAATAAATATTATTATCAACACATATATAAACACTATGCAAATAAACTTGGAAAGATATATATACCAAAATAACGCAACATATACATATGTATATATATATGTATGCATGCATGTATATATGTGTGTGTACCAGCAATTATATACATGAGCATATGCATGGTTTTCGACATGGAGAAAAAATATAATAAGTTCTGTATATAAAACATAATATATATATATATATATTATATAAGCATGCTTGGTCTGGTCAGTTGCAATAGAGGAAGATACGAACCAGAAAAGAAGATGGCTGCTCATGCATGTGAGGAGGAAAGAGGGAGTTCGACAGAGTTTGAGCAGCGGCCGAGGTGGTGCCAAGCGGAGGGTACGTGGATGCGGCGTCTGGGTCGCTACTGTGTTGCGTGTGCTGTATGATGGCCAGTGGTGTGGACGGGTTGGCTATATTTTTATGGTTCTCTGGTGGCTCGAAGGCTCGATGGACATGATGGTCGAAGGCGAAGATAGGACGTGCATGAGTTAGGGAAAGATGGCTGTTGTGAAACGAAGGCGGACTCTGGCTTGGCTGACAAGGCTAGAGGGTTCAATGTTTTTATGCGTGGACGATGACAGGCTGCAGTGGCTTTTGGCGTGGTTGTCACGACATGGGGTGGGGCACGGCAATAATGGGCGGTCGTTGTCGGCCAAGAAGAGGCTGTAGATGATGGATGGCTGGTGGGTTTGTGTTTGGTTGATTGGTTAGAGGCGAAGGAAGTGTGGATGATGAAGGGGCTGCACGCATAGTTGGTTGGAGGTGGCAAGGGGGTTCATGAAGCCAAAGGTGTGGATGGGTTGGGAAGAGAGATAAATGTGAGTAGGAAGCTTATAGAGATAGGTTGGGAAGAAAGATAGAGACGGGCAGTTCACTTTATATTATATATAGAAACCTATAATATTTTATTATATATTTTTATATACTAAGGCATGACCTGGCCACAAATAGGAATGAAACATGTGGAGGCTTCCAAGCTTCCAATCAAATACAGCTGACATATAATAATTTTTTTTCCAAAGCACGAGAAAAGAAAATGAGCCTAAAGGAAAAGGAAACTGTCACAATCCAAATTCCAGCGTTTGAAAATCGACATCCGTACTCCGCTGTACTTAAATGCCGTAGATTCAAACGTTGAAATTCAAGTTGTGCCGGAGCTTATAACACATCAAGTATAACAACACAGCGGAAGAAAAAGAAATGAATACCATTGATATACAACGTTCGATACAACAATGATATAATATCTAGATAACAATGCTACAACGGAAAAGATATCAATAGAGATAACTCCAACGATCAAACTGCAACTCCAAACCAATGCTCGAACCACCATCCAGTTGTACTAAGCTAAGAAAGTCTGGTCCAGCGTCCTAACCAAATACTTCAATATCCAAAGTGATTAAAGAATACCAAAGAGAAAGTCGAAAGCTACAGAATCGATTCTATATCTACTATCTGACAAACACAACTCTAGACTGCCCGTGTGGAAAATTTTGAGCACCCAAAGTTTAGGAAAGGAACAATAAACTCCGGGTCAGTCATGGGACTGGTGTGAGCAACAAAAACAGTTTTATCTTTAACAAACAACAAAGAGTTTTAAAGTATAGAAATCCGCAATGCTTTTTGGAAAATGAAACTACCATAAAGCCTCCCTCCACACACACAATGCAAACGCAGAATTGGAGGAGATTTCTCCTTATGATAGTCAAATATGCTTGATACGAGAAAATTTATTTAATATTATTATTATAAGTGCACGGTGTGGAAAATCATTTCGAAAGTATAATATAAATCTTAGCCAGCGTAGACATTCCGAACTATGCCTACTATAGCTACCATGTTTAATAGCAGGTTACCTCCACATTCCATGGCAGGTTATACAACTAAAATCGTACTGGGCACATATTGTTTCTTTGGGTTTTCCAACAAATGGTCAGGCCAAGGAACTTTCCATTGCCACATGGGTATGCCTCTTGAGGGACGCCCCGAGAACCTAACCGGATCTCTGCCAACACAAGGCCGGGTTACCTCTGTAACTAGGTAACTACTGACACGAGTCTGCCATCCCCCGGTCGTAACCACCTTTATCCCAGGATTCACCAACAACCATAAAGTGATAAATTTGCAGCACCCACATAGGTTAAGTATATGGGCTCCATACCATGATACCACCTCTATCCACAAGGAAATGAACATACCCTCAGGTGGTGCTACCCTCAAATAACCTTGCTGCATTCTTCCTGTTTCAACCATTCCAGGTTGTGAAGTTCGACGAAGTCTCGTCCATAAAGCTACGCTTTTCACAAAAGCCACGCTTTGATCAACAAATGATCAGCATCACTTCGTATGCCACATTACCAAATTGGGAACGTATCACTAGTAACCAATAACTACATAACCTCTGAGCTCGTACGTCTCAGAGAAGGGTGTTAAGCTAAGAGAATAAATCTCCGCCACCAAACAAAAATGTATTTGATAGAAACCGGTTTTACATCTCAAAGTGTAATGTCAGACACACATCAATACAAGTCTGTTCTGGGTTCGAGCAGAACCGAAGGCACTTCCAAAGAAGCCTGCAAATCCGGGTATTCACAATCCCGATCGAACTTCCCATCACTTAGGGAATCTCTATATCGGCGCGACTCAGTGCAGAGAAAATCGATAGGTCACCCTATCGTTCTCCCAAATACTCGGTTTTCACCACCGGTCTTCAGATGTTATCCATAACGTCGTATCATTATTCGGAATGGGTTATATGACAAAAGGTTCACTCCCGGCTAAACCGAATAATGAGCGCAGAATTTTAAAAACATATGAATATGGGATCTCAGTTAAATCACAGCTTAAAGCCCAAAACCTTTCATTCAAATGGTTAAAACAAATTACCGTTTCCAATTTTTAAACACAAAAGATTCATTTCAAAAACCTTCAATGGTTTAAACAATTTCCACGCTTTAATCTTTTAAACAAAAGATTTAACTCACAAAGTTCACCCCGTTCATAAAGATTCACTCATGGATTTCAAAACAATTTCTATTTCAAGTGGATTAACTCGTTAAGTCTTTAAATCGAGATTTAACTTATATTTTTCAAAGTTTGTTTCCAAAGATTCATTCATAGCCTTTCAAAGCAATTCCAATTCAAGTTGGATTAACTCGTCCGGTCTTTGAATCAAAGACTCATTTCATAGCTTTCAAAACATTTCAATTCCATTTCAAGCATGAAACCTTTCAGCATAATTTGGAAATCCTTTGTTTAAATGAAAGCTATTATTATTTGAAAACAAGTGGTTTTCGTTTTGGGGAAATTCGATTACATTTGCTCAAGTTAAAACCCTTCAAGTATAAAACTTGGGTTGAATTCAAGTTCTCAAAACAATATGTTTTAAAATGGTTTAAAATCCATATAAACACATTATAACTTTGTATAACATTTTTAAACCATAATCTCCAAACAAAAGCTTCAATTTCAAACCTTGAATTCAAATTTAATTCAAACTATTTAAATTTCAAAACTTTATCAGGTTGTTCAAAATAACTTTTATCCTCAAAAAACCCTTTTCAAAAGCTTTTCATATTTAACCCAATTCCATTTCCAGACTATTTGAATTCAAAATTCAACTTTTAAAGCCATTTCAAAAATCTGCGACTTAACTGTTTTCCTCGTGAAATCCATATTTGTGTGTATATAGTGTAGTCCAGGGGTTTTACACACAGTAGTGCAACATCATCATCACAGAATCGATAAGCGGTATAACCCATAACGCTTATCTTTATTCACAGTTTCATAGATAAAATAAATTTATCAATCACAAAGATTCATGAATACAATTCAATGTGGGCTTCGGATAACCAACTGCAATCCGACTCCTTGCGCATCGAAGTTTAATTGCCATTTATGGGCAAAAAGGAATCTTCATATTCACATAGATATAACAGCTCAGCACAAAGCAATTCATATTACAAAGTATCACAATCACATAACAGAGTCATCAATCCAATACGCAACATTCAATAGAATATAGTCATCCATAAATATGCTCAATTAATTATCTGATTTATTTAAATCAGATAAGTCATCAATCATGGTTAATTAACATTAATTTATTTCAAATCATTTGATTGATTGTCTTTTAATCATTTATTAATTAAATTAATCAACCTTTATTTATTAAATAATTAACCTTTAATTATTAAATACTCAAACTTTAATTATTCAATTATCTTTTGATTAATTTCCCTTAATTAATTCCTTAATAAATTAATCAACCCTTAATTAATTACCACTTAATTAATTATTCTTAATTAATTAATTAAAATAAGTGATTATCCCTAATTACTTAATCAACTTTAATTAATAAAATATCCAACATTAATTACAATAAGTAATTAATTCCTTAATTACTTCCATTAAGTATTTAACAATTTATAATTTATTATTTTAATTAATTAATCTAATTAATTATAAAAATTAATCACATTAATTAATACTTAATAATCCTTAGTTAATTATCTTCATTAACAAATAACATTCCTTAATTACTTTTAATTAATCTCTAATTATAAATTAATCTAAATCATTGATTTATAAATTAAATAAATTGTTCCTTAATTGTCTTATTAATTAAATCACTTAATTACCTTAATTATCTCTAAGGTAATCCATTTTTTTATTAATGACTTCATTAATATTAAAGGGTATTTAAAACATTACACTTCTAAACTTAGATTCAAATTTCATTTTGAATTTAAGATTCAAAATGATTATATATTTAAACATTTACCAAATTTAAATATCAACTTATAAACCTTATAAGAAAAGTTCTAACTAAATTACTTAAGTTTTTTTATTTAAAATTTAAGCTTCAAAATACATTACATTTTAACTTGCAAATTCAAGTTAAAACAAATCATTTAACTTCCATTTAAAAACCTTTCATAAAAGAACTTTATCAAAAATTAAGTTTAAATATTTATTTGCAAACAAATTTATTTTTTAAAAAACTACTTTAATTTAAACTTGTTTTTTTTCAATTCTTGATTTTAAATTCTTTATTTAAAATCCAACTTTATTATAAAACTTAAAGATTTAAAAGTTTATTTGAAAACTTAACTTAACTTTAAAATTTAAACCACCGTTTAAATCTTGTTTTCAGATTTTAATTTTAATTTAAAATCTGAAACTGTTAGGTTTAAAACCTGAAAACCCACCTTCTAAATATCTAAAACTTTGATTTAAAATCCAAATTCCCTTTTATAACTTTTAAATTCAAAGTTTATTTAAGACTAAACATAAAATTACATTTAAACTGTGTTTAAATCTTGCTCACAGATTCAAATTCATTTAAATTGCTTTAAAATTTAAATTTGCAGACAGGTTTACAAAAAACTAAAGCAATACAAACTGACCCAAGACAAACCACATCTGCTTCGAGTCAGAATTTAACCTACTTCGAGTAAATCACTCGAATAACTCGAGTTCAACCCGAGTTCCATTCTCAACTAACAAAATTCCCTAATTCCAGAACAGTGCACAGTGTACGTGCACAACGCCGGTGATCTCCTCCAGACGACACTACATCGTCGAGCACATCGATGATCACCCTCACCCATCTTCCTGACCATCAAAAACTCCATTATCCCCTCGAAATCGAATTCGAGCTCGAAGTCGAAGCCTGGAAACAACAAGACCCACCACAACCAAAACCTGTCATCATCCCTTCCTCGAAATTCCGACCACTTGAACTTGAGCACCTCCGGCCATAGCACCGACTATTTCACCTCTACCGATTCCCAAACCCTCGCTGAACTCGATGCTCCAAAGGAAACAAACATAGCCAAAACCGACAACCCAGTTAAACTAGGTTTAGGAAATTAAAATGACCACCACTCCCACGACTGGCCACCGACCATCCATCCCCTATTTTTCTCACACACTCCGATCATCTACCTAACTCCAGATAAAATTCCATCCTTCCAGATCATCTGGGTTTCCAAAGGCAACCAAAAAATTCCTAAACTAGTCAAACCAGAAATGCATGTTCGAAGCTCAACTAAAAAATGTGATTTCAATTTTAAAAATCCTAATTTTGACTAAATGTTTGATCCATCTTCCTGAATTCAGGAATTATAAAGTTTGAGTTTTGCCAAAACTTAAGCTTATACTGTTCTTATTGATTTTCTAGAGCAATTCTAACTGGTTTAACTTAAATTCAAAGTTTAGAATCTACTTTATAATGAAACAAACACAATTTGTTCAGATGCTAAGTCCTAACAACAACTAGATCAATCAGAAAAGATTTTCTTTGAAGTAAGGTATGAACTTGAGATTTACAAACAGGTTGTCTTAGAGGTTTTTAACGCGTAGACATCATTACATAAACACACAAGCATTCAACAGTATGTAAAGACATTTCATACTTATTTCATACTTAGTCAAACAACCAGATACTCAGGTTTTATAAATGAAGTTACTCACCTTGTAATTTTGGAATAAAGCAGAGAATTTTTGCTTGGAACTTGCATACTTGATCTTGTTGAATTGCTTTCAGATTCCTGATTTTTTCCCCTTTGATCTTTCTTCTTTGTTTTGTCTGTTGCATTGCTTAAACATTTACTTTTCCTTGAGTTCCAGGTTGTTTGATTTTTATTTCAAACTGAAACTGTTTGTTTGGTTTAAATCAAGTTTTGTGGCTTGTCTTTAAAGTGGATTACAGATATAGTTTTAAAACATGATTTCTGGTTCCAGATTTTGATCTGGTTTTTTTATCTAAGTTTTTATTTTTAAAATTTGATATAGAAAGAAGAAGACTTAGTTGAAAAAATGAAGAAGCCTAGTTTTGATCTTTTGTTAACATTATGTTTTTAAACAAAAATGCCACTTGTAATTGTTTGGGTTAACACTTGTTATTTACATTAACACTTGTCAACATATAGTTATTTTATGTTTTTAACCTTATTTAAAAATTAATTTACAACTTTGTTTAAATCCTTGTATACTTTATGTTTTACATATTTATATCTTTGTGCATTTATGTTTTATATCCTTGGCTTGAATTTATTTTTATAAACTTTGTTTTGGCCCTTTAGTCCATACATTTACAACTTAGTTCATAGAAATTTTCAAAAGAAAGAGCTTTAAAACTTTTTGTTAAACTTAGATATTGTGTATATATACATATAAACTATGCTTACATAATCTTTCAAAAGAAATTTTATTTAAAATTATACATTGATAAATAAACCTCTAATTAATCACTCTAATAAATTTACCTTTAATTAATTTCATAAAGTGATTATACTTCCAGTAATCATCCTTTAATAAATTTCATAAATTAATCCTTCTTAAATTAAGTAATAATCTTTTAATTACTTACAATCCAACTGTTAGAACAATTCAAAGATATTTAACTATAAGCATTTTAAATCTTTTATTTAACCATGTTTGACATCATATTATATTTACAATTTAGTTCAGACAAATTTAAAAGAAGGTATGTAAACTTCTTAATTTAATCCTTATTGATTTTCAAAATATATGTATATTAAATAATATGAAATTTAGTTTTAAACAACTCTTACTATATTAATTTAAAAATATAACTTTTCAATATATCATATATTAAAATTAGAAAACAATTTTATTCATTTCAAAACTTAGAGTATTCAAATCAAATTCAAACTAATAAATACTTATATTATTTTACCAATAATTTCATAATTTAATTCCAAAATTTAAACTAAGTGTCAAATTAACTTGGTAAAAATTAGGGAATGTTACAGATTCCCCCCTTAGAAAATTTCGTCCTCGAAATTTGAAAGTAGGGAGACAACAAAGGATGGATACTCAAAGACAGAGAGACAGTTTCCAAATCAAACTGGGTATCTATTCTGCATTTGGCTTACCAAATCAGAATATCATGAATAATTATGTGAACGAACTCATTCAATACAAGCCACTCGGGTCAACACAGGGGTATTGATTAGTTTGAAGGATAAATAACCCCTCGTAGAATACATCTGGATCCAACAGAATACAGATATATGGATGCAATCCAAATCTTTTAGTTTAAACAATCAAAATATACCTATCAACCATAGCAACCAAAGTAAACAATTCATCCAAACAAACAATTCTGACCCACCTGGAGTTTGTGTCCCATGCAAATATATCAAAGCTTCTTCCTGGATTTACCAGGAATCATCAAAGAATTGAAAAGACGAATCAAAGGATATTGATAGAGAAAGTTGTTTCCACCATTGCAGGGCATCGACCATTTGTAGTCGTACTCCCCTGTCACCTATCTCGTCCTCTTCTTGCACTCATACTCAACTATCAGTGGATAATAAGAGAATTTACTGAGGCATTTGAACGGATATCTTAAGGATTACTCATTCTAGGGTATACTTCACCCTATCTCTAAAGAGTTACTTAATGTGTTATACTCCTGAGCTAAAGTTTTAACCCTCGGCTTTCATACCAAAATGTCAAGATCCAAATTCCAGCGTTTGAAAATCGACATCCGTACTCCACTGTACTTAAATGCCGCAGATTCAAACTTTGAAATTCAAGTCGTGCCGGAGCTTATAACACATCAAGTATAACAACACAGTGGAAGAAAAAGAAATGAATACCATTGATATACAACAATCGATACAACAATGATATAATATCTAGATAACAATGCTACAG
The DNA here is from genome assembly GCA_030765085.1 of Allium cepa. Lineage (NCBI taxonomy): Eukaryota > Viridiplantae > Streptophyta > Magnoliopsida > Asparagales > Amaryllidaceae > Allium > Allium cepa. The sequence goes on from CM060939.1 coordinate 104,448,689, forward strand.
CGGAAAAGATATCAATAGAGATAACTCCAATGATCAAATTGCAACTCCAAACCAATGCTTGAACCACCATCCAGTTGTACCAAGCTAAGCAAGTCTGGTCCAGCGTCCTAACAAAATACTTCAATATCCAAAATCTTCAAAGAATACCAAAGAGAAAGCTGAAAGCTACAGAATCGATTCTATATCTACTATCTGAAAAACCCAACTCTAGACTGCCCGTGTGGCAAATTTTGGGCACACAGAGTTTAGGAAAGGAACAATAAACTCCGGATCAGTCATGGAACTGGTGTGAGCAACAAAAACAGTTTTATCTTTAACAAACAACAAAGAATTTTAAAATACAGAAATCGGCAATGCCTTTTGAAAAATGAAACTACCATAAGGCCTCCCGTCACACACACAATGCAAATGCAGAATCGAAGGAGATTTCTCCTTATGATAGTCAAATATGCTTGATACGAGAAAATTTCTTTTATATTATTATTATAAGTGCACGGTGTGGAAAATCATTTCGGAAGTATAATATAAATCTTAGCCAGCATAGACATTTCGAACTATGCCTACTATAGATAACATGTTTAATAGCAGGTTACCGCCACATTCCATGGCAGGTTATACAACTAAAACCGTACTGGACGCATATTGTTTCTTTGGGTTTTCCAACAAATGGTAAGGCCAAGGAACTTCTCATTGCCACATGGGTACACCTCTGGAGGGGCGCCCCGAGAACCTAACTGTTCGTCGATGGAATTTCTATCGGTTTAGAAAACCGTCGAATGAATTTAAATTAAAAATAACCACAAGCGCATGGTGTACAAATGTAGCACGTGGCGAATACGGGTCGATCCACAGGGAATTGTTGATTTAAATTTCCTACTCAATCAAATTATACCAAAGTCGAGAGTGTGTTTAAGCTAGAAAATGAGAAAATGAACTAACTAACAAAAAGAAAAGAAATGCAAATATGAGAGTTAAATGACAATTTAGGGAATAAATCCACTCTCTAGATCATGTAGTTCAACACATGAAATCATGATCTCTCTTTTAGGGTCATTAGTGTTTTAATTGATGTGTTTATCATAAGTACATATTTGAGCTATTGATTAGCCAACATAAGCCATCAAACTATAACACACACCTTAAAAGACTTACTAACTTTCATGAAACTTGACAAAGAAAATGAAAGTGAAATCTATTTTAAGTATGGCCTATTAACTATTGATTAGAAACATAGACCATCAAATTTTAATTTCAAATCACTTTCTTATGCCATAATCATATATTGATGAAGAGGCATTTGTGTTAGTGATTGTTTAAGCATAGCCTATTTGGTGTCAACAATATAGACTGTCAAATTCAAAGCAAAAACAACAAATAAAACCACTTCTATCATCATCATTAAGCACAAAAAGTGAGCATGAATTAAAAAAATGTTGAAGCTACATTAATTAGAGAGCTTCATTACCCCTAAATTGAAGGGGTTTAGCTTCTCATATTTGTCATTTTATTAACAAATGTAGCTAACAACTTGAAAGCAAAATGAAGAGGAAAAAGAGAGCAAAATGAAAAGATAAGCTAATTAACTTGCATAAAAGAAAAGAGATCTACACTACAACATGAAAGTAAATGAACATGAAAAGGTAAGAGCATGTATTAAATTGCGTAAAATAAAAAAGATTACATAAAATAAAAATGGCTAAGTAGGCATGAAAAGAGAAAGAGGAGCTTTCATTTTATTTTTGATCTAAACTAAACTAAAGAGAAGGAGGCCTAAGAGAGACTAAAGAAGAGATAAGAGATAGATTACATGAAACATAAGGGGTATATATACAAGTTTTAAAACCCTAATTCATATTTTTAGGGAATGCCCAAAATGCCCTTAGGAAGTGTGGACGCCAAGTAACCATTAACATGTCTTAATTCCCCATTAAGTGTATATGAAACCATTAACTCCATAAGCATGTGCATTAGCCTTTAATTTGTACATTAAGATAGGTGGGTAGGTTGGGTCCTCCATGATCTTCACTTTGAATTATTTCCATCTTCATTCCTTTATATTTTTTGTGCATGCATATTCCTTCATGAAACCACTCTTATTTGAGACCATTTTCCTACCAAAATATATATAAATTTCCAATCAATTTTTCTCAAAGAAATATATGCACTTAAATGACCGTTTTGCCCCTATATGAAGATGAATATGTGAAAATTTGGAATTAATATGAATTTTGGTTAAAACAAGTTAAAATACCCAACATGATCATTTATTTAATTTAAATAGAATAAATATGGTGGTAAAAATATGCACATTTACGTGCACATCAAATACCCCCACACTTATCTTTATATTTGTCCTCGAATAAAGAAAAACTAAGATAAATCCGTTTTCGTAGGGAGCACGATTGCATTGAGTGTATGCAACAAGCCGTTAAACCTCTAGGTGTCCCTAGTAGGACGATTGTTGTCTCGTGAGGGTTTTCAGCGGATACTACCCACAAAATCCAAATGCGGGATGAAAATATTTATAAAATGCAATATTTATTTACAAAGAGATGAATGCAAGTTTGAAATATTTACAAAATTAAGGATTTATTTTTAAATTGACACAAATAAGTTAAATATTGGTTTTGGTCATTATCTTGAAAATTTAAATCATTTACTTGTCAAATTTCCAACAAAAATCAAGTTATCATAACAAATAGACAATAGTTTAACTTGCTGTTTCGGTTGATAACAAAGTGTAATTATAAAATGGATCCTTAATTGAGTATCATAGTTTATCAAAATGGTATTTTCATTTCTTTTCAATAACAAATCAAATCAAATAAGTAAAAATAATGCTAGGATTTCAATTGCTTGCGCTCTCATTATTTGCAAGAAAAATTACACACCTAGCTCAGATAAACTGAGGCCAGATATACCACCCATGCACTGCCTTTCGAGCTTATGTGAGGGGAGTACAGAGTATGGCGAGTGCATACACTTTCATGCATACACTATCGACCGTAGGTGGTTTTTATTAAGTCTTTTTTTTACATGTGTTCCATACATCATAACCGTGAGGAGTATGAAATCACATAATCAAAAATTCCAAGTAATCACCCATGCATTACCGTGAGGACTTTTAAATGAGAGTGAATACTTGGATGTTATTATTATTATTATTATTTGAGAGGGTGTTTTGCAAAATCACCTTAGCACCATTTAACTTAGAAGACAAAAAAATGTTATATCCTTTACTTTAAATCAACCACTTTTTAAAACAAAGATTTTCAATTAGGATATACTTCATAATTAACACGTATGAATCTTCCTATATACTAGTTAAACCATTATTATTTATAATCAAACTTCATTTTTATTTTTGTTAAGATAAATAAATTTTCAATAATTTCAATTTAATAAACCAAAACCATATATTTTTCCTATAGTGTTTCTTTAAAAATAAATCAAAAACACTAAAAATAAATTCTTCTTTTGTTTTTGGATTTTTTTTTGAGTTTTTGGAAGAAAAATGAAAAATTAATCCTGAAAAATCAAGAAGAAGATGAGTCTCCCCCCACACTTGATTTTGACTGTGTCCCCACAGTCAGCCTAAGTGGAAGGAGAAAAATAAAATAAAAATCCAATATTTACATAAAAGATTATTATTTAAAGGGATGAGAAAGTATACAGTCAAAAAGTAAATGAAACGGTCTTCTAAAGATCGATTCATTTGTCTCGTCAAATGTGTGAGACACAGTTTGAGCACGAAAAACCAAATCGTAAAAGATATCGAAGTTGAATGTTGATTTGGAAAAAGAAATGTTATTTTATTGAAAACTGAATGAGTTGTTTTGTTTTCAATGATTTTTGGGGTTGATGAAACAATTGATTGAAATTCACATTTATTTTCACCAAATTGAAATTCAAGTTTATCATTGAAAACTTCTTCCAAATTATTGATTTCAAAGTCAAAACGGTGATCGAAATCTTCCCCATCAAAATTTAATGACTCATTTTCGTAAATTCCGTAAAACTCATGTTCGTTAAATTCATCTTCCTTTGTTGAATTATCAACAACTTCATCGCATATATCCATTTCAAAATCCAAAGTTGTTGTATTCAAATTTTCAGAAAAAGGAAGATCGAAATTTAAATCGAGTTTCTCACCCTCAAAAGAATTGAAATCCAATTCAATTACCGTGTTTTCAACAACTTCATTAAGATTGTTATTTTCAGTTTCAAAATTTGTTGTTTGAAAATCATCAATTATGGTAAAAGATGGACTATCACTTGACTCATCACACATTGAGATTTGATTTTGTTGTTCACGTTGTTTCATATAAGTTTCAAACAACAAATCCGTGTAATCATCGTAAATTTCATTCATTTGTTCAACAAAATCCAATTTGTAGTTATTAAATTGAGAATTTTCGATTTGGATTTGTCGAGAACAAAAATTTTCACTCGTAACATGGTTAAGATTATTCCCCTTGCCAAATTCGTTTGAAAAGTTATTCCCATTTTCATGATGATTTTGAAATTCATTTTGGAGTTCGAAATTAAATTGGCATGGGTTATAATCGTAATCGTTTGAATTTTGAATTGAATTTAAAATCTGAAATCCTTGACTCGAGTTATTACACAAATAAGAATTACATAAATCATTTATCTCTTGATTTTGTCGTGTAGAAAGTTCGAGTAAAGATGAAATCATTTCAATGCTATTTTCAAGAGTCGAAGGTTGGTCATCGTTTTGAAAAGTTTGTTGTTCGAAATTTGAATTATTTACACAAAAGTTGTTAAAATATCCAATTTGGAGTGAACTCATACAGATTATATTGATTTTCACAGTTAAATTCAAGTGAGTAAGAAAAAGAAATCTCGGACATTTTCAAGATTTTTTTTTGGTTTTTTTTTTATAAAGAAAAATATTTACAAGTAGAATTTATTTTTCAAAATGGAAAATTGATTTTTGATTTGTTTTTGGATTTCAATTTTTTTTTGAATTTTTTTTTGGACTTTTGATTTTAATTTTTTTTTGAATTTTGATTTGAAAAAAGGAAAAAAAAACTAAGTTAAGAAATATTTCCAATTTTTTTGTTTTGGATTTTGATTTTTTTTTTGTTTTTTTTAAATATGCATGAACTAATGCAACTAAATGAATGCAAGGGTCTAATTACAAATGATTTATCCTAAGTTAACCCAAAATTGTATGATCACAAATTGTCTTAGATAAACAAGATAGTTCTCGGCCAGGTAACGGACAGGATTTATCGGTGCACCATGAATCACCGTAGCAATGCAGCCGAAGGTTTAAGTACCTTCAGAGGAACAACCACTATAATATTTACGAATCACCGTAATGTTTATAAATGGTTATTACTCCACCGTAGCCTAGACACCAAGAAATTAAATTGTCAAAAAAGGAAAAATTGTTAATATACAATTATAGGTTATCGTTATTATTAATCAAAATTCTAAAATGAAATGCAAAGCAGAAATTAAACGTGTAAATAATGCAACTACGAATGGATTTTTGTTTTTGTTTTTGGTTTTTTTATAAAATGCTAATGCAAGCAAACAACAATGCAATTCTAATAAAACTAGAGATGAGGTTAAAAGCAGCAAATTTTCATATATAAGCAAGCTAGCAATTTATTTTCGGAAAGCATAGCGGCAGTTTTCAGCAAGCTATTCTTCCTTTATTTCCTGCTTTAGCAACCTGAAAATTAAAAACAAGATATATACAATTGTTTTTTTTATGAAAGAAGTAACTAAAACAAAGGAAGACCAAAACAAATGAAATTGAAAGATATAAAAAAAACCAAAGATATATATATTTTCTGTTTTTATTTAATAACACAAAGTCAAAAGAAATAAACAAAAGAAAGTAAAAAAAAATGAAATAAAAAGAAGTTAGAACCTAGTTTGTTTGCTCTTTTTTTTAACAACTAAAAACAACTTCCTTGCAAAAAAAACTTTTTTTTATATATATCTCAAACAAGGCCCGACCCACTTCTGTAAATCATCTTATGAGACACATTATCAAACTAATACCACATAATTCGTTTTCACTTCACCAAGTTCCTAAATTCTCAAATTCACAATCCACAGCAGTTCGAAATCACTGCTTCACACGTTACAAAACAAAATTTCCAAAATCTAATTCATAATCAAAACTTGAAGGATGAAACGACGAATTGAATTGGGTAGAGGTCGCGGTGATTTGGAGGGAGGATTTCGAGTGGTTCGAGGTCGATTTAGGCGATTGATTTGGGTTGAAGCCACGGTCGCGGGTTTGAACAGAGGAGAGCGAGTTCGAAATGGGGTTGTTGAAATCAATGTTGTTTCGGAGATGAGGCTTGCTGGTGGTTGTGCTTTGAGTTTGAGTGTGGATTCATGACTGTCTAGAGAATGGAGTCGATTGGGTTTCTTAGAGTTCGAGGGGCGAGTGGGGTTGCGGTCTCGATTTGTTGGGAGGTTGTCGAGGTGATGTAGTGGTTGAAGTAGTATAGGAAGCACCGTGGCAAGTTGATGTGGATGTGGTAGATTGGAGGATGTTGCGACAGCTTCGAGTTGATGGTAGGGTGGCTAATTTTGTTGAATATGGTTGAAGCGTGAGGAAAATCTGTGAGGTCTGTGGGTGTAGTTGATGATACTTTGTGATGTTTTGTGATTTGTGTGTGCTGCTGTGGAAGTGGATAATGGTCGAGGAAGGCAGTTGAATTTGTAGTGGTCTTGGCAGTTTGATAACTGAGGTGAAGCAGGCAGTTTGATTTAAGAAACTGTTGTGGTGGAGTTGTGTTGAAGAGTGTTTGGTAGAAGGTGAGAGAAGTGTGGTTGTGTTAGCAGTGGACGGCGGCGCATTAGGAATGGGTTATCGCGGTTATGATTTGAATTGCGGTGGAGTTTGGTTTGAATGGTTTGAAGATGACGGCGATGTGATTCTTGAGTTCAGGTTTGGGGGTGGTGGTTAAAAGTCGTATGGTGGTTGACAGTCAGTTGTGCAAGGGTTTGTTGTATGGGTAAGGGACGTGATATGGTAGCAGGTAGAAGATGCTCACAAAGGAGAGTGAAGTGGAGTTGTGGCTTGTCGGTGAAGTTTGTATGTGCACACAGGCAGTTTGGAGTGTGCAGTTTGGAGTGCTAGAGGGAAGTTTGTATGGTTATTGAAGCAATGACAGAGGATTGTTTGGTCAGTGGGAACGAAGCTGCAGCACTGCTGTTTGGTTGATCAGTGAGTTTGGCACTGCTGTTGTTAGGATGTGATGGTATGAAGTTGATGTATGTTGGCGCAGTGGAGCGAGGCTGCTGGGTACTGCAGTGAAGTTATGGAACTGCAGTAGTATATGGGATGTGAAGACAGAGTATGTGATGGAGAATTGGAGTGGTATGTCGTGAAGTATGGTATTTATGAATGGAGGCAGAGTGGTTGTTGAACTTTTAAGTAGGGATGGTCAGAGAAAAGGTGCTAATGGTCAGAATAGGGGGAGGAGGGATGGGCAGTAATATGAAAGTGTGGTCTGTTTGTTGAGTTTAAGTGCACAGAATGATGAGTGTGCACAATGAAGGAGTTTAACAGAGAGGTTGATGAGGGAAGATGTTTGAATGTGGTGAAATGTGGATGGTGTTGTTTGGTAAGGCAGAAATATGCACAGCACAGTGAGCAATGCACAGAAAATATGCAGTGTTTTTTTTTAAATTGTATAGTGTAAATGCAGTATGAAGTCTAGAAAAGAAATGTAACTGTAAATGAAAATGCAATGCAATAAAATGATTTATTTATTTATTTTTAATTTTTTTTGAAATGAAGTTGTTTTTTTTAAATGCAAATGCAATGCAAACTAAAAAAATAGATGCAAACGAACACACAAATAAATTCACACAAAAATAATTCGAAAAATAGAAAATCAAAATCAAAACAACTCCTTGGCAACGGCGCCAAAAACTTGTTCGTCGACAGAATTTCTAGCGATTTAGAAAATCGTCGAACGAATTTAAATTAAAAATAACCGCAAGCGCACGGTGTACAAATGTAGCACGTGGCGAATACGGGTCGATCCACAGGGAATTGTTGATTTAAATTTCCTACTCAATCAAATTATACCAAAGTCGAGAGTGTGTTTAAGCTAGAAAATGAGAAAATGAACTAACTAACAAAAAGAAAAGAAATGCAAATATGAGAGTTAAATGACAATTTAGATAATAAATCCACTCTCTAGATCATGTAGTTCAACACATGAAATCATGATCTCTCTTTTATGGTCATTAGTGTTTTAATTGATGTGTTTATCATAAGTATGACATATTTGAGCTATTGATTAGCCAACATAAGCCATCAAATTATAACACACTCCTTAAAACACTTACTAACTTTCATGAAACTTGACAAAGAAAATGAAAATGAAATCTATTTTAAGTATGGCCTATTAACTATTGATTAGAAACATAGACCATCAAATTTTAATTTCAAATCACTTTCTTATGCTATAATCATATATTGATGAAGAGGCATTTGTGTTAGTGATTGTTTAAGCATAGCCTATTTGGTGTCAACAATATAGACTATCAAATTCAAAGCAAAAACAACAAATAAAACCACTTCTATCATCATCATTAAGCACAAAAAGAGAGCATGAATTAACAAAATATTGAAGCTACATTAATTAGAGGGCTTCATTACCCCAAAATTGAAGGGGTTTAGCTTCTCATATTTGTCATTTTATTAACAAATGTCGCTAACAACATGAAAGCAAAACGAAGAGGAAAAAGAGAGCAAAATGAAAAGATAAGCTAATTAACTTACATAAAAGAAAAGAGATCTACACTACAATATGAAAGTAAATGAACATGAAAAGGAAAGAGCATGTATTAAATTGCATAAAATAAAAAAGATTACATAAAATAAAAATGGCTAAGTAGCCATGAAAAGAGAAAGAGGAGCTTTCATTTTATTTTTGATCTAAACTAAACTAAAGAGAAGGAGGCCTAAGAGAGACTAAAGAAGAGGTAAGAGATAGATTACATGAAACATTAGGGGTATATATACAAGTTTTAAAACCCTAATTCATATTTTTGGGGAATGCCCAAAATGCCCCTTAGGAAGTGTGGACGCCAAGTAACCATTAGCATGTCTTAATTCCCTATTAGATGTACATGAAACCATTAACTCCATAAGCATGTGCATTAGCCTTTAATTTGTACATTAAGGTAGGTGGGTAGGTGGGGTCCTCCATGATCTTCACTTTGAATTATTTCCATCTTGATTCCTTTATGTTCTTTGTGCATGCATATTCCTTCATGAAACCACTCCTATTTGAGACCATTTTCCTACAGAAATATATATAAATTTCCAATCAATTTTTCTCAAAGAAATATATGCACTTAAATGACCATTTTGCCCCTATATGAAGATGAATATGTGAAAATTTGGAATTAATATGAATTTTGGTTAAAACAAGTTAAAATACCCAACATGATCATTTATTTAATTTAAATAGAATAAATATGGTGCTAAAAATATGCACATTTACGTGCACATCACTAACCGGATCTCTGCCAACACAAGGCCGGGTTGCCTCTGTAACTACGTAAGTACTAACACGAGTATGCCATCCCCCGGTCATGACCGACCTTTATCCAAGGATTCACCAACAACCACAAAGTAATAAATTTGCAGCACCCACATAGATTAAGTATCTGGGCTCCATACCATGATACCATCTCTATCCAGAAGGAAATGAACATACCCTCAGGGGGCGCTACCCCCAAATAACCTTGCTGCATTCTTCCTGTTTCGACCATTCCGGGTTGTGAAGTTCGACGAAGTCTCGTCCATAAAGCTGCGCTTTTCACAAAATCCATGCTTTGATTAATAAATGATCAGCACCACTTCGTGTGCCACATTACCAAAGTAAGAATGCATCACTAGTAACCATCAACTACTTAACCTCTGAGCTCGTACGTCTCAGAGAAGGGTGTTAAGCTAAGAGAATAAATCTCCGCCACCAAACAGAAATGTATTTGATAAAAACCGGTTTTGTATCTCAAAGTATAATGTAAGACACACATCCATACAAGTCTGTTCTGGGTTCGAACAGAACCGAAGGCACTTCCAAAGAATCCCTTGCAAATCTGGGTAGTCACAATCCCGATCGGACTTCCCATCACTTAAGGAATCTCTATACCGGCACGACTCAGTGCAGAGAAAATCGATAGGTCATCCTATCGTTCTCACAAATACCCGGTCTTCACCACTGGTCTTCAGATGCTATCCATAACGTCGTATCATTATTCGGAATGGGTTATATGACACAAGGTCCTCTCCCGGCTAAACCGAATAATGAGCGCAGAATTTTAAAAACGTATGGATGTGGGATCTCAGTTAAATCATAGCTTAAAGCCCAAAACATTTCATTCAAATGGCTAAAGCAAATTACCATTTCCAATCTTTTAAACACAAAAGATTCATTTCAAAAACCTACAATGGTTTAAACCATTTCCACACTATAATCTTTTAAACAAAAGATTTAAGTCACAAAGTTCACCCCGTTCATAAAGATTCACTCATGGATTTCAAAACAATTTCTATTTCAATAGGATTAACTCGTTAAATCTTTAAATCAAGATTTAACTTATAGTTTTCAAAATTTGTTTCTAACGATTCATTCATAGCCTTTCAAAGCAATTCCAATTCAAGTTGGATTAACTCGTTCGGTCTTTGAATCAAAGTCTCATTTCATAGATTTAAAAACATTTCAATTCCATTTCAAACTTGAAACCTTTCGACATAATTTGGAAATCCTTTCTTTAAATGAAAGCTATTATTATTTGAAAACAAGTGGTTTTCGTTTCGAGGAAATCCGATTACATTTGCTCAAGTTAAAACCCTTCAAGTATAAAACTTGGGTTAAATTCAAATTCTCAAAAAAATATGTTTTAAAATGGTTTAAAATCCATATAAACACATTATAACTTTGTATAACATTTTTAAACCGTAATCTCCAAACACAAATTTCAATTTTAAACCTCGAATTCAAATTTAATTCAAACTGTTTAAATTTCAAAACTTTATCAGGTTATTCAAAATAACTTTTATCCTCAAAAACCCCTTTCCAAAAGCTTTTCATATTTAACCCAATTCCATTTCCATAACATTTGAATTCAAAATTCAACTTTTAAAACCATTTCAAAAATCTGTGACTTAACCGATTTCCTCGTGAAATCCATATTTGTGTGTGTATAGTGTAGTCCAGGGGTTTTACACACAATAGTGCAACATCATCATCACAGATTCAATCAATATCGATAAGCGGTATAACCTGTAACACTTATCTTTATTCATAGTTTCACAGATAAAATAAATTTATCAATCATAAAGATTCATCATTACAATTCGATGTAGGCTTCGGATAACCAACTGGAATCCGACTCCCTGTCGCATCGAAGTTTAATTGCCGTTTACGGGCAAAAAGGGATCTTCATATTTATGCAACAGTATATTCATCACAGATATAACAGCTCAGCGCAAAGCAATTCATATTACAAAGTATCACAATCACATAACAGAGTTATCAATCCAATACACAACATTCAATAGACTATAGTCATCCATAAATAAGCTCAATTAATTATCTGATTTATTTAAATCAGATAAGTCATCAATCATGTTAATTAACATTAATTTATTTCAAATCATTTGATTGATTGTCCTTTAATCATTTATTAATTAAATTAATCAACCTTTAATTATTAAATAATTAACCTTTAATTATTAAATACTCAAACTTTAATTATTCAATTATCCTTTGATTAATTTCCCGTAATTAATTCCTTAATAAATTAATCAACCCTTAATTAATTACCACTTAATTAATTATTCTTAATCAATTACAATAAGTGATTATGCCTAATTACTTAATCAACTTTAATTAATAAAAATATCCAACATTAACTACAATAAGTAATTAATTCCTTAATTACTTCCATTAAGTAATTGATAATTTATAATTTATTATCTTAGTTAATTAATCTAATTAATTATTAAAATTAATCGCATTAATTAATACTTAATAATCCTTAGTTAATTATCTTCATCAACTAATAACATTTCTTAATTACTTTTAATTAATCTCTAATTATAAATTAATCTAAATCATTAATTTATAAATTAAATAAATTGTTCCTTAATTGTCTTATTAATTAAATCACTTAATTACCTTAATTATCTCTAAGGTAATCCATTTCTTTATTAGTGACTTCATTAATATTAAAGGGTATTTAAAACATTACACTTCTCATCAATTTTAAGCAAGTCATCTCTTATGTCTGCCCCCGATGTCCATCCCCATGCCCCCTCAGTCAACTCAGTAGTACCTCCCCTCTCCTCACAAGTCTTCTCTGTCGTACCACCCCTCTCAACCACCGTCAACTCTGTCCTACTATCATCCTCTTCTATCCCACCGCCCCCGCCTCCTAATAATCCTATCCCTGTCCCTGAGACGACCACCACTAGCCCCTCACCACTCTCTGATTCACCTACTGATCTTATCGTCCCACGTCCCCCCTCACATGTCCCTCCTGACCCTTTCCCCTCACGACCTCCAGACACATCTCCTTCTCATCAAACCTCAATACCTACTTCCTCCTCACAAGGTGAACGAAAATGGACTTCGCTATTTAAGCATAAACCCAAAAATGCTGGGAAGTACATTCCCTTTGACCTTACTCCTGTGTATGAAAATGAAGTTTTAGTGCCGACACAAGCAGTTCTTGAAGCTGGAGCAATGATCTGGAATGAAACATTGGTTGGATTTTTCTTAGACAAGTCGTTATCGTATACAGCTGTCATTCAAAAGCTTAAGTATATCTGAAAATTAAAAGGCTCTGTCACTGTTAAATCAGATGGTATTATTTTCTTATTTAACTTCTCTTGTACTGAAGATAGAAATAAGATTCTACAGAGTGACCTTATAATTATGAATAATAAGTTATTCATTGTCAAGCTATACGACGCAGCTGTAAGTAACGTCTCTGGCACAGTCACCGCTGTTCTAGTATGGGTACATATGCATATGATTAAATATAGTTAATATAAATTAAAATAGTTTAATGATTTGAAAATCTTAAAATTTAGAATCTTTAAAATAATATATTTTTAAACAATTTGTATTAAAACATGAATTTGATATTTATACCAATTTAAACTATTTATTTCATTTCAACACATTTGGACCATTTCCAATTTCAAAAAACCCAATTTCAGATCTTTCAATTTCAAATTCTCAATAAAATATTTAATTCTACATCGCTTCCAATCCATGTTTGAAATATTAATTTAAAATAGTCCAATTCCAGTATATTTCAAATAATTTTAATAACTCAATTTCACTAAACTTCACTTATACTTCAAATTCAACTTAAAAATTTTACTTAAATTTATTTAAATAATTCCTTTAAACCAATTCCAAAATTTAACATAAAACTTGAGTTTCGATAATATAAATGAAATTTTATTTCAAAATATCATTTAACTAATTTTAAAATTTTGGGGTTTTTCAAAATCATTTAATTTAAACAATTCAGTGTCTGTATATAGTTCTCTATCACAGGGTCAAGTGATACAGATGTTTATCATTTCAATCTGCAATTATTTATATTTACAAATATATATCATTTTAATCCACAATCCTGAGTTAATATTTAAAAATCTATAAAATCGCTCGAATCTATCATTTCAACCCATAACGATTTTTCCTTAATCTATAGATCGTTGGGTATATATCATTTCAACCCATGGTGATTTTCCTAAACAATAACTAAGGGAACTTACAGGGTGATAGGAGCATATAAATCAACATAACATCTAATCTTCCAATATCAAGCATCAAACATCCATCAAAATCATCATCCAATTCAATTAATGAACTTCAACAAATAACTAACTATTAATAATAGGAAATTAAATGGAAATTTAAATTCAATAATAAAATAAATAACAATATATTCAAAATAAATTAAAATTAACTTGAATGACGATTCAAACATGCCAAATAGCTATAAATAAATTCCTAATCACATTACCAATTTAATCTAAATAACATAAGAAATTTTAAAAGTTGTGAGTGGGTTAAAACACTCACCTTCGATTTTAAATCAAATTAAAATCCAAATAAGATCCCAAATTCAAATGGTCTTAGAATTCATCCAACCAAGTGTCAAAATGTCTAGAATTTCGGTACGATCCTAGCGGAACAAACCCCACATAAATCCGACCTCGCATGTGAAAGTTATGTCGATTAGAAGATCTAAAATCAAAAATTAAATAATAAAAAAAACACTATACCTTGCCATGTCATCACAGCTACCATCGTTCAAACCCTAAAGAATGCCAGCAAATATCAATGCTGCATCCTCTGCTTGCGCACGCTTTAGGTGATTGCAATCCCCCTTGCCTTGCCACGACCTCGCTAGAGGCCAGCCGCCTTGCCCTAACCTCCATCACTCTCCCCCTCGTCCATGAACATGGAGTATAAAAGCAGCCACCGCCTTAAATGCAAACCCCTAATCGAATTATTTCTCCACATCCAACCGTCACTTCATCCAACAATCCCCACTGATGCACTGCGTGCGACGCTCTTCACGACCCGCTACCTTCGATTTGTCGATCAGACAAAGTTGATCACGACATTACGGACGATCGAGACTAAATCACCCAATTCTGGCCACACAGCAACCCAGATCGAAAGACAAACTACGGATTTAACTTGCTCTCGTCGAGCGCTTCAAATCAATATATAATATGATATAGTTTGGAAGGATTTGATTTTTCTGATTTGATTTTGATTTGCAATTGAATTTGGAATTTGGGAATTTGTCTGCCATTGAGAAGAAGAAGCCAGAGAGTGTTGTACGTACAGATAAATAAAATAAGAAATAACTAGGGTTTATAGCAGGCTATTTATAGATATAACTGAAATGGAAAAGAATGGACCAAATCGAATTGGAAGCTGAGCGATAAAAGACCCGAAAAGCTCGTTTCATTGCCGAAATGAAAGTGGGTCATCCTGTATATCAAAATAGATGTTTTCCATATTTTTATATTCAATAGAGCCGGTTTCAAGCCTAAATTCCATCATATGAAGAAGTTAACTTAAAATTGGCTTATTTCAAATTGATTTCTAGGCGTTTCGAGCACGTACGACCAAACGACAAGTCCGATCGCTACGAAACTTGAAACCTTATAATAATTCACCGTTACGGATCCTATGAAACTGGTTTGTCGAAATCCGAGACAGTGGCCAAAATGGCTATTTTCACGTTAATTAAATGAATTAATATTAAATTAATTAAATCACTTTTTCAATTCAAATCTAATAATTTACAATTTCCGTCATTTTATATTACTTAGTACTTTAAAAATCTTTTAAAACAAATTTCTATATCAATTCAATATTGAATATTTCATAATTTACAGTGTTTAATTTCAATTCCGATAAATTCATCTAATTATAAATTAAATTTCCCATAAGTTCATTTATTTGATTTTTAATCCTATTATTAAATCAATTATCATCTTATGGGTATAATTAACATTAGTTTATATCTTAGTAACCTAATGTTCTCCACTTTCATCTTAATTCCCATTAACGTAATATTTAATCTCATTTAGTAGCAATAAATCTAGTTATTATAATTTAAATTCTGATAAATTGATAAATCTTGATATCCGTTCTTTTTATTCGACAAATTGTCATACTATGAATAAAATTAACATTATTTCCAATTATTACCTTAATTTACGTTAACGTAATATTTATTTTGATTTATTGCAATTTATTTCCAATTTAATTTAATAGACTAAATAAATAGGTAACATATAATAATTATCAACGTTGACCTTTAATCATATTTATAAGTTTATTGCTTACAAATTATTGTTGTAATCACTTACATAATACCAATTTCATTCATTTACCATTTATTATACTATTTTATACATTAATTCACTATTTACATTTGTTTTCCTATATTCACTTTATAACCATGTATAACCTGTGAATCACTTTAGTAAATTTGAAATCCAATAAACTTGTTAATAATTAACTTAAATTAACATTTTTACATTCCATTCTATTTATAATTTCATAAAAAAATTACAATTTTTTTATTTCTCCCGATATTAAATTACAAAATTAATTAAATTAACTATTTTAATTATCCAAAATTTACGGGTCGTTACACTCTCCCCCACTCAAACTTTACATCCTCGAAAAGGAAAAAGAAGGGAAAAGAAGGAATTAAGAAATTAATATCTCTTATTCAAAATATTAAATTTATAAACAATTAACTTACATAATTAAATAATTTAATAAAATATATCTATTTTTGACACTTAAATCCTTTTATATTTGAGTAAATAAAAGTTTGAAAAATATTTCACCAAATTTTTCTAAGTTAAAAATTCATGGAAATTTTCGGTAGAATCTCCTTTGTACAGAGAGGCTTGGGAGAAATAATAATATCAATAATGGCAATATATCATATTTTTCAGAATAATATATCCCAACCCACGGGAAAAATAATAAAATATTGCTATAAAATTGTAATCCAAAAACGTACCTATTTGTCGGCCAAATAATGCTTAATTTATGAAACCAAAAGCAGTAGCAATTGCTTCCATAACCTGTATTTCACTTATATAATTCAAAAGGTTAATAATTATACAAAGTGAAATGTAATAACAAAGAATCAGCATAACATAACAAAAATCACTTCAACCAAAAGCATACAATCATCACATGAAATCAAAACAAATCTATTATCCATCCAAATGAACCAAAACAACTAGTTTGTTCGGGTTTAGACACTTTTAATCGCATAGAATGACAAATAACTACTAATTATACCATCTACTCAACAGTATTAGATAAAACTCAATAGATTATTCATACATCCGAACAATTAGAAGTATCCTTTCCTTA
This sequence comes from Allium cepa, assembly GCA_030765085.1. NCBI lineage: Eukaryota > Viridiplantae > Streptophyta > Magnoliopsida > Asparagales > Amaryllidaceae > Allium > Allium cepa. Next base: position 104,465,656 of record CM060939.1, read on the forward strand.
ACCAACCCAAAAGGAAAAACAAACAACAAATTTCAAATATTGTTTAAGTGAATTCTTATAAATTTCCTTTCACGACATTTATTGTTCATTTTTTTCATATAATGATTATTTCTTTAATCAACATTTATTTCTCGCAAATTCAATTCTCATTCATTCATATAGTACTTAATTTTCTTTATTTACATTCATTTATTTACATATATTATTTACAATTTTCTTACATATGTGACTCATATATAATTATTTGAACCTATGTAAATCAATTCTTAAGTTTTTATATAGATTTCTTTGAAAATAAATTCACATTCATTCATTCAGTACTTATTTTCAATTAGTTTCATTCGTTACTTGAAAATTTCATTTTTAGTTATTTATATAATGTCATTTCATTTCTTTACTTTATATCTATTTCCAACATAAGTCATTTCCATTCAATTGATCGTAAAAATTAATGAATTCATTATTTAAATATTTCATGCATTTTATTACAGTTTAATTCAGATTAATTAATTTATATACTTTACTTCAACTAGATATTAAGATTCATTTGTGCATAAGTTCGTACTTAAGTTTCTTACTTTTTAATTTACATTCATCCTTTCTATATAATGTTATTGAATATTAAATCCACTTTCTAGATCATTTCAACTTTTCTGAAGCTGTAACCACTTAATTTTATGTAGTATTCATTTTATTATTTACTTTAATTATCAATAGCTTCAAACATTAACTTAAGTTTGTCATTATTTACTTACAGTACTTCACTTTCTATTTCATTTTATTTAGTAGTATTTCAATTATAACTTAAGTTATTAACAGTAATAATATTAAAATTCTCATTTATAAAAGAAATTTTATTGAACACTTTCATTATTAAATTTTACTTGTATAATATTCTATTACATATCCTATTTATCATTACAACTTTTAATATTCTGGTAAGTTATATATTATGTTTCTAAGAATGCAATTGAAAGTTACACATATCTTATTTATTTTAATTAACTTAATATCCAATAGTTATCATTTCTCATTTTCATATCCTTAAGTTTACAGGTTACAAATTTTCAAATTTCTTTTTAATTTCATTTATACTTAGCATTTAGTCTTCTTACTTTCATTTTAGAAGTTACATTTATTAAATAGTCAAATTTCATTCTATTAAAATAGTTGGAATCTCAAATTTATAGAAATTTAAGAACCAAATGCCAGTTCCATTTCAATTATTATATATATATATATAGTCATATCTTTTGTATCCAATCATATTTAAAATTTGAAATTAATATTGTTTATCAAAATAAATGTGCAGTAAAACTACTACAACAGTCTTCCCACATTGAAATTTGAAAATAAAAGTCAATGATGCGTGCACTCATCATCGAAATAATTTTCCAGCTGTAGAGAGGGAAGTACAGAACTTATTTCCTATGAAAATTTCTTTTTAAAACATTTCTTTCAAATCATCTTGAAATATTTATATCATAAAATACTTTTAAATAATATTAATATTATATTCCAAAATCTTTTGAAAGTAATTTTCAAAAATCCGGAACTTAAGTTCTCAAGTTTCAATTTATACTCATTTTATTTGTAAATCTTATCTTCAATCAATGTTTATAAAATTTCTCTACCTAACAATCAACATATTACATCCAACTATATCATTTACAAAATTTATTATTTTGCATACAAAAAAAAATATAATTGGCAAAATTATTTCATTTACCTATAATTCAAAACAAATATTATGTCGGCCTGCCCTATTAAGTGTTTAAAAATCCCTATCAATGTCATAACGCCTTATGCACCGACCAGAATTTATAAATACCAAATGAAACAAATTAACACAATATAAAAATCCTTTTAAAACATTAACAAATGCGCTCTCTCATATATACACTCAGCTACTCCTTCTTGGGTATTACTACCCTATTTCTAAAGAGTTAGACCCCACTAAGCTAAGGTTATCGCTAAACCGAAGCTCTGATACCAACTATAGTTATCGCTAAACCGAAGCTCTGATACCAACTATAACGACCTGCCTTTTTATGTTTTAAGCAGACACACATGCCAGACTCAAATCATTCAAAAGAGCAGACTGTTATGGGATGAATAAGAAAAGGAGAAAGAAATAAACAAATATAGAATCTCGCAATGAAATGACAAAATATAATAATCAAATAACAGTTCATGAAGCTGTTTTATAAATACATTTGATTATTCTTTACAACATAAATATCAGAGTTACATAAACAAGAATAAATAAATAAATAAATAAATAAATAAAGCGGGACAACATGATGCAGTGGAATAAATATAATAATAATAGTACAAGTCTTCGTCTTCGTCCTCCAAAAATAAGGTCTTCGACCCTGAAATACTCAGGCTGACCCGAGCGAATTGAAAAGACAAAACACTCGAGTCAGAACTAAAATATGTAAGTTAATCAACGGTAAATATGAGTGCGACGGAACTAGAGATATTTACGGGGTTTGACATATCCTATCTAGTGTCTAACGTGAGTGCAATAACTTAAGAGATGTTCGAGATTCACATCTTCTTAGGATGCGTTAAACTATCTACTATGTAGTACAATACGTTATTATAATATGTTTACAGTAAAGTAAAAGTATTAAAAAGCGTTAAGGCGTTACCCATATCCTCCTTAACACATTTTTATATAATCCCATAGTCTATACCGTATCGTAATTCATCCACAAACTAGAGGGCTATCAGAAGGCACTCCATAGGTGTGGTACAAAATAAACTCGTAGAAGGCGCTCTAGGGCATGTGAACATGACACTCGAGGCAATGACAAGGTAGATTTACCCATTGTAGAACCGGGCTGGTGGTAACACACAGCAGCTACAATTGCCCACCTCGAAACACACTCCCAAATCAAAATCAAAGTTGGCCACCAAATCATCACAAATTTCATAATATGGTATCAAAGAAGCATGTCCGATTAAAGGAATGACCTCACTTGGTCCAGGTATAGCTCCTGTTTTAGTCACATCTAAGTTGACTCACGAGAGTCAGGGTCACATCATACCTTATAAAAAAATCGTTCGCCAAGCCATCCTACTTCATTTTTGGTATCTCCACCACGTACATAGTTGTTAAAGTGTTTTTCAGCATTGGCAGAGAGTATGACAATATCCAATCCCAGTCTCTTTAACAACCAAATGTTTATTTCACACCGGATAGTTCTTTTACATTTCAAAAGTAAATTCACTCTTTTTATCGAAAGATCATATTCTCAAAACCATACCACTTTCAAAATCATATTCGCTTTGAAATCATATTCACCATTTGGCATCATATCGTTTCTGAAATCATAATTTCTTTTAAAAAATCATATTTCCAATTATGTTAAATCCTCACTTCAAAATCATCATATTCAATTAACTATAACATTTAAATCCCAACTTAGGTTACAACATCATTTAACAGTATTTGCTTTTAACCCAATGAATTTGAATATAAACACCTCCCATTCCCCTAGTATGAAAATTTAGAAAATAGTTTAAATAGTTATAAATAGTTAAAATAGTAATAAATAGTTAAAATATTCTAAAATAGTCTAATTGTATATAAAAGGTATTTCTTAAACTTATTTTAGACAGCTAAATAGATTAACAATAGATTAAATATAATTAAAATAAATTAATTAGCTTTAAAATAGGTTATTTAGATTTAAAATAAGTTAAAATGGGTTAATTAGTTTAAGATAGATTAAATGGTTTAAAATAGGTTAAAATGATTAAATAGTTAATACAAATTAAAATAGTTTAATAATTTCAAAATCCTAAAGTTTAGAATCTTTAAAATAATATATTTTTTAAACAGTTTACATTAAAACATGAATTTGAAATTTATACCAATTTAAACTATTAATTTCATTTCAACACGTTTGGACCATTTCTAATTTCCAAAAACCCAATTTTAGATCTTTCAGTTTCAAATTCTCAATAAAATATTTAATTCTATATCGCTTCAATTCATTTTTGAAATATTAATTTAAATTACTCCAGTTTCAATATATTTCAAACAATTTTAATAATTCAATATCACTAAACTTCGCTTATACTTCAAATTCAACTTAAAATTTTCAATTAAATTTCTTTAAACAATTCCTTTAAACCAATTTCAAAATTTAACATAAAATATGAGTTTCGATAATAATTCAATTTATACAAATAAAATTTTATTTCAAAATATCATTTAACTAATTTTAAATTTTTTTGGTTTTTCAAAATAATTTAATTTAACCAATTCGTTATCTGTATATAATTCTCTATCCTAGGGTCAAGTGATACAGATGTTTATCATTTCAATCCGCAATCATTTATATTACGGATATATATCATTTAAATCCGCAATCTCGAGTTAATATATAAAAATCCATCAATTTGCTCGAGTCCATCATTTCAGCCCATAATGATTTTTCCCTAATCTATAGATCGTTCGGATACATATCATTTAAACCCATAGTGATTTTTCTAAACAATAACTAAGGGAACTTGTAGAGTGATAGCAGCATATAAATCAACATAACATCTAATCATCCAATATCAACCATCAAACATTCATCAAAATCATCATCCAATTCAATTAATACATTTCAACAAATAACTGACAATCAATAACAAGAAATTAACTGGAAAATTAAATTCAATAATAAACTAAATAACAGTAAATTCAAAATAAATTCTAATTAACTGGAATGATGATTCAAAAATGCCAAACAGCTATAAATAAATTACTAATCACATCACAAATTTAATTTAATTAACATAAGAAATTTTAAAAATTGTGGATGGTTAAAACACTCACCTTTGATTTTAAATCGAATTAAAATCCAAATTAGAGTCCAAATTCAAACAATCTTAGAATTCATCCAAACAGGCACCATAATGTCTAGAATTTCAATATGATCCTAGTGGAACAAACCGCGTGTAAATCCAACCTCGTATGTGAAAGTTATGTCGATTAGAAGATCTAAAATCAAAAAATAAATACAAAAAAGAACACTATGCCATGCCACGACATCATTGCTGCCATCGTTCAAACCCTAAAGTTTCGTTTGACGCTAGCAAACATAGAGGCCGCATCCTTCGCTTGTGCATGCTTCAGGTGATCCGATCCCCCACTCGCCTTGCCGCGACCTCGCCAAAGGCCCGCCGCCTCTCCTCGGCCTCCATCACTCTCCCCCTCGTCATGAACATGAAGTATAAAAGTAGCCTCCGTCTTAAATGCCAAGCCCTATTTCACTACATCCAACCGTCATTTCGTCCAACAAACCCCACCAATGCACTGCGTGCGATGCTCTCTACGATCCGTACCTTCGATTCGTCGATCGGACAAAGTTTATAATGACACTACGGACAGCCGAGAATAAATCACCCAATTTCGTCCACATAGCAACTAGATCAAAAAACAAACAGCATATTTGACTTGCACTCGTCGAGAGCTTTAAATCAATATGTAATATGATCTAGTTTGGAAGGATTTGATTTTTTCGATTTGATTTTGATTCGCAATTGAATTTGGAATTTGAGAATTTGTCTGCCATTGAAAAAACAAGCCAGAGAGAGTTGTACATACAAACAAATAAAATAAGAAATAACTAGGGTTTATAGTAGGCTATTTATAGGTATAGCTGAAATGGAAAAGAATGGACCGGATCGAATTGGAAGTTGAATGATAGACGACCCGAAAAGCCCGTTTCATTCCTGAAATGAAAGTGCGTCATCCCATATATCAAATTAGATGTTTACGATATTTTTAAATTCAATGGGACAGATTTCAAGCCAAATTCCATCGTATGAAGAAGTTAAATTAGAATCAGCTTATTTCAAATTGATTTCAGTTGAATTGATTTCTAGGCATTTCGAGCCCGTATGATCAAACGATAAGTACGATCACTACAAAACTTGACATCTTACAATAATTCACCATTACAGATCCGATGAAACTGGTTTCATCGAAATCTAAGACAGTGACCAAAATGGCTATTTTCACGTTAATTAAGTAAATTAATATTAAATTAATTAAATCACCATTTCAATTCAAATCTAATAATTTACAATTTCTATCATTTTAGATTACTTAAGATTTAAAAAATCTTTTAAAACAAATTTTTATACTAATTCAATATTGAATATTTCACATTTATAGTGTTTAATTTCAATTTCAATAAATTTGTTTAATTAAAATTTAAATTTCCCATAAATTCATTATTTGATTTTCAATCCTGTTATTAAATCAATTATCATCTTATGGGTATAATTAACATGTGTTTATATCTTAGTACACTAATGCTTTCCAGTTTCATCTTAATTCCCATTAACGTAATATTTAATTTCATTTAATAGCAATAAATCTAGTTATTATAATTTAACATTATTTCCAATTATTACCTTAATAATGCAATATTTAATTAGATTTATTGCAATTTATTTCCAATTTAATTTAATAGACTAAATAAATAGGTAACATATAATAATTGTCACCATTGACCTTTAATCATATTTATAAGTTTATTATTTATAAATTATTGTTGTAATCACTTACATAATACTGAATTTATTCAGTTACGATTTATTATACTATTTCATACATTAATTCACTATTTACATTTGTTTTCCTATATTCACTTTATAACCAAGTATAACCTTTCAATCACTTCAGTAAATTTGAATTCCATTAAACTTGTTAATAATTAACTTAAATTAACATTGTTACATTTCATTCTATTTATTATTTCATGAATAAATTACAATTTTTTTATTTCTCCCAATATTAAATTACAAAACTAATTTAATTAACTATTTTAGTTATCAAAAATTTACGGGTCGTTACACCAAGGCTTAACCTACATATTTTCCCTTCTCGGTGGTTGCTTAGTTGTGGAGTATACTTAGCTGAGTAGCTTTAAGTCCATCTGCCTCCTCGTTGCATAGAATTTCGCACATATGCTTCTCTTCATTTACCTCGACACCATCGAGGGACTTCCTCTTCAGATCTACAATATGTCCTAGGCTTCAACGGGTGATTCGGCATACCCCTCTCTAAGGAAGCGAAGGTTGCAAGTCATAAGAACACTTGCATTGTAATATATTAATGATGGATCGTACTCATCCTTTATCTCAGTTTGACCAACCGTCTTAGCTTCCTCTTTGAGGGCCTCTATATGTGTAAGTTATCTATCCACCTCTATTTTAGTTTCGTTACTCGACGGTCCAGTGTTCCCCTGACGGACCAGTTACATGAGATTTACTAGTTGGAGTAATCACTCCCATACTAGTTGAGGGAAATAGGAGATTCGGAGCCCCCGAGGCTTAAATTCACAAAATCATAATTCCCAAAATCATTTAGAATCGGGATACCCAACAGCCCTTCAAATAAATTTTCTAGAGGGAGATAGCTAGACTGATCTGTAGCAGCAGAGGTTGACTTGGATTTCTTGAAGATCCGCCCTTCGCGAAGCATACAAACGGGCCTCTTTCTTTACTCTTCTCTGAGGTGGGAAGCTATGGGTCTTAGGAGGATCTGACTATAGGCTCATCACTTGAGCTCATATCATCACAACCGAGCTCATTAGCATCGCCCCTCACCTCGCCTTCCTCGGACGACATATTGATCCCCTTCATTGGGGGCGTGATAGGATCAACTTCATCACCTTCCTACCCAACAGTGCCTCTTCTTTGTACAACTTCCTCTTCGGTGTTTCTCGGTAGTCCAGTGCTACAGCTTTCTTCTAGTTGTTGATTAGGAATCTAATATCCCTATCTTCCGGCAGTATACTAATAAGCACTAAAACGGCCTCCTAGTACATGTCGTCAGTGGGACATGAATGGATACCTACAATGTTCAGCAAAAAAAACTACTTAGTTCAAGGTTCAACTTGGATGCAAGCCATAAGGTTGAGTAAAATGACACTTATGTACTTTCAGTCATCGTCTCGCGAAGCTAGGCAGGCATCGCACATAAAACCACTCATTTTTTAAGCCACTTAGCTTATTCTAAGCATCGGTCACAAATTAATAATTGTTGATCGACTAGAGAAAGGTGTATGAAAGGTTATCTTTTCGTCGCTTAAAATTGAAAATGAATCTGGTATCCTCCATAGTTGATTCATGGTGTAAGAATTCTATGTATGTAGTGGACAAATGCATAGCTGTTCAAATGTAATAGGGCTGTGGCCAATCTCAAATGATGTAGCATCTTCCGAATAAATGAATTGAAAGGCAGAACACGACCTGTCCAATACATACACCATAGCATATCCTCCGAAGGCAAGTAGCCTCTATCATTATGAGACGAGACTCGCACATCCTCATATGGAATCCCGTGTTTAATGCACAATCTTCAGAGAGAGGCCTCATTAACCCTTGAAACCACTTAATCCTCCAAATCATTTAAAAATATGGTATCTTCTAAAATGTCAAGAGGTGGCTCGATTTCTACTTCTAAGTTCGAGGAATTTGTAGCACTTGTTGAGAACTTCTAGGCTATTTAGGTTGATGGCCTGGGGTATTTCAAATAGATATAGTTGCAGAGCTTGACTCGGTGTTGAGATTGTCATTAAAAGAATTTTTTTCAGTGCCCATAGTAGCTAAATGCTCCGAACGTATGGAACCCATAGTTATCAAACTTAGTAGATAATCATTATTAGAGAAATTAACTTGTTTCCTCGTGTAAGTGTAAACTAGTGCGGTGAGCTATAGTGTTATGCAATGCAATGATAAATAATTCAAAAATAAAATGACAGCTATGGCAAGACTTGGGATTTCGACCGCAGTGACCTTCATTGCTGACCGTCACAACCGGCTTTCACGTCGATGGTTATGGATTTTATCTAAACTTCGAGATCAATTATCGGCAGGCTGAATTTGACATTCATATTTAAGTTCGTATAGGCGTATGCAAATATAATCAAATTGTAAATCATATACATTTGTATGCAAATCTGAGTTTATATGCATGTCTTCAGGTTCTAAGTGATGTCCCATTACAAATTTGTCTGAATGCCCATGTCTAAGGTAAAGGAGAATACTCATGTTCGACTTCAGGTTTATGCAATCAAGTGTTTTAGAGTTTTTGTTCTGTCTGAAAATTGGCTAAGTCCCCTAAGGAAAAGGGATTGTAGCTGATCCCTCACCTAGGTCGAGTAGCCTTATGTCATTCTAAACTCCCACATGTCTAAACTGATCCCTTTGTTCCCCTCCTTAAGACCATCAACTGATCGCATACCAATAGTCGATCCCTCTACGCCAACCCAATTTAACCAACAGCTCAATCCCTCAATCGCTACACTCCAAACTGACCACTCCATCATCATTGCCATTCCACCCACATCGATCCTTATAGCCGCTCCATCAACTCCACCATATCACGACCGAAACCCCGGATCTCACTACTTCACTTCAACTCTAATACGCTTCTATTCAATCGCATTAATTGCTCCAGCATCGACCAATCCCTCCATCTTGCCTCTCCACTTCATCTCTGCTAATCCGCCACTAGACCCTAATCCTGCAACCACCAACATGCCCAACCATCTCATCACATAATCTCATTCCTAAATTGTATATAGTAAAATCAAACCCACTTATCTATCAAGCGCACATGAAACAAAATATGGATCGATGTGAGGAAAATAAAGGTAGCTCAGGTGCGGGTGCAAATCCAAAACTAGATTGCTAGAACGAGGGGAAGTTTAGTTTAGAATAATGGTAGAGGCTTCAGGCGAGGTGGAGAGTCAACTTGTATAGAAAATGGAACAGATCAGCAGAAGGACGGGTAAAGATCTCAAGCTTGAAGGATAGGTAATGGCAGCTGTGGAAAAGTGGTAGGGTTTGACTGCAACAAAGTAAATGAAATGAGGGGATTAAAACTGAAGTTTACTTTATATATTGTAACAACCCGCTTGACCATGAAAATGTTGGGTCCATGTGGCTAAAGGGATCGGATCGGATAGGATTTGTCCCTTACTTAGGGGATTGACACCGATCCCTTGCCAAAAAGAGGATAACAAGAATTACAATGTGATTGCATGCAACTAAATGAATTTTTGGCAATTACCTAGTGATGTACAAGCATAGCTAGGAGCAATGACGAATGTGCACATAAATGTGCACATAAATGTGCACATGTACTTATTTAATAATCAATTTCTTGAATCAGCATAAGTTAAATTCTTAGCTGAAATTCTCAGAACAAGAAACTGTTTGGATACCCAAGGTCAACTAGCTCAACTAATTATCTCAACAGACCCGAGCATATAATGTTATCGACAAAATACAATCAAATATTTATACTGCTAGGTATAGACCAAGCGTCACAACGAACAAAGATAGATACGACTCTTTGGAAAGACAATTCAACGAAAGGGTAGCGATTATTTAGAAAACTGAATGGAATCCTTCCCAATGACTCTAACTTGCTACGAATTAAAGCACGTCATGTTCGAAACGTAAAGTACTTTATAGGTCAAGTGTTATCCGACCCTTTACCTTGACTATATCTAGACTAGCTAGACAAGTTAGACTTAATGATAGATAAGTAAAACGGTCCAGAGAAGTGATGACAGGGTCCAGATATCAAGCACAGACAACAACATGAAGTAACAATCAAGCGGGACCAAGAGATAGACCCTATGAAACATTCTAAGTATAGATTAGTATCCCCTAGGCAAGGGATCGATACCTATCCCTTTCCTTAAGCAGGGGATTGGATCACATCGTTATAGCAATGAACAATATCGACCAACTGTTCAACTCAATGGAAATCGGTCGATATCTCTACAAAAAATGAAGGAAACTACGCGAACAACTTTGGAAACAAGAAGCTAGCATGGAGTGGGACCTACACGACTGATCACAGCACACTATGTGGTTAGGAAGATCGATCAGTGTTGATCCCTCAGTTTAGGGAACTGAGCCTTGAAATTATCTGGGTGACCTCGAGATTCTGCTAGAAAATTTTCAAGAGGATATTCGCTAATTTACCCTTATAAATACAAAGTTCGTGGTTCATATTAGGGATTTTTAGGCTGTTATTTTGCTTATATTCAATTGTTTATGGATTTTGATATGATCCCTCTTGTACTTAGGAATTTAGGTGATAAATAAAGTTGTTTCATTAAAGTGGACATAGGAATTCAATGTTGAACTACTATGGATCTGTTTATCATTGTTTTTTATTTGGTTTCTACTTGTTTTCTATGTTTTAATTTAGATTTCATCATTTATTTCTCTACATTCATTATATTGATTGTTTGTGCCAACTTTTGCTGCAAACACACAGGATAGAGAAACCTCAAGGGTCTCTGCCTAAGGTAATTAGCCCGAATCAAGTGGAGAACGTCCTAGGTGGAATGGTAGAAAATTGCTTATTAATACTATAGCTGAAGTACCTCATCCAGTGGAAAAGACCTCAATGGAAATTGAATGGTACACGAGCTCACTAAAGCATGTACCGTATGAGGGATGCTTTGTTGTAGAAGAAGGAGCTCTGGGCAAGCAGCAAAGGATGATAATAGATGATGTCATATTCAAAAATAGAGATGTTGAAGGAGTCGAAGCACCAACTTTTGACCCCATGGTGGTGACAACCGAAATTGGACAGGCAACTATACATCGAGTATTGATAGACAATGGGAGATCGATGAATATAATCTTCAGAAGCTCATTCGATCAAATGAAGATCAACATGTAGGAGGTGATAGTTTGTAAAACAAAAATTCAAGGGTTTATAGGCAAAGCCAAATAGCCAATTGGAATAATTATTTTGCCAACGGGGTTAGGCGAAGTAGATCATATAATAATCTAGATTCAGAATTTCATTATCACGGACAAGTATTCGATATACAATGCCTTCTTGAGCCAACCGGCTCTTGTTGATTTTAGGATAGCTCTAGACCTAGGTGTTTACCGATGAAATTCCCCATGGAAAGCGGGATCGGAGTGGTGAATTATGAACCAAGTATCGGAAGAGAATGTTACATTGTAGAACTAGGAGAAGTGAAGCGACATGAGACAGGTAAGAACGTGGAGAGAATTATCCACATTCAGGACTCGCAAGCATAGCAACCATTTCCTGGACCTTGACTTGGGAAACATAAGCGTTTCAATAAAGCTATGGATCCTGGGAAGTATTCAAGGGAAGGGTGACCAGCACCATCTGAGCTAACGATGAATGTTCCAATTAACATGGATGGTCCTCCTCAGGTCTTAAGGTTGGATCTTGGCTTAACACAAACTTAAGAAAGGAATTGGTGAATTTCCTCCAGGGGAACTTGGATGTATTCACCTAGACACATTTAGATATAGGTGGGACAATATCAGAGATAACGTATCACGTATTAAATATTGATCCAAAATTCCCACTAGTAAAACAAAAAAGTGCAGTCTGGGTCTGAAGTTATCTACTTCATTAAAGGAAGAAGTAGATAAGCTGATGGCGGACGGCTTTATCCGCAACTCTTTATAACCTGATTGAGTATCCAACCTCGTGTTGGTCAAGAAGTCAAACGAGAAATGGAAAACGAGTGTCGACTATTCAGATATGAATAAGGTATTCGCCAAGGATAGCTTTCCTTTGCCCAAAATCAACCAACTGATGGTTGGAACTACATGATATGAATTACTCTCATTTATGGATTCTAATTTTGGTTATACTCAAATTCCAATGCATATACCAGATTAGGAGAATACAAGCTTTATAATAGACTTAGGATCATACTACTATCGTGTGATGTCGTTCGGTATAAAGAAAGATAGAGCCACATACCAAAAATTGGTAAATTCTATATTCAAGAATCAAATTGGGTGGACGATAAAGATATAGATAGATGGCATGCTTGTGAAGTCATGAGTATTGCGAAACTATCTTGATGACCTTTTAGAAATGTTTGAAGTTCTATAAAAATGCTAATTGAAGTTAAATCCATTAAAGTTCTCTTTTGGAGTAGCATCTGGAAAGATTTCGGGATTCACAATGCATACGGCATCGTGGCTAATCTGGAATAGATTAATATCTTGAGGAATGTAACTGCCCCGACTATGAAGAAACAACTTTAGAGCTTGAATGGAAAGATTACTGCTTTGAGTTAATTCATCATAAGGACAAAGATAAGTGCATACCTTTCTTTGACACACTCAAGAGAGGTATGAAGAGTTTTGACTGGAATTAAGATTGTCATAGTGCCTTCGAGGAATTACCGATGCACTTGGAAATGCCACTGGTCTTATTCGAACCATCGATGGGGAGGATTTATTCGTTTACCCAATAGTGTCAGCTCATGCACTAAGTGCAGCATTGGTGCATGAGGAGGCAAGAATTCAAAGATCGGTGTATTATATCAGCAAGCGGTTCATTAAATCTATAAAGTAATGCCCAAAGTGGGAGAAACTCGCTTACTTCTTGCTGATTGCATCAAGGAAGTTACGGTCGTTTTTTCAGGCTCATCCAATCAAACTATTGACAAATTAGCTTTTGAAATAGGTATTATATCAACCCAAGATCTTAGAATGGTTACTATTGAGCTAAATCGGTACGATATCACTTAACATCCAAGGAGAGCGATAAACAAACATGAGTTGGCAGACTTCATCGCTGAATTTACCACGTGGGATGGTAATCAGGAGAAGGATGGTGCTATAAAACCCCGTATTTTTGGTAACATTATTTAGGGAATTTAATTAGCTAAATTAAATTAAATAATCTAGATTGATTAATGGATTGAGATTTGTGATTTAATTAAGAGGTAGTTATGCCATGTTAATGAATAAACAAATGAACTAAAGAATGAAGTGTTAAGGCAAATAGAGGAGGGGTAAAATAGGAAATAGAGAATTCTAATACACTAAACCCTTAGGAATTTACTTCCATGCGTTCATTCATACATTCACAAGCAAAAATTATAAGTCTAAGGCCGGCCACCACTTGCAAAGAGGAAGAAGATAAAGCTAGGATTCAAGAGGAAGAATCAAATCACTTAATGAAGATCAAATCTCATATCCTAAATCATTAAGCTAAGGTGAATAATGACTATATCTCTTATTTATTAAATGCTTTCGGTTTTAAGGAAATCCGACTTTATCTTGCATAGTTTAGCCGTGTTTTGAAGGACAAAATGTTTATATATGCTTATTGGTGATTTATGCTTATTCATATAGATTTTATGACATGTTTTAATGTGAAAACACTAATTAATGATATCCAAATACCTTGTAATTTTAGATATAGATAATAAATGGTATTTTAGAGATGGCTTTCAATTTTCATAATTTTTTGAATTAAGGTGGATTTTGTATTAACTTTCTAGTGAAGAAAATGATTTGCTGGGTTATAAATAATTTAGGTTAAATTATAAATAACTTGGGTTTGAAATTTATATAGATCGAAAACATATTAAACAAGATTTTTAGTAATTTTTGTAGAATTTTCCAAAGTGCTTTGATGAATATATAAAATTATTTAAGGTATGTGACTTAAATATTATATATTTATAAAAAGAGAAGGGATATATTATAAATGATTTAAATTAATTAATGGAGAAATTATGGCAGTACTTTCTGAAAAGAAAAATTAGAAACTAATAATATTTTGACAAATAAGGAGGGTAGTTAAAAAGATTAATTAAAAAGGTTAAAAACGAATTTTTCATGCCAAATGCATGTTTCGCCAATTTTGACACCCTACTTCCAATTGGGTAGCTTTCAACTTAGTAATTCCGCCTCTATGCCATCAAAACCAATGCACATAGTATCATTAACTTGGTACATAGTGAATTGGACAAAAGCGGAAGGAATTGGGTCGAAACCAGGGGTTCCATAGGAGGTCGAAGCGCTACTTTGCTTTAAATTGAAAATGCACCTTCTTTGCTTTTGACTATATTGCTTTAGACTTGGTTGGCTTCCGATTGGGTCAAATATTTTAAAGAAATGGATTTAGAAGGTTGCGCCTTTGTTTTTAAATAACCACATTTGACTAGGTCAAAGCCTTAACTGCCGCTTTCTACCTTTCAAAGCAATGCCTTCAGAAGACTTGATTTTGTTTTATAAAAACCATGCCCCTTCTCCAATGCTTTCAGAAGTATAGTTCTGACACCATCACTTCTTTACTTAGTTTTTGGAATTCCAAAGAGTTGCTTTCAACCCTGTTTTTTTTTACCATTAGATATTTTTAAATATTAACCCAAAGTTTTCGAAAGAGATGGTTTTGAATGGTTTCAAAAGGTGTTTCCATATGTTTTAAAATTGAACCCAAATGCTTTCGAAAGGTTTAAGGTTTTGATGCTTTCGAAAGGTTTTTAAGGAAGAATTCTAAAGGTGGTTCCCTAATGGTTTTAAAAGGTTTAACCAATGGTTTCAAAAGGTTTAAAAGGAGAGGTTTTCCAACTATTTCAAAAGGTCTTGAATGAATGGTTTGGAAGGGTTGTTTCCCCAGTGGTTTCGAAAGGTTTAAAGGAAAGGTTTTTCCAATGGTTTCGAAAGACTTTGTTTAAAGGTTTTAAAGATAGGATGTCTAAGGTTTTTAGCTTCCGATGGAAAAGGTATTTCAATGGTTTTGTAAATGGTTTCGAAAGGAAGGTTTTGGCCTTTCGGCCTCCATGAAAGAAAGGGTTTATTTGGTTACGAAAGGGAAATTTTCAATAGGATAGAAAGGGATACTTTCAAGGTTTAAATGTTTTCATCAATAAAGATTTGGATAAAGTATATATAGCATGTCAAGGTGATTTTGAGTAATGCATAGTACATATTTTCCTTTTTTAAGTTTGATTTAAAAGTTTTAAATCAATTTGAGAAGAAAAAGTTTTCAAGGAAAATTTAAGTAAAATGACTCAGATATTAGAATACCAGATGGGACAGGTATAGGATCGCACCTTATACATTGTCTATTATCCTTTAGCTAATTTAGTTCAAAATTCCATTGTGTAGGGCTTTGTTACAAGTAAGACTAAAATTATGGTGCACATAGAAAGGAATATATTTATGCTGTATATGTTAATGGTGAGCCCACAAAAGCATTAGGATCAATGGACCCTGAGAGAGAGTAAGTTAGGGATAGAACATGTAGAAGGCTTGTTTAATAGATTTTAAGGCTATTTTTATTGTATCCGTCTGGTATGCCCGAGTCAGGCAATGGTAAGTAGTAAGCCAAACAATACTATAACGTTTGGATAGATAATCAATTTGTTACCTGATATGTATGTTTACATAAAATGCATTACAGTTTTTTAACCAGTTTTTGTTGCAAGATTTTGATTTGCAAAAGATATGTTCTAAAAGGATATTAGTGAGGTGAAACCTGTTCCGCTAAGCGACGTGGTATCACTTAATATTGTATGTCTAAGATGTATAGTATTATTCACACCAGGATTTATGTCTGACTCGAAGTTTACGTTTTCCTCTTAAACTCTCGGGTGCTCAAAATTGATTTTAGTAGGCTGAGGGTTGAGCATTTACAGGTTTTAGTAGGTTGCGTATAAAGCTTTCGGAGACGAGCAGGGCTGATGGATAGCTATTTAGGAGCTTTAGTTTGTTTCATTTTGATGTGTTTCCATTGTGTTTGTAATATGTCAGTTATGACTATTTAGTATTCTGGTTAACTAAGGGGGCATCATCATATGTCACTCTTGGCGTATTTATGCAATTATTATATTTTATCTGAACTTGGGAAAGCGATGACATTATGTAATTTGAATATGGAACATGTTTTGAAAATGTAATGTGAAAAGATGTTTTTGAAATCTGTATTTTGTTTCATATTCATGTGATGCTGTATTATGAATACCATTAACATTACCTATTTTGGCCACCAGAAGTTAATACTATGCATGACTACAACATCTGTAGCGCTTAGCTTTGGGCCTGCCGATAGGGGATGTTTTAACTTGGTATCAGAGCACAGTTTATGAAAAACTTTAACTAAAAATTGATTTTTGAAAAACATAATCCTTAGAATTTGAGAAATGATGGGGTATGGGATAATGGTGTAGTAACATACATGTATTTGCTATGTATAAGTATACGCTATATCTCTAGTCTCCTATCTTTATTAGGCTCTTCTTTTGTATCTCACGAGGTTCAAATATATATATGGATTCGTGAAGAATAAATCATGGGGGGAGCACCTCAACAAATGGTAATTCCAGACCGAATACGAGAAGGAACCAAGGTCAAGCACAAGTTGCTAGTATAGGTGTTGGATCCCCGTAGGTAAGAATGGAAGCTATGTATCAGGTTCTCATGAATATGATGCAAGTAGGTCTTGCTACTGGAGTAATGGGAGAAGGAGTTCAGGAAGCTTCGGTAGTGAACAATTATGTTGGTTTGAGTAGAGACTATGTCAGGCTTGGAGGGAAGCCATATTGGCACTGAAGGTGCTATTGAGGTGGAAAATTGGTTGCTGCATTTTGAGAGAATATTTGCAAACTTGGGGCTCAATGATGAGCAGAAGAGGTGGTTAGCATCAAGACAACTTCAAGGAGTAGCTTTATTTTTGTGGAATAGTGTGACTGCGGTAGTGAATGAAGAGACGATGACATGGGTTGAGTTTAGGAGGAGGTTCGAAAAGAGATTCATGTCAGTTATGGCAAATTCTACCGTGGTTAAAAAGTTTGCTGAGCTGGAATAAGGAGATATGACTGTGTTAGAGTATGCTAAAAGATTCGAGGAGTCCACTGTTGATACTATGTTGAAGAGAAATGAAAAGTTTATTAGGGGGTTGAAGCCCGAGTTGGCAAGTGCTGTATTTCCTTATGTTAGAGACCATTGTGATATTGTAGTGGAGATGGCTTTGAGGATCGAGGAAATGCTTAATTTGTTGGAGAAGAGTAAGGCAGAGGAAGTCCAGGTGGGGAAGAGTCAGAAGAGAAAATTATTTGATAAGAGGTATTCTCAGAAAGGTGGAGCCGCGAAGAAAGGAAAGTCTGAAGTGGTTTGTTATAAGTGCAACAAGAAGGGGCACTTTTCTACTGAATGTCGCACAAGAAAGGCGAAGGAAGTGATCTAGAAGAAGAGCATCAAGTGCTTCAATTGCGATCAAATTGGCCACTATAAGAACTAATGCAAAGAACCAGCAAAGTTAAGGGAGAGGAATAGTATTTGCATTGGAACCAGCTACCTCAAGGCCAATGACACAGAAGAAAGGGAAATTAGTATTGGGAGGTATGTTTTAGAACCATGGTATGTATGTTAGTGTTTTGTTTGATACTGGTGCATCGCATTCTTTTATATCTTGATGTTTGGTAGATAAGCTTAACCAAGAACCCACATATTTAGTTACTTCCTTAAGAGTTGCAAATCTGATATGAGGTATGCGACACTTAGGATAAAGTGTGACCACTGAGTTTGAATTGCTAGGTTACACCTTTGTTTTCAGTTTGCATATATTTGACTTTGTAGGGTTTGAAATTATATTGGGCATGGATCGGTTAAGTAAGTACGATGCTAGGATATTTTTCCACGGTAGAAAAATATCATTTAGACACCCTGATTGTAGTGATCAGATTGTATATACCATAGAAAGCCCTAGTTGTGAGGTGAATGCTTTGTTGGGTGTTATGGAGTTAGAAGATGAGTTGGATTGATTTTTCGTGGTTAGAGAATTCGCGGATGTCTTCAAGCTGGTAGTAGGATTACCACCGAAACGATCCATTGAGTTTCAAATAGATTTGGTGCCTCGAGCAGAAACAGTTAGTAGGCCACCAAGTAAGATGACACCTACAGAGATGACAGAGCTAAAGGTGCAGTTGCTAGATTTGGAAGGGAATAATTTTATCAAACCTAGTAGTTCATCTAGGGGAGCAGCCGCAGTGTTTGCTAAGAAACTGGACGAATCATTTAGGTCAGTGGAAATTAGCCACAAGGGCCTCTTTAGCAAGTGGAATTAGTTTCTAGGACACACAACTAAAATAATTACTTTTAAGGACAAAACACAAAATAATTAGTTTTTAGGGCCTAAAAACCTATGAAATTATGTCCTTGAAAGTAATTGGATTGCTGTCTTTGTCCTTGAAAGTAATTATTCTGCTGATTTTGGCATTGAAAGTAATTTCTTTGAATGTGTGTCCTAGAAACTAATTAGACTGCAAAGTTTGTCCTTCTGGTGAAATGCCCCTATCGATATCGTAAGCTGAATTAGAAGATGATAAAGAATCGATATTCATTGCCTAGAATTGACGATTTGTTCAATCATTTGAGTGGAGACAAGATATTTTCTCAGTTGGATTTGATTACAGGTTTCCATCAGCTTAGAGTAGCAGAAGATAGTATACCTTTGACGGTGTTTAGGACTAGATATTGATCGTAAGAATGGTTACTTATGCCGTTCGGACTAACTAATACACTAGCATTCTTTGTAGACTTGATGAACCGAATTTTCATAGAACACTTGGATAGATTCGTCTTGGTGTTCATAGATGATATTTTGATATACTCTAAGGATAAGAAAGAGCATGAAGTTCATCTAAGAGTGGTTCTTGAGACTTTGAGAGAACATCAGCTGAAGGCGAAGTTTTCGAAGTGTCGTTTCTAGAAGAAGGAGGTAAAGTTTCTTCGTCATGTAGTTTCAAAAAAAGGATTGGCAGTAGATCCAACTAAGATCGAAGTAGTGAATAGTTGGAAGAGACCGGAAACATTGACGGAGATAAGAAGTTTTCTTTGATTGGCTGGATATTGTCGAAAGTTTATAAAGGATTTTTCGTGGATAGCAGCACCGATGACCAAACAAACGCGAAAAGATATGAAGTTTGTTTGGACCTATAAGTGTGAGGAAGCATTCCAGAGCTTAAACATTTCCCCTTCACCTGCGTTAGTTTTTCTGGAGGGGAATCAAGATTTGGTAGTTTAAACAGATGTGTGTGGAACTGGATTAGGAGCCGTTTTCATATAAAGAGGTAAAGTGATTGCCTATGCTTCTTAACAGCTTAGACCGCATGAAGTTACATACCTGATTCATGACTTGGAGTTGGCTGCAGTTATTTTTGCTTTGAAGGTATGGAGACATTACCTTTTAGTAGAGAGGTTTGAGCTTTATACAGATAATAATTCATTGAAGTACTTGTTCTCTCAGAGGAAGCTGAACATGAGATAGTAGAGATGGTTAGAGTTTTTTGCTGCTTGTGATTTCAGTATTGAGTATACACCAGGGAAAGGGAAAAAGGTTGCATATGCGCTTAGTAAGAAGCATCAGAATGCAATGTAAGCTATGATAGCAGAATGGAGACTTGGAAGCATTGTCAACTTGCAGAGTGCAGTGGAGATTCAAGGCAAGGTCTAATGGAGAATCTGCTGTGTTATCTTGTTTAGACGTCCGACTGGTATTGATTGAGATGATTGCTTCCAAACATGAAGAGGATCCAGTGTTAGCTAAAAGCATCAGAAAGTAAACGGATGGAATGAAAACGATGAATTAAAGGATTTCAGTCTTGACTAAAGCGGGTGGTTGAGAAAGACGGGTAGATTATGAGTTCCATATGTGGGAGACATAAGGAAGGAAGTTTTGGAGGAATGCCATTGTTCAAAGTTCACTATTCATCCAGGAGGAACGAAGATGTATCAAGATAAAGAGGAGAAGTTTCTTCTAGGAAAGAATGAAGAGGGATGTAGGCTTATGGATGAAATAATGTTTGAACTATCAACAGTGAAAGCTGAGCAACAAAAGCCAAGTGGGTTACTTCAGCCATTAGATATTCAGGTATGGAAGTGGGATTCTATTTCTATGGATTTTGTAGACGGGTTGCCAAGATTTAATAGAGGAAATGAAAGTATATGGGTCATAGTGGAAAGATTGATCAAGAGTGCCCATTTCATTCCCGTTAAGTCAAATAGGATGGAACATGTACTAGCTAAGTTATTTATGAAGAATATGGTTAGACTGCATGGAATTCATAGTAGTATTATTAGTGATAGAGATTCCTTATTCACTAGTGGTTCTAAAAGAGTCTATAAGAGATTTTAGGAATCAAGCTCAAGAAGAGTACCGTTTACCATTCGAAATTAGATAGGCAAACAGAAAGAGTTAACATGTAACGACCTGGATTTTCGACCTCGAAAATTCGACACTAATACGTTCACTGTAGAAGTGCCGAGAAATCGAATGCCAGAAATCCTAGATTGGTAGGGAAAAGAAGAAAAGAGGTAGAGAAAAAAACAAGAAAACCATAGAACAGAACCTCACATTCGCAGCGGATTAAAGTATAATATCAAATAATAGCATTTACAATGAAAAACTGCAATTGTCATTTTACATTAATATATCAGAGTACAATCATTCACAAATAGACTAGATAGTTGTAACAAATTGTCTCAGACTACAGACAATAAAATCTTCAATATACAGTGCGATATACTCCATACGTTCCTGCCATCCAGCTCGCCTCCTGAGCTCCAGAACGTCCTAACACGAAAATCTGTAGTACTCGGTCTGACCCGAGCATTACATTAAAGTAACACCCGAATCAGGCTGGAAACCAGCATGAGTATACCCATATAACTTAAAAAGACTGAGCTATAATACATAATTGAAATCCCGAGGTAACTCGTACCTTTCTATGAGTTCTTAACTTGTTATAGTCAATCATTTATTACAAAACATTATCTAAGAACTACTACTCAGTTTAAAAGGCCATGTTGTTTAATTTATTCCATTCTAGCCTATTAGATACTATAATCAAAACTACGAAGAATTATTTTAGGGTTTTGGGTATTTACTGATACTCGACCCCGGTCTCTTCGAATCCAATGTCATCTCTAATCTAAGTTGTTTAAGTGAATACAATTTCAATTTTAAATGCAAGATGTCACATTTACACAGCAATTCATCAGCGATAGATAACCCACATTACCACAGCTCAACCCAAACATATCGTATCACAGTACATCATAAATTATCAGACTAGATATCAATCCAATCATTCAATACAATTCAATCATCCATAAGCAAGACCAATTTATCACCATTTTAAATTTAATCACCAAATAAATTGAATTAATTACTTTTAGATCCTGCTTGATTAACATTAATTTATTATAAACCATTCATTATTATCTTAATTAATTAATGAAATTTATCAATCATTCTTTAATTATTCCTCTTAATTAATTATCCTTAATTACTTACATTAATTATCCTCAAATTACTAAAGTTAATTAATAATCTTCAATTACTTATATTAAGTAATTAAACTTTAATTACTTAAGTCCTTATTTAATTACACATAAACCATTTATCTCAATTAATTACTTAATTATCAATTAAATCTTATTCAGATGGTATGCTTGAAATTAATTTATACGAAATCACTTTGGTCCTTTTTTATTGATTAAGTTTAATACATTTATCGTAAGCACTTACTTAATTACATTTGAAAACATTTAGGGATTTATTTAATTAATTAACTTAATAATTAATTAATACCAAAACAATTTAAATTCAAAGACATTGGACTTTAGAATTAAATTTTCGAAACTTTCTTATAAACTTGATTAATACTTTATTTGAAAACGTTGAATTTTCTCTTCGAAAACTGTTTGCTCTGAAAACCAGTTTTAGAACTTGCTTTGCCTTTCCCTTAAAACTTGATAATTACCAGAAGAAAAACCGGAGCCAACAAAGAAAATTCCTAAGCTAATCTCAAGCTAAAATCTCGTCACTATCTTCGAGACAACTCGTGAATGACCCAAGCAATACCCGAGCAACATCCCTCTTCTTTCCCGATGCCAACACTTAGTAACCCATAGATACACCTAGACGCTCGTGCACGTGCACATCGCCTTGCCGTCGCTCCGATCATCACCATCACCATTAACAAGTCGACGATAACCATCTCAACCCAATCGACCACCCAGAATCCCGAACCACCTCGTAGAACAAAATCGAACGAATTCGAACCCATCAGGCTGAAACTCGATCACCTATTCCACCTTGCCCCATCGACGCCGACCATCAGAACCTAATCCCTTCAGCCAGCAGCTTCATCTTCCTTCTCTCTAGCTTATCCCCTATACCGCATCTCCCAGTCGCCACCACGACGCCTCACATGCTCGATAACCCACATTGACCAAGGACAAGCCCGAAACCCTAAATTACCTTCTTCCAGTCACCACGATCCTCGAGAATCCTTTCCACATTTTTCCCTTAACAGCCCTCACCTCAGCCTTCT